>VHKM01000437.1:0-600000 GCA_007210695.1 Neogobius melanostomus
AGTTGCATCCGTTTTGTCTTTCTCGTTTATCTGTTTGCCTCACGTTGCCTTCGTTTCATCTTGTTGCCTCTTGTTGCCTCTCGTTTCATTCTTGTTGCCTCTTGTTGCCTCCCGTTGCCTCTCGTATGTCTTCTCGTTGCCTCTGTTTCTTCTCGTTGCTCCGTTGCCCGTCGTTGCTCTCGTTGGTCTCTCGTTGCTCTAGTTGCCTCTCGTTCATCTTGGTTGCTCCGTTGCCTCTCGTTTCTTTGTTGCTCTCGTTGCTTTCGTTGCCTTCGTTCTCATTCTTGCTTACCTCTCGTGCCTCTCGTTTGCTTCTCGTGGCCTCACGTTTTCTCTCGTTGCTTCTCGTTGCCTCTCGTTGCCTTACATTTTCTCTCGTTGCTTTCTCGTTTGCCTCTCGTCGCCTTCACATTTTCTCTGCGTTGTTCTCGTTTTCTCTCGTTTGCTTCTCTGATTTTCTCTCTTGCTTCTCCGTTTTCTCTTGTTGCTCTCATTGCCTCTCTTGCCTCTCAGTTGCCTCTCGTTGCCTCATTGTTGCCTCTCGTTGCCCTCTCGTTGCCTCTTGTTGGCCTCCGTTTGCCTCTCGTTGCTCTCGTTGCCTCTTGTTGCTCACGATATGGCTCACGTTGCCTTTCGTTTCATCTTGTTGCCTCTCGTTGCCTCTCGTTCATTCTTGTTGCCTCCTTGTTGCCTTCGTTTCATCTTGTTGCCTCTCGTTGCCTCTCGTTTCATTCTTGTGCTCTCGTTGCTTTCTCGTTGCCTCTCGTGCCTTCGATTGCCTTCTCGTTGCTTCTCCGTTGCTCACGTTTTTCTCGTGCTTCTCGTTCTCTCGTGGCCCTCACAATTTTCTCTCGTTGCTTCATCGTTTTCTACTGTTGCTCACATTTTCTCTCGTTTGCTTCTGGTGCCTCTGTGCCTCTCGTTTGCTTCTCGTTGCCTCACATTTTCTCTCGTTGCTTCTCGTTTTCTCTCTCGTTGCTTCTCGTTTCTCTCGTTGCCTCTCTCGTCTGTGCCTCATCGTTGCCTCTCGTTTCATCTGTTTGCCTCTCGTTGCCTCTCGTTTTCATCTTGTTGCCTCATTTGTTGCCTCTGTTCATCCTGTGCCTCTCGTTGCCTCTTCGTTTCATTTGTTGCTTCTCGTTTGCTTCTCGTTGCCTCTCGTGTGCCTCTCGTTGCCTTTCGTTGCCCTTCTCGATTTGCCTTCCGTTGCTCTTTCGTAGCTTCTTTCGTTGTCTCCTCGTTGCTCTTCTTGTCACTCTCTCGTGCTCTTTCGTTGCTTTTCGTTGCTCTTTCGTCACTCTCTCGGTTTTCTCTTGTTGCCTCTCATTTTCTCTCGTTGGCTTTCGCTTTTCTTCGTTGTTCTCGTTTGCCTCGTTGCTCACGTTTTCTCTCGTTGCTTTCGTGCCTTTCGTTGCTCTTTGTAACTCTATTCGTTATTTTCGTAGCTGCTTCCTTCGTTTGCCTCTTTCGTAGGCTTGTTTCGTTGGCCTCTCTTGTTCTCGTTGCCTCTCGTTGCCTCTCATTTGCTCACTTTTCTCTCGTTGACTTCTCGTTTGCTTCGTGCCTCCGTTGTCTTCGTTGCTCTCCGTTGCCTCTCGTTGCTCTCCGTGCCTCCGTTGCCTTCGTGCCTCTCGTTGTCTCTCGTTGCCTTCAGTTTTCTCTCGTTGCCTCTCGTTGCCTCTTGTTGCCTCTTGTTGCTTTCGTTGCCTCTTCGTTTCATCTCGTGCCTCACGTTGCCTCTCGTTCCTTCTCGTTGCTTCATTTCATCTTGTTGCTCTCGTTGCCTCTCGTTCGCCTTCTCGTTTGCTTCTCGTTGCCTCTCGTTGCTTCTCGTGCCTGTCGTTGCTTCGGTGTTCGTAGCTTCTCGTTGCCTCTCCGTTGCTTCGCGTTGCCTCTCGTATGCCTCCCGTTGCCTCTCGTTGTCTCTCGTTGTCTCTCGTTGCCTCCCGTTGGCCGTCCCGTTGCTCTCTTCGTTGTCTCTCGTTGCCCTACTCCGTTGTCTCTCGATTGCTCTCAGTTTCATCTCGTTGCCTTCACGTTGCCTTCTCGCTTGCTTTCTCGTTGCCTCTCGTTGGCTTTCTACGTTGCTTTCGTTGCTCTCGTTGGCCTCTCGTTTATCTCGTTGCCTCACGTTGCCTTCGTTTGCTTCTCTGTGTGCCTCTCTTTCATCTTGTTGCCTCTCGTTTCACTCTCGTCTTCTCGTTGCTCTTGGTTGCCTCTGGTTGCCTCTCGTTGCTTCTCGTTGCCTCACATTTCTCTCGTTGCTTCTCGTTTGCTCTCGTTGCTCTCGTTGCTTCTCGTTGCCTCTCGTTTGCCTGTCGTTTTTCTCCTCGTTGCCTCTCGTTGCCTCTCGTTTTCTTCTCGTAGGCTCACGTTTTCTCTGTTGCTCTTTCGTAGCTCTTTTCGTTGACTTTCTTTCGTAGCTCTTCGTTGCTCTATCGTTGCTGTTTTGTCCTCCTCGTTGCTTCTTCGTTGCTCTTCTTCGTTGCCCTCTTGTTGCTTCTCGTTTCCTCACGTGGCCTTTGTTGCCTCCGTTCGCCTCTCGTTTGCCTCACGTTGCTCTTGTTGCCTTCTCGTTGCCTCTTGTTGCTTTCGTCTGCCTTCACGTTGCCTCTTTGTTGCCTCTCACGTTGCTCTTGTTGCCTCACGTTGCTCGTGTTGCCTCTGTTGCCTCACGTCTAGCCTCTTGTTGCCTCTGTTGCTCTAGTTTTCTCGTTGCCTTTTCGTTGCCTTTTGTTGCCTCTCGTTTCTTCATTGCTTCTCGTTGCTTCTCGTTGCTTCTCGTTTGCCTCTCGTTGCCTCTTGTTGCTTCTCGTTTGCTTCGTGCTTCATCGTTGCCTCTCGTTGCTTCTCGTTGCCTTACGTTGCCTCTCGTTGCCCTCACGTTGCCTCTTGTGCTTCACGTTGCTCCACGTTGCCTCTTGTTGCCTCAGTTGGCCTGCCGTGCTTCTTGTTGCCTCACCGTTGCCTTCTTGTTGCCCTCACGTTGCCTCTCGTTGCACTCACGTTGCCTCTCGTTGCCTCACGTTGCCTCTTCGTTGCCTCACGTTGCCTCTCGTTGTTCTCGTTGCCTTCACTGCCATTTGTTGCCTTCGTTGCCTCTCGTACTTCTTCGTAGCTCACGTCGCTCATGTTGCTTCTCGTTGCCTCACGTTCCTCTTGTTGCCTCACGTTGCCTCTCGTTACTTCTCTGTGGCTCACGTCGCCTTCTGTTGCTTTCTCGATGCTCAGTTGCCTCTTGTTTGGCCTACCGCTTTTGCCTCTCGTTATTTCGTCTGGCTCACGTCGCCTCTGGTTTCCTCTTGTTGCTCCTCGTTGCCTCTCGTTGCTTTCGCGTTGCCCTACTGTTGCTTCTCGTTGCCTCACAGTTGCCTCTTGTTGCCTCACGTTGCCTTTCAGTTGCCTCGCGTTGCCTTCTCCGTTGCTTCTCTTCCTCTTGTTGACTTCTCGTTGCCTCTCGTTGGCCTCGTCGTTTGCTCTCGTATTGCTCACATTTTCTCGTCGTTTGCTTCCCGTTGTCTTCGTTGCTGCTCGTATGCCGTCACCATTTCTCTCGTTGTCCCGTTGTCTCTCGTTGCCTCTCGTGCCTCACCGTTTTCTCCGTTGCTTTCGTCGTTGCCTTCGTTGTTTCTCTCGTTGGCCTCTCGTTGCCTGCTACGTTGCCCTTCGTTCCTACTTTCTCTCGTTGTTCCCGATTGCTCTCGTTTGCCTACTCGTTGCCTCACACTTTTTCTCTCGTTGCCTCCGTTGTCTCTCGTTGTCTCTCGTTTCCTCTCGTTGCCTCCGTTGTCTCTCGTTGTCTCTCGCTTTCCTCTTCGTTGCCTCCCGTTGTCTCTCGTTGTCTCTCGTTGCCTCTCGTTTGCCTCCGTTGCTCCGTGTCTCTTCGTTGCTCTCGTTGCCTCCCGTGCCCTCTCCGTTGCTCCCGTTGCCTCTCGTTGTCTCTCTCGTTGCCTCTCGTTGCCTCCCGTTGTCTCTCTCGTTGACTTCTCGTTAGCCTCCCGTTGCCTCTCCGTTGCTCTCGTGCCTCTCGTTTGCTTTCGTTTGGCTCTCATTGTCTGTCGTTGCCTCTCGTTGCCCTTCGTTGCTCTCGTTGGCTTCTCGTTGCCTTCTCGTTGCCTCTCGTTGCTCCTGCCGTTTGCTTCTCTTGGCCTCTCGTTGCCTCTCGTTGCCTCTCGTTGCCTTTCGTTGCTTCTTGTTGCCTCGTTGCCTACGTTGCTCTGTTGCTTTCTTGTTGCCTCACGTTGCCTCACGTTGCCTCTCGTTGCTTCTTGTTTGCCTCTCGTTGCACACGTTTGCCTCTGCGTTTGCTTCTTGTTTGCCTCTCGTCTGCCTCACAGTTCTGCGCTCTCCCGTTGTCTTCTTGTTGCCTTACGTGCCTTTCTTTGCTTCTCGTGCTTCGTTGCCCCTCCGTTTGCCTGCTCGTTTTGCTTCTCGTTACCTCTCGTTGCTTCTCGTTGCTTCTCGTTTCCTCACGGTTGCCTCTGTTGCCTCTCGTTGCCTCTCGTTGCTTCTCGTTTCCCTCACGTTGCCTCACGTTGCCTCCGTTGCCTCTTGTTTGCTTCTCGTGGCCTCTCGTTGCCTCTCTGTTGCTCACGTCCTCACGTTGCCTCTCGTTGGCTTCTTGTTGGCTTTCTCCGTTGCTCTCGTTGCCTTCGTTGCCTCACGTGTGCCTACGTTGCCTTCTCGTTCGCTTCTGTTGCTTTCGTGCTCTCGTTGACTTCTCGTTGCCTTCTCGTTGCCTCACGTTGCCGCACGTTGCCTCTTGGTTGCTTCGTTGCCTCTCGTTTCATCTTGTTGCCTCACGTTGCCTCTCGTTTATCTTGTGCCTCTTGTTGCCTCATCGTTTCATCTTGTTGCCTCTTGTTGCCTCTCGTTGCCTCTCCGTTGCCTTCTCGTTGCTTCTCGTTGCTTTCGTTGCCTTCGTTTGCCTCTCGGTTGCTTCTCGTTGCTCTCTGCTTATCGTTTCCTCACCGTTGCTCACGTGTGCCTCCTTCGTTGCTCTTGTTGCTTCTCTTGCCTTCGTGTGCTCTCCGTTGTCCTCACGTTAGCCTACTTGCTTTCGTTGCTTCCTTTTGCCTCTCGTTGCCTCTTGTTGCTTGTCTCGTTGACCCTCTCGTTTGCCTTGTTTGCTTCTCGTTGCCTCTCGTTGCTTGCCGTTGCTCTCGTTGCCTCTCTTGCTTCTCGTTTCCTCTCGTTGCCTTTCGTGCCTCTCGTTGCCTCTCGTTGCCCTCTCGTTGCTTCTCATTTCCTCTCTGTTGCTCTTGTTGCCTTCTCGTTGCCTCTCGTTGCACTTACGTGTTCTCTCGTTGCTCTCGTTGCCTCTCGTTGCCTCTTCGTTGCCCTCTCGGTTGCCTCATACATTTTCTCTCGTTTGCTTCCCGTTGTCTCTCGTTGTCTTCTCGTTGCCCTCTCATTGTCTCTCGTTGTCTCTCGTTGCCTCTCGTTGCCTCTTGTTGCCTCTCGTTGCCTCTCGTATGCCTCACGTTTTCTCTCGTTGCTTCTCGTTGCCTCTCGTTGCCTCTCTCCTTCTCGTTGCCTCACGTTGCCTTCGTTGCTTCTTGTTGCGTCACGTTGCTCTCTCGTTAGTGCTTCTGTTGTTCTCGTGTGCCTCTCCGTTGCCTCTTGTTGCCTACTTGCCTTCTGTTTGCCTCACGTTTGCCTCCTCGTTGGCGTTCGTCGCTTGCCTACGTTTGCCTCTCGTTGCTTTCTGCGTTGCCTCTCGTTGCTTCTCGTTTGCTTCTCGTTGCCTCTCGTTAGCCTTCTTCGTTGCCTTTCTCGTTGCCGTTCATCGTTGCTCTCGTTGACCTCATCGTTTTCTCTTCGTTGCTTCCTCGTTGCCTCTCGTTGCCGTCTCGTTGGCCTCTCGTTGCCTCCGTTGCCTTCGTATTGCTTTCTTGTTGCCTCCTCGTTGCCCTCTTGTTGCTTCTCGTTTGCCTTTCGTTGCCTTCACGTTTTGCCTCATCGTTGCCTCTTGTTGCTCTCTCGTTTTCCTTCTCGTTTGCTTTGTTGCTTCTCGTATGCCTCTCTGCCTCTCGATTGCTTTCGTTGCCTCTTGTTGGCTCACGTTTTCTCTGCGTTGCTTCTCGTTTGCCTCTGTTGGCTCTCGTTGCTCTCGTTGCCTCTCGTTGCTCTCGTCTGCCATCACACTTTTCTCCTCGTTGCCTCTCGTTGCTTCTCGTTGCCTCTCTGTTGCGTCACGTTTTCTCTCGCTTGCTTCTCGTTGCCGCTCGTTGCTCTTCATCTGTGCTTCTCGTTGCTCTCGTTGCCTCACGTTTTCTCTCGCTGCTTCGTCGTTGCCGCTCGTTTGCTTCTCGTTGCCTTCGTTGCCTCACGTTTTCTCGTGTTGCCTCTCCGTTGCGCTCTCGTTGGTCCTCTCGTTTGGCCTCACGTTTTCTTTTCCTGCTTCTCGTTGCCTCTTCGTTTGCTTCTCGTGTCTCTCGTCATGCTTCTCGTTGCCTCTCCTTGCCTCTCGATTTGCCCTCTTTTGCTTCTCCTTGCCGTTCGTTTTCATCTCGTTGCCTCGTGTTGCCACGGTGTGGTCACAGCAAGTCAATGTTTCATCACGCTCGCCATCTCTATGCACCACAGAGCTTTTGACTGCTTTTCTTATTGCGGCCTCTTCCTCTTACCTCTGTGTGTCCGCAATCAAAACTTAAAACAGATTAAGAGCTTTTGTTCTATTTCAGTCCATTAGTTCTGATAATGCATTGGCCACAGGGCAGGGGGGAGGGGGAGACGGTGGGAGGGCTGTGTTGCCGAGGGTACGAAGGCCTGCAGCCAATTCAATTATAATCCGCCCCAACACGGCCCAAAGCACCACGCCTGGGAAGGTTGGCAGTTCCACTCACGCCTAGCACTGGTGCAGACCTGCGACGCGTGTGCACCTTTGCTGTCACTGCACGGTGGTGGCGTGAGTGAGTGAGTGCGTGAAGTGACAGTGATGAGTGAGTGGTGACAGTGAGTGTGATGACAGTGACTGAGCGAGTGAAGTGAGTGAGTGAGTGAGTGAGTGCAGTGACGTGACTGAGTGAGTGAGTGGTCGACAGTGACTGGAAAGCGAGTGAGTGCAGTGGACAGTGGCACTAAGTTGAGTGAGTGTGTGACTGAGGAGTGACAGTGATGAGTGAGTGAGTGAGTGAGGTGAGTGAGTGACAGTGACTGAGTGGTAGAGTGACATGACTGAGCGAGTGACTTGAGTGAGTGACTGAGTGAGCTGATGGATTGCAGTGCCGTGACGTGACTGGCGAGTGGTGAGTGAGTCACAGTGACTGTGTGAGTGAGTGACTGGTGAGTGACAGTGACTGAGTGAGTGAGTGACAGTGACTGAGCGAGTGATGCATTGGGACAGGAGTGGTGTGTGACCTGAGTGGCAGTGACAGTGACTGAGGTGCAGTGATGAGTGAGTGGTGGGGTGACAGTACTCCTGCGCGAGTTGAGTGAAAAGTGCAGTGAACTGAGGTGAGTTGAGGTGTGATGAGTGATGACAGTTGACTGAGTGAGTGAGTGAGTGAGTGACAGTGACCTGAGTGAGGAGTCGACAGTGACTGAGCGAGTGATTGGTGACAGTACTCGAGTGACGTGAGTGACTGGCAGGGACCGTGAGCTGATGAGTGCGTGAGTGACAGTGACTGAATCGTGAGCTGATGTGATTGAGTGACAGTGACTGAGTAGTGTGGACAGTGACTGCGTGATTGTGAGTGACTGAGTTAGTGACTGAGGCGCATTGAGTTGCCTAGCGCATGAGTTGCCTTGTGTATGAAATGCGCGGTATAATAAAATTGCCTGCCTTGCCCGTGACTGAGTTTAGTGATAGTGACTGAGTGAGTGAGTGTGTTTGACTGAGTGAGTGAGTGGACTGAGTGAGTGAGTGTGTGACTCGATTGAGTGAGTGTGTGCTGATTGAGCTGAGTGACGTGACTGAGCGATGTGAGTGAACAGTGCTGAGTGAGTTGAGTGAGTGGTTGTGACTGAGTGGTAGTGACAGTGACTGAGTGAGGAGTGACAGTGACTGATGTGAGTGAGTGTGTGACTGAGTGAGTGAGTGACAGTTGACTGAGCGAGTATGAGTGACAGTTGATCTGAGCGTGAGTGACAGTGACTGAGTGAGTGGTAGTGACAGTGACTGAGTGATGAGTGGTGACAGTGACTGAGTGGTGAGTGAGTGGTGATTGAGTTGAACGTGACTGAGTGTGTTAGTGACATACGTGACGTGCAGGTGGTGAGTGAGTGAGTTGGACAGTGACTGCGGTGAGTGAGTTTTAGTGACAGTGGACTAGTGTGTGACTGAAGTGAGTGATGTGACTGAGTGAGTGAGTGTGTGACTGGAGTGAGTGAGTGAGTGACTGACAGTGACTGAGCGAGTCAGTGAGTGAGTGACAAGTGATGATGATGTGAGTATAGTGACTGATGAGGTGAGTGTGTGAACTGAAGTGAGTGGTGTGATGAGTGAGTGAGTGTCGTGATGAAGTGAAGTGGAGTGAAGTAGACTGACAGTGACTGACGATGTCAGTGGTGAATGACAGTGACTGAGCGAGTGAGTGACAGTGATGAGTGAGTGCACAGTGACTAGTGAGTGTAGTTGAGTGGTGAGTATGAGTGACAGGTGATGAGCGACGTGAGTAGTGCAGTGACAGTGACTGGGTGAGTGAGTGATATACTGCGAGTGGTGCGTGACTAGTACAGTGACTGAGTGAAGTGACAGTGACTGAGTGAGTGAGTTGACAGTGAGTGAGTGAAGTGAGTGAGTGAGTGAACAGTGACTGAGTGAGTGAGTGACCAGTGCTGAGTGAGTGGTGACAGTGAAGTGAGTGAGTGAGTGGTGAGTGGACAGTGACTGAGTGAGTGTCAGGTGACAGTGAGTGATTGAGTGAGTGACGTGAGTACGTGACTGATGTTTGAGGAGGAGCTGGTGCAGGTGACTCAGGAGTGAGTGAGGGAGTGAAGTGACAGTGGCGTGAGTGAGTGAGTGACAGTGAGTGCAGTGTGGATGACATGTACTGAGTGAGTGAGTGTCAGTGACAGGTTGACTCAGTGAGTGAGTGAGTGTGAGTGGTGACAGGTGGATGAGGCGAGTGGTAGTGAGTGAGTGAAACAGTGAGTGAGTGAGTGAGTGAGTGAGTGACAGTGACTGAGTGAGTGAGTGAATTTGAGTGCACAGTGACTGAGTGAGTGACAAGTTGAGTGACGTGAGTGGTGAGTGAGTGACGTGACTGAGTGAGTGAGTGATTGAGAAGTGACAGTGACTTGCAGTGAGTGACAGTGAACTGGGTGAGTGGACTATGAGTATTAGTGACTAGTAATGGTGAGTGCGTGCCCGGAGCTGAGTGACAGTGACTGAGTGAGTGACAGTCTGAGTGAGATGAGTCGAGTGAGTAAGTGACTCAGTGAGTGAACAGTGAGTAAGTGAGTGCGTCGTGAGTGACAGTGACTGAGTGAGTGACAGTGAGTGAGTGAGTGAGTAAGTGAGTTGACAGTGACATGAATGTGAGTACGTTGAGTGGTGACGTGAGTAAGTGAGTGTCGAGTGGCGTGAGTGACAGTACTGAATGCGTGAGTGCGTGACCTCTACGCCGTAGTGAGTGACAGTGCTGACGTTGGTGAGTGAGTGAGTGTGTGCAGTGAACAGTGGACAAGTGGACTACTGCAGTGGTTGAGTGCAATAAAAGTAGCTGAAAGTGAGCAGAGTGAACAGTGACTGAGTGAGTTGAAGTGCATGATGCGTGAGTAGTGAGTGAGTGAAGTGAGTGAGTGAGTACGTGCGTGAGGTGAGTGGACAGTGACCTGATGAGTAAGTGAGTGGTGGTGGAACAGTGAGTGACAGTGACTGAGTGAAGTGACTGAGTGAGTGAACTGAGTGAGTGATAGTGACTGAGTGAGTTGAGTGCAGTGCAGTGACTGAGTGTGACTGAGTGAGTGGACCTCAGTGACGGTGATAGTGACTGAGTGAGTTGAGTGAGTGGTGAATCAGTGGAGTGAGTGATTAAGTGAGTGAGTGCGTGCGTTGAGAGTGACGTGACTGAGTGCAGTGACAGTGACCGTGAGTGAGTGGTAAGTGGGTGCTGGTGCGTGAGTGACATGACTTGAGTGAGTGAGTGAGTCAGATGCGTGACGTGAGTGAGTGACAAGTGACTGGAGTGAGTGACAGTGAGTGAGTGAGTGAGTGAGTAAGTGAGTGTGTGCGGTGAAGTTGACAGTGATGATGGAGTCAGCTGCGTTGAGGTGGTGAAGTGACTGTGAGTGAGTGAGTAAATGAGTGTGAGTGCGTGAACATAGTAGGGTGACAGTGAGTGGTTCGGCGTGAGTAGTGACCAGTGCCTGGAGTGAGTGAGTCGTGTGCAGTGAGTGAGTGATGAGTGGTAAGTGAGTGTGTGCACTGCGTGGTGGAGTGAGTGACAGGTGATGGTGAGTGCAGTGTAGTGAGTGAGTGAGTAGTGCCAGTGTCGTGCGTGAGAGTGACAGTGACTGGACGTGAGTGGTGCGTGCCGTTGGAGTGACAGTGACTGAGTGAGTGACGTGAGTGGTTGTGAGTATAGTGACAGTGAGTGAGTGAGTGCTGTTGAGTGGATTGGTGTGTTGTGAGTAGTGAGTTAAGTGAGTGTGTGGTGCGTGCATGAGTGAGTGAGTGACAGTGACTGAGTGAGTAAGTGAGTGTGGGTGAGTGGTGAGTGTTGAGTGAAGTAAGTGAGTGGACTGCGTGAGTGTGTCGGGTGTGTAGTGACAGGTGTATGTGAGCTGAGTGGTAGTGAGTGCGTGGTGCAGTGACAATGAGTCTGAGTGGTGACAGTAGAGTGAGTGAGTGAGTAAGTGCGTGCGTGCGTGGGTGACAAGTGACTGGTGCATGGACAGTAGTGAGGAGTGAGAACCATGAGTGTGTGAGTGAGGACAGTGAGTGAGCTGAGTGCGTGGCCGTGAGCTGCAAGTGACAGTGACTGCTGAGTGAGTAGTGAGTGTGTGGTGGTGAGTGACCTGAGTGAGTAAGGTGAGTGTTGCATGGTGAGTGAGTGCAGTGTGACTGAGTGAGTGACAGTGAGTGAGTGAGTGAGTAAGTGAGTGTGTGCGTGAGTGACAGTGACTTGAGTCAGTGAGTGCGTGGTGAGTGGAGTGACAGAGTGAGTGACAGTGAGTGAGTGAGTGAGTAAGTGAGTGTGTGAGTGAGTGACAGTGAGTGAGTGAGTGCGTGCGTGAGTGAGTGACAGTGACTGAGTAAGTGAGTGTGTGCGTGAGTGAGTGACTGAGTGAGTAAGTGGAGTGTGTGCGGTGCAGTGAGTGAGTGAGTGACAGTGACTGAGTGAGTAAGTGAGTGTGTGGGGTGAGTGAAGTGACAGTGTGTGAGTGAGTAAGTGAGTGCGTGCGTGAGTGAGTGACAGTGACTGAGTGAGTGACAGTGAGTGAGTGAGTAAGTGAGTGCGTGCGTGAGTGACGTGACTGAGTGAGTGAGTGAGTGCGTGCGTGAGTGAGTGACAATGACTGAGTGAGTGACAGTGGAGTGTGTGACTGTGAGTGAGTGACTGAGTGAGTGGTCGTAGCGGTGAGTGACAGTGAGTGAGTGAGTGAGTAAGTGAGTGGTGCGTGAGTGAGTGATGAGTGAGTGAGTGAGTGATAGTGAGTGTGTGCTGTGAGTGACAGTGAGTGAGTGAGTGAGTGAGTGCGTGCATGAGTGAGTGACAGTGACTGAGTGAGTGACAGTGAGTGAGTGAGTGAGTGAGTAAGTGAGTGCGTGCGTGAGTGACAGTGACTAGGTGAGTGAGTGAGTGAGTGAGTGAGTGCGTGCGTGAGTGAGTGACAGTGACTGAGTGAGTGACAGTGAGTGAGTGAGTGAGTAAGTGAGTGCGTGCGTGAGTGACAGTGAGTGAGTGAGTGAGTGAGTGAGTGCGTGCGTGAGTGACAGTGAGTGAGTGAGTGAGTGAGTGAGTGAGTGAGTGGTGCGTGCTGTGAGTGAGTGACAGTGACTGAGTGAGTGACAGTGAGTGAGTGAGTGAGTGAGTGAGTGCGTGCGGTGAGTGACAGTGAGTGAGTGAGTGAGTAAGTGAGTGCGTGCGTGAGTGACAGTGAGTGAGTGAGTGAGTGCGTGCGTGAGTGAGTGACAGTGATGAGTGACTGACAGTGAGTGAGTGAGTGAGTGAGTGAGTGCGTGCGTGAGTGACAGTGAGTGAGTGAGTGAGTGAGTGAGTGCGTGCATGAGTGAGTGACAGTGACTGAGTGAGTGACAGTGAGTGAGTGAGTGAGTGAGTGAGTAAGTGAGTGCGTGCGTGACAGTGACTGAGTGAGTGAGTGCGTGCGTGAGTGAGTGACAGTGACTGAGTGAGTGACAGTGAGTGAGTGAGTGAGTGAGTGCGTGCGTGAGTGAGTGACAGTGACTGAGTGAGTGACAGTGAGTGAGTGAGTGAGTGAGTAAGTGAGTGTGTGCGTGAGTGGACAGTGAGTGAGTGAGTGACAGTGACTGAGTGAGTGACAGTGAGTGAGTGAGTGAGTAAGTAAGTGCGTGCGTGAGTGACAGTGACTGAGTGAGTGAGTGGTGTGGTGGTGAGTGACGTGATGAGTGAGTGACGTGAGTGAGTGAGTAAGTGAGTGCGTGCGTGACAGTGAGTGAGTGAGTGAGTGAGTGCGTGCGTGAGTTGAGTGACAGTGACTGAGTGAGTGACAGTGAGTGAGTGAGTGAGTAAGTGAGTGTGTGCGGTGAGTGACAGTGAGTGAGTGAGTGAGTGGAGTGGGTGGCGTGCGTGAGTGACAGTGACTGAATGAGTGACAGTGAGGTGAGTGAGTAAGTGAGTGCGTGCGTGAGTGACAGTGAGTGAGTGAGTGAGTGAGTGAGTGAGTGAGTGCGTGGTGAGTGACAGTGAGTGAGTGAGTGACGTGAGTGGTGAGTAAGTGAGTGCGTGCGTGAGTGACAGTGAGTGAGTGAGTGAGTGAGTGAGTGAAGTGAGTGCGTGCGTGAGTGACAGTGAGTGAGTGAGTGAGTGAGTGATGTGAGTGCAGTGGTGACATGATGATGATGTGAGTGAGTGAGTGGAGGTGCGTGAGTGAGTGACGTGCGTGAGGTGAGTGAGTGAAGTGACTGAGTGAGTGAGTGTGTGCGTGAGTGAGTGATGAGTAAGTGTGTGTGCGTGGTGAGGAGTAAGTGTGTGCGTGCGTGAGTGAGTGAGTGAGTGAGTGAGTGACAGTGACTGAGTGAGTGAGTGTGTGCGTGAGTGAGTGAGTGAGTGAGTGAGTGAGTGAGTGACAGTGACTGAGTGAGTGAGTGAGTGTTTGATGGTGGGATGGACTGATGTTTGGAGCCACCCACAGACTGTAAATTAACAATGTATCTACTGTGGCTCTGGAAGTTCCTTAAGGTGAGGCGCTGCAGGTGAAAACCTAGATTCTTCACACAGTGGTTAAAGTGGAGATTTTTTGCTAGTTTCTCCCTTAACATCTTAGTTTTCCTTTCAGAGTATAAAAAAGACAAACCTCACTCTGTACAATGCTTATTTCCAGGAAGTAACTCCACCATCGCGTCACAACGGTCTTTTTTATTGATTCACAAATATTGACATGTTTGGTATCCACGAGTACTTCAAAAGCCGACCGAGATGAGGCTGTAATCCAAATATTGTCATTTCCTTTGACGACAGACACAGTGTGTGAAAGAAAGACCAGAGACAGATAAACAGGGCGCATGTGCAGACATTTCTAAACTTTACGGCCGTTTTCTCCAAATAAAGTTTTCATTCCACTTTTTAACAACATCCCCACTTTAGTTGCTCCTACAGACTCCACACTTTACAGGCTTGGACTTCACAATTTTTGAAGTTTTTTTTCGCAGGGAATTTAAAAAATCCAATACCTGACAGATTTATTGAGTTTTGAATCCAAAAAACAAAGAGAAATTGTACAGTTTTTTTCACTTAAATATAAATACAAACAAAAGTACAGAGAAGAAGGGGGGAAAAAAGGAAGCAACCAAGCAAAATTGTAAACTAATCAATACCATATCAAGGATGGACTGGAAAGTAGCAAGATCATGAATAATATGTATTTAATATGCATTATATATGTATTATTCTTTTTAACACAAAACTAGTGACTTTGGGGAATGTTGACTGTGTTTGGCATTGATAACCATCTGTAACTAAGCAATTTCACTTGCTTTGTACCAGACATCGTACATGAAATGAGAGCGTAGTTGTAGTTGTTAAATGTACATCATAATATTCACTGAGTATAATATGTATATTAATGTGTCTTTTTAACATAAAACTTTGATAATGCTAACAATGTAAGGCATGGTAACCATCTGAAAGAAATGTAATGATCTCCTTTTGTTACTTGCTTTGTTTTAGACTTCGTACATGAAACAAGACCGTTGTTGTAATTGTGCTTCTTTTCTGTTGATGTACAAACACTTCAAACAGTGTTTTGTAAGTTATAGTTCTTTGTAAATAGTTTGTAAGTATGTGGCATTATCATAGTTGTTTTGTAATTGGTTATTACGTAATCGGTATTGCTCCGTTTTGGGGAATGTATACAGTGCATTAGTTTCAGTCATGTAAAGCCATAATGTAAGTACCATCTTGTAAATGGTCATTTCGGCCATGGTCGGATGCTGCGGGTGTGTATGGTCTATTTGGTTTTGCTATTGTTTCCTTGTTGCTATTTTGTTCCTTGTTGTTCCACTATGTTCTTGTGAAATGATGATTTTTCTGGGTGGGCGCTTATAAGCTCTTGCTTCGGCCCACTCCTTTTGAGCAGAGTGTTTGCTGCTCAAATAAAGAAATAAATTAAACTAAACTTAAAAATATCTTATTTAAAAAAAGATCCAAAATCCACTCTTAAAAGGTCTTTGTAACTTATATATTAACAAAATAAAACCATTTAAATCCGTCTCTATCCATTATTGAGATTTTGTCTCAATATTGGCCATTTTTATGCATAAAATGTTTTTTCCCCTATTCACCTGCAGCGACTCGCCTTAATGGACTTTCCCTTGAAACTCTTTTGAATATTTAAGTCCTTATTTAACACAGGCTCGTCACTCTGAGCTCCACGTGTTTGTCTCACAACATTGTCCTAATTTGATCCTTTTACTATTCTTTATTTTCACCCTATTCTAAATAATGGAGCAGGCTCCAAAACCGCGGCAAAGTGCTAGCATGACGGAGCATCAGTTAATTTAATTTACACTCTGGTGCCACCAAAAACACATCCAAACAATCTGGGAGACTCACGAGCACGTCTCGTTAGAAGACATTTGAGCAGGTCATTAGATGTAGTAAATGAGCATGAAGCTAACAAATTTATTTTTAGCACAATTTTGCAGCTTTTTTACAGCGTATGAACGCCATATGCGCATTGTGTTCTGCGTCCTGATTGGCTAGTGGCAGAGTGAGCCTCTCTCATTGCAAAGAGGACCTTTGTGTGTCTCATCAACACATCAGCGCACACACGGCACACCGCAGAGTCATAGCAGCACAGGCCAGGCATGAGCGGGTCCGACTCCACGTTTACTTTATCTGAACTTTTCCGCAAAAATAAACACCGCTAGCATGTGGCTCTCACCTGAGCTAAACACTCTCCTTCTGAAGCCTGAAACTACAACGATAAAACTTTGGTCGTAGCTACGATTGTCTCTTAGTTTGAAGAAGCGCACAGCGGAGACGAGACAAAATCACAGTGTACACCAGGCATTAAGGGAGAACCCGTGTGAACTAGTGACAAAAGTGTATAAAGTGAGGGGTTTTACAGCCTTAAAACATATATAGTCATTGTAAAAAATAAAGCTGTCTACCTCGCGGATTTTGTTTATTGCGGGTTATTTTTAGAACGTAACCCCGCGATAAACGAGGGACCACTGTAGTGTGAAGTTTGGTTGTTCTCCCTGTATCAGGCAAAGGTTTCTGCACCACTAAAACATGTACAATAGGTTCCCATCTGGGGCCAGCACTCCCCTGAAAAAGAGATACCTCATCTCAGTGGGACTTTCCTGGTTAAATAAAGGTCAAATAAATAGACTAACACATGGCTGGACATTTAGATAAATGTGTGTTCATTAGCACAAACAAATGAAAAAATACTATACTCTGATAAGCCACATTTAGGAAATAGAGCTGGCTGTAGGATCTTGAAGCAGGTTGTAAATGAAAAGAAATAATAATGGTATACTTCTTAAAGTGGTCGATTACCCAGTGAAAATGGAGCAAACATGAATAAAGACTTCCCGTATGAAAGCCAGAGTTCCCACACCAACACGTCAGTGAAGCCTTCCACACTGCTCCTGGTTCAGCCGCACATGCATTTTTAAAGGAGCAGCTCCATAAATAAGCCCAGTACATGTCCCAGTGCCCCGCCACATGCTGCATGTCAGGAGCCTGCAGTATTTATATCTCCAAGAAAACTACATCCTCACGCTCCGGGTACTTCATATGCTTAACCATTTGCCTTTAACAATTTTCTGTTTTAAAATGTTCAAAGTGCAGTCAGATCTTTTGGACCCTCCTCTCCAAGCAGCTCGCCAAAGACTTTCTATATTTCACTTGTCTCTTGGAGAACTCATACTAAGTCATGTATACAGCATTCTTACTTTGTTCACCAAATGATTGAGTTATGAACATGCACGTACAGACTGAACGTTATCTGTTTGATCACGTCACCACCAGTTACTTTGTCCTCAAGAAATGTTTTCAACATTAGTATTAGAGCGCAGGACTTTTTTTCTCTGTGGCAACTTTGTGTTGTTTTGATGATGCAGTGTACACTAACAGTCACTTTAAAACATTGTCCAAACTAGAGTACAGTCCATGGCTCTCATAATGAGTTTGGACAGACTCATTATTATTTATTCCCAAAGACCTGGGTGTTTTTTTCTCATAAATGTAGACATGAAATAATGTACAAAGTCTGAACGTTGATTCAAAGACAAATACATAGGAACTTAACATCAAAGTCTATTTGTGTTGATGTTTAGAAATCCGTTGGGGGTCTTGCCATGCCTCTAAGGCCCCCAGAGGGCCCACACTATTTTACTCAGTCGTCTTCTGTTTATTCATTTAGATCCTGCATATGTATAGATTATATCACTGCTCACTCTGCTTATCCTGTATATTCAAAGTAAACTTGAATGTACAGTACATATCGTATCTTTGAGCATATTTTAGTGCTTTATTAACTCGTTAATTACCCGGGGACCCATCAGCCCGACTGGGCCTGTCATTTGTTCTTCCTGTCTCTGTGATTAGTGATCTGTTCATGGCACTAGCTCGTGCAGTGGAAGGATCGGGAGCCTGGAAACACGTCTTCAAAAGCCACCAGAAGGAGGCTTTGGTTTTGAAGTAACAGCTCTCAGCTCTGCGCGCGGATCTGGAGAATTAGCGGATGAACTGGTCCGGAGTAACGAGGTTAAAGAAGAAAGGCAGCGCGCTCTGAGGCACTGAGAGCGAGACAGGGGGATTTGTGGACACAGGAGCCAGTCTCATTCCTGGAAAGTTTGGAGTGGAGATCTGCTCCAGGTGTGGGTCTATGGGTGGCCAGAGGAAGCACATGCCACCCCCAGGAAACTATGACATATAAAGTGCCATAACTTTACATTCAGCGGTGACAGCCTGTAAAAGGTATTTAACGGTTTCCCTCATAGAAAAGGAACCTGAAATAATATATTCCTTCATTCACACAGTTTTAAGGCGAGACGCTGCAGATGAATGAGGGAAATGTTTTTTTAGAGATCTCAATTTGAAACGTTGAACATTACTGACACAAATATGAGGAAATAATGTATTAGATATGTCCACTCGATTGTTAAATTCACCTCAGACTGGTCCAGCACAAATGAAAAAGCCCCTGGTCTGAAACGTAACATACATATGAGCTCATGAATGATTACTAACACTTGTACTTGTCCGGTCCCATTAGTTAGTTGCCTCTGAACCAGCCTCCTCTCTCTCACTCTCTCTTTGAGGCTGGTGGTTAGCCTGTAGCAGCCACAGAGTTTGAAATGAGACTAGCCTTTTCGCCGACCCCTTATAGGACTGAGTAAAGACTCGACAAGAATCCGCGACATGGATTTGAGGTCTACATTTATGATATAGGGTAGGGTGAGCTTTGCAGGTTAGAGTGAACTTGGGTGGAGTACATGTCCTTAAAGGAACAGGCCACAGTTTTTCCATACTGTGATATGTTCTTACCTGATCTTAGACCAGTTGATACGCACCTGTCTGGTCTTTGTGCCCGTGGAAGAGCGTGGTCGCTTCTAACTTCACCCCGTTTGGAGCCATGGGAATATACTGGGAGAGGCCAAATGCTAACAACATCTTTGGTCTTTTTGCATGACTGAGGGCACGCACAAAGACCAGACAGGTACGTATCAACTCATCTAAACTCAGGTAAGAACATTATCTCAGTATGGAAAAACGGTGGCCTGTTCCTTTAATGGAGGGGTGAGAAGCTCCGCAGATCTTCTCCACTCTCACTCTGCACTGGAGGCTCCTGCGGCAGGATTATGTAGTTGGACATGGATGTTAGAGCTTCAGACCTGGAGCAGGGATTGATTTCACTTGTGTGGGCTGAATCCCACACTCAAAAACATCACTGTTTTCTTATAAAACAAAAAACAAAACAAAATAATTGATGGCTGAAAATAGGCCACCAGTTCTTTTCAATAATTAAAAAATGAACCCATTGTAGTCGCTGGTTACCCACTGCCCCTGAGAGATTTGCCCGAGTGGAAATGAAGGAGGGGTCAAATGCAGATGATAAATAAAGCACGTCTTACCCTCTCTCCTCTTTCTGAGCGTGTAGGAAACAGCGGTGCACAGATTTATTTGAGATCAGTGCTTGGTGCGTCAACAACATGCAACTCTGCAACCTCCTTTAAGAGCATTAGCACAGAGGCAGCAGTCAGCAAAAGTCTGCTCTATTTTCCCCAACATCCTCCGCTCCGCGCACAGCTTTATCTATCCGTTCATTCGCACCGGCAAAAGTGCCATCTCAACACGTAGAAAGGTCTCGTATTGTGCTAAAGCTAGCTTTTTTAGACCGTGCTGTTGTCCCTTAATGAAAAACTTTACCTGGAGCTGTGTTTTGTTACTTTCACAAAGGTTTGGCACATCCTTCATTTTCAGCCTCTGCTTCAAAGCTCAAACCACTCTGTTCCACCTGATGATGTCACAAGGTCGTGCTCCTGTGTGTCCAGACAGCTTCACTGTTTTAGTAGTTTTTACAGAGTATAGACTGATTTACTGACATGACATACAGTACATTACTCGGCTTGTTTCATTACGTTTCTGATCATTTATTTGCTTGAATGTTAATTTAAGGTGGAAACTCGTGGGGGTCAGTGTTGAGGTTTTTTATCTAGTTTTCTCCCTTAGCATCTTAGTTTTAATGTCAGAATAAAACAAAGACGGAACTCACCCTTTACAATGCTTATTTGATGACGTTTTGTCGCTGGCGAGCTGGAGATTTCCAGGAAGTTACTACAACATTGTAGTTACGTCTTATTCATTCACAAATATTGACAGACTCGGCCCATATTACTGTTGGACGCCTCAGTATTTCATGTTTCGTCCTGTGCCGACACACATTGAGGGGAAGATGTTTTAAGTAGTAAACATGTGTTGCTGCCACCCAGTACACTGCACTACACTCGATTAGTTTATATGAGTCAAAGTATTGGCTTTAAATTTAGAGATATCAATTTGAAACTTTTGCTGTTTATTACTGATATATGAGGGAGAAAAATGTACAGCGAGTTTTCTGTCATTTATGTGTGTGTGACATAAAAAAATGAGTCACTTTATGCCCAAAATTGCAGATATTTTCGGCGACATACAAGTTACAAAGACTTTTTCAGAGGGATTTAGTTAACTACTAATAAACAAGCCGTTTATTAGTGAAACAAATCTGCCTTGTTTTTTGAAATTCAAGAGTCAGTAAATCAGGATAGGAATTAGATATTTAATAATCCCTCTGAAAAATCCTTCAAAATGTTCTTTAGCCCGAGCCTGTAACGTGTGGAGTCTGTAGGAGCTGCTAAAGTGAAGGAGTTGTTAAAGAGTGGAATGAAAACCTCATTTAGAGAAAACGGCCTTAAAGTTTAGTTCCTTGGTCTGCACATGCGCCCTGTGTGTATTTCTCCCGTCTTTGCTGCTGCTGTCTCCCACAAAGGAGAACACGAGTTCCAAATGTGTTAAAGTGGTTGTTCAATGCTCAAATAAAAAATAAAAAATACATTTGTGGAAAACGACTGTATTTTACATGATATATAACAGATAGAAAGCCACTCCTTTAAAATAGCCATATCTTTGCCTTTCCAAAGCTTTCAGAGACAGGACCAGCATTTGAACCTGAACATTCTCTGATCATGAACGGCCTCTTCTGGTGCTCTGTCGTCAGCCCCTAAAACGCATTTGAGGAAGTTGTGAGAGGACTATTTCTATTCCTGGGTGAGGCGAGGCGCACCAAACACCGCTCTCCAGTTTTGAGACAACCACTTTGTCCAAACACCACCTTCATCTCCACTAAAGCGTCCCCGTTTTAGCTCCCAAAGCACAATGCGGATGAGAGGAGCTTTGAGGGAGACAGCCATTCTTCTGAGGCATTAGCATATCCTTCAGAGACGAGCCCAGATTTCAAAAGAACCAAAAAAAGAAACAAACTGCGCTCTTCATCTTTGTGCACAATCCAAGCAGCTGTGTCTCTGATACTTAGTTTTGGCAGCGCAACTTTCAGAGAATTTTCACCTACGCGCTGCACAAGAGGGATCCACCAGTTTAGTTCACTTTCGAGATATTCATGGTTTAATTAGGGATGTGCGACACTTACTTTGGCGTTTTTAAATTTCATTCCATTTAAATCCAACTCTAGGATTGATCATTCTGATACCAGACTTTTCACTCACTGCCATAGTGTTTACTTTGTACTTCTGAAAGTAATATGCATCAATGTTATTTCTCTGTGCAGACATCATTTCATATTTTCAAATGTGAAGTACTAGTACTAGTAAGTGCTATGCTTATAAAAGAAAAAGTTATGCCTCTATAATGCAGTATATGTCCACTTTGAGAGCCACCGCTCACCTACATGGCTGAATAGCATTTACATTGTATTGTGTCACTGTTTGCCATTGTGTTTTATTCTTTATCACAAGGCCACCTGTGAGGAACCTTTCTGCTGGGCCTAACAACATCAAGCACCTATGACTGCTCACAGTGCTCTGTATTCATACAGTACTGAAAGCAACGCAACAATAGGTGCACCGTGCAAAGCTTCATTTGCATTTGTAAAGAGTAAGGGCTTAAGGACTAAAGAGAATAACTCCTGCAGCTCCTCTGTTCTGAACTCTCCTGGTGCACACTCGTCACCTTGACATTGGACTTGTGGCGTGTCCTGTGGTTGACGTTGCTAATCATGCGAGTGAGCAGCGTGATTGGCTGATCATCTCGCTAAAGCTGGGTGGCGCAGTGGTTAGTGCTTGTTCTTCACAGCTAGAAGGTCCCGGGTTCAAGCCCCGGTCAGACGGGGGCTTTCTGTGGAATTTACATGTTCTCCTCATGTCTGCGTAGGTTTCCTCCAGGTACTCTCGTTTCCTCTACCACTAAAAACATGGACAATAGGTCCCCTTCTGGGGCCAGGACTCCCCTGAAATGAGATTCCTAATCTCAGTGGGCCTTTCCTGGTTAAATAAAAGGTAAATGAAATCGACTCCAACACTGGCCACTTTTAAATCCCTGTTTCCATCTGCTGAAGCACTGCAGATGGAAACAGCATTGTTGCTCAAATCAGGCATATTTACATCGCAGACGTTGGAGTCATTAATATGCACTGTAAATAAATAAATAAAAATACATGCACACTCGTCACGTGTTCATACTCCTCACACATGTTCACACTCCTCACATGTGCACGCTCGTCGTCAGTACAAATGACTGATGTAGCTTTAAAGCAGTACTAAGTAACTTGTTTACCTGGGGGTAATACAAGTGTTAATGGGATGATTGGGGGGTCTTTCATCTCCCCCGGTGTCTCTGGCCAGAAAACCACAATTGCAACTTCCTTGCCACCGGGTCGGAGTAATCAATACACACTAATGGAATCACGAAGAAGAAGCTAACAGCCTAACGGGCAAAGCTAACCGCGGGCTAGCACCATTTGAACAGTATTTATAGCTAAATTTGAGTGAAAAAATGATATCCATTGTGTAATTGGATGTACAATATCCCTCTGTCCCTTTGTCCTTTCTGTCAGCGTAGTATTTACTCTCACGGACAATTAATAAGTAAAAAAACACAACATGCTACGACACCTGCAGTGGCGCTTATGGCCTCTAGGGGCATGAGTTACTTACTACTGCTTTAAAGGTCCTATATCATGCAAAATCGACTTTTTTGAGTTTTTAGCCATGTTGTTATGCTATTTCCTTATCAAAAACACCCCAGAGCGGTTTTTGGCTTCATTCACGCAGTTCTAAGTAATCCTCCTGAATCCTGCTCTCTGAGCAGCTGCTCCGCCCTCTCCTGGTAAACCACTGAGCTGTTCAGTTGTGTCGTCACAAAGGAACGGAAGTGCTCTACGTCTGTAATGTAATGCCTTACGGCCTGATTTTTATTTATAAAACAGCTTTTTTTTTTTTTTTAAACAGCAACTCTCCGACGCGTCTGTGCTGTCCCACGACGCTAATCAAGCGCACCCACGGCTGGAGGATCCATGGATCCGAGCAGAAGTGTTGTTTTGAAGACTGAGCTCTTTCTAACCTACTCTGGACACGCCTGTTCTTTTTTCTTACCCAACGATAATGTCACGGATGCACGTTTGGCTACGAGAGGAACAGGACTATTCAACCTTCCTAAAAAAGAGTGCACTCGCCAGAAGTTGGAATTTCTTTCCGGGATTCAGCGACTTTATCAACCAACCTGATGGATGCTTGGTGAACCTTGGCCAGAATCAAAGTGGATTAACTTTTATAATCAATGCGATCTCATGGGAGTCCAGACTGAGCGGTGAGTCAATCAAAACGCGTGTTAGCGTGTGTGTTAGCATGTGTGTTAGCCATTTATGAAACTGCTTTGCACATGTCAACTCCTTATAACTACATTATGTGAAGTAACTTCACTTTTTGCAGCAATATTTATATTTATAATACTGCAAATGTGGAATGAGCAGAGAGAGGGGCGGAGTTAACTGAATCGAAGCGTCTTGTCTTCCGGGTAGGGAAAATACCCCCCAAAAATACTTATATTTCTCTCAAAAATGAGTACTCCATAGTGATAGAGGTACAATATATCATATAAATGCCTATACTTTACTTTAGAATGGCTAAAATAGCATGATACAGATCCTTTAATACAAATGTGCATTTGATTTGGACAACTTCACACATGCCCACTCCTCATACAGTATATGCACGCGACACACACATGCTCTCTTCTCACTCATGCACTCACTGACAAGCACACGCACACGTGCACAGGCACCACGTGCACAGGCGTTCCTCGGTGCAGGTGAAAGTGCTGCGCTGGTGGAACGCTGGTTTGAAACGGGGAACAAAGTGGAGTGTGACAGCCGCGTTTACAGAGCCCATACATCATCTTCAGAGTGCGGTGCACGGCAGACGCTCCCACGCCCCAAAGCAGAGCTCCGGCTCTGCTTTAGCTCTAGCACCGCAGGAAATGTACGACTTCTAACGAGAGGGTGGGTTAACACGGCGGGGAGGTCTTTAGGTACTGCACTGGGTCAAATGCAGACGACGTGCAGTACTCTCCTCCTTCAGTGCGAGTGCAGACTTCTGTAGCTACAGCTCAGTGTCGGAGGTATGGTATGTATGTGTCCATGGAGCTTAAAGTGATGGGAGTAGCTTTTATAAACCACAAAGAGAGCATGCTACGTATGTATTTTCAGTGAGGTGCATTTGGGCTTAGCTGTCTGCCATAACAGTCTGTATGTACACAGTCGGGGACTGTCTTTATGTTTAACGATAAACCCATACATATTTCATTTTTCGGGTGAGGAGACGTGCATGTATGCGCAGCAGCTCAGCGCGCTCTCTCTTGGCTCCACCCCCTCACTCACTCACTCACTCACTCACAGCAGGTGGAGTCTCCGCGGTGTTATAAACTTTTGTCCATTTACCCCATGGTGTAGTGACAACATAAAACCTTTCTCTGGTCGTGTTTTTTTTGGGAGCAGATCAAATGCTAACTTTAGCTTAATGCTAGCGCTGATGCTCCAGTCAAAACTGCTCCTTTTCGGACGATAATTCCCAAAAAACTCCACTCATGTTCATTCCGCCTGTATCTGTGTGAACTGGTGCTCTCTGACTGTAGACTTAATCATATTGTAAAAATGCATTTGATACAGCTGTGGGCATTAATTAATCCAATAGATTTATGTCAGATGTCATATTGTTTTTTTCTAATGTTGTTTTTACGGATTTATATTGTGATTGACACATTTCAGGTCAAACATTTGTTCTTTCCTGCCATGTCAATCTGCAATAAAATAAAATCTAATATATGGTCATGTTCGAAGCAGCCAGAGGGAAAACAACGAAAACTGAACTTTCTCCCACTGAATTATGAATATATTTTGTCTACTACATAAAGATACAGAGACATGGAGAAGAGCGAAGCGGTTCAACAGCCCATAAATACTTCAAAACTGACAATGCTAACCAGGAAGCTAACATTTGCTTCATGCTACATATGCTAACGTTAGCAACGAGTGTCGTTTTTTCCGCTTCTGCTGAACAATTTGCTGTGAAAAAAACCTCCATATCAATCAATTAATCAATCAAACAATCAATCAATGGTTTTGTATAGCCCAATGTCACAACAGGAGTTGCCTCATAGGGCTGCACCGAACACTAAGGCAATAAAACAGAGCAGTAAATAAGACAATGTAAAGTTCAGGTGAATCAAGTATCCAGGCAAACATAATGTCCAAATAAGCTTCAGCAGTAGGTGGTGATGAGCGGCGCGGGTGTCCCCTGTCCTTAAGACTCTCCAGCACGGCAAGGAAAAACTCAAAAACCCAGTGGGAGAAAAGAGAAACCTTGGGGAGAACCACAGAAGGAGAGATCCACTCCCATGGACGGACAGGCTATAGAGACCCAGGGCCGATGGAGTCCCTGAAGCAGACGGGCCAAGATCGCAGACCGTCCAGTCCTTGTTGTCAATCCAGTAGGCAGGGTTCCAGTGTTTCCCCTAAGTTTACCAGTTTGGCAGGGGGGGTATGGTTACACGTGCACACACGCGGTCCGTGCACGCTGCCGGGTAAAATAAAGTGTTTTTAGCAAATGTTATTATTTGTAACAATTTATTGTTTGAATTTCTATATGATACATATTTAATTCAGTTTAAGTAACTGTAAAACATATTGATGATGTAGGAAACAATACTATGTTTTAGAAAGTTCATTCATTCATTTTCTTCCACTTGTCCGTTGCCGGGTCGTGGGGGCAGCCGTTGGAGCTGCCCAAATCACATAGCACCAGCCCCCATGGCTCCTTCTGCAGGTGGTGGGTCCACGGAAGGACGGCCTCACGGTTCAAACCGGGCTCTCCTAGGGGGCTACCAGTGTACGCAGACACTGGAGGCAATGTGGGTGAAGTGTCTTGCCCAAGGACACAACAACAATGTGCACCTTCAGGAAGCTGGATTCGAACCCCCGACCTTCCGATCATGAGACGACCCGCTCTACCATCTGCGCCATTGTCGCCCCTAGAAAAGTTTAGAAAGTTTGAGAATGTAATACTATTAGATTAGCCTAATGTAGGCTACCATTATTACATTTTCCCATGAGTGTTTGGATTTTCCTCATATTCATGTTTAATATTTATCAGTGAGTTCCACAGTTTATGATCTAATTGGACACGTGTAATAAGTCTGTGTTCTGCTTAAAACAAGTGGAGCCAAAATCAGCATTTAAGGCTAAGTTCAGGACCTTCTACAAAATCCAACAGAGCTAACTTCATTGACTTCATGTGAAACAGACGCTAACAGCTTCACCTAAACAGTTTAGGCTAAACTCAACTGTTGCATTTAGCTTGGGTTGGATTTTCTTATTTACAAAGTGCCAAAGGGATTTAATGTTAATTTTATTATCATCTAATCGCTCTAGTTAAACTTACTCGCACTGTGGCAGCTCCTGTCTCTGCCTTGTTTCTCCGATCTTTTCTGGCACAGCCTCAAATAAACACGACCGCATGGCCTGGGTTACTGAGCGCAAAACGAGGACTGGATCCGTAAAAAACGCGGATTCGGACTGCATTGAACAGGCGTAGTAACTCATAAAACAAAACCCGGAATGGATTAGCGGAACGGATTTGGTAAAGACGCTCGTTATAGAGAGCGTCCTGAGAGGGCGGGGGGCGCTGATGGCGGGGCGGCCCGCCCTGCCAACATAATGGTAGGGGAAACACTGGGGTTCCTCCATTCAGCCAGGTTCCTCCGCTCGATCTAGACAGGCACTCGAGGGAGAGTGGGACAGGAGACACCATGTGAATAGTAATGAACAGACTACAGATAATATAAATATTGTATCATAATGAGACAAAGTTTGCAGTAAGAAGAGGAAGAGGATAGCGCTCAGTGTACCGTACTTCCCACAACAGTGTTTCTTCTAAGGCAGCTTTACTTCAGCATAATCTGATTGTGACTTCATTATATTGGTGTGTGATAAATGTGTTTATAGTCCGCCAGAAAATGGCTAAAAAGAATGAAAAATGGAGATTCCCATGAGAGGTTTTTTTCCACCTTGACTAGGCCACGCCCCCTTGTATTGCACGTTGCCGTCTGTATGTATCGTAACAGAGCTTATGATGTGATGATGTTATACCATAGCAACAGCCTGACAGTTAGCTTAGTACCACGGCTTTCATCAGTTTGCTACTGTTGAAGGTTCCATTTCTGTTTTGACTCTCCCATACTATTGCACCAAAACAATGTGCCTTTTATGTTTGACTTGTCCATGACATTAGTCCAATTTGTCATAAATGGTGGTTAGTCGAGTGATGACAGCCGGAAAGTGAACATGAGACATCCTTATTCCATCTTTGGGGCCGTAACGTTATTTAAACCTGCTGATTCCTATCTCGCCTTTGGAGAGTTGATACATTTGTCACAGTGGAACCTGATCTGCATAATTGAATTTGGTCAGGCATCAGGAAGAGATCATGTACCGTCTAATGTTAGGGAAATGGAATTGTCCAGGTCAAACATCGTTACTGGGCAGATTGATTGCACTCTGACATGGAATTCCACAACGCAACTATGCGACAAACTGCATTTTAGACGCGCCATTGTGTTGTTGCTCTCTTCACCACTGTAGATATGTTTTGTTCCGGAAATGACGCAGAGGTAATACCACTAAACAACAATACCAACAGCAATCTTTTTATTCATTTGTGTTGCGAGCGCTGACTAACTTGAGGGCTACAGTAGGTTTGTTAATGTTTGTTAGCGACAAAAGCTGTTTCTCACCTCACCCTACGACGAACCACATCCACCCCATGTCTCTGTGCTTTTGCTCTTCTCATTAAACAGCAGTTTTCTTTCTCTTTCATTCCCTTCGCCCTGATGGTCCTGATCTCTACATTGACCACTGCGTGAAAGATGAATATTTTCACTTGCAGCGTCTCGCCTTAAACTTCGTTACGTAGGTTAAAAACGTTCCAGACTCCGACTTGTCGAGCCACACGGGGCAAGAATCACCTGAGGACCTCAGAGTTTGTCGATTTCACCTATATAAAAATTGGGGGGAATTTTGGCCTTCCAAATCCCTGGCATGGCAGATTTGCTCCTCAGTCGTTCTAACCCTACGCCAATAGGGTTTAAGACTGTCTGGTACTGCTTCATAAAGATCTCTGAGAACAGCACAGACATTGTACTATTCTCTAAAACACTTAATGTGGGAGTAATCAGCCTTTCCCGCTCGTACTGAAGGATCTGGACAGGTCACATGTTTCTCTGGCTTTAGACCCTCTTTGAAAGACAGAGTCTGACTCAGCAGTATAAGCCAGAAGAGAACATGCCCCGTTATGAATCCAGTTTGTTGATGTGGATATTTGTGAGCGTGTCATGGCGGACGCCGGTCCCTCATCAGCCCGGGCGAGACATGACAGGGTCCAGTCTCCAGGTCCCGCCTGATCCGACCCGCTGCCGTCTCTGTGTCTGTGCCTGTCATCGCTCAAAGTCTGACAGAGCGGAGGTCCGAGGTCACACAGACAAATACAGGGGGCATATCGAGCGGAAAGATATTCTTGACATTTTTCTGCTTCGGAAACGAGGATTTGGTGAGACGTCTGCAGATTTCTCGGGTAAATCCTGTTCTGACTGGTGCAGTAAATGTCTCAGAGTATGTTACTTTTGTGGCAAGTCCAGCTCATGACTTCACAACCAGGTTTAGCAGGTGCTGTGAGCGACAAAAGTTCAGCAGGATTATAAAGATGCCTCACAAAGAACTAATGCCCATGGCTTCATAAACAATAAAGTAGCACATTTGATTTACTACAAGCCTTTATGTTTTATTGGAAACATTTTCAACTGTTTTTACGCGTGAACAATCATGAACATCATGAACAATCTGCGTAAAAACGATCAACGCTTCTGTGAACTTGCCCCACAAGTATTTCAAAGCTTTGTCAATGGTTTGTGCTGTCGAAATGTTTGTTTGTGCCGTTGTTTATTGTTTATTTATTTGGATCCCCATTAGCTGTCTCCAAATGGACAGCTACTCTTCCTGGGGTCCGGTTCAAGCAATTACAATATTCAGATCATGCAGTTAAATTGAAAAAAAACCCCCTTCCCATACAAACCTCTCCTCAGTTATACACATATGCGCACATACATATAAAGAAATCTAAATATACGCTATATATAGATATAGACACACACACACACACACACACACACACACACACACACACACACACACACACACACACACACACACACACACACACACACACACACACACACACACACACACACACACACACACACAGACACAAACAGACTTAGGCTTCCATCAGAAAATGTCTTTTCAATAGTCTTTTAAAAGAGCCTGTTTAACAGCTGGTGGCAGTTTGTTCCATAAAGTCACAGCTCTGAATATGACCGACCTACGCACGGCTTCTGTTCTGGGGCGGGTCAAATGACCCTGAGCCGCTTGCCTGGTTGGATAGTTGTGCAGATCTCTCACATAATGTAAAAGGTTATACAAATGAGTAGGTTTTTGACTATAGCATATATTTGTGAAGAAAGTCATTAAATGACATACGAGTCTATCTTCTACTCTGAGCCATGAGAGACGGGCATGATGCTCAGCCGAGCTCTGTCCCCACACGAGTGGGCAGCCCAGAGCCAGCCTGGCAGCCTTGTTCTGTGCTGTCTGCAGTTTCGTCATGTGTTTCTTAGCTGCACCTGACCACACCACAGAGCAGTAGTCCAGGTGAGACCAGGCCAATGACTGAACCACCAGAACTCTAGAAGCCGGTGTCATGAATGAGCAGCACCTTCTAATACATGCCATATTTCTACACATTTTTTTCACAACAGTGTTAATGTGCTTATCCCAAGATAAACGTTCATCGAGATTAACTCTAAGGAGTTTTACCTCATGAACCTGCTCTATTTGCATGTCTTTTA
The DNA here is from genome assembly GCA_007210695.1 of Neogobius melanostomus. Lineage (NCBI taxonomy): Eukaryota > Metazoa > Chordata > Actinopteri > Gobiiformes > Gobiidae > Neogobius > Neogobius melanostomus. Next base: position 29,610 of record VHKM01000437.1, read on the forward strand.
ATACAATGTTAAGTGGATCGTCACTGTCTTAGTGTCAAGATCTAAACAACATACTCTTTGTTTTAGACACATTCAAATCCAGTCTGTTTTGATGAATCCAGTCAAACAACTGCAAATCATCCTGTAGTGTATTTCTCAGCTCAGACATACTTGATGCTGCTCAGTAGAGTGTTATTGTTCTTAAGATAGTGATGATTGTTGGTCAGAGGTTTGGTTGGTCTGAGGTTTTTAAGCATACACCGTATATATATCTGTACATGATTATAATGCAAATCATTATGCAAATCATTAATGCAAATCATTACAACGTGAAAGTATTCAAAGTATTCAGAATACAGTACTCCGATTGGACAACACAGAATACATTCCAAAATACACTTCAAGGTAAATATTCTGTATTCTGTAACTAAATAAAATTTCAAAGTATTCTCCCAAAACTGACTGTAAACTTTTGACTGCTATGGTTGTTAACTTTAAAGAACCTGTATCCTGCTATTTTGGCCATTCCAAAGTAAAGTATAGGCATTTATATGATATATTGTACCTCTATCACTATGGAGTACTCATTTTTGAGAGAAATACAAGTATTTTCTGGGGGTATTTTCCCTACCCGATTCAGTTAACTCCGCCCCTCTCTCCGCTCATTCCACATTCACAGTATTATAAATATAAATATCGCTGCAAAAAGTGAAGTTACTTCACATAATGCAGTTATAAGGAGTTGACATGTGCAACAGTTTCATAAATGGCTAACACACACGCTAACACACACGCTAACACACATGCTAACACACACGCTAACACACACGCTAACACACACGCTAACACACACGCTAACACACACGCTAACACGTGTTTTGATTGACTCACCGCTCAGTCTGGCCTCCCCATCGGGTTATGAGATCGCGTTGGTTATAAAAGTTAATCCACTTTGATTCTGGCCAAGGTTCACCAAGCATCCATCAGGTTGGTTGATAAAGTCGCTGAATCCTGGAAAGAAATTCAAACTTGTGGCGAGTGCACTCTTCTTTAGGAAGGTTGAATAGTCCTGTTCCTCTCGTAGCCAAACGCGCATCCGTGACATTATCGTTCGGTAAGAAAAAAGAACAGGCGTGTCCAGAGTAGGTTAGAAAGAGCTCAGTCAAAAACAACACTTCTGCTCGGATCCATGGATCCTCCAGCCGTGGGTGCGTTTGATTAGCCTCGTGGGACAGCACAGACGCGTCGGAGAGTTGCTTTTTTTATTTTTTATATTTCTCTCTTACAACAACAAAAATGAAAAAGCTGTTTTATAAATTAAAACCAGGCCGTAAGGCATTACATTACAGACGTAGAGCACTTCTGTTCCTTTGTGACGACACAACTGAACAGCTCAGTGGTTTACCAGGAGAGGGCGGAGCAGCTGCTCAGAGAGCAGGATTCAGGAGGATTACTTAGAACTGTGTGAATGAAGCCAAAAACCGCTCTGGGGTGTTTTTGAGAAGGAAATAGCAACAACATGGCTAAAAACTCCAACAAGTCGATTTTGCATGATATAGGACCTTTAACTTCTCCACTGTGCGTATGTCGATGGCAAATCCATATCTCCAGAACTAAAACAGCACCAATGACTGACAATAGTTTCTGCGTTTGAGGTGTTCTCAACCTGGGCACAAGACAATTTCAAAGAATATTTTGAATGGAAAACGTTTCCTGTGGAACTATTGTTCTATTGGAGAACCACGGATGAATTGCGCAAAAAAATGGCCCTATTGACTCGTTTTCTCACTTCATTCTTATTACAAACCTCAGTTCACTCTGTTTCTCTCATCAGCTCTACTTAAGTAAATGCACATTATGTTGGCGTGAAATCCTTGCTCCAAAAGTGTTTAAAAACGTTGAAAAGTAAAAGGCCTTTTGTGGTGTATGTGAGTGAGGTGTCTCTCACGCAGCAGGTTGTGGGGTTTGGGGCGTGTCTAGCCCTTACTGTTGTTCGTCCTGTTCTCCGTACATTTTAGTTTGTCTTGGCTTGGAAAATAATAAAGTTGACTTATTTGCAGCTGGTATGTGTCCTTGCCTTTTCTACTTTAGTGTTTTTGTCTGACTTGTGATGTTCCTCCGGTTTGACCTCTCTCTGTCTGCGTATGTTTTAATCTGCTGTTTTTGAGTGACAGCCGTTATCAGCAGAGATCGCTCTGCGCTCCTGTTTCTCGTCAGTGATGTGATAAAGCCTCTGTATCAGCGCGCCTGCAGCCCCGCTCCAGCAGGAGGCAGCGAGCTGCTCTCTTATCGGCCCCTTCTCTCACCCGCACAATCAAACAGCCTGTAGCGCTTCCTGCTAATTGCCCCGGGACAATACCTGACAGAATACACCCCCACCCACCCGTCGCCTCTGTGCTGTCAAACAGTCAAACAGTGTTTCCCAAGGTGAGGTACAAAGCAATACAGCAGTGGTGGATACTTATGAATGAAAAGTATCATTAGCAGTAACAACATCAGTAACATCCACTTTGAAGGGGGTTATGTAAATGCTATTTACTGTATAGTCTTTAGCTTCAGTCCAATTGAAGGAGAATCAGCACTAACAATTTGGGCAAATGTTACTAATAGTGAAGACTTTCTGAATGATCAGCCGTATGCTGGAGGCAGAGGGGAAGGTTTGGGAACCTCTGATGTAAAGTCTTGTGTTTTAGCTCACACTGCATGTTTTTTGGAGCCAGACGGCCAGAATAAAACTATATCATTTCCATATTATTATCACACTGTCTAACGCTCCAACGCCTTCTTTATGATGACGAGCTGTAAAATTTCCAATCTCTGAATCCGGAATTTGATTGAATCCAGTCCCCTATGGAGCGAGGCATTTTGAGACTAACTCCACCTGATGTTCCAACACACATCAAACATCTCTGTACAGCTTTTATCAAAACGCTGGGACCGCCCCACGCCGAGCTGCTCTCTCATTGCCCCAATTTTCCGGATTACCATCTTTTCACCGTGCTGGATTAGATTAGCACAGACGGAATGGGAGGCAGCGTTGGATTAGGATCATGGGAACACTTTTTAAATCGTGTCGCAATATTTAAATGATGCTGAGTGCCGTAATTACAGCCTGGTGCTAATAGTGTGAGGCCTAATTATTCCTGCGTAGAGACAGGGGGGTGATCTTCTGAAGATTATGGCAGTTATTAATAGGGCGTTCATGGGTTTTTGTGTGCGCGCCGGGATGTTCTCGGATCATTTTGTAAATATTGTGCTTTCACTTGATCTGATGAAAGAAAAAGTTGAACAGATTTTATCTGCTAAACTGATTTCATGGAGCTTTTCCTTCACATCAAACCCACCTGGAGAGTTACATTAGCGCACATTTCTGTAATTGTGCAGACTGAATGGAATTGACTGTCTTATCAATCGAGAAAAAGGAGACTATAAACCCGCTGCCACCATGACCACCACGGCAGAGAGAGGAGCACACAGGAGACCAGAGATGTAACACTTTCCCAAAATGAATGTTCTCACTCTCATACGAAGACACAGACTCCCATTCCCAGATTCAGTCATTTGGGGGTGAAAGTTTTGGGGAGAGTTTTAACATTTGAACTGGACTCATAAAACCTTTGCTACATTCTGATTGAAAGTCCTAATTTAAACCATTTACAAAGACTATCGTAAAATGATCAATAAATCACCAAGATTTAAGGCCAAATGCTGCAGGTGCAGAGGGAATTATTTTCAATGTAGAGATATCAATTTGAAACTTTTGCTGTAGATTACTAGCTTGGCTAACGCCAGACTGCTGTGTGCGCTCGAATCATTTCGAACTTCACAACAGTCTGGGGACCATGGCCGAAATCTTCGTATGGATTTGGGACCAATCACAGAACGAGGAGGGACGGCAAGACGATGACACGCTATTTGACATATGGAAGCTTGTAGTTTGTTTAGGGATAAAACATTTAAAAAAAAAAGTGTATTTACAGATCAACATGACAGCAGCAGACACTCGATCAAGCTTTAGAACGTGTTCTAAATAGTTTAGCTCCAAAGTTTACAGCGGGTACGTCATCTGATACCATGATACGATTGGCTATGGCTACATGCAGACACATGAGAGACATTCAGCACAATAAACGGATATGGACAATCGTAAACCACACCTCTCCTACGAGAAAATGAAAAATGGTGGTCCCCAGACTAAATATCACTTGTGATTTTAGTCTGGCGTTTGCCAGGCTAATAGATTACTGACATAAATATAAGAAAATGGTAAATGGTCTCAACTTATATAGCGCTTTTCCACCTATGTTAGGCACTCAAAGCGCTTTACAGCAAGGATCCACTCACACATTCACTCTCTCATTCATATATCAGTGTACGCAGACACTGGAGGCAAGAAGGGTGAAGTGTCTTGCCCAAGAACACAACAACAGTGGGCACTTTCAGGAGGCGGGATTCGAACATGAGAATTCCCACTCTACCATATGCGCCACCGTCGCCCCAAAATAATGTAATGCTATTCTTTTTGTCATTTTATGTTTTCATATAAAAATAAGGCCTTTTATGTCTAAAAATGCCTAAAGTGTCCCGTGTTTTTGGCGACAACATTTTAATAATGGATCGGGCCAGGTGTACATTTTGGTTTATTTCGTTATTTCAGAGAGATTTTTGATCTAAATAAGCAGTTTATTAGTGGAAAAATCTGTAAAAATTAAAATTTCGCATTGTTTTTTGAAATTCAAAACTCAATAAAGCAGGTTAGGGATTAGTTATTAGAAAATCCCTCCAAAAAAAACCTTTGAATAGTTAGAAGTCTGTAGGAGCTACTGACGTAAAGAGATTGTCGCACCAATGTGAGAAAAATGATGAATGTTTTTGTGTCTATAAGTGTAAAGAGAGGGCAGATCCAAACGGACTCGCCTCAATGTGCAGCTTCACGACACAGGAAAGTGAAGTGTGATGCGTGGATCTGCTGTCATGGATCTGCTGTTGTGGATCTGCTGTCATTGATCTGCTGTCATGGATCTGCAGCGGCTCCAACCTGCATGTTTAAGCTATTGGTTTTAATCTGTCCAAACTGTTTCACATAATGATTGTGATTAGGAGGTCTGAGCCCATCCCTCGAAGGTACAGTGTAACATGTCTTTGAAAGCAGACAGAGTTGAAATGAAGCACATGAAACACTTCTTTTTAGTCCAAAGTTGAAGGTTGTTAAGGAGCACCGTTTTGAACCAAGCAGACATCCACACCAGCTGTACATGTTTCTGACACACCGCCCACACTTGGACACTCAGAGAGACTCCTGCACACTGGGCCCTCACATACTGGCTCCTCCTTTGGGGAAAAGAGTTCAGCCCCTACTGAATGATCTAAGGTACTGCCCCCTGAGTCCTGTCTCCTGTTCGAGTAGTGGCCGCTCCGTACTACTGCAGCAGGAACCACTTTGGGCCCAGAAAGGATTTATTGATAGAGATCCATGCAAAAAAAAAAAAGGACAGGACCCTGCTTTCACAAAGTTTGGGCTTTGGGTCAGGTATTTTAGAATGATTAAACCTGGCTTCCTTGGGCTGCTGCCAGTCAGAAGTAGCTGCTGTTTGTCTGCACTACAGTCATAGAAAACAAACTCCACGTGTGTCTTGATCAGCGTAAACTATTCTCACCGCTCATAACAAACGAGTAACGAGTGTTTCGTAACCTGCAGGTCGGGTCGTGTCACCGAATCATCATTTATTCGCGGAGCAGGTTGGGGTGATCAGAAAAGGCCAATCGCTGCATTGTATTAAACCGTATCTACAGCAGGTTTTTGATGTAAATGTGAGGCGGATTTTCATAAAACAAGACGTGATTTGCAGCTTGTGATTTGGAGAATGCAATCATGCAGCTGAATAGGGAGAAAGAGTGTAAGAGAGCCACATTTATTGGAGAATGAAAATTAAGTTTTTCTGACAACTCCATAAAATGCCTCTTGCATTGCATGAAGCGGAGATGTAATAACTGAGTACCATTTAACTGCAGTTTTAGAGGTTTGTCTGCAGCTCAATGCTCAATTGCATGAAAAATAAAACATAGGCTATACATAAAATATAAAAATCGCAAATTGAATCGCAATAACTGTCGCAATTAGGTTTTTTCGTGCAGCCCTACTGATTGGTTAGAGCCAGTGCAGATTGTCTGGGCCCATGGAGCGGTCCATCACGACAAAGAAGTATGTTTTTATCTGGAAAAACGCTCCTTTGAGCACAGGCTCCTACTATACTGCTTTATGCAGAACACAGACCTGTCAGATGTGTCCTATTAGATCATAAACTGTGGAACTCCCTGATGAATATTAAACAAATATGAAGAAGATCCAAACATTCATGGGAAAATTAAACAATGGTAGCCTACATCAATCTAATAATAATATATTTGCCTATTTTTAAAATTTCTAAAATTTAGCATTGTTTCCTACATCATCAAAATGCTTTACTGTTTGAGTTTGAATATTTTATTTCGAGCTAAAGAAGAAGAAAAGAAAAACAGAAATATATATATACATAATAAAGAAAAAGAAAAGAAAAAAAGAAAAAATAATTTACATTACAGCTCGAAAAGGAGTGGGAAGAAGACAAGCTTATTGACTCCCACCCCTGTTCATAAACTTAAATAACAATAACTAACTAACAACAGTGCATATTTCTTACCATTTTACAAAACAACTATCAACCGAGTTGGTTACATATTAACAAATGCGACACTGCATTATACCAGGTCAACATTCACAGTATCTCACACGCTCAACATTCACAGTATCTCACACGCTACAACCAGTGTATTATTTCTGTCTCCCATACAGAATTCATTACCATGTTGGCATTACCGTTATTCACCATCACCATTACAACCCATATAACATTACTCTGTATCAAAGTGTTTGAATGATACATAAAATACTCCACATTTATTCATGAAAGGTACAGTAATCGCAGACTGATTGATGTTCATGATAACAAGAATAGTCTTAATGATATGTGTTAAAAGGGATTCGGGGCTTTTCTTTCTTTTTCTTCTTTTCTGTGACTGGACCAGCTGCCAGAGGGGAGCAGCCCCGAGCAACCGGACCATCATTTGTTAAGTGTCCTATACTATGCATTAAAAGAGACACATTTTAGGAGTCTGCTGCCAGAAGAGGGTTTCCTCGAGCTGCCGGCCCCCACATGTCTGCCCTATACTATGGGTTATGTTGAATGCGGAGTACATAGATATGTGCATGTTTTACTTCTAAGAGTTTATTTCCTTTATATTACCATCAGCATCAATAGCAGTACTGCTGTCTGAATTGATTGAGTTTGATTCTAAGAATAATCCACAGATTGTTAAGTGTTAATCCTAGACTGTTACATTTAAAGTTTAAAGTTAAAATAGTGATGATAACAACACAACAGCAATAGCAATAACAATGGCAATAACAACTGCAATAGTATAATAGTAACAACCACAATATACTTCATTATTAGTTAGATCTGACCTTTAAAGTATACAGCACTTTGTGACACCCATTAGCAATCAAGTACCCATTTCCTCCTTCTGGTACAATGACCATACCATTTTTTTATATCTTGATTTGAAATGATGAATATTTGGACATTGTTTATATTCTGCCCCCAATTTGTTCCAGAGTTTAACTCCACATACAGACACACGCATACTTTTCCTAGTGGAAGACACTGCTTGAACCTTAAAGTTATCACACCCCCTCAGGTTATATCTCCCTTCTGTGCGTGCAAAAAGCATTTGTATCCTTGCAGGTAGCACAGTTTTGTTGGCTTTAAACAGAAGTTGGGCAGTAGAGAAATCAACTAAATCATGCATTTTTAACAGTTTAGACTGCAGAAATAATATATTAGTGTGATCATAATATCCTACTTTATGTATAATTCTTACAGCCCGTTTTTGGAGTATAACAAGGGGTGTAATGAGCTTTTATAGTTATTGCCCCAAACTTCTACACAGTAGTTTAGATATGGCAAAACTAATGAACTATATAACAAAAATAATGCATTGTAATTTAAGAAAAACTTTGCTTTGTTAATGATTGAGATACTTTTGGAGACTTTACCTTGTATGTGTCTTATGTGTGGTTTCCAGCTTAATTTACTGTCAATGGTGACTCCTAAGAATTTAATTTCTGATACTGTATCTAAAATTACACCGTCTATATTTACTGAGTCTGGTTTTCCATTATAATTACCGAAAAACATTACTTTTGTTTTATTTAGGTTGAGGGACAATTTATTAATGTCCATCCATGTTTTTAATTTCCTTAGTTCACAGTTTGTTAGTTACTAAAGTACTATAATTGTCATTAGAATAGAAGACGTTTGTGTCATCTGCGAAAATCACTAATTTTAATAATTTAGACACGTTAAAAATGTCATTAATATATAAATTAAACAACTTTGGGCCTAAGACAGATCCCTGTGGGACCCCACAACCAATGTCCAAATAACCTGATGTAAACTCCCCCATCTTCACATACTGTTGTCTCCCAGTTAAATAGCTTTGAATCCAGCTCAAAGCCACTCCCCTTATGCCATATCTGTCTAATTTTTTAATAATATAGAATGATTTAGTGTATCAAATGCTTTTTTCAAGTCGATGAATATTCCAGCTGCATGTTTCTTTCCCTCTAAGCTATTAGTAATCTCTTCTATTGCATCGATGATGGCCATTGAAGTTGACCTTGCTGCTCGAAACCCGTACTGACCTTCATTGATTAGTTTATGCTTATCTATGAAATTATCCATTCTACTGTTATAAAGTTTCTCTAAGATTTGGAGAACTGGGGGAGCAGAGAGACAGGTCTATAGTTAGTGAAGATGTGTTTGTTCCCATTTTTATGTATAGGTATAACTTTTGCAATTTTCATTTTATTTGGAAATGTTCCTGTTTGAAACGATAAGTTGCATATGTAGGTTAATGGTTTCACGATACTATATATAATTTGTTTAACTAGTGTCATATCTATATCAAAACAGTCTGTAGACGATTTGTTCTTACACCCGTTAATGACATCTATTATTTCTGTTTCAGTTACTCCAGACAAAAACATAGTTTTTGAATTAATGTCTATCAATGACTCCATTTCGTTGTTACTACACTCCGGAATCTCTGCTGCCAGATCCGGTCCAACATTTACAAAAAAACTATTAAAACTTTCCACAATATCATTCATATTATGGTTGTCATTGATCCCATCAGTGAAATAGTTTGGATATGAATTATTTTTGCATTACCCTTGATTATAGTGACTTAAAGCAGTACTAAGTAACGTGTTTACCTTAATAAATCCTTTCCGTAGTCCCTCTGGGGGTAATACAAGTGTTAGTGGGATGATTGGAGGGTCTTTCATCTCCCCCTGGTGTCTCTGGCCAGAAAACCATGCTTGCAACTTGACTGCCACCGGGGCGGAGCAACCAATGCACACTAATAGAATCACGGAGAAGAAGCTAACAGGCAAAGCTAACTGCGGGCTAGCGCCACTTTAAACAGTATTTACAGCCAAGTTTGATTGAAAACAAATATTCCCATTGTATAACTGGATGTACAACACCCCTCTCTCCCTTCACCTTTTCTGTCAGCGTAGTATTTACTCTCAAAGACATTTAATAAGTTAAAAAATCGTAACTTGCTAAGACACCTGCAGTTGCGCTTATGGCCTCTAGGGGCAAGAGTTACTTAGTACTGCTTTAAATTAAATTAATGATGTATCATATAGAAATTAAAACAATAAATTGTTGCAAATAATAACATTTTGCTTTATTTACCTGGCAGCGTGCAAACCAGTAAACCCTGCCAAACCAGTAAACCTAAGGGTAACACGGGACGTATATCAGAGAGTGAGCTGGGGCGTTATGAGAGTAGAAGAGTGAAGTAGAACACCACTCTAAAGGTGCTTTTTGACAGAGATTTCACTTTATGACATGGTCAAAAAGTTTAAAATGTTGATTGTGCGCGATGTAGGCCCTTGACTCTGCTCATACTGCGATGTTTTTCAACAGTGTCCCCAACTCATTACAGGTGGATATTGAACATTCTTAAAAAGCTTTGCCATAAAACATAATGTCCACCTATTATCCCAGCGCATGTTTGTGTCCGTGTGTGAGTAATTACTTGTGCTGCCCTCTCCTGACCCCCCACACACACGTAAACAACGCCCTGACACCTCCACAAAGCTGCGCGCTAATGTTTGTGTATCCAGTCCCCTCGCATTTCTGAAGTCTGAGAGCGCCGCGTGATAAATACATCCCCTGTGCCATTATTCACTCCGTAATGCCCCCATTCATCATCGGAAACATGAAAATTAGCTCCAGCGGCTGCGACTGCTCAGCTCCCAGGCTCCGACAACAGCCACTGCTTACGGATATTAGGTTTTGTAGGTTTTTGGACTCGATTCTCCAGATTAGCTCAGAGGTTCTTAAAGCGAGGTCCAGGGTCCAATGGAAACAACAAACACAAGATGGATCTGCATCTCAATAGTCCATTTTGAAAGGCTCAACTTTGCTGACGACAAGAAGCACTTTTATGATACTACAGCAGCCATGCTGTAGTCCAGTTATGAATTTATGAATTTGTTTTTGTGATCATCACTTTGAGCAGTGATACATAAGTCATGCATGTAATAGTCTTACATAAACATAGAAAGATTTTATTTTCAAAATATAATGGGTGGTTCACCTTCATTCCAGTCTGAGATGATTAATTGTGGAAATATGTCTACGGATCCCAAACGGATTTTAAGATCGATTTGCTGATGTGAGAGATTGCTTGCTATTTGTTGTACGTCTTGTACAATGACAATAAAGCACTTACTTACTTACTGAAGGAGAAAAGTACAAATGTGAAATTTATCTGGGAATGACAATAATAATGGGTCGTGTTGACTATGTAATACTTATTATACCTAAATCAATAGTCAATTAATAGAATGGTGCCTGGTGTTTATAAGTAATGATTGGCTATGGTTATTATGTGAATGGGAAAGAGGAAAAAGAAAAAAAGTACAAATTGTAAATAAAAATAAAAAATAAAAATGTTTATATACAGTGAGGAAAATAAGTATTTGAACACCCTGCTATTTTGCAAGTTCTCCCACTTAGAAATCATGGAGGGGTCTGAAATTGTCATCGTAGGTGCATGTCCACTGTGAGAGACATAATCTAAAAAAAAAAATCCAGAAATCACAATGTATGATTTTTTAACTATTTATTTGTATGATACAGCTGCAAATAAGTATTTGAACACCTGAGAAAATCAATGTTAATATTTGGTACAGTAACCTTTGTTTGCAATTACAGAGGTCAAACGTTTCCTGTAGTTTTTCACCAGGTTTGCACACACTGCAGGAGGGATTTTGGCCCACTCCTCCACACAGATCTTCTCTAGATCAGTCAGGTTTCTGGGCTGTCGCTGAGAAACACGGAGTTTGAGCTCCCTCCAAAGATTCTCTATTGGGTTTAGGTCTGGAGACTGGCTAGGCCACGCCAGAACCTTGATATGCTTCTTACAGAGCCACTCCTTGGTTATCCTGGCTGTGTGCTTCGGGTCATTGTCATGTTGGAAGACCCAGCCTCGACCCATCTTCAATGCTCTAACTGAGGGAAGGAGGTTGTTCCCCAAAATCTCACAATACATGGCCCCGCTCATCCTCTCCTTAATACAGTGCAGTCGCCCTGTCCCATGTGCAGAAAAACAGCCCCAAAGCATGATGCTACCACCCCCATGCTTCACAGTAGGGATGGTGTTCTTGGGATGGTACTCATCATTCTTCTTCCTCCAAACACGTTTAGTGGAATTATGACCAAAACGTTCCATTTTGGTCTCATCTGACCACATGACTTTCTCCCATGACTCCTCTGGATCATCCAAATGGTCATTGGCAAACTTAAGACGGGCCTTGACATGTGCTGGTTTAAGCAGGGGAACCTTCCGTGCCATGCATGATTTCAAACCATGACGTCTTAGTGTATTACCAACAGTAACCTTGGAAACGGTGGTCCCAGCTCTTTTCAGGTCATTGACCAGCTCCCCCGTGTAGTTCTGGGCTGATTTCTCACCTTTTTTAGGATCATTGAGACCCCACGAGGTGAGATCTTGCATGGAGCCCCAGTCCGAGGGAGATTGACAGTCATGTTTAGCTTCTTCCATTTTCTAATGATTGCTCCAACAGTGGACCTTTTTTCACCAAGCTGCTTGGCAATTTCCCCGTAGCCCTTTCCAACCTTGTGGAGGTGTACAATTTTGTCTCTAGTGTCTTTGGACAGCTCTTTGGTCTTGGCCATGTTAGTAGTTGGATTCTTACTGATTGTATGGGGTGGACAGGTGTCTTTATGCAGCTAAAGACCTCAAACAGGTGCATCTAAATGTAGGATAATAAATGGAGTGGAGGTGGACATTTTAAAGGCAGACTAACAGGTCTTTGAGGGTCAGAATTCTAGCTGATAGACAGGTGTTCAAATACTTATTTGCAGCTGTATCATACAAATAAATAGTTAAAAAATCATACATTGTGATTTCTGGATTTTTTTTTTAGATTATGTCTCTCACAGTGGACATGCACCTACGATGACAATTTCAGACCCCTCCATGATTTCTAAGTGGGAGAACTTGCAAAATAGCAGGGTGTTCAAATACTTATTTTCCTCACTGTATATATTGGTAAACTGCATACATTTCTATCTTCGTGTTATGTCTTTTTACTTTAGAAGTCTTGTAAACATCCTGTGATTTTCTTCTTGTAAAACATGAAATGCTTTTCTCTAACAATGCTGCAATATGTAAAGTCAATGCGGACATTTGTAATTGTGTAATTCAGGAATTTGTAATGTAAAGTGTTACATTGTATGTAAACATGAGTTGTTGTATCACTGTATCCGGAATGTAAATTAATTTTGAATATGGGGGTAGGCACTTATATAAGCTTTCTTGCTTCGGCCTACTCCTTTTGAGTTTTTGTTACTTTATTTGTTTTCTGCATTGCAATAATGTTAATGTAAATAATCACTCAAATAAATCCAATCACCCCGTTCACCCCGGTGAACGAGAGGGTCGCGTCCCTACGCCTTCAGGTTGGGGACATGTCTCGGCCTACGGGCCCAACATCGGTGCAGAGTACCCGGCCTTCCTGTGTGGAAGTGGAGGAGTTCAAGTATCTCGGGGTCTTGTTCATGGTTGAGGGACGGATGGAGCGTGAGATCGATAGATGGATCGGTGCGGCGTCAGCAGTGATGCGGTCGCTGTATCGGACTGTTGTGGTGAAGAGGGAGCTGAGTAGGGGGCAAAGTTCTCGATTTACCGATCGATCTACGTTCCCACCCTCACCTATGGTCATGAGATCTGGGTAATGACCGAAAGGACAAGATCACGGATACAAGCGGCCGAAATGAGTTTCCTTCGCAGGGTGGCTGGGCGCAGATCGGGTGAGGAGCTCAGTTACCCGGGAGGAGCTCGGTGTAGAGTCGCTGCTCCTTCACGTCGAAAGGAGCCAGCTGAGGTGGCTAGGGCATTTGTTCCGGATGCCTCCTGGTCGCCTCCCTTGGGAGGTGTTCCAGGCATGTCCTATTGGGAGGAGGCCTCGTGGAAGGCCCAGGACACGCTGGTGGGACTATGTCTCCGAGCTGGCCTGGTGTCGCCTCGGGGTCCCCCCAGAACAGCTGGAGGAGGTGTGCGTGGATCGGGAAGTCTGGGCATCTCTGCTGAGACTGCTGCCTCCGCGACCCGGCCCCGGATAAAGCGGAAGAAAATGGATGGATGGAATCCAATCAATCAATCAATCAATCAATCAATCAATCAATCAATCAATCAATCAATCAATCAATCAATCAATCAATCAATCAATCAATCAAATCAATCAATCTACACAACTCCAGACAACTGAAGTCATCCCTTTTTGTATTTGTCTTCTCTGGAGTCACTTTTGAGTATTAACTCATTATGACATTATGTACGTTCAAATTGGAGCTATTAATAAGTGTTTCAGCACAGATGATTTAAGAGCGTTAATTCTCCCAACGCCGCCTCAGCCCTTCCTCCAAAATGTTAATGGGACACGTCAGAAATCCTGGAATTCAAGGATAATTACACTCCCTGTGTACATTAATATTTCATGGATTGGGAATCAACATTTTTGAATTATGCACAACGGCAAACGGCAAAAAGCAGAGAGGTTTTCGTCAAATGGGAGAAACAGGGGAACATTCTCTCATCTCAGTCCAAGACCTTCTGTCGCCAAGTTTACGGAGTGTGTACCACCCATGTTAGGCTGAGCAGACTTTTGAAGCTTTGGACCATATAATGCTGTGTTTCTCATTCTTAATTAATTCCACATTTTACTTGCACAGAGCATGTTGTAGGATGTCCTGCCCTTTTCCAAGCAGTTCCCCAAAGTCTTTCTACATACGAGCTTGATGAGTCTCATTTTAGAGGCATTCGTTTTCTTCTGAACATGTTGAACGCAATCTGTAAACATGTGGACAAATATAGAGAAATCTGAAGCCGCTTACATTTATTTTCAACGTGTTGTACAAGAGAATAGGTCAAAACACAGACAGAATAATGTCCAGACAAGAGTCCACAAGCAGGCCAATAAACCAAATATAAGTAGAGTTATGAGACCTGACAAAGCCTATCAGGATAATTCTGAACCATTCGTGACATGTTCAGAGCGGACTTAGTCAAACAGGTAAACACAGAGTTGAATCAGTCCAGCCTCGTCGATATGAAAGCATGAACAATCATTTCCTGGTCTTTCTTTGACAGCATTTTGTGGATTTTAGGAATGTTCCTGGGGTTGAAAGAAGCATGATGTGGACGAGCTGTTTAGAGTGTTTCTCCAAAGACATGGCCTGGTCAAAACACAACCCCCAGGTTTCTGAGGCGAGAGAGAGTCGAGATGCTGTTTGATCAGCAGAATATTCTGATCCCGAGCAAAGATTAGGGTAACGCTTTATAATAAGGGTACATGAATTCATGCATGAATTCATCATAATTCATGATGAATTCATGCATGAATTCATCATGACTTCATTAATCAATTCATTATGAATTCATGTGAGGTCATGATGATTCATGATGAAATAGTCATGAATTCACACCGTTAATTCAGGCAATGAACTCACTAATGATAATGATTAATTCATCATGATCATGATGAATTTTTTGCTTGTGAAGAAACCAACCCAACAAGGACCAAACTTTGTATAAACTTGCAACTAAAAATTATCTCATGGTTAGTTCATCATGACTTCATCATGAGTTCACTATGAATGTGCCCCTTAAAATGAAGCGTTGCAGCTTTGATAACTTAATAGATACAGAACTTGTTTTAGGAGAGCAATTACACACAGAAGAGAGCTTAAATCAACATTCAAGACTTTATTATTCATTTATGATTACACAATGCAAAAATGTAACAATGGCAGTATGCTTGCAGAGGCTCTCAGTCGCCCAGGAAGTATTCATTTAGTGAAGCTCTAAATCGTTGACTGGCCTGAGTTGGTTGATTTGAGGATGTTTTGCTTCTATTTAAGGACGGGCCTGAGTGTTATTGGAGCCATGTCTAGTTTGGCTTTACTTGTTACATTTTCTGACCACAAGAGCCAAGAAGCTTCTGCGAATACAACGAAAAATCATCAATTCAACAAACAGTTCAGTCGTCGATTAAAAGCTTCAGGTGTTTAGGGCAGCAACAATTATCTCAACAGAACTGAAGTTGCAAGTTTTAACAATTACAATGTCACAAAGCCTGCAATTAATATTTCCTTACACAATTGTTTGTTGACATAGGAAATCAGTTTCAGTTTTTGTGTGTCCATCGTCTGAAGTTGTACGCAGCTCATATTTGACACTTGTTTTGAATATAGGATCCAGGAAGTGCTCAAAATGTCCAAACTCAAAATTAATTTACAAACATCCCAAATTACATTGCATTAACGTAATAACCATAATCAAGCATTTCATGAGTTACAGATCCAACTCCATGTTAATATCAACAATATCAAGAACAGTTAAACAGTGTGTACTGCCTGGTATCCTTAAAACATCTCTGTGTTGGTCAGGTCATAAGCAATATTATTTGAGCAAATTATATGGTTAAAAAAAAATCATAAAATAGGACCTCAAAAGAAGTATAGTGCAGAAAACACCCATTTCTGAACATGCGTTTGAAACAAATACTTAATGGCAATAATATTATAACTTCTATCTTTTAATATTTGTGGTAGCCACGTTTTTTTGGTTTGGGTGTGTGGCCTGACTACAGCATGCAGAAGCTTTCAGTGTGTGATGTGGTAACTGTAACATACAGAAAAAAGGGGTCAATTACGAACCATATATTTTACACTTAACATGCTAAACACAATCTTGAGTTAGTCAATGCACATGTAAGGCAGCAGTAACTCCAAAACTCTAGTGACAAACTTATCAAAAGTAACATTACAGAGACATTGGTGACTTCTAAACAGGAGCTTTGGACACACTAATACTTACAAAGACGAACATTTCCCAAGGCTCAAACATTTAGAGCAACACAGTGTGTTCATAAGTCATTTACAGGCCTGTTTCTGCCGTGCGCGCGTGTAACACCTGACTCACGTTAAGTAGGTAAGGCGAAATTAAAAGTATAGACCAGTTGCTAGGTTCAGCAGGATTACAATAGGAACTAAGGTGAGTGTGTACTGAAATGGCTGAAGGCAATGAGTAAGAAAAAGTATTATTTAGTAAACCAAATAAAAACAAAACAGTTCAAGATAAACAATATTTAACAATAAGCATAGCCGGCATATACAACAAAAAAATATCCCCAGTCCCATTGAGCTCAGTTTCTCTTTTTTTTTAGTCGTGTGTCAAGTCAATTGTCTTTATTGTTCAGTTTTTTCCTTTAAGTGGTGTTTTAAGGCGTTACCACTCAGCACTGTAGGACAGAAGGTGGTCCTTCGAAGTTCAATCCAGTTCTGGGCCCAGGCTCGCCATCTCCATCCGGAGAGTATCCAGGAAATCCATCCAGGGTTTTCTTAACCATGTAATACTAGCCTGCACAACAATAATGGTATTATTGTTTACAGCTAAATAAAAGGTCTGTTATCCTATCTCTTCTCAATAACTATAGCTTTAGCTTTTCTCTTATAACCATATTACAAATATACAGTAATATTTTACATGCATGTTTTTAACTCAAATATCCTTTGTAATACATGTAGTTTTTAATCCATGTAAAACAAATGAATTTCTTTTTTAAAATTATTCAACCATAACATTATGATTAAATATTTGTAACCAATTTGCATATTAATTTTTAAATGAATTAACTTTTTGTAACTCATGAAATGAATTACACTAATGAAAACAGATATTTTCCTTCAAAATCAAAATTTCTATCAGAAGAATTACTGTACACTTTCATAATAAACCATCAAAATGTACAATCAACTTCAAAATAATAATTACATTAGACCAAAAATAGTACAAAAATAACCAAAAGTGCTTCTCAGTATTGTTATGAACTAAAATAGAATTTGGTAGAAACCGTCTTAACCAAAAATAGCTTTTACATTGCTTTCAAACAAAAAAACGGCACACGCGATTAGCGTTAGCATCGTGCTAATATTAGCATCCTGCTAGCATGTTTTTCTAATTCTCACATGGCATGGACTTACCAAGATGAGGTATCGTGAGGAACACAGCAAAGGGGCACAACGACACAGCCTCTCCAGCCCGTGCTCCTTCCACTTAATACAACAAATATTCCAAATCAACGAAAAGACAATGTAAATATTTGTTTACATCATTCTTTTTAAAATAAAACTCACCAGACGACCCAAAAGGTTTTGCTCGGACCGTCAACAGCCTGTCTCGCTCATTCACAGAGTGCAAAAGGCCAAAAACTAGTGAGTGATCCAGTCCGCAGCTTGGGAGGCGGGACTAATACAATTTATAACAAATCAAAAGGTCATTATCACCCAATGTGACCGTGAAAACAGGAAAATAAAGTTTGAGCGAGGGGACCACACTTCCTCTTTTCAAAATAAATGTTTTTCAAAATAAAAGTGCATAAATATAAATACAACAAAATGGATTTGTTGTATTTAGATTATAAAGATTGTCCATGTGCGAGAGGAGCACTCACTTTGCAGCAAAAAAAAGATCCTTTCTAGAGAAGATGCCTCGCTTTGTTTTCTTTTTTTCACCAAGCCTTCCACGTCTATACTGTAGAATAGTAGACGTTGAAAATGATGGCTAGCACAAATTAAATCAGCCTTGAAATATAACATACCTTGCATGCACCCGAGTGAGACATCTACTCTAGAAAGGATCGTTTTTTTGTTGCTGCAAAGTGAGTGCTCCTCTCGCGCATCGACAATCTTTGTCGTTTTTCTCTCGGTGTGAAAGTAAGCTAGCACGCAGAAACAGGCCTGTAAATGACTTATGAACACGCTGTGTTGCTCTAAATGTTTGAGCCTTGGGAAATGTTCGTCTTTGTAAGTATTAGTGTGTCCAAAGCTCCTGTTTAGAAGTCACCAATGTCTCTGTAATGTTACTTTTGATAAGTTTGTTACTAGAGTTTTGGAGTTACTGCTGTCTTACATGTGGATTGACTAGCTCATTGTGTTTAGCATGTTACATGTGCAAAATATGGTTTGTAATTGACCCCTTTTTTCTGTATGTTACAGTTACCACATTACACACTGAAAGCTTCACTAAAACAAGAAAAGCAAGCCTTGTGTCCGGAGTTTTCTTTAATGGTTCGCTACGTAGCAGCACACTGACACGTGTTGTGAGGACAGCACAGCAGTGGTTCTACACCTTGAAGCCCCTCCTGTGCATGCTGTAGTCAGGCCACACACCCAAACCAAAAAAACGTGGCTACCACAAATATTAAAAGATAGAAATTATAATATTATTGCCATTAAGTATTTGTTTCAAACGCATGTTCAGAAATGGGTGTTTTCTGCTCTATACTTCTTTTGAGGTCCTATTTTATGATTTTTAACCATATAATTTTCTCAAATAATATTGCTTATGACCTGACCAACACAGAGATGTTTTTTTAAGGATACCAGGCAGTACACACTGTTTAACTGTTCTTGATATTGTTGATATGAACATGGAGTTGGATCTGTAACTCATGAAATGCTTGATTATGGTTATTACGTTAATGCAATGTAATTTGGGATGTTTGTAAATTAATTTTAAGTTTGGACATTTTGAGCACTTCCTGGATCCTATATTCGAAACAAGTGTCAAATATGAGCTGCGTACAACTTCAGACGATGGACACACAAAACAAAAAATACTGAAATTAGGGGATTTCCTATGTCAACAAACAATTGTGTAAGGAAATATTAATTGCAGGCTTTGTGACATTGTAATTGTTAAAACTTGCAACTTCAATTCTGTTGAGATAATTGTTGCTGCTCTAAACACCAGAAGCTTTTAATCGACGACTGAATTGTTTGTTGAATTGATGATTTTTCGTTGTATTCGCAGAAGCTTCTTGGCTCTTGTGATCAGAAAATGTAACAAGTAAAATGAATAAAGTCTTGAACGTTGATTTAAGCTCTCTTCTGTGTGTAATTGCTCTCCTAAAACAAGTTCTGTATCTATTAAGTTATCAAAGCTGCAACGCTTCATTTTAAGGGGCACATTCATAGTGAACTCATGATGAAGTCATGATGAACTAACCATGAGATAATTTTTAGTTGCAAGTTTATACAAAGTTTGGTCCTTGTTGGGTTGGTTTCTTCACAAGCAAAAAATTCATCATGATCATGATGAATTAATCATTATCATTAGTGAGTTCATTGCCTGAATTAACGGTGTGAATTCATGACTATTTCATCATGAATCATCATGACCTCACATGAATTCATAATGAATTGATTAATGAAGTCATGATGAATTCATGCATGAATTCATCATGAATTATGATGAATTCATGCATGAATTCATGTACCCTTATTATAAAGCGTTACCAAGATTAGTGTTTCAGTTTAAGGCCCGTTCACACCAACTCTCCAGTGGGGAGCGGTCGAGCAGGTTTTCGTGGACATGTGCGTTAGGTGAACATCACCATCGGGCGCAGACACACAAACATTTCACATTGAGCCAAACATCATGCCCAGACAAATAATCACCGGCCCCCAAACAACGACAGGGCGTTGGGTTGCTGTGAATCCACCTTTAGTCTTGAATAGGATACTGAAGACAAGACTCACGACAACTAGTGTCTATAGAGCAGTGTTTCTCAACAAAAAGTGGGTCACAGAAACCTTTTCAGTGGGTGGCCAGCTTTTCCCAGAAGTCATTTATTTCAATTTATCTTCTGAAAAAGTATTGCAACTCTACCTGAGAGTTAAAAGGACTGTTAATGGATTGTTTTTATCATGATTTCAGCTTAAATACAGTATATTAAATTATATATAGAACAAAATTAAATGCTGTTCTGGGTCGGCTTGTCATTCTATGGTGATGGTGGGTTCCAACGCCAAAGCAGTTGCAGAGCGTACTAGCTCTCTACTATTTATTCTTAAGTAAAACACAGCCCCTTATCCACCTTTTAGTCCTCTCGTATTCCAATGTGCGCGGGATCAGGCCTGTCATCATCCCCAGATGTCCCCTGTTGACATCGCACCCATAAGGTCTGACTCTGCGCCGCTGCAGTTTGGTCGAATGGGGAGCCTGACTCATTTGCGGCGCAGATGAAAGGCCTATTAATATTCCTACAAAGCGAGCAGCACTTTCATGTTAGCACAAGGCCATCTTGTAGTCTCTCTGTGTCTGCGTGACTCCACCCACAGACTCACATCCACACGTCAGCGCCACACGCACTATTAAAGGACACAATGGAGCTCTGTCAGGATGACAGAGTCGTTTTATTCCATCCATCCTCTGGCTGTGGTTCAGCTCCAGGTCTGGGAAGCAGCACTCTCTACCCAGACACCTCCAGCTCCTCGGGAAACACCAAAGACATGCTTAGGTCCTACTCTCTGACAGACCAAACCAAAATACATCCAGATATATTATTCTTACAGCATAATTACATTAAACATGGTCTGTGTCCATATGTCCACCTTCGCCCCTGACTCCTCATTATGTAGACTATCGAGTGCACTCATTCTGTTGGGGATGTCGTGGCAGAATGAGAGACTACATCTACGATAAAGTTCGCACTGGCAATAATGGATTTCTGTGGTAAACACTGACCAAATTCAAGAGATTCATTCAAATTTATGTATAAATATTACTTAGATAACTTTTATTGTCTAAAATGGATTTGACAATCAAGAAGAAAACGACCTGGACCTTTTTTCCTTGAGGGGGGCGCAATCGATCATTCAAAAGCTCAAGCTAAAGGGCAACAGCTAACATTAACAATTTTTCACTGTAACGTGAAACAATACGGTAAAGGTGATTAAAACAGCGTTGTGATGTTTTCATTCAGTCATGACACAACAGGCTGTTCTTCTCTGACTCTCGGCTGATGAGATGAATTGTGGAAATTATGTTTGTGCTCTACCTTTTCTTTCTGGACACTCTTCTGGACACCACTACTTAGTGTACAGTATGTTCTTCTGGTAAATTCAACCTGGATACCCTCTGGTTAGAAGCTTACCAACTGCGCCACAGTTACACAGTTACACACATTGGTTTGATTAAGAAATTAAGCTGTTGAACTCTGATTAGAGTCTGAAATAGTGATGTTACGTTCACAACCGGATAGGCTCTTTTAGACGGACCGTCAAGGTCAACGATTTTAATCTGTTAGTGATCACATCTCAGAACTAAATCAACCCAGTCCTGGTGACGATATTTGATAATCTCGTCTAATCGGGCCTGTTTTGTACCGGATGGGAGACCTGGGTAAGTGGGTAAGTGGTTGTTGGTGGGTCAGATGGCTCAGATTAACAGCCATGCTTCCGTCTCTACTGCCTGAGGACAGAACGAAACCCAAAAGAGGCAGCAGTGTTTGGAAAGTAGAATGGAACTAAAATATCAACTTGACCCTAAAACGACCTCAGAGGCTGATCATCTGCACCGTGCAGACTAATATACGCCCTCTCGGTCACACGATCCTCGCTGCTGTACACACTGGCCCCATGGAGCCCCACGAGGCCCCTGGACCCTCCTCTGACAAACACACTGGGCAGAAGCCAAACACACGGACGGCCCGCGTGGCTTTTGGACAAGAATCACTGCAGCTGTCAGGGCACTATGTTTTTCAGATCCATTTTCCCAGTGAGCGCAGTCCAGGAGCAGTTTGGAGAGCAGGCACATGAGAAAGCAGTGGCCCCGGGCCCCAGCGCACTGTGTCTAATCCATCTCTGCAGCCGCCGCGCGCACACTGATATTAAAGGAGTTATAAAGCACAGGCCGCTCCACGGATGACAGGATCACCCCCACCAGAGACAGGATTTAGGGCCGTGGGCAGACGGCGATGGAGGGCTGGGACTCACAAGCATTTCTCACATCTGCACCAGAAAAATGGATATATGAAGTACAAAGATATTTCTTCAATTAAGGCCAGACACGGCAGGTGAAAATATCGATTTATTTCTTTCACGCATTGGTCATTTAGAGATTTTTGGATAGTTTTCTCCCTTAACATCTTGATGTCAGAAAAAAAGCCCTTGAAGATGTTGAAGAGGTTTTTTCGACTTTGACATATTTGGTGTCTGCGTGATGCACGGAATCGGAGCTTCTTCCTGGCAGAGTTCCCTCTCAGTCCATGTCGGTACAGGACTTGTTTCACTCTGAATAATGACAAACTCTTAACAGGTTCAACATCTTCACCAGGTCTTTTGCATTTGTTCTTGGGTTGATATTCACATTTCAGACACAGCACGTTCATCTCTGGGACACAGAACCCGCCTTCTTTCTGATCTGTATGATGACTGGACATTTCCATCATTGTTTGAACCAATGAACCTGGACCTTCAAGTGTCTGTAAATTACACCTAAGGATGAACCAGACTTGGGCTTCCAAGGACATGACATCATCATATGGAAACCTTTGGTTTTGTAAAAGGTATAAAACAATTGTGTAGACAATTCTATCTCTCATTCTTCTGGCATTTGACAAATAGAAACAATTTAAACAATTCTAATTGATCAAAAAAAAAAATACAGTCAGACAGTGTATGTAAACATATGGTTCCCACTGAACACATGTCAATGACCATTAAGCAAGCAAGTAAGGAAGTAAATTACAGCAATTACTTCAAAGAAGTGAGGGTCTTATATACTTAGATTACACAATAGTAACACAATTTCACAGTAGCCTACCGACCTTTTCATTTGAAGACAGTCCAAGACTTTCTCCCATCTTTTAAAAACTTTTTTTTTTCCATAAAAAGTTACATAATGCTTCCTTCTGGTGTAATGCAAAGGGAGCTGACTGGGTTGAAGTGGAGAATTCGAGCTGTCCCACTGCCTCATTACAAGCATTGATTATTCTTCCTTAAGGACTACGACTCCCAAAGTCAAAAGTCTTGTTGTCTCTAATACTGTAAAAAATTGGCATCAAATTAGAAAACATTTAAAATGGCAAGATATTTCAGTATTAACCCCGATTACACTTAACTATGAGTTCAACCCAGCACTTTGTTAAGTTGCTTTTTCTCATTTGTTTATTGAAAATGTTTGTGTCTTTTATCAGTTGCGTCAGAAATATCAAATTGCTAATGCAGATTTTTTTTTAAATATATTTCAAATCCGTAGTTTTGTGAAATCAGCATTCCCATCTTTTCCTCGTCAGCCTCCCAGCTCAGACATGAATACTATACTTTTAAAAAATCAGTTGAAAAAAGGGTCAATTTCTACAATATGTAATGAACTGTAAGATATGGAATATATACCTTCATTTGATCACTTAAAGGAAGTTTGGCAACAGGACATTGGAATAAACATCACTGCATCTCAGTGGACTAAAGCTCAAGACAATGTCCACTCATCTTCAGTCTGTGCCCGTCATGGCCTGCTCCAATTCAAAGTTCTACACAGGCCACACCTCTCCAAAGTACGGCTTTCCAGAATGTTCCATGGGGTGAACACAGGAACAGGCTTCACTGGCTCACACTTTCTGGAACTGTCCTAACATAACAGCTTACTGATGTCTGATGTTTGTGGAACACAGTTACACCCTGACCCTGTGCTTGCACTTTTTGGAATACCTCCAGTAACTGCTGTTCTTATTAACAAGCAGAAAACTGTTATTACATTTGTCTCAGTACTAGTTAGAAGACTGATCCTATTAAATTGGAATTAAAAAACCTCCAACCTATATTAATTTGCTACATGATGTAATGAAACATATCCAATTGGAAAAAAATCAAATTTGAACTTGATGATTTTCATCTGATATGGGATCCGTTTCTGGAGCACTGGACAGCATCAAAATTAAGTACACATCCAGCTTTCTATAATGCACAGTTCAGTTAGTCCACCCACTGGACACAATGTTTTTGTTACTTGTGTATTTGTTTGTTTGAGAGAGACTAATATTTAGTGCCCAGTGCATATTCATGTTTCATGTTTTGTCATATGAATAAAAAACATTCCCGCCAAAAAAACAAAAAATAAAGTTCCATAATGCACCTTTAAGTAGCTCCTACAGACTCCAGACTTTCTAGTCTTGGACTTAACAGGATTTGTTCAATACACCAGGGTTATCTCGAAGATGTTTCATATTTGACGTATTGGCGCGTTTTGCTACAACTTTCCCACAAAGATTTGGATGTAGGCTGTCCTTCAGCGACAACAACACCTCAGTCATCTTTTGGGTACCCAAAGAGGTCCCACACTGTTGACTTCAATCGTTTTTTGGGTGGATGCATCTCTGGGGGAGAAGCATCGTTCTGCCTCGCTCAACTACTGAAGAGTTTACGTGCTGCTTGTGCCATGTACGTTGGCGCAAGAAATTTCAGCGGTAACCATAGCTTCTAAAATTCTTACGGTTAACCTACCGCGTCCTTTTATAGTTGTTAGAACCAGTTAATGAATGAATGAATGAATGAAGAACCAGTTAATATTGACATATAGTGCATATATGAGCTAAGGCTAAAATCTCAATCTATTACAATAACGTCCTAGAAGCGGAAAATAGAAAACAAAAGTATCATTCTCAGGGGTCTACTCCGGCCTATTTACAGCACACACATCCTTGGAAACCCTCGTGGAATGGAATGGTGCCCATGTTGAGTTTCCTGGCGGCTAACAGGCTTTTCTGAAACACAAGGTCCTGCCACAAATTTGGCCAAAACAAATCGGATTCATTGGGTGCCAATAGGGGTGTCACACTGGGATTTTTTTAAACATGAATTAAGATATTAAATCTAAAGTTTGAGTAGGTTTGGTCTAGTTTTAGATCAGATAAAACCTCTTATTGTGAATGAAGCAAGCACATTTTTTCTTAATTCTGATTATTTGGATAATTTCAAGTGAAAAATAAATATTTTTAAATGCAAAAGTTAATTTGTCTGATTTTAAGTGGGATTTCCGCTTGTTCCATTGACATTGACATTTATATCTTAGATTCAAACTGACTCAACTTAAACATAAAATATAACCTCTCTGATCTGACTAAACAAATCAACCAGCAGATTTCCATGCAGCTTCACTTTCGCTTCTATTGTAACATAACAAACAGAGCTATGGTTCTTTTGGGACTCTTCCTTTGGCAACATTATGCGATTATGATTCAAACA
Source organism: Neogobius melanostomus (assembly GCA_007210695.1). Lineage (NCBI taxonomy): Eukaryota > Metazoa > Chordata > Actinopteri > Gobiiformes > Gobiidae > Neogobius > Neogobius melanostomus. The sequence continues at coordinate 55,322 of VHKM01000437.1, forward strand.
TGGGTAAGATTTGCTCTCGTCCCATTGGATTATTGAACCTCTTCATGTGTTTTGAGGTGGATTTAACACTGAACAATGTTTCTGCAGCCTTTAACGGTGAGTGCGCACAAATACCCAATGCTTCCCAGTTCGGAGCGAGTGTGTGAGCGGGGGGGGGGATCTGGTCGGCACAAATCAAAGCCTACTCAGTCAGTCTGCGGCTGATTAAACTTTACTGCAGCCGGGGTCCCTGTTTCTTCAATCCGTCTCATCTCTCCACGTCTCTTTTGACTTTTTCACGCCGTCTTTGTTCCCTCACTTTTCTCCCCGGCTCGGCCATCAAAGCCCGCGCAGATCCTTCCCTTTCAAAGATGCTCCGCTCTCGTTAGCCGCCTGGGCTAATTTGAGGAAGATGCCCTCTCATGGCCAGAGGAGGGTGTGACCATTTTATATACAGTGCATAAAGAGACACATTCACACATTTGCCCTTTTAAACCAATGGCCGCTGGCTGCTCTGCTTTGCGACGATGACACATTGCTGTAGTACCTCCATATAGTCGCTAGGCCCCCATTGGAATCCATTGCACTTTAGACACGTTAAAAACAACTTTAATGCCCGGTGCTTAATTTTTTGGAACTGTCTAAAGCTAGATATTCCTCCTGTGATTACGCTGGGTTAGACACAATCAGAGGCACCGGGCTGGTTATGGTAGGATACATTTTAGAAATCTCCTACTTAACGAGGGTCTGACTGTTAGCATTGGAGCTGCGCGAGCTACACGTCACGCAAGGGCGGAGTCTACAATGAAGATCCCGCCCTTATGCCCTTATTAGGAACATGCTTCGTCAGAGCTGGGGAGGAGGAGCCTGTAAATCCGCCATGAATTCCCCCTCGAACGTGGTCATTGTGGTAAACGGGGAGGAGTGAGTATTGACGGTCAATTAATAATATGTCTATGGTTTGAACCTGTTGAACCAAGAAATACCTTGTTTTTTTTATATGAAAACAGAAATTGACAGGAAACTCACAGTTAATTCTTTTCTAGTGATGGATTTACGTGTCTTTTCTGGGAGCCGTTCAAAGGACTGTTAAACGTGCTGTGGTCATGTTTAAACTCCTATGTGTCTGATTTAAACGCTCCTGCTCGGTGCATGAATGTTTTTTAGGTCTTGATGGCTTTTGTATTCACTAATCCAACTGTCCCTGTTCAGGACACTTTACACACAAATCGAAAAGACCTGAGTATTTGAGTAAAATGTGCAAATAAAGCAGAACAAGGGAACGTGAATGTTTTGCTTGTGTAAAGGAAACTCGGCCTGTCCTTGTTAGGGCCTCAGTGTGACATCATGCTGAAGGAGCAGTGGGACCCTCGACAGAGTGTGAGGGGGTGGCCCGCGCTGACCGGGCTGTTCGAAGGCTGCTACGTCCAGGGGAAATGTCCCTTTGGTCAGCAGCACTGGGCCAGGGAGGTTTCCCCAGGAGCTCCGTACGGTCAGGTAAACACCAGTCAGCCTCCACTGCCCCGGGACACTGCACTCTCCTGGCCTCTCAAGTGCTTTTGGATATGTTAGTGTTTCAGGATTTACATCTTAAAGGCCGCTTTTTCTGGGGGAGTTTTTAGTCATGTTTTAATGTAGGACTGGAACAACACGCTTCTGCTTTTGTTAGGGGCGGATTCCATTCCTAATGCGATCGAATTATCCAAGTATTTTGTTTTCATAAAGACTTTAGCCGACTCTAGTGTAGTGTCCCAAAGTTACAATGACAGGAGTAGTGGTAAAGTCAGCCCCTTTACCTCCCTGGGCCTCAGCTTGATTTTGGCATGTAATTGAAGAGAGAATAGTTTTTTATTTAAAGAGGTATGTTGAAGGAAGTAGTCGATGTTTTATCTCTGAATTTGGATCAGTAACCAACCCCAATCTGCAAATGTGACATCATTATATTGTTTTATTTGTTTTGTTTTCTGATGCGAAATGAGGTTTTTAAACGATACGAAGCAATAATATATTTATATCACAAAATCACATATTGTTACAGCAGAGCGCACGGGCAGGAGTAACACGATCATGGGAAAATCAATTTATTTGGAATAAGAAGGAAATGATTATTCTGGCTGTTTGTTTTGAATCTGGTTTGATTCATACATTTGTCCTACAGCAGTGACAGAGCGGGCAAACTAAACTCAGAGCCATAAAACAGATTCTCCTCCAGAGAGAGAGAGACCTCTCCAGCCCCAGGCCCACAGACTACACCTCAGCCCCATGCTCCTACAGGCCCACAGACCTACACCTCAGCCTGGTGCTCCTACAGGCCCACAGACTACACCTCAGCCCCGTGCTCCTACAGGCCCACAGACTACACCTCAGCCCCGTGCTCCTACAGGGCCACAAACCTACACCTCAGCCCTGTTTGAAGTTTTCAGGCTTCAGAAGTTAATCTGAAGAAGTTTTGATAACATAAAAAAAATCATGCCCAAAAAATAGTTTCTCTGGCCTCGACAACACAGAGCTAAACATCAGATTTTCATAACAATGTACAGTCCTGATCACTTTAAGAACATTTTTTTACATGGTTGGATCTTAAGAAGGTTCCAAGTAGAACTTCGATAGGCATTTAGAATTTCTTATTATGGAACAAAAAGCCGTTACTGGAGCCGGACGAGAGACAGGAGCAGCTGTAAAGAGGAAAGAAAGAACTCCAAACGAGTTGGAACTTATATATCTGTCTTTCTCTCATTTATAGAACTTGAAAAAGAGCCTTGAAGCATGTAGACCCACGTGCACGGCTTGGTAGACAATGCACGTGTTGAAATGATATTAGGATCTACTGTATAATGAAACATATTTGGGTGAATTTAAACATTTTGTAGGTCATGAAAAGGAAAAATCTGAAGACGTCTATATAAATGGCATAATGTTAATAGGCATATTATTATTGGATGATACATGTTTCTAAACCTAAGGATTTCAAAAGCTGATATTTTACTGTACTATAAATCACTAATCGTAATTGACGATAGCTTTTTCCACCTCCATAAGTAAAGTTTAAGAGCTACAGCAGCCGTTCCTCTGGATTAGAGCAGTGAGATCTGCCCACGCCGGGCTGAGGCACCTCTGAGAGCAGGTGACGGAGCGAGGCTCTGCGAGAGGACAACCACAGGAGCCCCTGGAGATCATCTGGTGCAGGCAAGACTCTGATAAAAGCAACGTAGGAGTGGAATCAAAGAGAAGCTAAAAGCATCCAGGAATTAGCACAGTGCTACAGGGAGTGAAGACAGAGTTACCGCTGTGCAGGAGCATCTATAGGAAGATCTGGATAAACTCAAACTAGAGGAATCTTTCTCTTCTACCTCACGTATTCCACTTTGTCAGTTATTTTGTCAATGACGGAGTATCACTGCATTACGGTTTAGTAATCCTGAATATATGGTTTGTCTCAGTGTCCAAATGACACAATATCATCACAGAGGAACCTCGAGGAGTGTTTATAAGACACAGTTATGATCATTTAAAATGGACTTTTTGGAGCGTTTGACCATGTTACAATGTTTTTTTATACGAAAATCAAAGATTTTTTGCGGGGATCACCCACCTCTACTGCTACTCGGGCCAATGCATTTCTCACGAGTCTAGTGGCAGAATTCTGTTTGGAGAGGCAGAGGAATCCTTTACTGTATTAATATTATTTTATTATAATCCGGGAGATTGACTAATGCGGGAGCTTTGTTTCTGTGCACGTGTGATTAATTACCTGAGTATCACCTGAAATAAACCGTGTACCTGACACTTACACCGGTGAGGCAGCAGCACGGAGCGCCTTTCCCTTCAGCATGTGTTAATCCAGTGGGAAACACGGCTCCCGTTACTACCAAGCCGCCGCCTTCTTCTTCTTCTCCTCCTTCTTCTTCTGCTGCTCTACTTGGCGCCGAATGATGCACGACCCCATTAAAACACTTCCCTCTAAACAACTCCGAACTTCCCACCTGCGACTCCCAACGCCGCGCTCCGGAAATAAAAGCTAAAAAGACGCGGCGAAGTTGGCAGCACATAAATAACTTTAAAAAGAGGATAAGAAAGCACAAAGCGGGGTGTGGGCAGAAGCGCGTGCAGCTGGAGGCGACGTGCGGGCGGTGGGTGGGGGGGGGGTACTCGGCCCTGGGGGAGAGCTGCTTAAGTTAGAGGGGGGGCGCACGGGCATAAATCTCTTTAAAACTAGGACACCTCTGTTTTGTAGGCCCAAAGCGCACCTTGGTAGCTTTTTTACCAAGTCATTAGACGTAAAAAAAAAAAAAAAAAGTTTGTCGTTGGATTCCCCACTGTCCCCGAAAACAGGTACTCTCCAAAGGCGTCTCAGCAGTGATGAGAAAGGAGTGACTAAATCCAAACAATAAGGCTAATGGAACGATTGCAGGTTGTGTGGTGAGCGTCTCATTAGAGCGAGGAGCTGCATGAGCCGACAGGAGCCTTTCACCGCACGGTTAACGTCAGCCCGATGACGCCGTCTGCGGGGGCTGGCGCTCCGTCGTGTTTACTGCACATGAAGAGAGAGCAAGTGTTTGTAACTGTTCAGCCTCAGTGAATAGACACAAAAAACTTGTCGACCTTCTCTCTGTTTTCTGGGATTCCGAGCCCATTCCCCAAAATAGAGGGAAATACAGTTAATAAAACAAGCAAAGAGGACGATGAAGACGAATAATGTTACGATTGCAGTTTTGGGACTTTGGAGACGACAAGCTCTCGGGCTTTCACCCCCGTTGGTTATTTACGTTTTACAAATTCATTCTATAACACATAGCGCGTTCACGCGGAAGCCTACGGAGCTTGCCGAGTGTTTCCCGACGTTCTCCAAAATCTCCGACAACGTTTCTCTGCAAAAATACTTTTACTAAAGCCTTGTTTTTACCTTTCGCTGTCTTCGTGGGGCGAGTTCTCCATTACACGTCCCACAAATGTGCAGCTCCTGCTCTGCCATGCTCTTGTTTGAGTGCATGATCCGAGCGGGAGAAAGGGCCTCATCTTCGGACTAGCTTAGCGCCACAGCCCGCTGGAGTCCCATGGAGGCTCGTCCCGCTTCTTCCGTAATAGTCCTTTGGGTGAAAGTGATGCCAAGCGTCCACGATGATATAAATGTCCTTAGGTTTGCCTCACTCAGCCATTTAAGGTTAAAAACAAGCATTTATTGATCATCATTTTGACAGAGGCGCGTAATGACCAGCTGTTTTGATTGACATCCACGTCAACCAATGACACGCGTTCAAAATTGTGACATCACTAAGAAGGCGGTCAGAACACGTAAACCTGTACTCCTGATTGGCTGTGTCAATCTATTTTTGTATTGTAAAATATGAATATTAGTCTTATTTAGTGAATTATTTATTTACTAGTATGTTTTATTAAGTTATTAGTATTATGTTTTCTTTCCTTACAGTCTGTCCATGAAAAAATATATATTATTGAAACAAATAATATTATCTGGATTAGACTTAATGCATTTTTATGTGACGAATGTTTCTTAATATGAGTAAAATGAAGGATAAAACAATGGGATGGATACAGGAATATTTTAGGCTCCACAGTTTTGACGTCTGATGCTTCAGCCTGAAGAGACTCTGCTATGGATGCGGGTGTGAAGTGGGCACATGTCTTCATCGTCTAATATGCATAATATAGTACAAATGCAATTTATAACAGTTCTTGCTTATGTTTGGACATGATCAATATAAAATATACATTTGAAAATAGAATATAAAGTTAAAAAAAAGCCTAGACAAATTAATATCTGTATATCTAATGTAAAGAAATGTAAAAATAATTGTATTTAAATTATGGAGCAAAAATGAGCAAAGTCCAGCACCTTGTCCTCTGTCAATAAAGCTCAGGTGTATAATGCCACATGTGTCAGAATAGACTGTTTCTGCAGGTGACAGTAGCACAGTATATTTCATAATGTAGCCTAAACAAACCCATCACATTTAATTACAAACCTCTCATTGTGCATGAACCTTTTGGGGTATGCCAGTGTGATCACTTAAGGTGATAGGAGCAGAGCAACCCAGAACTAAGGAACTTAGTTACAAGTTACAACTAGTTACAACTAAGGAAGATTGTTATTCATCATTTGAGTGTCTTTTCCTGAGTTTTCATCTCTATTCCATTGGATAAATCTTATAACCTTCACCTGTTGTGGTAAAGTCATTGACTTATTAGCTCAGTCTACTGTAACTCAATACATATAGTATATTGTATCAATAGCTTGTCTGTTCTGTGAGCTGTATCATTACACATGCATTCAATTTGGGGAATACAAATTCTTACTTTTTTGTGATGTATGCGGGCGGGTGTGCAGGTCTAGCATGCTCCTCTAACAATCAACGGTGCTGCAGTGGAGAGGGTGACCAGCACTGAGTTCCTGGGTGTGCACATCACAGAGAACCTCTCCTGGACCATGCACACGACATCACTGGTCAAGAAAAGAAATCAGAGTCTCTACTTTCTCCACGAGTTAAGAAGAGCCAGAGTCCCAGCCTCCGTTATGTGCAACTTCTACAGAGGACATAAGAGCATCCGACAACTCATCACTGTGGTCTTCTACAGAGGACTATAGAGAGCATCCTGACCAGCTCCATCACTGTGTGGTTCTTCTACAGAGGGACTATAGAGAGCATCCTGACCAGCTCCATCACTGTGTGGTTCTTCTACAGAGGGACTATAGAGAGCATCCTGACAGCTCCATCTTCTACAGAGGGACTATAGAGAGCATCTTGACCAGCTCCATCAATGTGAGGTTCTTCTACAGAGGGACTATAGAGAGCATCCTGACCAGCTCCATCACTGTGTGGTTCTTCTACAGAGGGACTATAGAGGGCATCCTGACCAGCTCCATCACTGTGTGGTTCTTCTACAGAGGGACTATAGAGAGCATCCTGACCAGCTCCATCACTGTGTGGCTCTTCTACAGAGGGACTATAGAGAGCATCCTGACCAGCTCCATCACTGTGTGGTTCTTCTACAGAGGGACTATAGAGAGCATCCTGACCAGCTCCATCACTGTGTGGTTCTTCTACAGAGGACTATAGAGAGCATCCTGACCAGCTCCATCACTGTGTGGTCTTCTACAGAGGGACTATAGAGAGCATCCTGACCAGCTCCATCACTGTGTGGCTCTTCTACAGAGGGACTATTGCGCATTGTGAGAGCAGCGGAAAAGATCTGTGGAGCCCCTCTCCCCTCCATTAACGACATGTACTCCACCCGTCACACCCGCAAAGCCGTCAGAATCACCAGGGACCCTACGCACCCATCACACAGTCTCTTCAAGGTAATGCCTTCAGGGAGGAGACTGCGGAATCTACGGGCCAGGTCCAGTTGACTGAAGAAGAGTTTTATACACAAGGCCATCGGGAAGCTGAATTCCCTTTTACATTTCTTTACATTGGATATACAAATAGTAATTTGTGTAGAGGCTTTTTTTTAAACTTTATATTTTATTTTATATTTCAAATGTATATTTTATATTGATCATGTCCAAACATAAGCAAGAACTGTTATAAATTGCATTTGTACTATATTATGCATATTAGACTATGAAGACATGTGCCCACTTCACACCCGCATCCATAGCAGAGTCTCTTCAGGCTGAAGCATCAGACGTCAAAACTGTGGAGCCTAAAATATTCCTGTATCCATCCCATTGTTTTATCCTTCATTTTACTCATGTTAAGAAACATTCGTCACATAAAAATGCATTAAGTCTAATCCAGATAATATTATTTGTTTCAATAATATATATTTGTTCATGGACAGACTGTAAGGAAAGAAAACATAATACTAATAACTTAATAAAACATACTAGTAAATAAATAATTCACTAAATAAGACTAATATTAATATTTTACAATACAAAAATAGATTGACACAGCCAATCAGGAGTACAGGTTTACGTGTTCTGACCGCCTTCTTAGTGATGTCACAATTTTGAACGCGTGTCATTGGTTAAAGTGGTCATTACGCGCCTATGTCAAAATGATGATCAATAAATGCTTGTTTTTAACCTTAAATGGCTGAGTGAGGCAAACCTAAGGACATTTATATCATCGTGGACGCTTGGCATCACTTTCACCCAAAGGACTATTACGGAAGAAGCGGGACGAGCCTCCATGGGACTCCAGCGGGCTGTGGCGCTAAGCTAGTCCGAAGATGAGGCCCTTTCTCCCGCTCGGATCATGCACTCAAACAAGAGCATGGCAGAGCAGGAGCTGCACATTTGTGGGACGTGTAATGGAGAACTCGCCCCACGAAGACAGCGAAAGGTAAAAACAAGGCTTTAGTAAAAGTATTTTTGCAGAGAAACGTTGTCGGAGATTTCGGAGAACGTCGGGAAACACTCGGCAAGCTCCGTAGGCTTCCGCGTGAACGCGCTATGTGTTATAGAATGAATTTGTAAAACGTAAATAACCAACGTAATTTTGCAAAAATACGTATTACTGGTACGTAATTCCATATTGTAAAAGCCTACCTGGGGTAAGTTTTTCTGAAGAGACTGGGTTGGTTCTTACCTGAGCTTAGACGAGTTGATGCGTAACTGTCTGGTCTTTGGTCGTTCTGCATGACTGAGCGCACGCACAAAGACCAGACAGGTATGCATCAACTCGTCTAAGCTCAGGGGACTACCCTGGTTCACTCCGGTTTCTCCTCCCACTAAAAACATGCACAATAGGCCATGATGAATGATGTGTGAGTGAATGGTGGTGGTCAGAGGGTCCGTTCCTGCAGATGTGTGCAGCTGCTGTCTGTCACTTTGTACCAAAGGGCAGCCATGGAACGGAATATTATTTTGTATTTCTTAATTTTACTTAAATACCCAAAGCAAGTCCAACAAGTCCTCCAAATCAATACGTGACTTGTGGTCGCTTGTGTGAAGTCTGAAATACGGCTGATATGGACGTATGACAGAACAGCGCCCCCTGGTCACTGTGTAAATTGTGCTGATAAAAGACACTTACCTGATGCGGCAGGGCGTTCATTTACGCCAATAATCCAAAGTAAACTTCTTTTTCTGATGACAACATCCTGTCCTATTTGGTACAAACTTGCTACACTTCATAATTTAACCAAAAGTTTAATTCTGGACATTTTCAAAGAGGTGGAAAGAGATGTGAACTTTTGCCTTTGAGCAGCAGCATCGTCCCTCTCTGAGTGCCACTGACCCTCTTTACATAAACCCCCTCTACATACACCTATACACCCCCCCCCTCACCTGGACCCCCATCAGAAGGCGGGCAGTGTGGAACGCCGGGGCAGGAGCCGTGTGGATTCCATTACGCCTAATGTGAAAACAGACACAGCTCATTTGAGATCCTCCGTTCGGGCTCTACAGGAGACAGACACAACCCGGTCAACGAGTGTGGCGTGGGGCGTTTACTGCTCGCTGGGAGAGGAGGACATCAGGCGCACGGATGAGAGGGTTCATTGTCGTCACACGGTCTGCACTACAGGCCCATGTGAGACAAACTGCTTTGTATTCTACTCCGATCATCTGTTACAGCTTGTTTTACAGCTCCTATGTTATTATATATTTACACTTTATAACTAATGTAAACACCTTCGAGAATTCGTTTAAGTCAGGCTGTAGTGCATCTAGAAAGCTACTCATGCCCAGGTTTGGTGAAGGTGTCTGGACTTTAAAACAGAGGACTTTCATGGATCCATATGGCGTACATCAGAGTGTAACTACTGAAACACACACAGGTGAAACAAGAACTCCTGTTTGGCAACCCCACGTCTATAGTTCCATGTGTTGACACAAGAGACGCGCTTCTCATCGGTCACTTGAACAGGTCAAGTCGCTTGTGTCGCTGTGCGATTATGAGCAAACTTCAGGGTTTTTCCTCAAGGGCTGTTTCTGATCACAAAGTTGTGAATGAAGAGTGTGTGTCCTGATTCTTTAATAATGCCTTGGTACTGGCTCTTTATTATATACATTTTTTTTAAAGAATCCTGCCAGAAAACGCCTTATCTTAAACCTTATCACTGACATCTTTTGATTCAAAACGATCCAAACATATTATGATCCTGGTTTTGACCCTTTGAAAAATGTGTACGAAAATAAAACTTTGTGCCAAGACTGAAAAGAGGCTTCATCCGTCTGGCAAACAACTTTCTATTGTGTTGGAAAAATAACATTTTCATAATTGAGACCTGGTTCACCTTTGGTCATACATGATGGTTCCAGTGCAAACAGAAAACGATTTGTAAAATAGCATTCCATTGTTTTCATATTAACTTTAGGTCATTTAGGTCACTGTTATTGGCTGCTGTTAATGCCAATTAGAATCCCCAAGGAGCGCCAGGCTTTGCCCTAACACAGATGAGTATGTGCTGTGATAATATTTCCTGTGTGTAATATCAGCACTCCCCAAAGGCAAACCCAAAGTCCATCATTTACATCGGAGCGACCTTTGTGAACAGAAACACCATCCGTCTTGTGCAGCTGAGGGGAAGGCAGCCGGTCCATCAGTCTCTGTCAGGTCCACCAGTCAGGTGCAGAGAGGAGCGGGCCAACTCGCCACAGGAGCCAGACATGTTTATACATCGGAGAAACCAGGGCGACTCTGACCGTCTCTCTGACATTACTGTTGGACACATTTGCTTTGGTAAGACGCACACATTTCTATGTTGAACAAGTCAAAGACCCACATTTATAAAAAATATGTCCTTTATTTAACTGTTCTGATCTGGGGCTGCTGCAGTTGGTCAGGTCTAGGTTCAGCAACACTACGTGATGACCTGAACATCTTGAATGACCAGGTTATTCCATCAATGGACTTCTTTTTCCCTGACGGCACAGGCATCCAACATGACAATGCCAGGATTCACGGGGCTAACGTTGTGAAAGAGTGGTTCTGGGAGCATGAGATGAGTCCAGATCTTAACCCCATTGAGAATCTTTGGGATGTGCTGGAGAAGACTTTGCACAGTGGTCACACTCTCTCATCATGAATATGAAGATCTTGGTGATAAAATGAATGACACACTGGCTATTTTGACATTGTAGATACAGTTGATTAAAATCTGCTCAAATGTTGTAAGACAGCCTCTGGATGGACAGTATGAGGCACCTGCAGCACAGTGAAGACATCACAGGAGGCGCTACAGGAAACAAAAAGGGACAAACTAGGAGGTATCCAGGTAGGACTCACAGCTAAGCCACACAAATCTATGCCTACTATTGTTCTGGCTAATGTTCATTCACTGGAGAATAAGACAAATTATTTTTGTCTGCTACGCTCTTCCCGAAGATGGTGAAATACTTTTGTGGAGCGATGGGAGCTGCACAGGAAGAAGAGGAAAGAGGAGCTGACCAGTGCAGGACACCACGCTCTGAAACACGGAAAATCCCAGGAGGCGGTGCACAGTTTCAAAGAAGACTGAAGGCAGTACTGCGGTTTCCCCTACCTCCAAATCATGCTGCTCAGGTTGGCCCACAGCGGCTCAGGACTAACACAACAACAGGACGCAATTTCATTGTACAATTGTGCAATGACAAATAAAGCACTTACTTACTTAACAACATATTGCGGAAGCTACTGTATGTTCCGAACGCTTTAACAGGGTCTGATTGAGGAACTCCTTTGTTTGTCAGTCCATTCTGAAACTAACTCACTTAAATCATATAATCAAAGTGTTCAGTGGCGAGTGAACCATTGTTTGTCATGTCTTTGTGAAATGTCCTGTGCCTGTATAATGCCTTTATGTTTGTATCAATACAGAGCTGCTGAATTTCTCAAAACAAATTTCCGATCCTCAGGTCTGACAAGTATTTATCTATCTTCGCCACAGTGAATGTGAGCTGTAATCAAAGCTAAAGGTGCTACAATCAAACATTAGAGCGTGTGTGTTGTGATTTTTTTATTTGGTCAGCAGAAGGCGCTGAACACTATTCCAGGTATGCTTTTGGATGAAGGAAACAAAAAAACAACATTGTAACATTGTAAAAATAAAACATTTCCAGAAGTCAGTTTAGCAGAAAACCGTTGTTATTGGCAGTAGATATAAAAACCCATTCAGTCGACCTTTATTTTGATGAATGATCTTGGGCTTAATATGCAAACACCAAATCCAGAACAATCCTCAGAAAAGACGCATGGAAGTGACCTCCTTTAGAAGCTCCTACCTCACAGCTCCTCCAGGACCTCCACCTATCTCTACATCTGCAGAAACCAGGCCACGCTAACTGGGATTAGCCACTTATTTACCGCAGCCTGAGCTAACTAATCTTTATTATGCTAATTCACACGGGCGTCGGAGCGCGGGGGGAGAGCGGGTCCTGTGAAGATGAGGACTCGCAGATAATTAGCAGAAAGCCATTTCCGCTTGAACTCCGGTCTGCCGATAACCAGGCCGCGCAGGCGCCAGGGAGCAGGGAGGGGGCGCTCTTTCATGTCGGTAATCGTTTGTTGTGATGCTAAATGTTCCGGATGGGCCATGGTGGAATGGAAGAGGCAGTCGTAATCACGATGGGCTTTAAGAGTGTGACATTCAGATGACATCGTGGTCTGTAGAAGTTATGCAGATGACATCGCAGCATGGTAACAGCCTGGCAACAGAAGCCAAATGTGTATCAATGCTAACTACACATCCAAAATATGGAGTTCAGTTGATAATTGCTGTGGAAAGGGATCCCTTACTTACTCCTTAGTCTGTTGTTTGGGAGTCTGTTAAATGAGTCATTTTGAGGCAACGCGTTCTTACAGTTTCTCTCGATCAATAAGACACTAAATTCCACCGACTGCACGCATTTCTCCAAAACAGGACTAATGGTTTGAACACAGTTTCCAAAACTCTTGCATGTTTTTGCTCCCAGACTGGACACCTTTTTCTCTCAGAAGCACAACACATGTATTTTATAGTGATCTTGATTTTTCTATGTCTCTATTTTGTGTTGAAATATTTTTTTGTACTGCACTTTGGAAAGCATTTTGGGTTCAGCAGGTGCTGCCTGTCTCTCTCCACGCTCCTGGAAAAAATGTCTTACTTTGGCAGAAAACCTGCAATAAATTAGTTTCCTCATATTTATATCAGGAATGTACAGCAACGTTTTTACATTGATATCACTAAGTTAAAACGTTTTCACTATTCACCTGCTGCGCCCTGCCTTAAAGCCACACAGCGTAGAAGTTTACCCAAGAAATGACATTGAAATACAAGCATTTGTTTAAAGAGGGGGTATTATGCTTTTTTCAATCACATAGCACCAGTCTATAGCATACTACAATGATGACGTAACCTTCTGTTGGTCTGTATATGCAGTAAATTAAAATAACTGCCTTGAATAAAATTGCTCTCTCAAAATGGCTGTACTGAACGTCTTGAAATAGGCCTCTGTCTCTTTAAGAAGCTTTCCGACACGCCCCCTTCAGCACACTGCTGTGGCATCTAAACAACACTACTGTGCGGGGAGGGGGCTCTGCTGAGCTGAGGAGCAGTGGTTGGTGGCTTGGCTGGTGACAAAAGGTCCAGAGGCGTCTCCAGGAGGTGGGGGCGTTCCTAGGAGGACTGAGGCATAGCTACACCTAAAATGGCTGCCGTCTAAGTTTTTACTGATTACTCAAAAATATGTGAATGAGCCAAGGCAACACTCCAGGCATGTGTTTAATGAGGGAATGACATAATAACATGATATAAAGCTTGAAAAAGTCCATTTTACATAATACCCCCCCTTATCTTAACCCCATTGAGAATCTTTGGGATGTGCTGGAGAAGACTTTGCACAGTGGTCACACTCTCCGACAATATCAATGACTGATATTGTCGTCATTGATATTGTCGTCATTGTCGTCATTGAAAAATACCTCATAAATGCACAAACAAACATGAGCCTTTGCTGTGAGTTAACCTCTACTAAGACATGACCGTACCTTTACCGAGAGTGGGTGCGTCTCCAGCTCGTCTCCATGGAGATGTGACTAAAGTCAGCGGGATTTGAGATCTAAATACAGTAGGTTAGGTTCATTCTTTGAATACCCACTGCAGTAGCATTTTCTGTGTCGAGCTGGTCATTAGGAGCATGTTTTGTGTTGATGACAAAAGTATAGTCCAAAATGTCACACAGTGTCCCTTTAAGTTCCCATGTGGGCGTTACATCACCGACTCTGGGGTAAAGATCATTTAGTGACACGTAATTATAATCATTCCCATTGATCTAACAGTCAGTATCTGCTCCACTCACTGTTAGATCGTTGTAGCCTGTTTGTTTGTTACAGGTGTGGAGTGTCTGGATGCTCTCGCTCGTCCGCCTGTTGTTGTTCTGTATGATCATTGTTTCCATCCCATTTCCCCCGTTCTCCTCTCGGCTCACACTCCCTCCCTCCGTCGTCTGCGTCTTTGTCATTCCAAGGCCCGCAGCTCCAGCGCGGGGCCCTGAATGCACCCTTGGGTGTGTGTAACCTGCCTGCTTGATGCTGCCGCTCAGCCTCAGAACTGCGCGCTGTTTCTTGGGAATTTTATCTCCCCCCCCCCTGTATTCTGCGCTGAGAGCTGAATATACAGCGAATGGTGATGAATCTATTTTTGTTTGTGCGCATGTGTGTCAGAGGAGTGGCACTGGCGGCGCACACATCAGGGCTCGTTGAAAGGACGCTCGCATGAATAAAGCATCTTTTATCAAATCCAGTCGCAGCCATTCTCTGGTAATTTTATGCAAACATCTTTCTTGTGTCATCTCCACTCTCTGGGCCTGACAAAAGCCATTTGCAGAGGCCGTTTGAATTGATTTCTTTGAATCTTCGATGGATACACTTTGGCTTCTCGCTGAGTCTGTGTTCTTAAAATAGCGCCATGTAAAACACTGGGAACACTTATTGATTGTGTTCTGATAATACGGGACAGTTAAGTTAGATCAAGTATGGAGTGAATGAGTAAAGCACCAGCTGCAGTGCAGCTTCGAGCTTTTAAAGAAGACTAATGCATTGTTATCATTTTTCCGTGGTGGGCAAAGATTCCCTTGTTATTATTATTATTTTTTTACATCATAACTGATCGCCTAATATTACACTGGTTTACAATCAATCTGGTGTCTAAGTTTTGTGAGCTGATTGAAGTAAGTAAGTGCTTTATTTGTCATTGTGGCGCCTCCTGGGTTTGTCCCTGTTTCAGAGCGTGGTGTCCTGCACTGGTCAGCTCCACCTCCTCCTTCCTCTTCCTCCTGCACAGCTCCACAGCAGTCTTTCACCATCTTCTCCTCATTTGTCCCTTTTTTGTTTCCTATAGCGCCTCTTGTGTCGCTTCCTCTGTGCCGCAGCTGTTTTTTTTTGGGGGGGGGGGGGGGGGGGGGCTCTTGGTGCCTCTTCAGTGTCTCAGAAGAAGAAATGTGTAGGTCTGAAATGTGGGACAATGTTGATTCAAAACTCTTTTTGCTCAATCAGGTCCATGGTTTTTTGCCCCTCGGCCAAATGTTGCCAATCCTTCTAAAGTCTTCGTCCTGGAGCCTCTGCCCAGAGTTTGGGGGAGACTGGGGTTGGAACATTTGCATTTGTGCAGATATTTTGGTACACAAAATAAAGCAACCATGAGTATAATATAACGTATCCGATTAAGTGGAGTTTTTTAAATTATTTTATTATCCACTCCTCACAAAACATGACCCTTTCAGATTCTGCAAATCAAATGTTTTTTTGTTTTTTTAATGTAAATAATCTGTTCTGCCACAAAGAGTGTTAATCTCTTAACTCCCACCTGAACTGAGCACATTTTCTCCAGTTTGGCATTACCCAAATTTAAAATCGTAGAAAAAAAAATCAACCATAAACGCAACCAAAAAGCTACAAAGAAGCAACAAAAGAGTGGGGGGGAAAACGTGCCGAATAAGCAACGATAACTCAACAAAAAAGTGACAAAAGAGCGACAACAAAGCAACAGGAAAAAAGCGATGAAAAAGCAACAAAAAAGTACAAAGACACGACAAAAACGCTTCATAAATGTAACAAGAAAACAGCAACAACACGGCAATAAAGTTACGATCAGTTTTGTAGGCCTTAGCTGTCAAATGAGGCGTTACACTGACTGTAAGCTCTCCAGTCATGAAGCTTTTAGATTTGGGTAAAGCCGAACTGGAGAAAATGCACTCGGGTTAAGAGGTTTTCATCATGCAGTGAGTTTTAAAGACGCTCCAGAGACATTAAAACACTGGTGAGCGGTTCAGCTCTGGATGTCTGTGCACAGGACATAAAGAACGCCTTTATGCTCTGATATCATCGTGCTTATGTGCATCGGTAGGTGATAGTCTGCTGTGTCAGCTCTTGGACTGCAGTTCACTGTGAAAAATATATCATTCCTTGTGCTTCTGAGTTCTGGAGGACTGTATCGTAAGTAAACCAAAGGAACTGAACCAAGATGTAACCATGAATGAAACCAAATAAAGTCTACCCAGGGCCTAAACCTGGACTGAAAGACAAAACAGGACAAACCCAAACTAAACCAGGTCCAACCAAGAACTCAAGGACTAGACCAGCTCTAAACTGAAACTGAACCAAGATCAAACTGGATGATCCAAACTTACTGTAAATAAACTAAAGAAGAAGAACGACTTATATGATTTTTATAAAGTATGTGACAATTTGCATATTATCACGGACAAACTGGAGTATCTGGAGGGACAGAGCTGCAGAAAAAACCTGGTCTTTGAGGGAGTGTTGGAGTCGCCTGGGGAGACCTGGGCTGACGCAGAAAAAAAAGTCAAACAACAACTGAAGGAGAAGCTACATCTACAACACCCGGTGGAGGTCGAAAGAGCTCACTGTGTAGGCAAACCCGACGGCGGGAGAGACTGGCCGAGACCCATCATCGCCAAACTACTACGCTGGAAGGATCGGGAAGAAATACTGCAGCGCGCTAAACATCTCAAAGGGACCAAAATCTACATAAACCAGGATTACACGGACACCATCAAAAGGAAACGAAAAGAGCTGATGCCGGAGCTGAGAGCTGCCAGGGAACAGGGGGACATAGCCTTTTTGCGATATGACAAACTCATTGTACGTCCGCGCACCAGTACACCAAAGAAAGCTTAAACACCGGGAAAAGCGTGTGGATTTTGGTATGTAAAACCACATAATTTCACATGTCCTGTAATACATATACTCATTCAATGACGTCCAATCATACCTCATATGCTGCTGACGGCAGTGACCTAGGATTACAGCAAAGGATTTTGGACTGCGAGCTCTTGGAGCTGAAAGCTTCAGAGTACACCGAACATAATGCACTGGACTTGGAAGATCAGTTAGACCCAGATAACCTGTTCTTAACATCTAACGCAATTAATTGCAAATACTACACTGAGAATGAATTTAACATCTCTGTTAAAACAGAAGGGAAATTCTCAATTATCCATTTCAATAGTAGAAGCATGTACGCAAATTTTGACGCAATCAAATAATACTTAAAACAGTTTGAGCAACCATTTAGTATCATTGCAATATCAGAAACATGGTTTAATGAGGATAGAGGCATTGTTTTTGAGTTAAACAATTATACGTTAAACTATGTAAACAGAACCAATAAAGGGGGAGGAGGAGTTGCTATATACGTCCTCAAGAAATTTAAATTCAAAATATTAGAAAAAATGACGGCATCAATAAATAATTTGCTTGAATGCTTATCAATAGAAATTATCAATGAAAAAAAGAAAAACATAATAGTTAGTTGTTTATACAGGTCACCAGGCTCATGCGTGGAAATATTTACAAATTGGGCGGAAAAAACATTCTCAGAAATAAGTAACAAGGTATTATTTATCTGTGGGGATTATAACATCGATTTGATAAATCCAAATAAACATAAGACAACTGATGAGTATATTAATAGGATGTACAGTATGAGTTTATACCCGACTATCACAAGACCTAGCAGAATAACAGCGAGCAGTGCTACCCTCATTGATAACATCTTCACTAATAATATGCAGTTCACAAATGTCAGCGGTCTAATGGTTTGTGATATAACGGATCATCTGCCCGTATTCACGGTGTATGATGATAATGAGTTAGATCAAAAATCACCTCAAAAACATTTTTAAAACGCGTAAGAACTGAGG
The DNA here is from genome assembly GCA_007210695.1 of Neogobius melanostomus. Lineage (NCBI taxonomy): Eukaryota > Metazoa > Chordata > Actinopteri > Gobiiformes > Gobiidae > Neogobius > Neogobius melanostomus. Next base: position 73,392 of record VHKM01000437.1, read on the forward strand.
ATTCAATTTACTCACTCTATAGTGACTTAATAAAACAAGATTGGAACGAGGTATATAACAAGAATGATGTAGATAGTGCTTACAATACATTCATGGAAATTTTCAGTGTAGCATACAATAAAAACTGTCCAATTAGGCAACTCAGTAAAAACACCAAAATGACAAAATGTCCGTGGCTAACCAAGGGTTTACAAAATGCTTGTAAGAAGAAAAACTCTCTATATAAACAGTTCATTAGACTAACAACAGTTGAATCTGAAAGTAGATATAAAACATATAAAAATAAACTGACCAATATATTAAGGAAGGCTAAGAAACTATATTATGCCGATCTGTTGTATAAAAGCAAGAACAACATGAAAGGGGTATGGGGAATACTAAACACTATAATCAAGGGTAATGCAAAAAATAATTCATATCCAAACTATTTCACTGATGGGATCAATGACAATCATAATATGAATGATATTGTGGAAAATTGTAATCGTTTTTTTTGTAAATGTTGGACCGGATCTGGCAGCAGAGATTCCGGAGTGTAGTAACAACGAAATGGAGTCATTGATAGACATTAATTCAAAAACTATGTTTTTGTCTGGAGTAACTGAAACAGAAATAATAGATGTCGTTAACGGGTGTAAGAACAAATCGTCTACAGACTGTTTTGATATAGATATGACACTAGTTAAACAAATTATATATAGTATCGTGAAACCATTAACCTACATATGCAACTTATCGTTTCAAACAGGAACATTTCCAAATAAAATGAAAATTGCAAAAGTTATACCTATACATAAAAATGGGAAAAAACACATCTTCACTAACTATAGACCTGTCTCTCTGCTCCCCCAGTTTTCCAAAATCTTAGAGAAACTTTATAACAGTAGAATGGATAATTTCATAGATAAGCATAAACTAATTAATGAAGGTCAGTATGGGTTTCGAGCAGGAAGGTCAACTTCAATGGCCATCATTGATGCAATAGAAGAGATTACTAATAGCTTAGAGGGAAAGAAACATGCAGCTGGAATATTCATTGACTTGAAAAAAGCATTTGATACACTTAATCATTCTATATTATTAAAAAAATTAGATAGATACGGCATAAGGGGAGTGGCTTTCAGCTGGATTCAAAGCTATTTAACTGGGAGACAACAGTATGTGAAGATGGGGGAGTTTACATTAGGATATTTGGACATTGGTTGTGGGGTCCCACAGGGATCTGTCTTAGGCCCAAAGTTGTTTAATTTATATATTAATGACATTTTTAATGTGTCTAAATTATTAAAATTAGTCATTTTCACAGATGACACAAACGTCTTCTATTCCAATGACAATTATAGTACTTTAGTAACTAACAAACTGTGAACTAAGGAAATTAAAAACATGGATGGACATTAACAAATTGTCCCTCAACCTAAATAAAACAAAAGTAATGTTTTTCGGTAATTATAATGGAAAACCAGACTCAGCAAATATAGACGGTGTAGTTTTAGATACAGTATCAGAAATTAAATTCTGTCACCATTGACAGTAAATTAAGCTGGAAACCACACATAAGACACATACAAGGTAAAGTCTCCAAAAGTATCTCAATCATTAATAAAGCAAAGTTTTTCTTAAATTACAATGCATTATTTTTGTTATATAGTTCATTAGTTTTGCCATATCTAAATTACTGTGTAGAAGTTTGGGACAATAACTATAAAAGCTCATTACACCCCTTGTTATACTCCAAACACGTGCTGTAAGAATTATACACAAAGTAGGATATTGTGATCACACTAATATATTATTTCTGCAGTCTAAACTGTTAAAAATGCATGATTTAGTTGATTTATCTACTGCCCAACTTCTGTTTAAAGCCAACAAAACTGTGCTACCTGCAAGGATACAAATGCTTTTTGCACGCACAGAAGGGGGATATAACCTGAGGGGGTGTGATAACTTTAAGACTCAAGCAGTGTCTTCCACTAGGAAAAGTATGTGTGTGTCTGTATGTGGAGTTAAACTCTGGAACAAATTGGGGGCAGAATTTAAACAATGTCCAAATATTCATCATTTCAAATCAAGATATAAAAAAAATGGTATGGTCAAAGTACCAGAAGGAGGAAATGGGTACTTGATTGCTAATGGGTGTCACAAAGTGCTGTATACTTTAAAGGTCAGATCTAACTAATAATGAAGTATATTGTGGTTGTTACTATTATACTATTGCAGTTGTTATTGCCATTGTTATTGTTGTTGCTGTTCTGTTGTTATCATCACTATTTTAACTTTAAATGTAACAGTCTAGGATTAATACCTAACAATCTGTGGATTATTCTTAGATATAAACTTAATCGATTCAGACAGCAGTACTGCTATTGATGCTGATGGTAATATAAAGGAACTAAATTCTTAGAAGTAAAACATGCACATATCTATGTACTCCGCATTCAACATAACCCATAGTACAGGGCAGACAGGTGGGGGCCGGCAGCTCGAGGAAACCCTCTTCTGGCAGCAGACTCCTAAAATTTGTCTCTTTTAATGCATAGTATAGGACACTTAACAAATGATGGTCCGGTTGCTCGGGGGCTGCTCCCCTCTGGCAGCAGGTCCAGTCACAGAAAAGGAAAAAGAAAAGCCCCGAATCCCTTTTAACACATATCATTAAGACTATTCTTGTTATCATGAACATCAATCAGTCTGCGATTACTGTACCTTTCATGAATAAATGTGGAGTATTTTATGTATCATTCAAACACTTTGATACAGAGTAATGTTATATGGGTTGTAATGGTGATGATGAATAACGGTAATGCCAACATGGTAATGAATTCTGTATGGGAGACAGAAATAATACACTGGTTGTAGCGTGTGAGATACTGTGAATGTTGACCTGGTATAATGCAGTGTCGCATTTGTTAATATGTAACCAACTCGGTTGATAGTTGTTTTGTAAGATGGTAAGAAATATGCACTGTTGTTATTTATTGTTATTTAAGTTTATGAACAGGGGTGGGAGTCAATAAGCTTGTCTTCTTCCCACTCCTTTTCGAGCTTGAATGTAATTATTTATTTATTTTTCTTTTTTCTTTATTATGTGTATATATTTTTCTGTTTTTCTTTTCTTGGCTTTTGTGCCTTGTTGTAGCTCGAAATAAAGACTCAAACTACAAACAAACTTTATTTGTATAGCGCCTTTCACAGACATGGTCACAAAGCTCTTTACATGAGAGCATTTTACATTCTCTCCATACTCGGTGGTGATAAAACTGCATACTGTATGTAGCTTCAGGTTCCCCTGGGGGAGACTGACAGAAGCGCTGTCGCGACTGCACACATCTGCGCCAACGGTCCCTCTGACCACCACCATGCATTCACTCACACACATCCTGGTACATGTTTTTAGTGGTAGGGGAAACCAGAGTACCTGGAGGAAACCTAAACAGACACAGGGAGAACATGCAAACTCCACACAGAAAGACCCCGTCCAGGTGAGAATCGAACCAGGGACTTTCTAGCTGTGAAGCAAGAGCACTAACCGCTGTGCTACCGTGCCGCCTGGAGCAACTTAAGGGCTCCAAAACTGAGCAGCACCAAAGCAGAAGTACCTCTGGGCTAATCCAGATGCAGGTCAGGACAATACAGGGGCTAAATCACAACTGAAGGGCACAACAAGCAGACCCAGGTCTAAACCAGGACGGCCCCTGCACTGAACACTCACTCTGGATCAGTGTAAAGCAGAAGTAATGGATGAAAAGACAAATGTCCAAAAGAGACACATGGAGTGCAACTTTAGAAAACCCATGAGGAACGTCTTCAGTCAAAGTCATTGTTAAGTCATTGTTTAAACCATGAACCAGCAGAACAATAACTACACCGTGTTTCTGCTGTCGCTTTATGCAAACATCTTTCCCGCGTCGTCGTCTCTATTATCTGGGCCTGAAAAAGCCATTTGCCGAAGCCATTTGAACGGCCTGTTTATTCTCCTTTTTGATGGATACACCTTTGCATCTCGCTGAGTCCGTGTTCCTAATATAGCCCGGTTCAAACACATTTCCAAACGCCGCAGCGGCCCCTGTTTTAATTGCGTTCTGATAACCTGCGCTGCACTGCCAGAAGTAATTAATCACACAGGTTTTTTTTCCTTGTCTTTGGAGTGTGGCGCAGCAGAACACAATGTGATCCATCAAGGCGCCACTGTGTACCGCGCACACAGCTAATTTGTCTCCGGAGTGAACCTGAGACGTTAGCGGTGTTAGCAGTTAGCCCCACGCCTTCTGCCTTTATCTGCCCCACTGTACAACACTTAGCACAGCAATTAGGCAGCAGCGCGGGAGGGCGGGTCGGCGCTAACGCAGCACGACGGGAGTCAACACGCACTTATTTGTTTATTTGACTGGGACACGGCCTTCAAATGTAGTTACAAAAAATGAACATCTTGCCTTGTTTTTTGTGGGTCAAAGCTCGATCTGTAGGAGCAATTATAGTGGAGATGTTGTTAAAGAATGAAAACCTCATTTGGAGAAAACGGCCCTAAAGTTTAGTATCGTCTGCACATGCACTGAGTATGTTTCTCCCGTATCCCAGAAAGTAAATGTCCATATTTGGATTACAGCGTCATCTCGGTCGCTTTTCACGCGTCGATAAAACCGTCATAAAACAAGAATCGCAAAGGTGTCTTTTTTTACTCTTTAAAACTGAGATGTTAAAGCTGCCCTCAGCTCATGGAAAATTAGAGAACGCTTGAAAGAAGATCGTCAGAAATGAAAATTAAATGAAAAGTTAATGGCGGAGGCATAACGGCCATAACATGACCTTATCTTGTGTTATTTCCCATTCTTCCAGCTGATGTTTGGTGTTGTGTGTTACCATCGTTGGTGTTAGAGTAACTGCATTATGTGCCATCTTTGGTCATAGTGTCACTGCTGTAAGGGGTTATGGCGGGTGTACACTCTGCGATTTTGTTTTGTGTTAAAAGAGTTTTAGATGTCACACTGCACGATGTGGGGATGGTAAAATTGTGAGCTGCACTTGTCTCCACTGTGCGAGTGTTCAAAGAGACAATCGTAGCTACGACCAAAGTTTTGTCGTAGCAGTTTCAGGCTTCAGAAGGAGAGTGTTTAGCTCAGGCGAGTGCCACATGCTAGCGGTGTTTATTTCCAGCATGTGCTGGTGTGTTGACGGGACACTGACAGAGATCCTCTCTGCAGCCAGAGGAGGCTCACTCTGAGACTAGTGTTCCAAAATATCAGACACTGCCTGATTTCGGTCGTAGCTCATCTTTGAGGATTAGCGGAGGATCACTGGATCGTACGTTTGGCCAAACGAGCGAATGCGGACGAGGGCATTCTTAACGATCTTTTTATTACGGCAAAGTGCGTGAGGACGGCCTCCTTTAGGAAACTCCAGATGCGTGTACACAATCCTGTTACTGCCGTCCAAACAGGTGCAAACTGAGCCAGATCGGCCTCCTCTGGAAGGGAGTTCAAAGCAGGCAGATCTAAGAAACATCTTAGAACATCATTATTTGGCCTTACCAGTCCCAGTGTTGTGTGATTAAATGAGCCAAATCCTGCAGGTCTGAGTGTTTCTCAACCTGCGGTACAGTTGCTGCGTGTAAATAAACAACTTGGTGGAAACAGAGAATCTAAATGCATTTTGGTTGTATTTCTTTCTCAAGCAAAATAATGACCTTTGACAGATTACATTTACTCAAGTAAGTATGTGCTTTTTGAAGTAACTGTACTTTTGGAGGACATTTTTTTTATCACTGTACTTTGTACTTGTATTTCAGCAATATCATTTTGAAGTAACAACAATTAATCGCTGTAATTAAATCGTTTTCCTTTTTGTCTGCTTTAAACAACATAGGTCCGACTTATGTTATCGAGCTCAAACTGTTACTTAGTACTTCAATAGTATTTTCATGCACAGGTTCTAGTCCTGCCGGCCAGGTCTGAGTCTGAACCAAGACTAGTTTGAACCGAAATCTGTCTTCAGGACTCAAAACTAGCCATAACTCTGACTGAATCAGGACTAATCTAGGTCCAAACATGGACCTAGATTAGTTCTGAACCTAATATGCACACAGTATATCATATACATGTTTTTTATTTTTATTTATTTATCTATCAGGGACAATACAATCAACATAGTTACAATTAATGTTGGCAGCTGATGCGATGCATGAAGAGCTTTTAGCTCGTGCTAATTGGCAGCTCATGTCCCTGGTTGGGCTTTTCTACACAATTTACAATAATAAAATACATGTGTACAACATTTGTATAAAACTTTGTCAATCACACACATACATACTGTATATGCTCACACCTGCATTCACACAGACTCAGTGCTATTTACAAATGAGTACAGCTTTGGTTTGTTTTTAGCCAAGACTTAACCCTAGAAGTGAACATTTTAAACTCAGATATGGTTTTAAGTTCTGTGGGTAATGAGTTCCACAGCTTCGGACCTGAGAACGAAATGGCAGACCAAATGAAGTCTTGCAGTGTGGCTTCGTACAGCTGTGACTGATGGAGCCTCTGGTGACTCTGTTATTGTTTTGTCTCTGTATAAATGAACTGAGTGGCTCAGGTGCAGATTATTGACACATCTGAATATTAGTTTGAGAAGTCACAACTTGCCAACGTTTTCAAAGCTTAGCAGTTTATGCTTCTTAAGGATATTGCAGTGATGGTCTGTTTTGTCCGTGATTTTTATTGCTTGATTGTATAATGATCCAATACATTTAGTGACTGAGGGAGCGGCCTGGTCCCATGTGGTCATACAATATGATATATGTGACCCGTCATGGATTCCAAAGACACAAGTCGGCAGCCCGTGTCTCGTGAAAAACGCAAACAAAGATTTTTTTGGGGAAATTGGTGATTTTCACTTTTGTGCAGAATCGTTCAGTTGAAGTCACGAAGTAGCCTCTCCATGTTTAAGCTAGCAGTATTAGTATATTTAAAAGCGTAAACTTTTAGGTTCAAAATGACTAGTTTGAGGTGGGTTTCGGAGCGTGCAGTAGGGGCGTGACTTTGTCTGTGTGTATTTACATACTGAGTAAACACCGCGGAGGAGGAGAAGCAGAGCTGCTTTCAGTTGTGTTGTTGACACATGCTTTAGCAAACAAATGCCACGCAAAAAAGGCTGTTTTATACATAAGCCTATTGTCCATCAGTTTACAGGTTGAAAAAGTCTTGTTTTGTCAGAGAAATAGCGCATGCCGTGGGGGCGTGTCATTGTGCGTGTGTGGCTTCAGGACTCTAAGCTTCGCCTGTGTGGCTCTCAGACTCAGACATGGATCTACTATAATATCAGAGGCCGGCGCTACTTACGCTTTAAACTGGATTTACTACGAGTTTTTCTGAGCAAAAGGCAACGGTTACTTCAGACGGGTGAGTGAAAGATTGTTTTTTTTATCGCTGGTGTGGTGGCCGACGTGCCCATGTGTGCTGTGCTGCTCTTAGCTAACATGCCGGTGTTAGCATGCGAGACAATGATCTAGTCACGAGGAATTAACCTGCTATTTACACAAAATCAAGATCTACAAACTTAAACTACTCCATAAATGTAGTCAGCGCATCCCCAGCTTTCAGCCACTTCTTATTTGAGAGAGATCCGCTTCATATTTTCGGTTTATTGGCCAGATAAAGTTACGATGGTTTTTGTTGTGAAATAAACAATCTGGAACCGTGCGCGGCGATACGTCGCGATGTCGGCCTTTTCTCTCCTGTATGTGCATTACTAAAGTAGTACAGGAGTCTTTTCTAAAGTTTATGACTTCAGTTATGTCCGGAGTCTGTAACTCTCTCAGCCTGAGGCTGGAGCTGACACAGGGAGGGACTGGGGAGAAGCGCAGCAGCATTTTCACTGTCACATGTCATGTTTACAACCATAAACATAAAGATTTTATTTTGAATTTTTTACTGAAAGTTCACATACAAGTAACAGACAACTGTGAAGTGAAAACAAAATGATACATGCTTCGGTTATTTTTGAAAAGTGGGGAGTGCACAAGTATTCATACAGCATGACTTAATACCTGTGCTTTACTGCTTTGAGGGGGAGTTTGACAGGGGGTGTGGCTTATCCCAATGAGATGTAAATGAGCCCTATTGTCACTCCCAACAGCAGAGAGGTGAGAATGGCCCAAAACTTTGGAGAGGTTTTTCAGGCCTTTGGGCTTTTTGGAGTTGTTAACTTCAAATCACCACTACACCTCCAAATATTATCAGATTTCCATGTGTTACACATCGTTGGAAAGCTTGGAGACTACACTTTAATAATCTGTGAAAATCTCAAAATCCCCAAAATCGACTTGTGTCCCCCATTCCTGTGGCTGGTCACATATGTGAAAATATCATAGCATGCATGTACAAAAGGGCGCCCTGGTTTGGAATATAATGTCTAATTAACTAACTAATTACAAGCATATACATATAGCCTACATACTAAACATGTCTACATATACATACAGCACAGATCAACAGTCAAAACTATTTTTTATGTATTGCTTTTCCTTTTATTTCAAGACTCTTTCCATTGTAGATTCTCACTGAAAGCATCAGTTTATGAATGAACTCATGTGGAATTATGTTTCAAAGCCTTTGCTTTTATTACTGCTTTGCACTTTGGACATTTCCTCAATGTACATATACATACATATACATATATAGCCTACATACTAAACATGTATACATTAGCCCAGACCCAGATAAACATGCTCATCTCTGATCTCATTACGCTGTAGAGTGTGTGGTGTTTGGTGGTAAATAAAGTCGAGCCATGAGGTCACAGATTATAGCACACTAATCAAAGGTCCTTTTTTACCATCAAACTGTATAGTCATGCATTTTATTCACACATGAAGCCTATGCACTGAAATAGGCAACGTTATAATGAAACATTACTTTGAAATATTGATTTATTCACAATTACAAAAAAGTAGTTTATATTTTTTTTCTTGAGACAATTATCCGATCAGAAAGCAGAGTTAGACTAACACTTGGCTAAAACCAGTTTGCAATAAACACAGAACTGTCTCTGCTCTAAATACTCCCTCCTGTCACGTCCCTCATCAAGTCCTCCTATAGTGCTAGAGCAGGTCTCCAGTATTAAAGCTCAGTGACTGGATTCTGAAGGGTCTTAGCTTTCAAATAAGAAATGTCATGTCTTTGATTGTATTATGCCCCTTTATCTGCTGGAGCTGAAACTAAACAAACCCAGCCCGCTGCTCTCCTTCCCTGCTCGTGCTCCCAGGTTTACGATGTTATGAATGGGGGGCAGAGGAGAGCGAGCGGGTGGCGGGGCTGTAGTATTTCTGTCAGCATGACCCAAACAAACACCCGGAGTACGGCGCGGTGAGGAGACCAAACACCGCGAGGAAAACAGCGGCGAACAGACTCCGGTATTAAGTCCATAAATCAGCGCGGCCCTGATGGATGCGCCCCACCCCTCCATTCATCACGCTTTCTCATTTACCGCGGCACAAACGCACAGCCATGGCCCGACAAATAACTCTGAACAGCGGAGCGCGGGGCAAATATACACAGCAGCTTACAGACGCCCAGGCTCTGTTTAACGTCTGCAGGAAGTCTGTTGGTGTCGGGGTGCAGTGGTGGGATTCAGGGCTCTTCTCTTTGGGATGCAACATTTATTTACACGAGGAGGTCCACGAGGAGCTTGGAGTGAGCACGTCCATAGCAACAAAATAACTTTTTAGGAGCAGGCGAGCCATAAACTCCTGTCACAGAGGAGATCACTTTGAAACTCGCCCTCTTTCACTTTCATTTACACACGTTTCTTCCTCCTGCGTGACGGACAGAGGCAGAGTGAGATAAATAAAAGCTTAATCGGGTCGTGTGATTGTTTTTGTGAAAACAAAGTGGAAATATCAAGGCTGGTTTGTGTAAAATAGTGATGATGCACAGAGGGTATTTACTCTGATGTGAAGCTTGATCCAGCCGGACTCTGACGGAGATGAAAATAGAGTTGATCCGTATTTTTGTCAGGGAGGAACAGAGCAGTGGGTGGCCACGGAGGCCCCAGAGTGGAGAGAGAGGATGTGGAATGTTTATCCATCCATTTTCTTCCACTTGTCCGTTGCCGGGTCGTGGGGGCAGCTGTTGGAGCTGCACCAGCCCCTATGGCTCCTCCTGCAGGTGGTGGGCCCACAGAAGGACGGCCTCATGGTTCTAACCGGGCCTGTTGGTCTCTCATAAGGGGCTTCTGAACCGCTCTTTGTCTGACCCGTCACCTAGGACCTGTTTGCCATGGGAGACCCTACCAGGGGCACCAAGCCCCCGACAACAGAGCTCCAGGATCATTCAGGCTCAAACCCTCCACCACGTTAAGGTGGCGGTTCCAGGAGGAGGTGGAATGTTCAACAATAATTAAAATATTAGTAGTAGCAGTATTAGCTGCTGAGGTCGGGACAAACATGGAGAATGTGGAATCTGGGGGTTAGTTACATCCAGGGAAAGGGCACTTTTTTATCACTCAGAGGTGTCTTTTGGCTTGGTATTTGTACTTTGAATTATGTGCGTAAATAAGAACTGCGCTGTACGTTCAAATAGTGAAAGTGTGCACCTAAAAGGCTGCTGCTTATGTTTTCAACCCCGGGGTGGCAGGTTCGAGTCCCGGCTCATTCCCTGCTCCTCTCTCCTCTCCGTCTGGGAGCCTTTTCGCTCGTCCAACAACAAACCTGGAGTAGAACTTGACTTCATTCATGCAGTTTAGAGTAATCCTCCTGTAATTACGTTTAATGTGGTGGATTCTTCTTCTACTGTCGGAGCTCCCATCTGTGTTTCATAGGTTATACTGCATCATTGGTAAAACCTTAACCTGTCCTCCACATTTTTAAAGCCCATAATCCAAGCTTGGATTGGGTCGGAGCTGCTCTGTACTCAAAGTGTGTTCATCAGGCCGCCATGAAATTGCTGACCACACAGTTTGATAAAACTGAACGCGTGTTTCCCACTGCCGCCTCTTGAGGGAGCGACAGGTAAAATCTTTACAGAGACAATATTTCAAATCATAAAATGTAAAATATCAATCCTCCGATAGCCAAAGGAAGGTTATTATGCCTCATTTGCAGGATGTGCCCATTTTACAAGTTCTCTTATAAAACATGTATTTGTGTAGGGATTAAGTCTAACAGTGCTATCCAGCCTTACTCATTAGTAAATGTAATCGACTCACAGTTACAGTATGTGTAACTTGTCACTAGAATACATTACTGCACATGACATTACTGTGTTTTTTGGGAGAAAAACACAGGAAATACATTGACCATCTGCGATCTCCCTTTTGTCTGCCCCTGTTGTCTCCTTACTCCCAACGACTTCCATATTTCACTTTGCTGATGTTTCTCTGATGCAAACTAATCGTCCCGAAAAACCCATTCACACTGGCTTTGGGAACGGGAGCAGCGCCGCCCTGGGCTAATCCCTCAGAAGAATGGAGGTGCAGATAAGATTGTAGGTAATGAAGAGCGATGGACCGGGTGGAGGAGGCGGGAGGCGGGTGCATACGTATACGTAGTGATGGGGGAGGTGTGATAAAGCCTGCTATATTATTTATACCAGTGACAGAAGAAGATGTGACGGAGACAAAGCTAAACTCGTGCGTCTCACTGAATCATCACTGAATCCTCGGCTGGATGTATACGAGAGGTGTTTGCATGTGTTGGCACGAATAAGCCAGGGCAGACCCGCCATATAAGTCTTGTGTATTCAAGTCCTTTGACTGGATATTGCCTCTAACTTTTAGAACCTTTAGGGAAAGGTTTTGTATTGGTGGGGCAATGGATGTTTGGAGTTTGTAAAGTCATTTAAACCAGGGACGCTACTGTACATTAGTGTTGTAACAATACTGAAATTTCAAACTCGATTTCGATACTGAAAAAAAAAGAAAAGATCCTCGATACCGATTTTGATACCACAGTAAAAAACAACAACAAAAAACAACAAAAAACTCCTTTAAATATCATATTTGCTGTAGGAAACTCATCTGAATACTCAACATTATAGTAGTTTTACCATGTTCTTGAGACATTAAGTAATTAAGTAATTTAATTAAGTAATCTAATGTGTAATGTGTAATACTGGTTTTGCACATAATCAAGTGCTAATACTATATTTGGTGATTTAACCTACACTATAAAGTGTTTACAGACTGGATTTGGCCCATGACCATCAGGTTAAACACTGTCTTTCTGCCTTCAGTCACTGCTGTCACATTTAGGAGCAGAACAGTGCATTCATTCAAAGCACAATGTTAAAACTGGCCTTTAAAATTCCTCTCAATATATTCATGAGTTAAAGCTGGGTACCTGATTTTTCCTGTTCAAACAGTGACATTTTTTGTTTTGGCCCAAACTTGTTTCTAGCTCTCACAGTCCCTCCTGTGTATTCAAATTGTTCAAAGAATGTAATTATATGCACATTTCACACCCATATACAGCATTGAGCGGTGGCAAAGTGAAGCAGGGGCGGCCACCCCCAAGATAAATTACACTCATTTAGATTAGACTTGTATCATCCATCGCTCAATAAACAATACAACATGATCTGTGTTTTGCTGTGTTTACAACATACTCTGAGGTGGCAAAAATAAATGTATTCTACAGCACCAAAAATCAGGTACCCCAGCTTTAAGTACAGATAGGTAACATGTAACAGGTAACTATACAGTTGACATTGGTAAACTCTCATTTTGTTGAAATTTTTTAGGAGAAAAACATAATAGCCAATGCTAACTGATACATGTAAACCAATGGACGCCGCTAAGCTAACATGAGCCACAAGTGCAAATTCTACAGTTTCTATAAAAACGTCTGCTCCTTTCAACCTGATACTGCCCCAGTAATCAGATTCTACACTTCGACATTGGAATTTTATTCAGGGTTTAAGTGAGTACTTTTTAGCTCTAATGTAAGTTTTGATCGTAGCACAGCAGATTCCTTACGGCACTCTGGGAGCGGCTGATCCAGGTCAGTGGGGGTCCTCGGTCACTTATACCAGTACAGGGGGGCCTTAGATTACACTGGTGTGAGTGTGAGTGCAGTTCCAACACTCCTTCACTCTCCCAGGTCCGTCCCGACTGGCTTTGGTCCAGTGTGGCACACTGGGACAACTACGTGGAAAAACAACAGTCTCTGATCTGATGTAGAGATATTCATTTGAAACTTTCGCGGTACATCACTGATATAAATGTTAGACAAAATGTCTTGCAAATACTAAGACATTTGGTAGCCCGGTTTAAATTGATGGTTTTATTTTGTTCGTAGTTACAAAGATTTGCTCAGAGGGATTTTGAATCTTTTAGTTTAGTTTTTGAATAAGTCATTTATAAGTAAAAAATAAAAATGTAAAAATTCAAATTTTGCCTTTTGGGTTCAAAGCTCCATAAATCAGACAGGAATTAGATATAAAAAAATCCCTCTGAATCTGAATCCTTATGAAGTTTGTAGGAGCTCCTGAAGTAGATGTTTTTTTACTCTGACCTTTAAAACTTAGAGATTTTAAGGGAGAAAAGTAGCCACAAATGTTAGCACTGCGTGAAGAATCTGCAGCGTCTCACCTTAAAATAAAATCATGTAAAAACGCTCTGGAGTTTTGATAATGCTTTGTGTGGCCATAGTGCATGACATTTCTTCACAAAGTAACAGTGTAGATATTGTCTAGGCCCAGCCCCGGAGTGCCGACATGTCAGAGGTGATGTGGTGAAATGAGTTTTCAGTTTGAGCGATGCCAAGAGCAAAGGAGACTGAGAGCCAGTCAAACCCCTCTCCACACTCTGTCCTCCTACACTCGTGCTGCAGTACTTATACTCTGTTAGGATTAAGCCCAACGCGCTGTGCTTTCAGTGATAAAGAAGAGAAAATACAGTCTGAATCTGGCACTAATGAGGCGGGACATGCGGCCGAGGAGCCAATGACCAGCGCACGTGCACAAGCGTATGTGTAATAAGTGCGTGAGGACTCGTAATGTTGACGAGGCTCAGACCACGAGTCCGAGTCAAGTCTTTAGGGACGAGTCCAAGTCGAGTCACAAGAATAACATAACCTGTTACCTGCCACCTTAGGATTAGTTAGCAACTATTTATATCCAAATCTCAAAGCATATTGACTGGAGAGCTTACAGCCTATATGCCATTGTGATACCTCATTTGAAAGCCAAGATCTTCTAGTTTCTAAAAATATGTGTGAGATCTGTGTGAGTGAAACACAACTTACATCACATTTGCCGTTCCTAACCCTAACCATAACCCTAATGCCTGACCCTAACCCTAGCCCCCTGATCGGGGAATGGTAACACTGCATAACATTTTGGACTATTCTGTTGCCGTCAGTACAAAACATGCTCCTAATGATCAGCTCGTCACAGAAAATGATATTTTTGCAGTGGCTAATCAAAGAATGGATTCGCATGAGAACCTTTTTTTTTAAATCTCAAATTCTGCTGACTTTAGTCACATCTCCATGGAGACGAGCTGGAGACGTCCCCACCCGGGGACTGTAAAGGTACGGTCATGTCCGCTCACAGCAACAGCACATGCTTGTTTGAACATTTAAGAGGTATTTTTCAATGATGAAAATATCTGTCATAAAATAAATGCTTGTATTTCAATTTTATTTATTGGGTAAAATTCTACGCACTGTGGCTTTAAGTGCGTCTTTTTTTATGCTTATATTTTTGCAGACACACTTTTCATTTTTGGTTGATTTTGCAGCACAACCAAACCCGCATTCCAGCAATTAGCAACAAGAGAGTGCAACAGCTTATTGGCTAAATAAATGTCACTGGACTGATGACTTTAAAACCGCAAAGCCATGTGAATTAATGTTTGATGTTTTTTTTTTATATTTCTCCAAATTAACTTGAATTTCTGGGTCAAGATCTATGTGGAATTTATGATAAAAAATAGGAATACTTCTGCTCAGCTTTGCCAAAACTGAGCGTAATTCCACGCCTGAATCTCTGCGCCAGAATAAAATAAACTATAGCTCTAGAATCTTCTGCCCTGACTCCAGTCCAAATCAGCTGTAGCGCTCATTCCAATGATATTGTGTCAAGCAGTTTGCTATTCAAAGTTCACACCAGTTTTCAAAACTACATCGCTGTAAACATGGACGGTGTACATAGCCCAGCCCCACTTGGCTGCTTCCCTCCCTCCTCTTCTCTAGACTTCATCATCCCCCCTTCTCCACTCGCCTTTGCTTTCTTATCGAGCCCCAATGGCCTAAGCAGAGAGCGGCCCCTGACAGCTCGCCCCTGTCAGCTACACAGACTTTAGCCCTGGGTATACTGCTGCCCCGGACCACCAGAATCCCCCACCCTCCCCCACCCTCCGCTCATGTGACAGACTTTACTTTCCCACAAATGCTTTGTTTTAGAAGCGCTTTTACAAACACTTTAAACACTGGGCTAGTATTTATCAGACATCCCTGGTGCACAATACATAATCACACATGCACTGCGAATTTACAATTTGGACCATGGTTCATGTGTATGAGGCATTGAGAGGCAACGGAAGCCATCTGCTTCTGCTGAAAGTCACTAGAGGCGTCACTCACTCAGAGCTTGATGAGACGGAGCAGCAGCAGTGAGTGGGAGAAGATGTTATGGTTTGGGTTTGATTTATTTAGTTTTGTCTTGTTTCCCCTGTTTTGGTTCTGTGTTTATGTCTGGTGTGTTTATTTTGATAGTCTTAGTCTGTGTCTGTGTGCTTTTGCTTTCCCTTCCTCCTGTCTGATTACCTGCCCCGCCCTAATGTGTTCCACCTGTTCCCCGTTTCCCTTGTGTATTTATACCCTGTGTTCTCCCTTTGTCCTTGTCGAGTCATTGTGATTGTTGTGTTCCTCGTCTTTCCCCATGGTTTGCCTGTAACCTGTTTTTGATGACGGTTTTTGATCCACGTTACCTTGTGAGTGCCTTTTGTCCAGTTTTGTTTTGTCTCTGTTTGGCAGTCTTGGATTCTTCCATTAAATTTTAGTTGAACTCTATTTGGGCTATTGTTTGGGTCTCTTTTCCACCACAACTCCGAAACCGCAACAGAATGAGTCGACCTACACAAGACCCAGCAGTGGTGCCCATGGAGCTTTTTTCCCGTTGGCTGGGTTACCAGCCCCAGCGGGAGTCGCAGGCGAACTCCTGCAGATTATCTGCGGCTGAGGCCGGTGGGCATGGAGGAGCGGCCCGTCTCTGACCCCGGTCCTAGGTGGGCTCTCGCTGTCCCGGAGCCACCGCTGGGCACCTGTCTCCGCCCAGGGTGGGCTCTCTCCGTCCGAGGGCCACCGCCGAACCCAGAGATGGGCCCAGAGCGGGCTCCACTTGTTCCTGCCCCTACGCCACGTCTGAGCCCCTCCCGGCCGCTGCCACGAGAGTCCGCACTGCGCCAGCTCCTGCCTCCGGGGGAGAGTCTGGACTTCCCTCCGCCTTCGGAGCCTCCAGAATTGTCCCCGCCGCCATGGCCTGCTGCGGAGATGTCAGTCCTGCCTCCGCTGCCAGGGCCCGCAGCGGAGATCCTGCTCCCGCCTCCGTTGGAGGACCTGCCTCCGTTCCTGCCTCCGCTGCTAGGGTCCGCAGCGGAGGTCCTGCTTCCGCCACCGCCGGACTTTGCGGACGCCCTCTGACCGGCCTCCGCAGAGGCTGCGCCCGTCTGACCAGCCGCAGCCTCAGCCTTCGCTGGGGAACCCAGCTCCGTCTCCGCCTGTCCAGTCGTTGCAGCAGCCGCTGCCCCCGCCTGACCAGCCTCCGCCCCTGGACCCGTCTATGCTCTGGCCTGCCCAGTCTCCGCCTGAGCCTGAGCCCCCGGACCCGTCTCTGCCTCTGCCTGAGCCCCCGGACCCGTCTCCGCCACTGCCTGAGCCCCCGGACCTGTCTCCGTCTCTGCCTGAGCCCCCGGATCCGTCTGCTAATCCGCCGCCTCCGGGAAGACCTCCGGGAAGACCTCCTGAGCCTCCGCCGGAGCCCACATCTCCGCTGCCTCCGGGGAGACCTCCAGATCCGCAGCCTCCGCCGGAGCCCCCTGACCCGCTGCCTTCGGGGAGGTGCTCCAGACCCGATGCCCCCCAGGACTCTCTGTGTCCCGTTGGAGTTTTGTTGACTTCTGTTAGTGCTAAACTCTGACTGTGTTAGCCGCTAATGCTAAACTCTGACTGTGTTAGCCGCTAATGCTAAGGGGTTAATGCGCTTAACCACGAGTGGTTAAGGCGCTGCACATATACAGAACATTGGTACATCATTACAGTTGTGAGTTCGAGTCCCAGCTCTGATTATTTACTGAACTGTCTCTAATCGTATAAGATTATCTGTTTCATAGGAGTCACAGCACCGTTTGTGCTATTTGTATTTTACTTTGTTGAGATCAATACAATCACTAAAGAAAATAAGTCATAGTAGACTGGGTTTGAACCCAGACCACTGAGTTACCATGCTCAAGAAGCTGATGCCACATGGAGCATTGACTCCACGTCCAAATATAAAGGTACAATCATCACCTTGTTCTGCAGGGAGGGCGGGCAAATAGTTGCTCTAAAAATCCCCATCTGCACTGGCACATGCTTTAAAAACAGGGCCTCCGCTTTAATAGAAGACAGGAGTTCATTGAAATAATGCTTTGAGGGTGATTGGTTGAAAGGAGGTTGATTGACAGAGCGGTAACAGGGGAAAAGTCTTTCTGGAGGAATATCCAAACAAAGAAATAAATACTGTAACTTTTCATAAGAGTCAGTTTTGGACAGTCCAGTCTCCTGACATCCTCCCCTCTCCCTCCCGTGGCCTCTCTGTCCTCAGGGAGCCACAGTGTTGACAGCGTCCATCACTGATCCTGCGATGAAATGAATGTGCCGGGATGATAGCTGCACCGCGGCTCCTCCGGACTTCAGATGGAGATGAATTTCAGGTTCGTTACGGCTAGACTCGTGGCCTGTCTGCATCTAGGGGAACATATGAAGGTTTAATGTTGTACGGCCGTTCATCATCTGCCTGGCTCTATGTCCACACTGTGTAATGGCTAACAAGACAGTTTCATTTGAGGAGAAAACCATCAAAGAGGGCTGTCCTGTTCTATCAAGGGCAAAGGTCCTAACAATGTTGCAGCCCTTCCTGGTTGGCCACCAGAAAAATATTAATAACAGACTCTCACAGCCAATTGGGCGGCTAGCCTGTCCAGCCAGAACACACCCTTTTCCTTTTCTTTATAAAGACGTGTATCTGGGATCAGGGGGATTTCTTTGAATGTTAATGTTGTTTGTTAATGGATCCATATAAAACCTTAGGATATTTGATTGGCAGGAGTGGACAGCTGGACAGCTTTAAATAATATGTTATGCAAACATATATAAAGTTATGCAAACATATATAAATGTCTATTGAATGAGATATTGCAATCTACTGTAGGCTTATCTTTCATTGATCTGGATTTGGGAGATACCATTTACCTCTGAGTTAGTTTAGTGAGAGGCGTCTGTCGCCGTCTGATTAAAGACGTTGACAAAAAAAGAAGGGCCAAGTAGTGATGTGTTTCATTAGCACAAGGTGGTCTGCTGACTGGGGACATGTACTGTATGTATGCTCAGGGTAAGGGCGTGATAAAGGAGATGGTCCTCAAGTGGATGCAATCCGACACTGTCATGTCCAAAGGCAGAGACGTTATGGTAAATGGTCTCAACTCATAAAGCGCTTTTCTTCCTTTATCAGGCCCAAAGCACTTTACAGTAAGGAACCAGTCACCCATTCATTCTCTCATTCATACACCAATGTACGCAGACACTGGAGGCAAGGAGGGTGAAGTGTCTTGCCCAAGGACACAACGACAATGTGCATTTGCGGGAGCTGGGATCGAACCCGATCATGAGACGACCTGCTCTACCCACTGTGCCACCGTCGCCCCCAATGTTATGAAAGAGCCAACCCTCTGACTGCAGTAAGGGCTGTTTGTAATCATCACAATATTGTCAACTGGACGGGGTTGTTGGAGTTGAGGATGTGTAGACAGACAGAATCGAGGCTGCCAGTCTTACACACGACAGTCCACACCTGTCAGAGCCGAGATTTGAACCTCTGATGTTTGGATCCGTGAACGACCACTCAGACCTGAGCCACTGTCGCCCCTTCTTTGTCTTTGCTTAAGCAGTCAAGGCACAATTTGACCCACCCTTCATGCCTCGGGGCTCAAACCTGTCGTTTGGTTCCTAAAGTGAGCAGCAGATTCGGGCTCTTCTGACCTGGTCTGAGAACAACAGCAGAAGGTGTGGACTGTTGATGATTGGAAAGTAAAAGGAAACTGTCCTTTACCAAACCTCAGCGATCTCTCCTCCTCGTCCCCCAAGCAGTAACACACTCATTTACCAGCATAACATTTAGCTCCAGGCGGCACATGAAGAGTTTGCAGGGTTCACATTAACAAGACAATGAAGGCGTAATGGCCGTGTGAACGGGATCAAGCTCCCACAAACAGACAGACATGTTTACACCCTCGGCTGGCATTACAGCTGAAACACGTGGGAGTTGTGAGAGCGGAGGCTAATTCTGAGCATAAAGCACACTCCGGGGGTCCACACGTATTTCAGCCGTTTGCCTCCACCTCAAAATATAAAACTGCACAAATGCCTCGTGCCCATCCTAATTGCACCTGTATGGAAATGAAGAGTGTTAAATATGATCATAATCATCAGGCAGGCTAACATTACCCCTGAGTGCCTGCAGCAAGCACCTCGTGTTATAAGGCACACAAAATTATGGCCCGCAGCATGAAAGAGTGTTTCTGAGGAGACCGCTTATCGGAATTCTTCAAAGAGGCTGAAAAAAAAACTTTGGAGAGGTGAGGAAGGAGGAGAAAATACATATTAGATTAAATTAGAAACATATGCACTTATACGTTTTCATAAATAAAATGTACTTTTCTCTCCATTCTACTATTGACAAATGAATCAACTAATCAAAATCTTTGAATCTCTTTAATTATGGCTATAAAGCTGATGTTTGAAATATTATACAGGGTCACCATTGGCTGCGTTGTTTGTGTCACGTGCCAAGTGTGGTTGTTTTTTTGGGTTTTGTCTAGTTCCCCAAATGAAGCAGATTTCTATGGCAATGTTAATATGTCAGTCTATCCCGAACTCTATTTGTAGCATGTCACTACGTCATTCAGAGAGAACTTTAAGACTTCTGGGATGAGTTTGATTTGTCCTTTTAACGTGTAATTCTTCTTGTATGTCTGCGTTCATACAGACAGACTGGGCATTTCTTTGTCTGCAACTCAAGATGTGTCCATTCTGTATAGTATAGCTCTTAATTGTAAAAGAGTGTCATTGTGGCTAGCCCGGCTAACGTTTAGCGAAATCTGCTTTTTCAATCTCTTTTTCACCATGCTATAACGTCCTTAGATCACTGAAACACCGCTGCTTTCCATCATGTCCCGTGCCGACGGCATTCACAACCAACTTCTCGCTCTCATCCACAAGGCTATATAAATCAAAGATGTTCATTCCCTTTGTGAAACAGCGAAAGTCAGTGGGTGGATCTTTGGCCAATAGTTTACACGATACAAAAGTTTAGGGAACGTTTTCTCAAAATGAGTTTTTCATTTCACTCTTGCAACAGGTTAATTCAAGCAATGAACTCATCAATATTTTAAACTGTTCAGGAAAAAAATGCCTGCATATTTACCCCCAGTGTTAAGTGTTAAACATGTCAGCTCTTTAGTTTAAGGTGCACACTTACTGTAGGCTGCACAATATATCACAAAAATGTATCGCGATATCACTAAACATCACTTAAGTCTTCTTCTGACTGAGTCGACACATTTTCTGCAAACTCAGCCAAAAACAAACAATGAACAGAACTTAAAAAAGTGTAAAAGCTCACTTTAGTGAAACATTTTCTAATTTAGTTCAGTTTTACCCTTGTTTTGATCCTGATTTTGTTTGACACCTGTGAGCTGACATTCTTGTGATCTGTATTTAATTTGAATGGAACTTGTTGTGTTGAAATAGTTAGGTAAAATACCGCAATATTGTTATTGCAATATCACACATATGCAAGTTACTTCAGTATCGTGCAGCCCTAGGGCACATTCATAATGAAGTCATGATAAACTAATCATGAGATCATTTTTACATGTAAGTTTATACAAAGTTTGGTTCTTGCCACCGTTTGTTTCTTCCACACAAAGAATTCATCATGGTCAAGATGAATTATTATCATGAATGAGTTCATTACCTGAATTAACCGTGTTAATTCATGGTTATTTCATTCATCATGAATTATGCTTGAATTCATGTATGCTTATTTCAAACCGTTACCAATATTTGTACCTAATATGCCAAGAAAAGAAAACCATACATTTGCTCGGATAAACCCAGCCTTATTCATTAATGAGGTTTTGTCGCTTAATTATATATGAAAATGTGAAATGAAAGAGAAGATTTTCCCCTCATATTTATGTCTTTAAAAGTATTTTTCAGCAGCAGCAGTATGTCTGATCGGAGTGTTCAATGGAAAGTGTTGCAAATGAACATATTTGATATGTTACGAGTTTGAAATAAAAACCTGAAATACCAGTTTTCTAGCAAAGAAAGAAAAAGGGGAAGGGAGTGTCCTTGGCAAGTGTGTGCTGCTGTGGGAGAGGCACATGTCGGTGATGTGTAAACACAGTCATTCAGCACATCACCGGGAGTTTGAATCCAAACTGGTCCCGGCTCTTCCTCTTTGCCATAGCAACACGAGCCCACAGCGACAGCCGACGCCACCGCTACAATCCAGCACCAAGGACAGCGGCCGTTTGGATCCACAGCGTTTATGTCAGAATGTGATGAGCTTATGCTTCGTAAGGCTTCAGTCACAGAACAGGCTGTTACTGTCACGTCAGGGTGAGACATGGGAGAACAAAAAGAGAAGGAGCAGATTACACTATTCCTGTGAGAGCGAGAGGCGTAACCTGTGACCGTTAGAGAGGAAAGGGAGCGGCTGGACCATGTGCTCTTACTGCACAGTATTTTGACCGTTTAGATCTGGCAACTGAAGGCACGGGGCTGTAATAATGATAAACAACTCTGACTAAAACAGTGTCAATTCTCAGTCATCCAGGTGCTTACATTTTGCAACAATAATAAATAAGACAAAACAACTGGACTTCCATTTAGAAAGATGCCAATGTTTTACTCTCCATGTAGAGAGCTTCCTCATGGCACTTTTTGATGACTGTCTCGCCCTCCAGACATAGAAGATGGAGCAGTTTGGTTGATTCCACAACTGTAGTGGAACAAGTACTCAATATAAAAGTAAAAGTCCAGATACAGGAGCAACACATTTACTTAAAGGCGCTCCGCATAACATTTATATGTTATACAAAACCTGCTCCTAATGAGCGGCTCCACACAGGAAATGCTATTTCTGCAGTGGGTGATCAAAGAATGGATTTGGATGAGTCAGGTTTTAGGGATTTTTCATCATTAAAACTATCTGTAATAAAATAAATGCTTGTATTTTATTCTTTTTATCGGGTGAAATGTTTGAGTAGGGTTGAAATCCTAAGGTATAAAAGTGTCCACTTGTCCCATGTAAAGCTCTTTGTGACCATGTGAAAGGCGCTACGCAAATAAAGTCCATCCTCCTTCCACTTTCAAATATACTTTGTAAGTAAAGAATATATATTTTTACTTTTAATCCAGAACAAAAATAAAGTGGAGTACAAAGATACAGTGTTAAAATGTTGAAATGTCAAAACAGTTTGTTAGTGTCCACCACTGGACACGGGACATGGCCTGGTGCCTAACCCTGCCCTGAGTCCCTTTGGTCTGGTCCTCGGACATCACTGGAGTTTACCATCCACGCCCAGTCGCCCATGTCATATGTCTGGTGTTCATGGCGGACATCAAAAACTGCCTTGAGGAAGCTCTCTAGACGGAGAGAGAAACATTGGTGTCTTTCTAAACGGAAGTCAAGTTGTTTTGTCTTATTTTTCCAAGATAGCTTGTAATTGTGACTAAATCAACATTACAACTGACCTCAGATCTTGGGACACAGATTCTGCAGGTTCTGATTATGTAATAATTGAGGTAAACTGTTTAAATATGGCCCTATCAAAACTCATACATCGGAAGTGGAAGCAGGAAGACTGTAAATGGCCTTTTCTATGGATGTGTCTGCGTTTCCTCCAGTCTCACATTAATATAATGGTATATTCAGACCCAACACGTCTGACGCATCAGGGTGTCTGGTTTACATACAAAGTCTAAGGTGGACCCGCACATAGCAGAAAGCAGCCACAGATGTAAACAGTCATGGGGGATTATCTTCACCGTGTTGTGAACCGGAGCTACTGCAGCTGTGACTTTTACAAAGACACACATCAGTATTTCTTAATCTGAACACCAGAGTTAAAGAAGCTATATCATGCAAAACTGACTTTTTGGAGTTTTTAGCCATGTTGTTATGCTATTTCCTGATCAAAAACACCCCCAGAGCGGGTTTTGGCTTCATTCACGCAGTTCTAAGTAATCCTCCTGAATCCTGTTCTTTTTTCTTACCCAACGATAATGTCATGGATGCACGTTTGGCTACGAGAGGAACAGGACTATTCAACCTTCCTAAAGAAGAGTGCACTCGCCACAAGTTGAAATTTCTTTCCGGGATTCAGCTAGCTACTATATCAACCAACCTGATGGATGCTTGGTGAACCTTGGCCAGAATCAAAGTGGATTCACTTTTATAACCAACATGAGTCCATAACGTAAACACCCGATGATGGGGAGGCCAGGCTGAGCGGTAAATCAATCAAAACGCGTGTTAGCGTGTGTGTTAGCGTGTGTGTTAGCATGTGTGATAGCGTGTGTGTTAGCGTGTGTGTTAGCATGTGTGATAGCGTGTGTGTTAGCGTGTGTGTTAGCGTGTGTGTTAGCATGTGTGATAGCGTGTGTGTTAGCGTGTGTGTTAGCGTGTGTGTTAGCATGTGTGTTAGCGTGTGTGTTAGCATGTGTGATAGCGTGTGTGTTAGCGTGTGTGTTAGCCATTTATGAAACTGTTGCATAAGTCAACTCCTTATAACTGCATTATGTGAAGTAACTTCACTTTTTGCAGCGATATTTATATTTATGTCACGGGGTGACTACAAGTGATCTGTGTGTGTGGGTGTGGCTAAACGAGCGTGAGTGGGTGTGTGACAGTGACCCGGCCCCTCACATCAGTGATAAAGAGGCACAGGTGTGGTGTGACGGCAGCGCAGGTGACAGGTCTCTCGACGCTGAGCAGCAGGCAGACGGATACGCGTGGCACCAGGATAGGAGCAGTTTGGCCGAGGTGCGAGTGGGACAGCGGGACGACAGCGCAAGAGGAGCGGCCAGTGACAGGAGGCGTCGTGGAAACAGTGGAGGGGGAGAGTTCGGCAACCCCCCTCCTTCCAGCTAAGTGCCCGTTTAATTGAGCTGTGTACGCAAGGCTACTGCTGGGCTTTGTGTTTGTGTGTGCGTGATTTGCAGTGCCGTGTAAAAAGTGGATAGCCTTGCGGACCAGCTTACCCGCTATTGGAGGGCCTTTACTTGTCACTGGCCTGTATTATTGACTGCCTGTCCCCTTACGTAGGCTTCTCCCCCGGAACGGCGACGTCGGAGCAGAGGAGCCGTGGAGAGCGGACGCATCACTGAAGCAGCGGAGGGGGAGAGTTCGCCATCCCCCTCCTCTCAGCTAAGTGTCCCGCTCTTCATTTTTGTGGTGTCAGCCGAGACCCACAGTTCGAGCACGGCAGCAGCTTTGTACAAATGTCCTGACGGCCCGTGTCCTATGTCCCCAGATCCCCGTGTAGACCTCCAGACGTTCCCGCGTACACGACGTGAACGGAGCGCCCCACGCCTATGGATACTGCGTGCTGAACAGATCAGCGCACCTACGACCAGCCAAAGTTCTATTTTAGATTCTCGATTTTAGCCTAGGCCTGGGACTATATTTTTAACTCTTTTAATTTTTGTATAAATAAATATGGTAAATCTTTTATAGTTGTGCACTGTTGTTTTTAATAGAGATACTCCCCCTGGGACCAATTTTAGTAGTTTTTAAAGTCTTGGGGCACTAAGCCCCGTGACAGAAAGTGGCGTTGTCTAGGCAGGATTGGTCCTTTGGGTTGAGCCTCTATTAAATCAACATGCCAACAGAAGAAAATCCGTCAGGTGGGCAGCCTGCCATGATGATGCCTTTCTTCATGGGGGGACCTTGGATGTCAAAATTTAGTGGGGCACAGTCAGATACGAAATTTGGGGAATGGCGGAGCCAAATTGAGACTATGCTAACATTTCAACCTATCAGAGACTCTCAAAAGCAGACTTTGTTCTTGGACTATTAGACGGAGAAGCAAAACGAGAAATCCTCACCCTTGACCGAACTGACAGAAATACACCCAAGAGGATTTTTGATGTGCTTTCTGAACTGTATGGAGACAATACACATGTCTCCATTTTAAGAACTCAATTTTTCAATTGTAGACAAGAAACTAACCAGACATTGAGAGCTTTCTCCTTACGTCTACGTGAACTGTTTTCCAGGTTGAAGCAGAAAGATACCATGGGCTTGGAACAAGGAGAGTTGGTGTTAAGGGAACAGTTCGTTATGGGCCTGAAGGAAGGCCCCATCCGCCAGGAACTCAGGCGGCAGGTGCGGAAAAGACCCAATCTCACCTTTGATGAGGTCAAAATGGAGGTTTTGGCCTTGGAGGAAGAACAGGTAGAACAATGGCCACCACATGACTGTTTAGCGGTGAGTAGAACGCCATCTACAAGCTCACAGGGGACTGACTGGAAGCAACAGTTACGTGCTGAAATTATGAAGGACGTGAAGGAGCAAATGTCGGCAATGACAAAGACTATTATAGAAGAACTAAAAGGAGCAGCCTCCCTCCTTTTGATGCCCCTCGACACCCAAATAGAAGTCCAAGACCTAGGACGCCCAATAGCGCTAAATTCAAGTGGGACCCCCAAGGCCGCCCTATATGCAGTTTATGTGAACAAATTGGTCATATCAGTCGTAGGTGCCCCTCCAAACTATCGGGTCAGGATTTTTAAGTGCCCCGGCCACTGCGGGTCAAGTGTCCGGACCCCCTTTTAGTGACCCAGTTGATTGCAGTCCTAAAGCTAAGCTTACTGGAGATTGCCCCCTGGTGGATGTGGAAGTAGACTGGGTAAATGTTAAATGTTTGGTAGACACCGGATCTCAAGTAACTTTGTTTAGAGAGTGTCTGCAGGAACCTCCTTGGGAGTAAACAACTTAAAGGTTGTAAGGAATTACCCTGGCTAACATTGAGGGCTGCAAATGGGCTTAACATCCCATGGGTGGGTTACTTGGTGGCAGACTTTGTGGTGCACGGGGTCCGGGTGCCAGCGCGCGGCATAGTAGTTGCCAGGGATGATTGTATTGGAGCTGATAAGGCCATCCTTGGGATGAACGTCATTAATGACTGTTGGGAAGAACTTTTTAGTAAATACAAGGCGTCCTCGACTCATCCCAAACCGCTGCTCGGTCGAGAATGGAATTCTGTTTTTGTGGACTGTCAACGCATTCGTGCCGTCTCTTCCGCTGATCAGTGGAGAGCTACAGCTAGGTTAGCCAGTCGCTCCACCGTTACGGTACCTGCGCAAAGCGAAGTGACCCTTTGGGCCAAAGTTCCCCTGTCCTCCCAACATCAGCCATGTGACGCACTGGTAGAACCCCTAGGGGGAAATGGAGGGGTTGAGGTGGCTAGAGCTCTAGTAACTGTGGGGAAGGGCCGTATTCCTGTGAGGGTCAGGAATATACATCCTTATTCCATTACCCTGACCAGGTTCCAGAGGTTGGCGACGGTTACCGCTGTTGACCCTGACAGTGTTCAGGATGGTAAGGAGCTGTCCATGGTGGAAGTGGGCCCAGGAGTCGTGGAAGTCGGTCTGGTTGATGCTGCTCCGGGTCTATCGGAGGCAACCGAAGCCAGCCCTGCTGTTCCTGTCCCTAAGGGAGATGGACTGACTGAAGAAGAACAAGGGCAACTAGATGAACTACTCCATCGATGGAGAAATGTCTTTGCTACCCATGAGGAGGACTATGGACGAACGGGTACTGTGAAGCACAACATACCAACAGGTGATTCAAATCCTATTCGTGAGAGATTTAGGCCAGTACCCCCGACCCTTTACAAGGAAATACGTAGCCTCCTAAAAGACATGTTAGACGGAGGGGTAATTCGGGAAAGCTGCAGCCCTTGGGCCGCGCCTATTGTCCTTGTTCGAAAGAAAAACGGGTCTTGGCGATTTTGCGTAGATTATCGCAAGCTAAATAGTGTAACACACAAAGACGCCTACCCACTGCCTAGAATCGAGGACTCTCTAACCAGCCTGACTAAAGCAGAGTGGTATTCCACATTAGACTTAGCCAGTGGTTATTGGCAGGTGGAGGTAGAGGAAAAGGACAGAGAGAAAACAGCATTTACTACCCCCTCTGGCCTATTTGAATTTGAAAGGATGCCGTTTGGGTTGTGTAATGCACCTGCAACCTTTCAAAGGTTGATGCAGAGGTGCCTGGGGGACCAGTTGGCCGAATCAGCAATGGTCTATCTTGATGATGTGATTGTTTTTTCCAGAGATTTTGCAGAACACATTCGGCACCTAGAGTCAGTTTTCCAGTCCCTGGGCCGCTATGGCCTTAAACTCCGCCCTGAGAAGTGTCAGCTATTCCAGAGGCAGGTGAAGTTCCTGGGGCACGTAGTTAGCGGCCAAGGGGTTTCGCCCGACCCAGAAAAAGTGGCAGCTGTAGCAGATTGGCAACCCCCTACTACGGTCAGGCAAGTCCGTTCATTTCTCGGGTTTGTGGGGTATTATAGGCGATTTGTACGAGACTTCGCTAAGATTGCCAAGCCCCTCAATGGACTCTTGATAGGCACCAGTCGCCAGAGAGGGCGGCGGTCCCCTCCGGTGGAGTGGACTGAACAATGTTCAACTGCCTTTCAGCAACTAAAGAAGGAACTTTTGCAGGCCCCTATTTTAGCTTATGCGGACTATACCTTACCGTTCATTCTGTACACTGATGCTAGTAACACAGGACTTGGGGCTGTACTGGCTCAGGAACAGGGCGGTGTTGAACGAGTAATTGCATATGCTAGCAGAAGTCTACATCCAGCAGAGCGCAACGATGCAAATTATAGCTCGTTCAAACTTGAGTTCCTTGCCATGAAATGGGCAGTAGTGGAGAAATTTAAGGACTACCTTTGGGGTGCTAAATTCTCGGTGGTGACTGACAACAACCCCCTTGTACATCTACATACTGCTAAGTTAGGTGCTGTTGAACAAAGGTGGGTCGCTCAGTTGGCCAATTTTGATTACTCCATCAGATACCGCCCCGGGAAGGAAAATACTAATGCTGACGTCCTCTCTAGATTCCCTACTGTCCCTCCAACTCAGGCCCCGGACGACCAGGAGCAACTTGTGGGAGTAGTGGAGACTGCCATTCCACCATCGGCCTTGGCCAGCAGCTGGGGTTGGGATGTGGCAAGATGGAGGAGCCTACAAGGAGAGGACTTGGATTTATCCAAGATCAAGACGCACATCGAGAGAGGTATGTTGCCAAGTGCTGTAGAAAGGCAAGCGTTGGGACAACCAGCTAGGACTCTGCTAAGACACTGGAAGAGGCTGGAGCTCAGAAATGGGGTTGTGTGTAGAACTGTGCAAGATCCGCAAACATTAGAGACTCTCTACCAGATTGTTGTTCCAGCATCGCAGGCACAGCCCCTGTGGACTATGTACCATGAGCAGATGGGACATCCAGGACTGGAGAAGTCGCTGGGTCTGCTACGGCGGGGTTTCTACTGGCCACAAATGGAGGACACGATCAACATCTGGCTGCAAGCCTGCCCGCGTTGTGTATTGCACAAACCCGGACCCCAAGGTAAAGCCCCTTTAGTGCCTCTTATTGCAAAAGCTCTGAGCCGCCCTACTGATAGATACCAAAATATACTTGTTATGACGGATTTGTTCACAAAATTTGCATGGGCAGTACCCACTTTAGACCAAACGGCCCTTACGACAGCACGCGTACTATGGATGTATGTGATCCAGCCATTTGGCTGTCCCGAAGTACTGCACTCCGACCAAGGCACCAACTTTAAATCTAGGTTGATACGAGAACTGTGTCAAGTTTATGGGTGTCGCAAGAGCCGGACAACCCCATACCATCCTATGGGGAATGGGGCCTGCGAACGCTTAAATCAGACCGTGCTAAACCTTCTGGGTACCCTAGAAGTAGAAAAACAGCAGAGGTGGGTGGAGCACTTACCTGGGCTCATTCAGGCCTATAACAATACTGTCCATGCATCAACAGGATATGCCCCCGCCTTTCTGATGTTCGGCCGCCATATGAGGACCCCTGTAGATCTGCTATCTGGAGGCATTGGAGCCCAGGCCCCAATGGGCACTACGGACTGGGTGGCGAGGCATCAGGAGCAGCTGGCTTATGCCTACCAGAGAACGTCCGACAGTCTCCAGAAGGCAGCAATGAAAATAAGAGGCTCTATGACCATACAACAAAAGAGCTTCCATTGCTACCTGGGGAACGAGTCCTGGTGCGAGATCACAGAAGGCGGCAGACGGGCAAACTCGGTGATCGTTGGGAGAAAAGACCCTTTGTTATCATTAGCAGGATCCACCCCGAACGCCCAGTCTACAAAGTACGCCCTGAAGGCAAGGATGGCCCTGAACGTGTCATTCACCGCAACAACCTCCGACCATGCCTCCACTACACGCCTCCTGAGACTGATTTAGCAGAGCACCCAAATAGGCCACCCGCGCCAATGTGGGGACTCTTATTACCTGTGGGAGGGGGTGTCGAAGCAGGGCCTGTACCCCCACCTGAGCCAAGGAGGTCCCAAAGGACTAACTTGGGGTTAAGTCCACAAAGGTATTCGGACTAAACCTTGTATGTGTGGTGTTCTAGGGACTAGAACCAATCAGTGGGGGAGGGTGTCACGGGGTGACTACAAGTGATCTGTGTGTGTGGGTGTGGCTAAACGAGCGTGAGTGGGTGTGTGACAGTGACCCGGCCCCTCACATCAGTGATAAAGAGGCACAGGTGTGGTGTGACGGCAGCGCAGGTGACAGGTCTCTCGACGCTGAGCAGCAGGCAGACGGATACGCGTGGCACCAGGATAGGAGCAGTTTGGCCGAGGTGCGAGTGGGACAGCGGGACGACAGCGCAAGAGGAGCGGCCAGTGACAGGAGGCGTCGTGGAAACAGTGGAGGGGGAGAGTTCGGCAACCCCCCTCCTTCCAGCTAAGTGCCCGTTTAATTGAGCTGTGTACGCAAGGCTACTGCTGGGCTTTGTGTTTGTGTGTGCGTGATTTGCAGTGCCGTGTAAAAAGTGGATAGCCTTGCGGACCAGCTTACCCGCTATTGGAGGGCCTTTACTTGTCACTGGCCTGTATTATTGACTGCCTGTCCCCTTACGTAGGCTTCTCCCCCGGAACGGCGACGTCGGAGCAGAGGAGCCGTGGAGAGCGGACGCATCACTGAAGCAGCGGAGGGGGAGAGTTCGCCATCCCCCTCCTCTCAGCTAAGTGTCCCGCTCTTCATTTTTGTGGTGTCAGCCGAGACCCACAGTTCGAGCACGGCAGCAGCTTTGTACAAATGTCCTGACGGCCCGTGTCCTATGTCCCCAGATCCCCGTGTAGACCTCCAGACGTTCCCGCGTACACGACGTGAACGGAGCGCCCCACGCCTATGGATACTGCGTGCTGAACAGATCAGCGCACCTACGACCAGCCAAAGTTCTATTTTAGATTCTCGATTTTAGCCTAGGCCTGGGACTATATTTTTAACTCTTTTAATTTTTGTATAAATAAATATGGTAAATCTTTTATAGTTGTGCACTGTTGTTTTTAATAGAGATACTCCCCTGGGACCAATTTTAGTAGTTTTTAAAGTCTTGGGGCACTAAGCCCCGTGACATTTATAATACTGTGAATGTGGAATGAGCAGAGAGGGGGCGGAGTTAACTGAATCGAAGCGTCTTGTCTTCCGGGTAGGGAAAATACCCCCCAAAATACTTATATTTCTCTCAAAAATGAGTACTCCATAGTGATAGAGGTACAATATATCATATAAATGCATATACTTTACTTTGGAATGGCTACAATAGCATGATACAGATCCTTTAAAGCAGAGAGCTCATTTTAGTGGCAGGATCAGCACTGGGAAAGTGTTTGATCATCAACAATGAGCCGCAGCCGATTGTAGCTTGCTAACTTAGCCGTTAGCTGCTAGCCACCAACAGAAATAATCACCCTCAGTTCAAGCGTATCGGCTGAATGTAGGCTTAAATACTGGGGAGACCCTGGTGTGTTGTTAATGTGATAGTCTGTAAATGTAAATGTTTTACAGATTAAATAGATTGCGTACAATTTAGTGCATGGGTCTGTCATTTGATGTAACGTAAGCAATGGTCCCTCCTTTGTTGATTTCAGCAACTAATCTGAATCTCCGGTGCCCTCCCTTTAATAATAATAATAATAATAATAATGATGCGTTGGTTTTATATACAGTTGTGCCCTAAAGTTTACATGTCCTGGCAGAACTTTTTGACTATTTTTCAAAGGATATGAATTATAACACAAAAAGTGTTTTTTTTTCACTCATCATTAGTGGTTGTGTGAAGCCATTTGTGGTGAAAAAAACTGAGTTTGCTCTTTTTAAATCATAATGAAAAAAGAAAGTACCAAAATGACCCTGATCCAAAGTTTACATACCCTCGTTCTGTGTATCGCCCCCTTTAGCATCAATGACAGCTCTTTTGTGGTGGTTGTGGAGAAGGTTCTGTATATAATTTAATGGTAAAGCGGCCCATTCCTCTTGATCATAAACTTTTGATCAGGGTCATTGTTACTTTTTTTTAGTTAAAATAATCAAACATTCAACACAACAATCAATACAATCAAACTACCATGTTCTCCTCCTCCATTGTCGATGCGGCTGCTCGCAGTTGTGGCCGTAAGGTCTCTGGTGCCTGTCGCGGCGGCAATCCCCGAACCCGGTGGTGGCGCCTGGAAGTAAGGGATGCCGTCAAGCTGAAGAAGGAGTCCTACCTGGCCTTGTTGGCTCGTGGGACTCCGGAGGCAGCTGAGAGGTACCGGCAGGCCAAGCGTGCTGCAGCTCGTGCTGTCACAGAGGCAAAAACTCTGGTCTGGGAGGAGTTCGGAGAAGCCATGGAGGAGGACTATCGGTCGGCCTCGAAGAGATTCTGGCAAACCATCCGGCGCCTCAGGAGGGGGAAGCAGTGCTTCACCAACACTGTTTACAGTGCGGGCGGGGAGCTGTTGACCTCGACTGGGGATGTGGTCGGGCGGTGGAAGGAGTACTTCGAGGATCTCCTCAATCCCACTGTCACGTCTTCCGATGAGGAGGCAGAGGCTGGGGACTCGGAGGGGGGTTCGTCCATCACCCAGGCTGAAGTCACCGAGGTGGTTAGAAAGCTCCTCGGTGGCAAGGCCCCGGGGGTGGATGAGATTCGTCCTGAGTACCTTAAGTCTCTGGATGTTGTAGGGCTGTCTTGGCTGACACGTCTCTGCAACATCGCGTGGCGGTTGGGGACAGTGCCTCTGGATTGGCAGACTGGGGTGGTGGTCCCTCTCTTTAAGAAGGGGGATCGGAGGGTGTGCTCCAATTACAGAGGGATCACACTTCTCAGCCTCCCCGGTAAGGTCTACTCCAGGGTGCTGGAGAGGAGGATCCGGCCGATAGTCGAACCTCGGATTCAGGAGGAACAATGCGGTTTTCGTCCCGGTCGTGGCACACTGGACCAGCTCTATACCCTTCATCGGGTGCTCGAGGGTTTGTGGGAGTTCGCCCAACCAGTCCACATGTGCTTTGTGGATCTGGAGAAAGCGTTCGACCGTGTCCCTCGTGGTGCCCTGTGGAGGGTGCTCCGGGAGTATGGGTCCGGGGCCCTCTGCTAAGGGCTGTCCGTTCCCTGTATGACCGTAGCAGGAGCTTGGTTCACATTGCCGGCAGTAAGTCAGACTTGTTTCCGGTGCGTGTTGGTCTCCGCCAGGGCTGCCCTATGTCACCGGTTCTGTTCATTACCTTTATGGACAGAATTTCTAGGCGCAGCCAGGGGACGGAGGGTGTCCGGTTTGGGAACCTCAGGATCTCATCTCTGCTGTTTGCAGATGATGTTGTTCTGTTGGCTTCATCAAATCAGGACCTTCAGCGCGCACTGGGGCGGTTTGCAGCCGAGTGTGAAGCGGCCGGGATGAGGATCAGCACCTCCAAATCTGAGGCCATGGTTCTCCACCGGAAAAAGGTGGTTTCCCCTCTTCAGGTCGGTGGAGAGTCCTTACCTCAAGTGGAGGAGTTCAAGTATCTCGGGGTCTTGTTCACGAGTGAGGGACGGATGGAGCGTGAGATCGATAGACGGATCGGTGCAGCGTCAGCAGTGATGCGGTCGCTATATCGGACTGTTGTGGTGAAGAGAGAGCTGAGTCAGGGGGCAAAGCTCTCGATTTACCGATCGATCTACGTTCCCACCCTCACCTATGGTCATGAGATCTGGGTAATGACCGAAAGGACAAGATCGCGAATACAAGCGGCCGAAATGAGTTTCCTTCGCAGGGTGGCTGGGCGCACCCTTCGAGATCGGGTGAGGAGCTCAGTTACCCAGGAGGAGCTCGGGGTAGAGTCGCTGCTCCTTCACGTCGAAAGGAGCCAGCTGAGGTGGCTAGGGCATCTGTTCCGGATGCCTCCTGGTCGCCTCCCTCGGGAGGTGCTCCAGGCATGTCCTATTGGGAGGAGGCCTCGTGGAAGGCCCAGGACACGCTGGTGGGACTATGTCTCTGAGCTGGCCTGGTGTCGCCTCGGGGTCCCCCCAGAACAGCTGGAGGAGGTGTGCGTGGATCGGGAAGTCTGGGCATCTCTGCTGAGACTGCTGCCTCCGCGACCCGGCCCCGGATAAAGCGGAAGAAAATGGATGGATGGATGGATGGAATCAAACATTCGGCCAGGGTATGTAAACTTTTGAGCACAACTGTAATGCTTTTCTGGACACTCAAAGACGTTTTACATTGCATTATTCATTCACTCCATACTTGGTGGTGGCTACTATTGTAGCCACAGCTGCCCTGGGGTAGACTGACAGAAGTGAGGCAACCGGTCTGCGCCATCAGCTTCCCTTATCACCACCACCACTCACTCACTCACTCACTCACTCACTCACTCACTCACTCACTCACTCACTACATTCACCAGGCTTCCTGGTGTTCCAAACGCTCTCCATCCGAGTACTGACCAGGCCCTTCCTGCTTAGCCACGAGATCTGATGGGATCTGGTCCAATGCGTTTGTGAAGTGTGACATCACACACAATAATAAGCTACTTCCGGGTCCAAACTGTTGAGAGCTCCATAAACGAACAGCAAAAACTACAACTTTATCTGAATCTCCTGCTGAAATAAAAACAGATAAAAGGCCAAAATCTGTTTTACACCTAAATAGAAGAATACATGTCGCAGTTTCTCGAGGAAAAATGAAGATATTTTTGTATTGAAAATAAACCTTCATTGTGTGTGGAAAAAATAATTGGAATGTCAGAAAAGCATTACTAAAGAGAATCCAGAGTAAATGTAATATTTCTGTGAGATCAAATGTTTCAAAAGAGCCTGTAGTCGGTTCCACAGCAGGTTACAATCAGCTAAATCTCATAGTGAATAGGGCTGAAGCTCCATTGGACCCGGATGGTAGGGTGACCAGATGAGTTGACCTGAAATTCGGGACAGGTTCACGCACACGCGCACGCGCACGCACACGCACACACACACACACACACACACACACACACACACACACACACACACACACACACACACACACACACACACACACACACACACACACACACACACACACACACACACACACAGAAATATATACTGTCTGTAACACTGGACTGTATCATTTATCCACAATAACAACACTCAGATCTGCTCAAATAAACAACTCATGAAGACAGACCGATGCAAAGATAATAAGCTTTGTGAACATCCATCTTCATAATAATGAAAGCTCAGTCTTACCTGTAGCAGACAGACTGTTTTAGCTGAACTCTTACAGATGGAATTTTCTGCAGCTCTGTTACAGAGGTGATTCTTATACAGGCTAATGTCCGTAAATGCAAAGTGTCTAGCAAACACTTCCATGTTCTGGAGCTTGTGCTGTCATTGTAGCGTGTCAGAGACCATTCTGTCTGAAGTCCGCCTCATCTCAGGGCACAGACATTTGTTTGAATCCATATTTACCTCTTTGTTTTTATCACAACTACGAGGCCAAATGGCCGGGGCACAAGCCAAAGCTGAATGTGGCGCTGCTCGCATTTACTCCCGCCTGCTAAAAATAACCAATGGCCGTGCGAGTAAGGCGGGACTTGCTAAACAGCAACCAAAGAGTGTGACGCTGACAGGCAGGAAGAGCAGCCAATCAGTGTTCAGAACAGAAGCCCATGCTCGAACCATGCAAAAACAGCGTGGTGTGTGTTTACAGCGGAGAGAGAGAGGAGAGAGAAGACACAGATGAGCACAGGTCCGCGGCTCTGGTCTGCGCGCCGTGTTCTGGTACTCTACAGGAGTTCTAACATATTTTTAGGGACAATTTGGGTCGGATTCGGGATTCGGGACGAGAGCCTGGATTTCGGGACTGTCCCGAATTTTTCGGGACGTATGGTAACCCTACTGGATGGAGAACAATGACATCATCACTTAACAATCCCATAAGGAGCAGAGGAGTGAAAATGTATTGTTTACTTTTAAATTTCACTCTCTCCTCACGTTGCAATCTTACAGACTATCACTTTAAAGATCCATAAGACAAAGCAGTTAGCAAAGACGGACAAATTAGCCCCAAAACAGAGCAGGAGCTCCATCTACGTTTCTGAATACACTTTGTGCAGACGCGCATCCAAATGCACAGGCTCCGACCAGAGGCCTTTGACACGATTTTGATGCTTCACACACGTTTAGTCTGGACATTAAACAAACACTGTTAATGTCCCGTGAGGAGACTCCTCCAGGTAATCCCAGGAGACCAGGACAAGCGTCACAGGCACAGGTCGTCCATGGAGTTGAAGTGTGGGTCAGATGCAGGAGACATGATCCTTCAGTCTAAGTGAACATTCCCGTCTGTAAAATATGATGATTTCCTGCATATATCACGCCTCCTGTCTGTGTCCTGGGCCCCGACTGTACGCTGTGAAGTGTTTCCATACGGCCCAGTGAACCTGAGGGACCCGGGGCTTCGCAGGTGCTGAGAAGGCGGCTGTGGCAGTAATGAAAGAAACGCAATAAGAGTGCAATAACAGCGATCGGGTGAGTCAGCCTGGCCTGGGGCAGCGCTCTCTCTCCCGCTCTGTCCCAGGTAGCACGAAGACAGCGAGGTGCGGGACATCAATAAAACATACTCTGTCCATGTTTCTGCATCCCTCCCGTGCTGCCGCCGCCCGCTGTTCAGACTCTAAACGTGGCAGGGTAATGAGAAACGGCCAGACAGGAGTGAAACACGGGCGCGCCCAAATGAAAGTGAATCAACTTTGTTTTCTATGCTCTGGTCTGTTTGCCCAAGTGTTTTTACTTGTTTAAAATCCCACTTTCCCGAACGTTAGGCAGATATTGAACTGTTACTGTAAAATGTGTATTCTTCAACTAGGGGCAAATGAAAATGACGTGAGCTGTCCCCCAAAGCATCCGGATAGATTATGTTTATCCAGTATGAGTGTTCACAGGGATCTGAGCAAGTTCAGGGCATTTTCTTTTTCTTTCTTGTTTTTGTCCGTGATGGAAATGACTGTGATGGGACAAAACATCATTCTTTAAACATCTCTAAATGTGCTAGCAATCTTAGCTCAGCTTTAGCATAAAATACAAAAATACATTAAATGTACCTTTCCTCTGCCCGATCCCGTCAGACCTTTGAAGCTATGCAAGGCCTGGTCGGTGCTTGGATGGGAGACCGTTTGGGAACATCAGGAAGTCTGGGTGAATGTAGTGAGTGAGTGCGACTGGTTGCCTCACTTCTGTCAGTCTACCCCAGGGCAGCTGTGGCTACAACAGTAGCTTACCACCACCGAGTATGGTGTGAATGAATAGTGCAATGTAAAGCGTCTTTGAGTGTCAAAAAAAATATATATAAAACCGATGCATTATTATTATTATTAAAATACACCAACAACAAAAAATCTCAATATCTGTGTTTTCAAAAGAAATAAGCCGCTTGGAAATGACGACCAAAACGTTTTCTTGATTTTACAAACTTTTCTTTTGTATGTATCTCCCACATGGTTAACAAAGCCCATACTGACAGAGCAGCCATGTGAGATGTACTGTAGCTACATGTTGTAATGCATTTACAGGATTACTCATCTTTTCTTAAGGCTTTAGTCAAGGCAGGGCAAGGCAACTTTATTTATACCATTCCGTACACAAGGCAACTCATTTTAACTGCACTTGACAATACACTGGAAGTTCACCGCCAAAACAACCTGGGGCAACGCCTCCAGAGCAAAGGTTCCACCTCACTGTTCCCTTCACTAATCAAATTCAGGAAAGCACAGAATAATGACTGAAAAATATGTTGAAATGCAATTAGAATATTATGGATCATTTAAAAACATCTGTTGGTCCACCACAGTAAATCGATAAAAGAGCCATTGGACTATGATAACTGTTGGTACTGAAAAAGTTCATACATATACATCATACATATTTTTATCAGGTTTATTGTTAGGATCCAAAAACAAAACAGTTCCTGTCCATCCACTTAAACCTGTGACTCTGACTCCAGCTCCACTTTAGACCCAGCTCGTCTGCAGTCGCCCTAAGGTCACAGTGCCCTCAGTGTTATCTTCTTCAGTCGGCGATGAAATCCTTGATTGTGTGAGTGAATACACTGTGTGAGCTCTTCATGGAGTTTTTGACCTGGATGAGATTTCAGACAGCACACACACACACACACACACACACACACACACACACACACACACACACACACCTATACTGGTCTGTACTCAATTGTGGGGACACCTGACTAAATCGTCACTTGTGGGAACCACCCTTTCTGTAGGGTCTACAGCATCCAAAAAATCAGGCAAAGTCCCCTAGAATTTACAAACAGTAATATCACCTCAAAACCCCAATACACACACAAAAAAATTCCACACCTGACTTTTACTATATTTCTGGGGACCTTCCAGGTTTTTAAATACTTGTGAGGCCCACTCATACACAGTCTCAGGTTTTGAATACTTTTAAGCCCACTCATACACAGTCTCAGGTTTTTGAATACTTTTAAGCCCACTCATACACAGTCTCAGGTTTTTGAATACTTTTAAGCCCACTCATACACAGTCTCAGGTTTTTGAATACTTTTAAGCCCACTCATACACAGTCTCAGGTTTTGAATACTTTTAAGCCCACTCATACACAGTCTCAGGTTTTTGAATACTTTTAAGCCCACTCATACACAGTCTCAGGTTTTGAATACTTTAAGCCATCATACACAGTCTCAGGTTTTGAATACTTTTAAGCCCACTCATACACAGTCTCAGGTTTTTGAATACTTTTAAGCCCACTCATACACAGTCTCAGGTTTTTGAATACTTTTAAGCCCACTCATACACAGTCTCAGGTTTTTGAATACTTTTAAGCCCACTCATACACAGTCTCAGGTTTTTGAATACTTTAAGCCCTATACAGTCTCAGGTTTTGAATACCTTTAAGCCCACGCATACACAGTTTCAGGTTTTTAAATACTTTTAAGACCAATCATATACAGTTAGGTTTTTAAATACTTTAAAGCCCAACCATACATAGTTTATAGCGTTCATAACTATTCAACACAAATGCCCTGCCTGTATTATTGTGAAAAAATATCTCTTCTTAAAATGCTCTCTCAAAAATGTTACTTAGTCATAGACAAAGAAGGTAATCACTATTCAATTTTGATTTGAATTGAAAGAATCACATCATAACTTTTGAACAGTTGGGGATAATTATATTTGTTTACAAACAAAACATCCCATTGTAACCAAGTAACAACTGATTACAATTGACAGCTGAAAACTTCTATCAAGAAATTGTTGTATACATTATAGAGGTGCTTCAATCATTTATCTTTATTTATAGTTTATTGTATAGTATTTTTATAGTCCGTTATTATTACTAATTAATGTCTGAGTTATATGTCCATATATGGCTATTTTATGGTCATGAACCTTCATTATGCTTTTGTCTTAAGCATAGCAGACTCTCGCGCCATGGTTGTTTTGATTAGTTACACTACACACCGCTGCTGTCACAAGTAGAGCCGCCAGGTGGGGAGGGATACAGTCGGCAATTAGAGCAGTACATCCAGAGCTGTTGTGTAACCACTAATTACAATAAAAATACATTTATGGTTTAGAGCAGTGCAATGCTGCGTAATTTTCACCAGAATATAGATTGAAAGAATGTATGTGAAATCCACGTTTGATCAACATATTTTACAAATCTGCTGAACAGGCTATGATCAGTGACTGATCTGATTGGCGTACCTCTATAGAATACTGTGGTTGAGAGTTATTTACCTGTGAAACGCTTCACATTGAACTTATTAAACACTTAAAAGGGCAAACCCAAAGTAGTAATTAGTCCTCAGATGACTTTTGGAACAAAAAAGTCAAGTGAAAGACCCCAAAAAATGTCACCAAACTGAGGATCCAATTGGCTGCACGTCAAGACACTGGACGATCCTTGTCCCAAATGAAGTCTTTCCTTCCTTTTGAAATAACGTAATCAAAGTAACAAGACTTGTAGAAGGACTTTTCTATTATCAGTAGTTGGATAACATTAATGGAGTAGTCCCAACAACGCTGCTTTTAACACATTGAAAAAAGGTGGGAAGAAGAGATTTATGCTATACAGGCCCAATCAAAAGTTTAACTCTAATTAAAAGATGGCAACATTTTGCATGGTTGAATCTGATCAAGATACCAATCAGAACTTCCACAAGAAGAAATTTGAGTGACACAAACAAAACAAAATTGAGAATAACTCTTATTGAAAACAACAAATGAAGTAACAATTAAATTAAGACCGTTTTGCAGCTGCTAAAAAGTTTAGGACCACATGCCTTTAAAAGACCAAATCTGTGCAAATGTTCATTCAAAGTCATTTTCAGTCAGGTACTCACACTCATGACGTCCTGACAGCAATGTTTAAACGTGGTCAGGTTGTGCTGCATAAGCACAGTCTCTTGCTGCGTGCCATCACTGCTGAGGTGGGAAACGGCAAGAAAGGATCTTTTAAGGAATTCTATGACTGAGGGTTATGGAACAAAAAAAGTCAAGTGGAAATTAAAGGTTTACTCTTTTTTGTCTCACTCCCATTTCTTGTTGTTGCATATTGAAGTTCTACTTGGAACCTTGTTAAGTTCTAACCATGCAAAATGTGATTTTCTTTGTTTTCTACCATTTTGCAAAAGGTCTTAAACTTTTGATCGGGACTGTATAAGGCGAGACACTGCAGTAAAAAAAGGTAATCAACTTAAATGTAGAGATATCAATTTCAAACGTATGCTGTAGATTACGGACATGAGAAAAAATGCATTACAAGTTTAAGGAATTTAAGCATAAAAATCACAAAAATTTCTTATAT
The DNA here is from genome assembly GCA_007210695.1 of Neogobius melanostomus. Classification (NCBI taxonomy): domain Eukaryota; kingdom Metazoa; phylum Chordata; class Actinopteri; order Gobiiformes; family Gobiidae; genus Neogobius; species Neogobius melanostomus. The sequence continues at coordinate 114,065 of VHKM01000437.1, forward strand.
TTCCAGCAACAAAATCTAAATTTATTGAGCCAAGTTTCAATGGGCTGCACACTGTCCCCACATGATTTCCAGCTGGAAAAAAGCGACACTGTCCTTCTCCCCCATCTTTTACTTACACGATTAGCAGGGTCCCACACAAATCAAGAGATGGGTCAAGATTTTGTAAAGGACAGCGAGTTACTGATGGTCACTGCAACTTGTTACAAGCTTGTTGGATGTGAATCTTGCCCCGGTCGTAAGGGAGAAGCTTTTATCTCACGATCTTAAGGCTAGTGTTCAATAATGACAGTATAATGTGTAAACAACTCAATAAAATTTAAAACTAACTACTTGATCCCGTTTTGCGCAGACTCGTTCAAAACTTTGCACTAGTTTTAATTGAATTTTAAATTTTGTGTTAGTGGTTAGCCTTAAGACAAAATCACCCACTGTTATGAACCTGGAAGTCGTTCCATCTTACATCATTTTTTAACCTGCTCCAGTCACATTCTAACTTTTACGTGCTGTCCTTTACAAAATCTTGAGCCATCTCTTCATTTGTGTGAGACTCTGCAAATCGTAAATGTAAAAGATAGGAAACCGTCGCTAATTTGAAATAACATGGGGGCACTGTGCACATAGCCCAAAGCATCTCAGAAAAAACCTTGCCTTAATGTTTCTTTTTAAGGGCTCTGATTCGATTTTTCACATAAAATTTTATGGCAGCGCAATCTCTATATTGTAGTGCTTCGTTTTCAAGTTATAGACAATTCTCGCAGTCTTGTTTCCTTGGAACAGTAAGGGAGGTTATGAAGGAAGTCAGATGCCTCTCAACTGCTTGTACTTCCTCTTCTTCCCACTTTCTTTTGATGACTGATTGACAAACTGAAGGATGAACTGAGGAACAAAATGACAGAATTAGACACAAACTTACAGAAATTAACTTAAATATACCATGACAAATCAGGGAAAATAGATAAAGCTGTGTTTAGCCCATTACGTGCTGTCCCCCTGATCGGGGGTGAGGGTCACGGGTATGGACAGCAAATGTGATGTAGCTAATTATAGCTGTAGCAAAGAAATTAACTACAGCTTGTGAAACAAATTGTAAAACGGAAATATATACAAACATTACATTACTAAAACTGTATCTACCAACATAAAATATATTGGGTTAGGCAAAGTAACTTGCCTCGACTCATCCTACACACACTTTTAGAAACTAGAAGATCTTGGCTTACAAATTAAAAAAAAAGTATCACACTGGCATAAAGACTACAAGGGCAAAGAAAAGGAAAGATAGAAAATGCACTATTTGAGTTTCATGTAGTCGACCACGGACCCCACAAACATTGTAGTTCACACTAGAGTGTATACCAAAGAAATTAATTCACAGGAACGTTTGCATTCTCCATAAAAACAGTGGCCCTGATGTGTGCTATGAAGATCTTTAGTGAAACAAGAATTTGCTTTACACTGATACATGCATACAGTTTATACCAGGCCCTGCGGTCCCCACAAGAACAGTGGTCTTGTGCACTAGAGTTCATACCAGTGATTACTGTTCAGAGTAAATGCTGTGGTCCCCACAAGTACAGTGGTCCTGACGTGTGTTAACTGGACCTTGATAGTGGGGTAAAACCTGTCGTTTGTGTGCAGTAGAGTTCATACCAATGACTAATGTTTAGAGTAAATGCTGTGGTCCCCACAAGAACAGTGGTCCTGACGTGTGTTAACTGGACCTCGATAGTGGGGTAAAACCTGTCGTTTGTGTGCAGTAGAGTTCATACCAATGACTAATGTTTAGAGTAAATGCTGTGGTCCCCACAAGAACAGTGGTCCTGACGTGTGTTAACTGGACCTTGATAGTGGGGTAAAACCTGTCGTTTGTGTGCAGTAGAGTTCATACCAGTGACTAATGTTTAGAGTAAATGCTGTGGTCCCCACAAGAACAGTGGTCCTGACGTGTGTTAACTGGACCTTGATAGTGGGGTAAAACCTGTCGTTTGTGTGCAGTAGAGTTCATACCAGTGATTACTGTTCAGAGTAAATGCTGTGGTCCCCACAAGTACAGTGGTCCTGACGTGTGTTAACTGGACCTCGATAGTGGGGTAAAACCTGTCGTTTGTGTGCAGTAGAGTTCATACCAATGACTAATGTTCAGAGTAAATGCTGTGGTTCCCACAAGAACAGTGGTCGTGACATGTGTTTACCTGTGTAAAATCGGGCAGCTAAAACGCTAACGCAAGCTTTTCAATAGACAGTAATATGACCCACTGTGAAATAAATTAAGTTACCTGGGAAATGCTTTGGGAGCGCGTTGAGTCTTTGTCTTGGTTCGTGGACATGGCGGTCTCAGGAATCTCAGTGGAAAGTTGGGGCTCTGCTGCATCCTAAAGAAATAACACATGGTAGTTAACTTTACCATTCCATTACTCTGAATTTTTGTGAATTACACCTGTGACCAATGTAAAGATAACAGTAACCTCAATGGCATATTTTTATGTTGCGAGTATATCTCAAGCCATCTACAGAAGGTTCTTGGGTCATCTTCTGTACACTGTAGTTAAAGTGTAGGACAGCGACAGAGTACAGAAGATGACTCAAGAACGTTCATCTAAGATAGACAACTCCTCTACGACTGAAAGCCTACATAGACATCTAAAGACAATTCTTAGCCATGCTAAAAATAAATTTAAATTGTATCACTTGTGCATAGAGGTCTTTACTGACCTGTATGGAAGGGGAGATGTGACTAGTACAACTAAGATACACCTATAGTGAGTGGCACATGTTGTTCATGGCCTGGTTAACTTGATGCTCAGAAAAGGAAAGATAGAAAATGCACTGTATGCGTTTCTTGTAGTCGACCACGGACCCCACAAACATTGGTATACACTCTAGTGTGAACTACAAAGAAATTAATTCACAGGAACGTTTGCATTCTCCATAAAAACAGTGGCCCTGATGTTTGCTATGAAGATCTTTAGTGAAACAAGAATTTGCTTTACACTGATACATGCATACAGTTTATACCAGGCCCTGCGGTCCCCACAAGAACAGTGGTCTTGTGCACTAGAGTTCATACCAGTGATTACTGTTCAGAGTAAATGCTGCGGTCCCCACAAGAACAGTGGTCCTGACGTGTGTTAACTGGACCTCGATAGTGGGGTAAAACCTGTCGTTTGTGTGCAGTAGAGTTCATACCAATGACTAATGTTTAGAGTAAATGCTGTGGTCCCCACAAGTACAGTGGTCCTGACGTGTGTTAACTGGACCTCGATAGTGGGGTAAAACCTGTCGTTTGTGTGCAGTAGAGTTCATACCAGTGATTACTGTTCAGAGTAAATGCTGTGGTCCCCACAAGAACAGTGGTCCTGACGTGTGTTAACTGGACCTCGATAGTGGGGTAAAACCTGTCGTTTGTGTGCAGTAGAGTTCATACCAATGACTAATGTTCAGAGTAAATGCTGTGGTTCCCACAAGAACAGTGGTCGTGACATGTGTTTACCTGTGTAAAATCGGGCAGCTAAAACGCTAACGCAAGCTTTTCAATAGACAGTAATATGACCCACTGTGAAATAAATTAAGTTACCTGGGAAATGCTTTGGGAGCGCGTTGAGTCTTTGTCTTGGTTCGTGGACATGGCGGTCTCAGGAAACTCAGTGGAAAGTTGGGGCTCTGCTGCATCCTAAAGAAATAACACATGGTAGTTAACTTTACCATTCCATTACTCTGAATTTTTGTGAATTACACCTGTGACCAATGTAAAGATAACAGTAACCTCAATGTAGGGGTGGGCCATATCGTATCACATATCGTTATCGCAATATAATTTTTGATATCGTTGTCATTTTTTATATCGTTGTGGACACGATATAATTTATGTTGCACTCAGCTCCATCAGAGCAGCATAAACACTGACTGTAGGACACAGGGGCAGGTGCTTAAAAAGTGAAATGAAATGAAGGATGTAAACTGTGAGGAAATTAGTATGGCACTAAAAAAAAGAATGCAATATCTTTGCATTAATCTTCCAAATAGGCGTAAGGCTGGAATTTGTCCATTGTCTGTTATATCGTCAAATATATCTTTATCGTGATATTTCTTTTTTATATCGTGATAGAGATTATAGGCCATATCGCCCAGCCCTACCTCAATGGCATATTTTTATGTTGCGAGTATATCTCAAGCCATCTACAGAAGGTTCTTGGGTCATCTTCTGTACACTGTAGTTAAAGTGTAGGACAGCGACAGAGTACAGAAGATGACTCAAGAACGTTCATCTAAGATAGACAACTCCTCTACGACTGAAAGCCTACACAGACATCTAAAGACAATTCTTAGCCATGCTAAAAATAAATTTAAATTGTATCACTTCTGCATAGAGGTCTTAACTGACCTGTATGGAAGGGGAGATGTGACTAGTACAACTAAGATACACCTATAGTGAGTGGCACATGTTGTACATGGCCTGGTTAACTTGATGCTCAGAAAAGGAAAGATAGAAAATGCACTGTTTGCGTTTCTTGTAGTCGACCACGGACCCCACAAACATTGTAGTTAACACTAGAGTGTATACCAAAGAAATTAATTCACAGGAACGTTTGCATTCTCCATAAAAACAGTGGCCCTGATGTTTGCTATGAAGATCTTTAGTGAAACAAGAATTTGCTTTACACTGATACATGCATACAGTTTATACCAGGCCCTGCGGTCCCCACAAGAACAGTGGTCTTGTGCACTAGAGTTCATACCAGTGATTACTGTTCAGAGTAAATGCTGTGGTTCCCACAAGTACAGTGGTCCTGACGTGTGTTAACTGGACCTCGATAGTGGGGTAAAACCTGTCGTTTGTGTGCAGTAGAGTTCATACCAATGACTAATGTTCAGAGTAAATGCTGTGGTTCCCACAAGAACAGTGGTCGTGACATGTGTTTACCTGTGTAAAATCGGGCAGCTAAAACGCTAACGCAAGCTTTTCAATAGACAGTAATATGACCCACTGTGAAATAAATTAAGTTACCTGGGAAATGCTTTGGGAGCGCGTTGAGTCTTTGTCTTGGTTCGTGGACATGGCGGTCTCAGGAATCTCAGTGGAAAGTTGGGGCTCTGCTGCATCCTAAAGAAATAACACATGGTAGTTAACTTTACCATTCCATTACTCTGAATTTTTGTGAATTACACCTGTGACCAATGTAAAGATAACAGTAACCTCAATGGCATATTTTTATGTTGCGAGTATATCTCAAGCCATCTACAGAAGGTTCTTGGGTCATCTTCTGTACACTGTAGTTAAAGTGTAGGACAGCGACAGAGTACAGAAGATGACTCAAGAACGTTCATCTAAGATCGACAACTCCTCTACGACTGAAAGCCTACACAGACATCTAAAGACAATTCTTAGCCATGCTAAAAATAAATTTAAATTGTATCACTTCTGCATAGAGGTCTTAACTGACCTGTATGGAAGGGGAGATGTGACTAGTACAACTAAGATACACCTATAGTGAGTGGCACATGTTGTTCCTATGGCCTGGTTAACTTGATGCTCAGAAAAGGAAAGATAGAAAATGCACTGTTTGCGTTTCTTGTAGTCGACCACGGACCCCACAAACATTGTAGTTAACACTAGAGTGTATACCAAAGAAATTAATTCACAGGAACGTTTGCATTCTCCATAAAAACAGTGGCCCTGATGTTGCTATGAAGATCTTTAGTGAAACAAGAATTTGCTTTACACTGATACATGCATACAGTTTATACCAGGCCCTGCGGTCCCCACAAGAACAGTGGTCTTGTGCACTAGAGTTCATACCAGTGATTACTGTTCAGAGTAAATGCTGTGGTTCCCACAAGAACAGTGGTCCTGACGTGTGTTAACTGGACCTCGATAGTGGGGTAAAACCTGTCGTTTGTGTGCAGTAGAGTTCATACCAATGACTAATGTTCAGAGTAAATGCTGTGGTTCCCACAAGAACAGTGGTCGTGACATGTGTTTACCTGTGTAAAATCGGGCAGCTAAAACGCTAACGCAAGCTTTTCAATAGACAGTAATATGACCCACTGTGAAATAAATTAAGTTACCTGGGAAATGCTTTGGGAGCGCGTTGAGTCTTTGTCTTGGTTCGTGGACATGGCGGTCTCAGGAAACTCAGTGGAAAGTTGGGGCTCTGCTGCATCCTAAAGAAATAACACATGGTAGTTAACTTTACCATTCCATTACTCTGAATTTTTGTGAATTACACCTGTGACCAATGTAAAGATAACAGTACCCTCAATGGCATATTTTTATGTTGCGAGTATATCTCAAGCCATCTACAGAAGGTTCTTGGGTCATCTTCTGTACACTGTAGTTAAAGTGTAGGACAGCGACAGAGTACAGAAGATGACTCAAGAACGTTCATCTAAGATAGACAACTCCTCTACGACTGAAAGCCTACACAGACATCTAAAGACAATTCTTAGCCATGCTAAAAATAAATTTAAATTGTATCACTTGTGCATAGAGGTCTTTACTGACCTGTATGGAAGGGGAGACGTGACTAGTACAACTAAGATACACCTATAGTGAGTGGCACATGTTGTTCATGGCCTGGTTAACTTGATGCTCAGAAAAGGAAAGATAGAAAATGCACTGTTTGCGTTTCTTGTAGTCGACCACGGACCCCACAAACATTGGTATACACTCTAGTGTGAACTACAAAGAAATTAATTCACAGGAACTTTTGCATTCCCCATAAAAACAGTGGCCCTGATGTTTGCTATGAAGATCTTTAGTGAAACAAGAATTTGCTTTACACTGATACATGCATACAGTTTATACCAGGCCCTGCGGTCCCCACAAGAACAGTGGTCTTGTGCACTAGAGTTCATACCAGTGATTACTGTTCAGAGTAAATGCTGTGGTCCCCACAAGAACAGTGGTCCTGACGTGTGTTAACTGGACCTCGATAGTGGGGTAAAACCTGTCGTTTGTGTGCAGTAGAGTTCATACCAGTGATTACTGTTCAGAGTAAATGCTGTGGTCCCCACAAGTACAGTGGTCCTGACGTGTGTTAACTGGACCTTGATAGTGGGGTAAAACCTGTCGTTTGTGTGCAGTAGAGTTCATACCAATGACTAATGTTTAGAGTAAATGCTGTGGTCCCCACAAGTACAGTGGTCCTGACGTGTGTTAACTGGACCTCGATAGTGGGGTAAAACCTGTCGTTTGTGTGCAGTAGAGTTCATACCAATGACTAATGTTTAGAGTAAATGCTGTGGTCCCCACAAGAACAGTGGTCCTGACGTGTGTTAACTGGACCTTGATAGTGGGGTAAAACCTGTCGTTTGTGTGCAGTAGAGTTCATACCAATGACTAATGTTCAGAGTAAATGCTGTGGTCCCCACAAGAACAGTGGTCCTGACGTGTGTTAACTGGACCTCGATAGTGGGGTAAAACCTGTCGTTTGTGTGCAGTAGAGTTCATACCAATGACTAATGTTTAGAGTAAATGCTGTGGTCCCCACAAGAACAGTGGTCCTGACGTGTGTTAACTGGACCTCGATAGTGGGGTAAAACCTGTCGTTTGTGTGCAGTAGAGTTCATACCAATGACTAATGTTTAGAGTAAATGCTGTGGTCCCCACAAGAACAGTGGTCCTGACGTGTGTTAACTGGACCTTGATAGTGGGGTAAAACCTGTCGTTTGTGTGCAGTAGAGTTCATACCAATGACTAATGTTCAGAGTAAATGCTGTGGTCCCCACAAGAACAGTGGTCCTGACGTGTGTTAACTGGACCTCGATAGTGGGGTAAAACCTGTCGTTTGTGTGCAGTAGAGTTCATACCAATGACTAATGTTTAGAGTAAATGCTGTGGTCCCCACAAGAACAGTGGTCCTGACGTGTGTTAACTGGACCTCGATAGTGGGGTAAAACCTGTCGTTTGTGTGCAGTAGAGTTCATACCAATGACTAATGTTTAGAGTAAATGCTGTGGTTCCCACAAGAACAGTGGTCGTGACATGTTTTTACCTCTGTAAATATCAGGCAGCTAAAACGCTAACGCAAGCATTTCAATAGACAGTAATATGACCCACTGTGAAATAAATTAAGTTACCTGGGAAATGCTTTGGGAGCGCGTTGGGTCTTTGTCTTGGTTCGTGTACATGGCGGTCTCAGGAAACTCAGTGGAAAGTTGGGGCTCTGCTGCATCCTAAAGAAATAACACATGGGAGTTAACTTTACCATTCCATTACTCAAGAAAATCCGGTGTAAATGTAATATTTCTTTGCGATCAGATGCTTAGAAAGAGCTTGTAGTCGGCTCAACAGCAGGTTAAAATGAGTAAAATCTAATTAGAATGAATACAGCTAAAGCTCTATTTTACCCGGAAGTAGAATGATGACATCGTCACTTAAATTAAACGTATTGCAATGGCGGTTATGCAGACTTAATTAATAACATGAGATGCAACATCAAATTGAGGGGTAATTCAAAAAACAACCCAAGAACATTGCAGACATAGGCACTCAATTTCCTTGTCATGACATCACATGCATAAGCTCTTTAGCAAATAATAAACCAATAAATAAATCGAGATTATGCATGTGATGTGAAAACACAAACATTTCTTTTATTTTATTGAGCATCAAGTTAACCATCTCCCCTTCCATACAGGTCAGTTAAGACCTCTATGCACAAGTGATACTATTTTACATTTATTTTTGGCATGGCTAAGAATTGTCTTTAGATGTCTGTGTAGGCTTTCAGTCGTGGGGAATACTCACACGTACCTTTTTCCTCCATGGCCAATTAGTTCCTCTGTAGGTGTATGGTATTTCCTCTCCAGCATGTATGTCCCTCAAAGCAAAGAGACATATATGTGGTTTCATTTCAGACGTCATCCTTTTCATTTTACAGTCTGGATGAAGGTGGTCATCATTGACAAGTCTACCAAGGCTTCTGTCTTCTCGAGATGCATCAATGCTTGGAAAAAAAAAAAACATACATACATTTGATTTGACATACATTTGTCTTGTGCTTGTTTAAAGATGCAGTAATATCATGCCAAATAAACCAAACAAAACACATTTTCCTAAAGCTAACCTTAATTGTTTTTACCCGTTTCTAAATTTAAGCGTTTTAACCAGCTGGATACTGTCCATATCAAACATGTAATGACAAAAAAGCCAAGAACCCCCGGCATTGTAATGAACAAGAAACGATGCTAAAACGTGACACACACGCACATCTCAATGATAAATTAACGTAGTACACTGTTCAAAGTTAGTTTTAGATTTGAGCAATCAAAACATACAATATGATAACTTCTACCTTGAAGATGAGTTTTCCCTATCCACAAACATGTGCTTGTCTGTAGCTAACAGCTAGGCTAGTACTAGCCAGTTAGTTAATTGCGCAGCTAGTTAGCTAACTCGTACTTGTTTAAAGATGCGGCATTATCATATCATCTTTTTAGCTTGTTACCATGTTACAGAGTTGTTTCCACATGAAAAACATACCTGGAGTCGTGTTTCGATCCACAAGTGTATCTACTTTGACTGAAATTCTCCAGGAGCTATTCTTCGCACTGCATGGCAAATCCCAAATAGCCCCTCCTCCATCCTTATATTTACTTCTATGGTGGTAGCCTTCAAATAAATGTCTTGCCTCTTCTGTCCTCCAGTGGTAAAATGTCTTTTGTCCGTGCCATGAGTCCCCTGTCTATATAGTTACTGTATTGTCTGAAAGCTTCATAATTAAAATAAAAATGTAAAATAAAGTTTGTTTTTATCAACTTGTGAGGACCGGCACAGTTTGCGCATGCGCATTGAGCAAAGTGTGTAAGAAGTGTGTATGGGTGCAGTACCTCACTGACCACTAGAGGCCGATACTGAGTAAATTCTGTTATACACACTTACACACTTGAAAACCGGTTTTTGTCACTTATGGAGCCCAAGCTGAAAATTTGCCAGGGCCATCTTTAGAGCCTACTTAAATCAAAAATATAGTTAACTTTGTGGGGACCGGGTTTTTGGTCCCCACAAAAATTTTGGTCCCCACACCGCGGGTGAAATTTCAGGTGTTGGTCCACACAAGTTAATAAAGACCAACACACACACACACACACACACACACACACACACACACACACACACACACACACACACACACACACACACACACACACACACACACACACACACGTGTATTGTCCTCATGCTGTGATGTGTTAATAGCAGATACACAGGCCTTTGTCCTGGGTCACTCTTAATTAGCGGTCCGGCCTGGGGGCCCACACACACACACACACACACATATACCCAGATACTTAGTGAATGATGTGCTGTGGCCGTTTAGACACATGGCCCTGATGGACATAGTGAGGCGCTCATGCATGCGGCTCTGTGCCCTGGTTCACTTCGCCTCCATAAAGAGTCAGAGTGTTAGAGCAGAGGTGTGGGGCGAACAGTTGTGGCCAAGATGATTTACTCCATGTATGAGACACAGGCTGCTGCATTCATGTGAACTGTGGAGCTCGTTTTCTTTTTATGTGGGAAAGTGGGGATTTTAATGTCACCAAATAAAACCTTTATCACTGGTTAGCGCTTAGCTCAGTTAATCATTTAAATGTGTTGTTAGCATCTGAAAAGCTAAACGGTAGTTTGTGAGTTTGAAAAAATATCACGTAAATTTACTTTTTCCTAGCATTGATGTTGGGCATTTCACTCGCAATTTTGCGACTGAATTTTGCAAAGAAAGTAATGTTTAACTAAAAAGCTCCCATTAGATGATTAAAGAACAGATCAGCTGATTTCTGCAGTTAGGTGCGGAAGTCGGGAAGAATGTTTTGACCTTTGTCGTTTTCCCCAGTCGAACACGGCAACAGTCTTGGACTGAGCCATTTGGGTTGGATTTGAAATCGAGACTAGATGCAGGACTACACATTTTACAGGACTTTCTCTGAAAATAAACCCCGCTAGCATGCAGCGCTTGTCTCAGCTAAACACACGCCTTCTGAAGCCCGAAACTACTACGACAAACCTTTGGTCGTAGCTACGACTGTCTCTTCACCAATCGCAAAGTGGAGATGAGTGCAGCTCACGATTTGACTATCCCCACGTCGTGCAATGTAACATTTAATTAAAAATCTTCTAAAAGTTGCACAGTGTACACTCGCCATAACAAGTGCAAAGTGAACCGGAGAGAAGGAATCAGAGAAACACGGATGTGACGCCATCTTTTGTGTTAGTTTGTAGCCCCAATTCGTTAATATCATTTGAGGAGTTTATGCATTGTCCATATTCTGGGTGAAGAACTTGTCACTGTCACTGTTAGTGCCAGTCCAGGCTGGTTATTAACACTAAGAATGTGTGCTCCATGGACTTTAGATTAGTCTGTAAACACTTGTCAGTGTAGTTCAACCAACCCACTCCAAATGACTTGTTTCTCTCTAATAACTGTTTCAAAGCAATGTTCCGCCGCCGCTCTTGCTTTGGCCCTTTTTCCATTTGATCAACCTCCTCCTCAGCAGCCGCTGTGATAAAAACATGTCCCTGCGTCGCATCTGAGCGTTCCATGAGTGTCTCTAATCCCACTGCCTTCACTCTCGCCTCGCGCTGGTCCTGCTAATCCCCCATTCATCTCCAGTTTCCAGTCTGTTCTCAACGCCGCTCCTATTAGCACCATTATTACGCCTCTTGTCTGTCATTCTAGGCGGGCACGGACGTGGAGGGCTCCCCTGGGCATGTCGGCTATCAAGGTTAACTGGTGATTAGGATAAGGAGATGAGGTTGCCATGGGGACGGAGGAGAGGCATAGACAGGGGCCCGATAAGGAGTGACAGCGTGCTTCCACTGGCTCTGTAAAACGCTGCAGATCAGGACGGGGCATTCCTACGTTCCTAAACTGGGGCACTCTATCGTTCAAGGCCTTTTTCTTCATGAGAGGGACAGGTGGATGGTTGTGGTGAAGGAGATGAGTTGAAAGACAAAGACGAGGCATGAGATCAGGCTCTTTGTTGATGAGAAGTGTGTAATAAACTATTAATTCAACAAGCACATCTCGGAGTCCCTGTCACTGATGGTTTTACTGTTATAGACTTTATCGGTGCTTATTCCTTGGGTTTGTGCAATCGATCGGAGCTAGTCGTAGCGCACATTTTCCGCACTGATCCAGCCGCTAAAGCTAGGTTTATTGTCCTCGTTGGATGAGTAGTGCACGACTTTGCAGCATCTTTTTCTCTCTCAAAAGTAGCTAACACTATGTTGTGTTGATATTCATTTTGGCAGCCGGCCTGTATTTTATAGCGTGTTGCACCAGATTTATCCTTAGAAACTGTTTATTATTTTTGGCACAGATCTGATATATAAATGTGTTTGCGCTGTGACCTTTTACTGTGTATGAAAAATCTTAACTGTACCTGCTTTTTGCACATGCAAGTGCTTAGTAAATCAGGCCCAAAGTTTCCAGGGCAGCAGAGCATGCATAGAAGCTTAAACCACTTGATTGCACTTGGCTGTTAAAAGCTGCATGCATGCCCATCAGCTCACGGGAAAGTCTGATCACACCCGCCCTTTTGAACCTCCCGGTTTTACATGGGTTATGGGCAGTCCTGTTCTAGTCAGACTAGGCGGGAGATCCGGCTTTCCCCTCGTCCATGTAACTACGATGACTGAGAGGAGCTTCTGTTCCTGAGCCTCCTAGTCGTCTCTCTGGGGAGGTGTTCCGGGCATGTCCCATTGGGAGGAGGCCCCAGGAAAGACCCAGGACACGCTGGAGAATGTGGGCGTGGATAAGGTCTGATCGCTGCTTAGACTGCTGCCTCCACAACCTGACACCAGATAAAGTGGAAGAAGATAGATGGATATTGGGATGTATAAAAGGCTAATCCTCCAGCTACAGGTACTCCTTGGCTCAAGATCTTGATATACAGTAGGTCATTGTGAGACACACTGTAGTCGCCCACTATCCTTCAAAAGGAATGGGAGGAATTGATGGATAAAATGCAGATTTATCTCACAGTTTGACATAGCAAATAATAAGAACACGTGACTGTTGGTGGAGCCGACCTTTGGACTGGAGTGAACAGGAGTGAAGAATAAAGTAATCCGTCAGTCCCAGGTTGTCTCTAGTCCAAAAACTTTCCCAGATGTGCATGAGCTCAAACATGGCTGTACTAGCTTTTCCACTGCGTTCATGCTAACAGAGCAATGACCAAGTTAGCCAATTTCAGACTTGCCCAGAGGTGCAGACGTAACTAGTGCTGAACGCATGACACAGACTCACACTGCCACAGAGCTACTCACTCCATTGCAGCAGCAAAACCACCAGCCTCATCAGCCTCTCCGACTCCTGAAAACGACTACATATTTTTCATGGTCACAGCAGATTAATCCTCGTCACATACTGTTAAAACATTTTTGTATATATAATAACGTAATGAAAAAATGCAGAGAGTTGAAGTCTGAATCAAGTGGCCGTTTATTGTCTTAAACACAGGGAGAACACAGACAGCAAAACGGCGGGCTCACAGTGCTCTGCCCTCTTACACACTCAGGGACATACTTATACCGTACTCGTACGTATCAGATTGACAAGACATGATAGGCTGGCGTCAACATATCTGTTGTGTCTCTGCATGTACGCATGTACGCGCTATCCCAAGGCCTAGTCTCTATCTGTGACATGACCTGAGATGACTATGCAGGTCATAGCACAGACATTCACTTCAGCCGTTAAACATGTGCATGGCAAATATATTTTGACATTACAATACTATATTATATCCTGCAGCCAACTCAAAATGTTAGTCTGAAGCCCTGCCATACTCCCCCAACATCACGTTTCTGACATACACCTGCCAGGGTCTGAGCACCAAAGTTTACCCACTCCATAACCTCTGGTATCTCCTGCGCGTCTGCCTCGTAGAGTGCCCTGGCGGGGCTGTCAGTCACGGTTCAGAGGAGTAATGGGTTTCGAAGGCGTACATTTGTTCATTTGCACGGCTCTTGTTTCATTTGAAGGCGGTGGTTTGTTGATTGCATTTGGCGGGCGGAGCTATAGAGAATGATCGCTTTGGGACCAGTGCCATCTGTTAGAGACATGAGAGTGATCCGATCCTACCAGCTCTGCTTTGTGAGAACATATTAGTATTTGACACAGGTCTATATCACACACCCTGCTAATGAAGTGCTTCATTATTAATGAACTAATTACCACTATTTTAAGCCCAGGGTACACTACATGGTTGTTTTGTCTTATACGATTATCTGATGCTACATTACTCGACACGAGGAATGTGAGATCGTGAGCCTGCACTCGTCTCCACTGTGCGACGGTTCAGAGAGAATTGTAGCTTCTAAAGTTTGCTGTAGCGGGTTTCAGGCTCCAGGCGACATGTGTCTCTAAGATTAGTCTACTTGTCTTGGAGTTTTTTTGTCGACAGAAAAGTGCTGGAAAAGTCAAATGCTGTCTCGTTCATGCCTGGACATTGTGGCTTGTGACTTTGGTGCTGGTGTAGTGTTTTGTTGACAAGGTCAAGGTCAAATGTATTTATAAATAAGCAAAAGCTTTATCTCCTTTACTTTTTAAATGAGACCTTGGACGGTCATTGGCCCAAAGATCGCAGCGCTCTGACAGGGGCGTGTAACAGTTCAGATAAATAAGGCGGTGCCAGTCCATGGATGGATTTAAGAACATAGAATTTTGAAGTTGATTCTAAAAGGTAACCAGTGAAGAGAAGACAGAGCATGAGTATTATGTTCATGTCGTTTGTCTCCTGTGAGCAGGCGTACAGCTGCGTTTTGGACCATTTGGAGTCTGTGAATCGATGACTGCTTTAGAATTACAATAATCCAAACGAGTCGTGTTCAATGCATGGCCAACCTGTTCAAACTGGAATGAACTGTCAATATGAAATCCAAGACTTTTAAACAGCAGTGTGACACAAGTGGACCAAGGGCACTGCCAGCCTAACAGAGATTGCCGCTGCAGCAAGAGGATGGCTCTCTCTGCCGCTAGTGTTCCAAAATATATACGGGCTCTATTTTGAATCTTTGCCCCGTCTCGCTGTACGACCAATGACCTGAGCTTTTGAGCTACCACTTCAGATTTTCTCCACAATGAGTGATCTTTCATCTCAAATAACTAAAATCATGCAGTGTGCACCCAGATTTATTCATCACTCCAAACTTGGACCAAAAAATCATCCACTATACTATATATTGTTGAGTATGACATGATTATCTTCTACTGGGACCTCTTTATTATCACTTACCACAGATATACCATTCTACCATACTGGCTCATCTCAACAGCTATTGGTGGTTCTGTATGTTACAGATTCCACTCGCTCTAACCTCTATTATTATTTGTATGTTGACTACTTGTCGACTGAACTGGAATGAGTTGCGGGTGTTCACCTCTTTCTTCAGAGGCTTTTTCTCCTAAGTCAATAAAGATGACAATAGCAGCACTAGTTCTAGTATAGCCCCACCAATAACTATCCAATCCACTTTGTAGCCCACAAACAAACAAACCGTCTCCAGAGTGCTGCACAGAAGACAATGATACAAATGTATTTACTGCAAAGAAAAATTAAGAATAGATCTATAGAATATTCAACGTTTAAAACCAATAAAAACATTTAATTAAATACATATGTATAAAATAAGTAGCTATACAGCTTATAACAACAGTACCAGTCAAAAGTTTGGAAACACTTTTTTATGTATTGGGTTTTTGTTTTTTTGTTTCAAGACAAATCCCACCATAGATTCTCACTGAAGGCATTCATTCATGAATATGGAATTATGTTTTTAACAGAAAAAGTTGAAATAGATTCTTCAAATTGACGCCTTTGGCTTTGATTACAGCTTTGCATTTTGGACATTTTCACAATATCGCCACCTGAAATGGTTTTGACTTCACAAATTGTTAAACCATTTCAGGGACAATGACCTTATCATGGAGAAAAGGCTAAGAATAAAGGGAATTTCAAATATAAACCTTATTTCAGCCTTTTTGTTTCCTACATAAACATTTGATTCGTTCACTCATAGTTTCATGTCTTCAATGAGAATCACACACAAATGAAAATAAAGAAAAGCCGAGACAGATATAACGTGTTTCCAAACTTTTGACCGGCACTGTATATAAATAATCATCATCATTTTTAATTTAGTTTTTTTTCTGAATCTTTGCCCCATTTTTCTGAATTTTTCCCAATTGTGTTTTTTGTTTGTTTTTATAAAATATCTCCCAATTTTCCCCCAGTTTTTCCCAAATTATTCCCAATTATTTCCAAATTATTCCCACATTTTAAATGTGCAGATCTTCCACACATTATTGTACTATTTTCTGGTTCTAGATGACAAATATTTTAGTATAGGTATTGGAAAAAAGGTAACGGTACCAGCTCTATTACTGAGCTAGAATCAAAATCAGTATTTTTGTGTGTGATAATCTGGAATGGCTGCTACAATACCTTTGACATGATGTGATATAATAACAGTTTCCCAGCCTGGTCTGCTTCTACAGCCCACTGTCACTCAGAGGCTAATCCTGGGAGGGTAGGCTAATGCTAATGCTAATGCTAATGCTACAGTATGGGATGACACCCAAGGGAGACTCGCTAATTAACCCCTCTCCAGCCTATCACGGCGCTCCCACCTCCATTATGCTCCTCGGCGATCATCTGAGTTAGCTTAGGTGCCGTGAGTTCCGAAAGGCAATTAGAAGGAAGTGTGTTTTTGACGGGCAGAAGGATTAGCACTGAGCTCTGCAGAGGAGACCCCCCTCACTCTCTCACTGCGGTGCTATCGGTCATCGCAGTAATAACCTCATATTTCACATCTCCGTTTAATTACCGAGCGCTTGTGTGACGAATTACCGCGCTAATTGGGGAAGCACCTTCGGCCCGGAGAGCGCGGGCTTCATTAGGGGTTAAACAAGTTTGGTCACTGATTTTGTTGCTACAAATGAACTGGCAAATGGATGACTGATTCCTGCATTTTGTTTTAAACTGTAGTGACAGATCACTGTCCCGTCTGAAGGATCAGACGTTACTTTATAGGACGTGTTTGTAAGACTCCTTTGGTGACGTGTTTCATGTGTTTTTTTCTTGATTTTTATTTATCAAAACTATCAAAATAATTTTGATTAAGATTATGCTGTAATTGTATGTTAAATGTTGGCTATGCTTTATGGGTCACTGGTTTGTGGAGATCACACATAGCCTATACCTGATTGGTTATTGTTTGTTGGAGGCAGTAGCTAAGGTTATAATATACCTGACAGCGGGGGCAGTCCTCTAGCCTCACCAAGGTCAGTTTGACCGAAACGTTGGCGCACAAAGTGGCATAGTGGTTAGATAGAAGGTCCCGAGTTCGATTCCCACCTGGACGGGGCCTTTCTGTGTGGAGTTTGCATGTTCTCCCGGTGTCTGCGTAGGTTTCCTCTGGGTACTCCGGTTTCCCCTACCACTAAAAACATGTACAATAGGCCAAGATGAATGATGTGTGCGCGTGAATGTATGATGGCGGTCAGAGGGACCGTTGGCACACATCTGTGTCTGTCTGTCAGTCTCCCCCAGGGGAAACTGAAGCTACTAACGTAGTTTAACACCACTGAGTATGGAGAAAATGTATAACTGTCTCAAGTGCTTTGTGACCATGTCTTCTTCTTCTTAAAGGGACTAGATGCAAGTTGGTCATTTTTATACTCACTACTGCCACCTCAGGTCCTACACGTAACTGCAGTTTCTATATTAAGCTCGTGCATGACGGCGCTTTAGAGGCAGTTTAGATTTAGTATCTAAACAGTCTGTGCCAGACACTGACGCACAGGAGGTTTTAAACATTAAACAGAGAGTGATTCTACTGTAGTTAGACTGACCTCTTTCTTTCAAATGGCCCGCTGTTGTCCACGCACACATGTCACATCCGTGTTGTTTTGCCTTTCCGCGGTAGATCAAGGTACAATCACAAAATAGACGACTGATCCACCCGGACTCGCCGCGGCGTGCAGCAGTAAAACGTAGCTTCCACCAGCAGAGTCTTTAGTTCGTAAATGAAAGAGAAAGTAACGAGGTGCGAGTGTGGATCTGCAGGTGTGAATCTGCAGCGGCTCCAGTCTGCAGGTTTGAACACTGAGGCGGTGGTTCCAAGCGACTGACCTTAAAAATGTCAAAGTTTTCTTTCTTTTTAAGTTCCAATCAATATGTAGTACACATTATTCAAAAACTATTGCCTAAATATTCCTATGAGTCGTATAAGCAGTCTACAGGAAGAAGGTCTATATCTACATTTCAGCCTATAAAAAAAATAAAAGAAGAAAAACAATATTACGAGATAATTTTACATTGTGACGAGAAATCTCGTGGCAATTTGATCTCGCGAGATCTCGTACACGAGATCTCGGCCCATCCCTATGCATTTATTATAAATATCATAAATACAGTGATATTTCAGCACTTTTCATAATTTAATTTTAACCGTTAATTGAGACATTTATTAAAGCTTTACATTTGTTTCATGTCACGTCGGGCGCAGCCATCTTTAAACGCTCCTTCTCGGGTTAGCTGATTCTGTCCCGACTTTCCGAGTTGCTGCACGTTCCAGTTGAAATTTCCAGGTTGGAGTTTGGAAATTCCGACATCCAAGATAAAATGGAACGCAGCATTAGTGTGGATAAAAGTAAGTGCTGTTGCCCGCCCACTCAAGACAATATTGCAGCGCGATTGGTCCAATTCACCTTTGGATTTGAGCCCAAACGTATCAGTTGGAGCCTTGAAGATAGAGTTTTGTGAGAGTGAAAATTAGAATCAATATAAAATGCTATGCTCTCTCCTCCTTCCTCCGCAAGAATAGTTAGACTTTTCTTTGTATTATTTCTATTCTCCTGAGAAAGGCCAAAATAGGCAGCACAGTCGCATTCTCCGCTGTACATTTCCAAACTGGCTGCTGCGTTCATTTCTCTCTCGACAGGTGGTGTTGAAGTGAGGCTGATCTGTTATTTTCCCGCAGATATAAAGATAGCGTTATTATTTTTGGTCGCCATTACTCCGTTAGCTCCCATAGCTGCAGGGGATGATTATTTGTTTATTGCGATTGGTGAAAAAAAGCACAGTTAATGAGTTTATTCACGCTGTTGAGAGGCGGAAAAGCCATTTAGAGCGGCGCAGTGAGCAGGAGGGACGAGGAGAGAGACTTACCCCGGGACTGAAGCGTGTCCGCCCACAGATCTGCTCAGAAGACAGTACACTACAGAAGACTAACACTGATCTTTATCCTTATTTTTCTATTCAAGGCCCCATTTGTGAAGTAAAGACGTGCTGTCCATCTAGCCCTTCAATCTGGCAAATTCAAAATGAGGCAAGTTTGCCCATTCCTGTAACAGACTCATCAAGAATTTGGATGAAGTGACAGTTTAACATGTACATGCTCTCGCTTTCTTCTTTAGGGAGGGGAGTCTTCTTTGAATAGTGATTTTCAGTGATTTATTTGTCCCCCAAGGGAAACACAGGGAAAAAGGATTTTATGTTTTGTTAAATCCTAGACGAAGGTTCTTGAGTCATCCTCCGTACTCTGGAGTTGAAGTGTAGGATGTTTCTCCTCTCGTCCAAAAGGCTTCATCAGCAAGTCGACACTAAAGCTTTCTGCTTACAGCTGGATAAGATGAAGACCTCTGGGAGGGGTCAGCGTGTCCTAGTCCTGCCCTCTTTATTCAAAGGCTACTCTCAACCTGCTGGTAACAAACCTTTGTTATTTAGACCCAACGACCCTCCTCTCACCTGATCACATGACCTGTCTGTTAATCTGCCCTGAGCGAGAGGTAAGGGGCCGTGATCAGGTGAGAGTAGGGTTGTTAGGACTGAGAGTTTTTATTTTTTATTTATTTATTTCCCAAACGTTTAGGGCCGCAACTCCCCAAATCACCAGACCAACAACTCGGGGACCCCCACTGTAAAATATGATTAGTATTTATAATAAATTCAGATGCACAACATTTAAAATCTGGTTAATGAATGTTTGTTTCGATTGTATTTGTGGCTTGATTTCACTGTAATATACTGCTTTCAAAATCATTGTTACATTAAAAATATATTGTATGAAAACATCTCGTGACCCCCACCTCAGTATCTCGCGACTCCCCGAGGTGTCCCAACCCCCACTTTGGGAACCCCTGCTCTACATCACACTCTCCCCCTGCAGGTGCTAAGCTATAAACCTTGCCATAGCTGCCCTGGGGTAGACTGACAGAAGCGAGGCTGCTCTACTGGCCCACCTCACTCACACACAGAGGTGAGTGACGTGTCTTGCCTGATGACACAATGTCAGTCCGCTCTGATCCGCGACAGCCACAGTGGAAGTGGTAGTTTGAATGTGTCCCTGTTGTCTGTGCTGTGGCCTGTGTGCTGAAATGATCCGCACGGTGGTTTTAATGTACGTATTGATTTTGGAGTTAAAGGTGAGATGAGGAGCACAGACTCAGGGGAGATCCATCATCACATGCTGACGTCTGATTAAACCGGCCCGTGTGCTTTATGGGCCTATGCTTATGAGTTAGAGTCAATGAGGGCTTTACACTACACAGGAGGAGGTCTGTGAGGTCTGTGAGGTCTGCAACAGTGTAAACTGAGCCATGGACCAAAGCAGGACTAAACAGGTCTACACACAGGTCTACACTAGGACTAAACAGGTCTGCACTAGGACTAAACAGGTCTGCACTAGGACTAAACAGGTCTGCCTAGACTAAACGGTCTGCACTAGACTAAAACAGTCGCACTAGGACTAAAAAAAAAACAGGTCTGCACTAGGACTAAACAGGTCTGCACTAGGACTAAACAGGTCTGCACTAGGACTAAACAGGTCTGCACTAGGACTAAACAGGTCTGCACTAGACCATACACTAGGACTAAAAGGTTGCACTAAAAAAAAGGACTAAACAGGTCTGCACTAGAAAGGTCACTAGGACTAAACAGGTCTGCACTAGGACTAAACAGGTCTGCACTAGGACTAAACAGGTCTGCACTAGTACTAAACAGGTCTGCACTAGGACTAAACAGGCTCCTAAAAAGCACTAGGACTAAACAGGTCTACACTAGGACTAAACAGGTCTACAACTGGACTAAACAGGTCTGCACTAGGACTAAACAGGTCTGCACTAGGACTAAACAGGTCTGCACTAGGTACTAAACAGGTCTGCACTAAAAAAAAAAAAGGTCACACTAGGACTAAACAGGTCTACACTAGGACTAAACAGGTCTACACTAGGACTAAACAGGTCTGCACTAGGATAAAAGCTCATAGGACTAAACAGGTCTGCACTAGGTAACTAAACAGGTCTGCACTAGGACTAAACAGGTCTGCACTAGGACTAAACAGGTCTACACTAGGACTAAACAGGTCTGCACTAGGACTAAACAGGTCTACACTTAGGACTAAACAGGTCATAGCACTAGGACTAAACAGGTCTGCACTAGGACTAAACAGGTCTACACTAGGACTAAACAGGTCTACACTAGGACTAAAACAGGTCTACACTAGGACTAAACAGGTCTACACTAGGACTACACAGACAAACAGGTCTAAAAAAAAAAAAAAGCACTAGGACTAAACAGGTCTGCGACTAGGACTAAACAGGTCTAGCACACTAGGACTAAACAGGTCGCACTAGGACTAAACAGGTCTGCACTAGGATAACAGTAACTAAAAACAGGTCTGCACTAGGACTAAACAGGTCTCACTAGGACTAAACAGTTAAACTAGACTAAACAGTCTCACTAGGACTAAACAGGTCTCACTAGGACTAAACAGGTCTACACTAGGACTAAACAGGTCTACACTAGGACTAAACAGGTCTGCACTAGGACTAAAACAGGTCTACACTAGGACTAAACAGGTCTACACTAGGACTAAACAGGTCTACACTAGTACACTAGACAAACAGGTCTGCACTAGGACTAAACAGGTACACTAGGACTAACAAACTCTACACTAGGATAAACAGGTCTACTAGGACTAAACAGGTCTCACTAGGACTAAACAGGTCTGCACTTCATAGGACTAACAGGTCTACACTAGGACTAAACAGGTCTACACTAGGACTAAACAGGTCTACACTAGGACTAAACAGGTCTACACTAGGACTAAACAGGTCTACACTAGGACAAACAGGCTTCTACACTAGCGGACTAAACAGGTCTACACTAGGACTAAACAGGTCTGCACTAGGACTAAACAGGTCTACACTAGGACTAAACAGGTCTACACTAGGACTAAACAGGTCTGACACTAGGACTAAACAGGTCTACACTAGGACTAAACAGGTCTGCACTAGGACTAAACAGGTCTACACTAGGACTAAACAGGTCTACACTAGGACTAAACAGGTCTGCACTAGGACTAAACAGGTCTAACACTAGGACTAAACAGGTCTGCACTAGACTAAACAGGTCTACACTAGGACTAAACAGGTCTAGCACTAGGACTAAACAGGTCTACACTAGGACTAAACAGGTCTACACTAGGACTAAACAGGTCTACCTACACTAGGACTAAACAGGTCTACACTAGGACTAAACAGGTCTACACTAGGACTAACAGGTCTACACTAGACTAAACAGTTCATGCACTAGGACTAAACAGGTCTACACTAGGACTAAACAGTCTACACTGTCTACACTAGGACTAAACAGGTCTACACTAGGTCTACACAGTCTACACTAGGACTAAACAGGTCTACACTAGGACTAAACAGGTCTACACTAGGACTAAAACAGGGTCTACACTAGGACTAAACAGGTCTCACTGTCTACACTAGGACTAAACAGGTCTACACTAGGACTAAACAGGTCTACACTAGGACTAAACAGGTCTACTAGGACTAAACAGGTCTACACTAGGACTAAACAGGTCTACACTATGCACAACTAGGACTAAACAGGTCTACACTAGGACTAAACAGGTCTGACAACAGGTCTACACTAGGACTAAACAGGTCTACACTAGGACTAAACAGGTCTACACATAGGACTAAACAGGTCTACACTAGGACTAAACAGGTCTGCACTAGGACTAAACAGGTCTACACTAGACTACAGGTCTGCACAGACTAAACAGGTTACATAGGAAAACAGGTCTACACTATCTACACTAGGACTAAACAGGTCTCACTGTCTACACTAGGACTAAACAGGTCTACACTGTCTACACTAGGACTAAACATCTAGGTACTCACTGCTACACTAGGACTAAACAGGTCTACACTGTCTACACTAGGACTAAACAGGTCTAGCACTAGGACTAAACAGGTCTGCACTAGGACTAAACAGGTCTGCACAGACTAAACAGGTCTCACAGGACTAAACAGGTCTGCACTAGGACTAAACAGGTCTGCACTAGGACTAAACAGGTCTACAACTAGTCTACACTAGGACTAAACAGGTCTGCACTAGGACTAAACAGGTCTGCACTAGGACTAAACAGTCTACGTCTACACTAGGACTAAACAGGTCTACACTAGGACTAAACAGGCTACACTAGACTAAACAGGTCTACACTAGGACTAAACAGGTCTACACTAGGACTAAACAGGTCTACACTAGGACTAAACAGGTCTACACTAGGACTAACAGGTCTACACGTCTCACTAGGACTAAACAGTCACACTGTCTACACTAGGTCTACACTAGGACTAAACAGTCTCAGGACTAAACAGGTCTTAGCACTAGGACTAAACAGGTCTCACTAGGACTAAACAGGTCTACACTGGTCTACACTAGGACTAACAGGTCTACACTAGGACTAAACAGGTCTACACTAGGACTAAACAGGTCTACACTAAGGACTAATTACACTGTCTACACTAGGACTAAACAGGTCTACACTAGGACTAAACAGTCTCACTAGACTAAACAGGTCTACACTAGGACTAAACAGGTCTGCACTAGACTAAACAGGTCTACACTAGGACTAAACAGGTCTGTCTACACTAGGACTAAACAGGTCTACACTAGGACTAAACAGGTCTACACATCTAACTAGGACTAAACAGGTCTACACTCTAACAGGACTAAACAGGTCTACACGTCTACACTAGGACTAAACAGGTCTGCACTAGGACTAAACAGGTCTACACTAGGACTAAACAGTCTGCACTAGGACTAAACAGGTCTACACTAGGTCTACACTAGGACTAAACAGGTCTACAACTAGGACTAAAACAGGTCTGCACTAGGACTAAACAGGTCTACACTATCTACACTAGGACTAAACAGGTCTACACTAGACTAAACAGGTCTACACTGTCTACACTAGGATAAACAGGTCTACACTAGGACTAAACAGGGTCTGACACTAGGACTAAACAGGACTAGGCCACTAGGACTAAACAGGTCTGGCACTAGGACTAAACAGGTCTACACTATCTACACTAACAAACACACTAGGACTAAACAGTCTACACGGCTACACTAGGACTAAACAGGTCTGCACTGTCTACACTAGGACTAAACATGTCTACACTGTCTACACTAGGACTAAACAGGTCTACACTGTCTACACTAGGACTAAACAGGTCTGCACTAGGACTAACAGGTCTGCACTAGGACTAAACAGGTCTACACTAGGACTAAACAGGTCTGCACTAGGACTAAACAGGTCTACACTAGGACTAAACAGGTCTACACTATCTACACTAGACTACAGGTCTGCACTATCTACACTAGGACTAACAGGTCTACACTGTCTACACTAGGACTAAACAGGTCTACACTAGGACTAAACAGGTCTACACTGTCTACACTAGGACTAAACAGGTCTGCACAGACTAAACAGGTCTGCACTAGGACTAAACAGGTCTGCACTGTCTACACTAGGACTAAACAGGTCTGCACTAGACTAAACAGGTCTACACTAGGACTAAACAGGTCTCACTAGGACTAACAGGTCTGCACTAGACAAACAGGTCTACACTAGGACTAAACAGTCTGCACTAGACTAAACAGGTCTACACTATCTACACTAGACTAAACAGGTCTACACGTACACTAGGACTAAACAGGTCTGCACTAGGACTAAACAGGTCTGCACTAGGACTAAACAGGTCTACACTAGGACTAAACAGGTCTACACTGTCTACACTAGGATAAACAGGTCTGCACTAGGACTAAACAGGTCTACACTGTCTACACTAGGACTAAAACAGGTCTGCACTAGGACTAAACAGGCTACACTGTCTACCTAGGACTAAACAGGTCTGCACTAGGACTAAACAGGTCTACACTGTCTACACTAGGACTAAACAGGTCTGCACTAGGACTAAACAGGTCTACACTGTCTACACTAGGACTAAACAGGTCTGCACTAGGACTAAACAGGTCTACACTTCTACACTAGGACTAAACAGGTCTGCACTAGGACTAACAGGTCTACACTGTCTACACTAGGACTAAACAGGTCTGCACTAGGACTAAACAGGTCTACACTGTCTACACTAGGACTAAACAGGTCTGCACAGGACTAAACAGGTCGCACTAGGACTAAACAGGTCTACACTGTCTGCACTAGGACTAAACAGGTCTGCACTAGGACTAAACAGGTCTACACTGTCTGCACTAGGACTAAACAGGTCACACTGTCTACACTAGACTAAACAGGTCTGCACTAGGACTAAACAGGTCTGCACTGTCTACACTAGGACTAAACAGTCTGCACTAGGACTAAACAGGTCTACATTAGGACTAACTAGACTAAACAGGTCTACACTGTCTACACTAGGACTAAACAGGTCTGCACTAGGACTAAACAGGTCTACATTAGGACTAACTAGGACTAAACAGGTCTACACTAGGACTGAAGCAGGACTAAACAAGTCCTACATGTTCCAGCCATGTCCTAATGTGTAGATTGAGCCCAGACCTGTTCACCACAACTGCCTCTAAAATCCTGCACTGTCACTCATCCATCCATTTTCTTCCTCTTCACCCGGGGCCGGGTCGCGGGGGCAGCAGTCTCAGCAGATGCCCAGACTTCCCGATCCACGCACACCTCCTCCAGCTGTTTTGGGGGCACCAATGGCCGCTGGCTGCTCTGCTTTACGACCGCAACACTGGAGGCCGCCATTGCTGTAGTACCTCCATATAGCCGCTAGTCTCCCATTGAAAAGCATTGGACTTTAGACACGTTAAAAACAACTTTAACGCCTGTTTTTTATTTTTTAAACACTTTCTACGGCTACATATTCCTCCTGAGATAACGCTGGGTTAGTCACAATTACAGAAACCAGGCTGGTTTTCTAAAGAATTTTTTTTGAAATCTCGTACTAATGAGGGTCGGACTGTTAGCATTGGAGCTACGCGAGCTACATGTCACGCAAGGGCCAAGTCTACAGTGAAGATCCCGCCCTTATGCGCTTATTAGGAACATGCTTCATCAGCGCTGAGGAGGAGGAGTCTGTAAATCCGCCATGATTTCCCCCTCGAACGTGGTCATTATGGTAAACGAGGAGGAGTGAGGAATGACGGTCTATTAATACAGTAATATGTCTATGGGGGGTACCCTGAGATGACATCAGGCCAGCTGAGACATAGTCCCACCAGCGTGTCCTGGGCCTTCCACGAGGCCTCCTCCCAATAGGACATGCCTGGAGCACCTCCCGAGGGAGGCGACCAGGAGGCATCCGGAACAGATGCCCTAGCCACCTCAGCTGGCTCCTCTCGACGTGAAGGAGCAGCGACTCTACTCTGAGCTCCTCCTGGGTAACTGAGCTCCTCACCCGATCTCGGAGGGTGCGGCCAGCCACCCTGCGAAGGAAACTCATTTCGGCCGCTTGTATCCGTGATCTTGTCCTTTCGGTCATTACCCAGATCTCATGACCATAGGTGAGGGTGGGAACGTAGATCGATCGGTAAATCGAGAGCTTTGCCCCCTGACTCAGCTCCCTCTTCACCACAACAGTCCGATACAGCGACCGCATCACTGCTGACGCTGCACCGATCCGTCTATCGATCTCACGCTCCATCCGTCCCTCAACCGTGAACAAGACCCCGAGATACTTGAACTCCTCCACTTGAGGTAAGGACTCCCCACCTGCCTGAAGAGGGGAAGCCACCTTTTTCCGGTGGAGAACCATGGCCTCAGATTTGGAGGTGCTGATCCTCATCCCGGCCGCTTCACACTCGGCTGCAAACCGCCCCAGAGCAGCTGAAGGTCCTGATTTGATGAAGCCAACAGAACAACAGAGATGACACTGTCACTCAAAAAGGTGTTCATTCGGGTCTGAAGTGCCGTCATGCACCAGCTTAATATAGAGACTGCAGTTACACGTAAGACCTGAGGTGGCAGTAGTGAGTATAAAATGACCAATTTGCATCTAGTCCCTTTAAGGGGACTGTTCATTTCCCCCCTCTTCACAGACATTTGCTTTACCGTAGCATAAAAGTTGGATAAATGTCAGAACATGTATAATTGTATTTAATTAACTCTTTGCCTGCTGGCCCTTTTCTCAAAATCTACCCGCAGGCTGCCAGGATTTCCGCTCATCCTCGATCTATTTCATTATAGGTTTATTGAGTATTTTTAAATTGGCAAATGAACAACGGTAGTTTTCATTTATGTTTTGAAATAGTTAAAACATCCCCAAAACAAAATAAATCTAAATGTGAAACTCATTTAACAATCTTTTTAGTTTGTTTTTTAGCTACATAGGCACCATTTCTCATGTTGGTCTTTTCTTTGTATTTTGTTTTCAGGTGTTTCTCAGCCCACATTTGGTTGGTGCGATGCATTCTGTTCCCTTTTCCCAATGGGACACTCATCTCTGATGGTCGTAGCGTGTCTCTTTAAGCAGCCCCTTTTACAAACCGTCCGTGTCGTTCTCATCCACTTCCTCTAACTGATCTGACTCTGATCCTGTCTCATTCTTTGTATGTTTTGGTTATTCCTGGATTTTGTTCAGAGGGTGGCACTCACCTTCATTTGTCAGAACAAGAATAAACGGTGGAGTTTCAGAAGAAAGTTTTGAGAGAATAATGGACAGTCACTTAAAGGAAGGACAGGTTTATAGCTTCTCTGATCAGCTGTGCTAACATAACTGCACCAGGGTTTTCTAATCATTAATGAGCCTTTAGCACGAGTAACTAACACTAACACACTGAAGACTAGAGTGACGCAATGATTCCATAAAAAATCACCACTTTTCAGGTAGAACAGTCATTTACAACATAAACAAAGTCTATACACGCTGTAAACTGAGGCAGAATGTCACTGTTCCTGTACATATTGGACTATTAAACAAACGGACATGAAGATTTCCTGAGGATTCCAGCTGCATCAGAGGGTGGTTAAGGGTGGTTAGATGTTTATCAGTTCACCATCTTTTCTACACTTCTCTTATAAAGCTGAACCCTGGCTGTGTTAGCGTGCTAACCGTTGCTGCTTCAAACATAAGAGAAAGAGAGAGTTATGAAACTACAAGTCATTGTTGAGGTGCTCAAAAGTCTGTTGACATTCCACGATCATGCAGGATATATAGGTTTTATTCTGTATTTATTTTAGATTGGTTTAATCCAGTTTTGATGATTTGCATAGGACTAAACTAGGTTTAAAACTAGACTAAACTAGGTATAAATTGAGACTACACCTGGGCTAACGTGCGCCAATCTACAGTAAGTGTTTCCTAACTGGCTGTAGTGCCAGGTGTATTGTTTGTGTAAGCTCTCGGTTGTCCAGGAGTTGTCTTGCCTTCATCAGAATGTATGGCTGCTGCAGCAGTGGCTTGTGTCTGCTCTTATACATTATTAGTAAGTAGGTCAGTGCACTGTGTCCAATGCTGATGTAAACCTGCTGTTGGAGATAAACCCTGTGCTGCGGGGCCAGGGGGAGGTGACCCACCCGCTCACAGGCACATGGGACGGGGACTCCTGGAGGTACGCCGTCTGCTTCTGGTGTCAGGCCTCTGCGGTTCTAGACTATAGGCTTCTAGAAACCAGTCTAAACTGGGACTGAACAGGGTCTGAACCAGGACTGCAGGAGAAGTTATTAGTAAGAAAAGAAATAGACTAAGTCTTTCCACAGCAGAGAAAATTATATTTCTGAATAAAATCTTGAAATGTGAAACTATAAACCCGTCTATGACAAAATAACAGACACAGAGACACACACAGACACACAGACACAGAGACACACACAGACACACAGACACACAAACATCCATGTACTTCTATCTTAGTGAGGACACTCATAGACATAATGTATTACCCAGACCCTAACCCTAAAATGTCCTCACTTTCCAATAAATGTCCTTACTCTGTTGGTTAAAAACTCAAACTGGTCCTCACAATGTTGTAATTACAAGAACACACACACACACACACACACACACACACACACACACACACACACACACACACACACACACACACACACACACACACACACCAAATAATAGCCTCATGAAAAGCAGAACACATTTAGATTTCATCAGAAGCACTGAATTCAAAATTATGGCACAAATGTACTTGTGGCCGTTTTAATATGTGCAAATAATAGCTTGACTGAATAGGTTTTGAAATTTAAAATACTATGATCATTATTATTGTTATTATTATTATTAGGAGTAGTAGTAGTATTGGCTGACCTTATGTGAGACGTATAGGTCTAATCAAATTTTATCAGCGACAATACTGAATAAGGTCATAGGTGCCGATTTATGTTTGAAATCAAACGACCGAACCAAAGAAAATAGACGAGTCTTGATCTGACAAACCCCATTATTAAGTCAATAATGGACCGACCATGCTCGCATGTGAGAAGAGAATCAAAGAACACTCGTGATTTACGGGTTATATCTATTGAATCATATTGTTGACAAGGCAACTTCGCCCAAAGACGTGGGTGTCTTTTTTTTTCTTTTTCTTTTTTTTTTTGAATGTTTGTTTACGTTGATTTAAAGCTTACACTGAATGAAGAATAACTGAAATAGCCAAAGGGCACAGGGCAACAACATTAACTCACACATGAGCCTACTGAAAAAAACAACAACAAAGAAAGCAAAAGAAACAATAACAAAACAAAAACAGCCAAAGATGCGGGTGTATGCTTGAGCCCGTAGCACCCACTGGTGTAGTGTTTCATCTCTCGGCTGAACCTTTGTGAATCTTGTAGTACTGAAACATTGCCTCTTGATGTCACTGTGGAGTCGGTTTCGAACTGTGTTTCGAAGCTTCGGCACAATCGCTTCAAATGCTTTGGTGTTTCATGAAGCTTCATGTTGCCCATCCCTAGTTTTTACTGTCTTGGCAGTTCTTGGACTTGCCATTAAATTTAATTTCACCTTGTTTTTGGCTGTTTGCACCTGGGTCTCATCTCCACCTCAACACGTAACAGAATGTCCAAACAGACATTCAACCAACACCAGTTTCTAAACAGATTCACTCATAAGTAGTTGTTTGTGTAAGTATAGATCAATATTTTCTCATATGATTTGACATGTGACATGACGCAGCCGCCTGCTCTGGAGGCCGTTCCAAACGCCTCTGATGCAGCATTAGCAGCTGGACATTGGTTCTGCTTCCGAGGAGCCCACTCCCAAGGAAGTCAACGAACTGGACTAGGGAGAAATGATCCTGGCAATTGAGAAACAGCCAGTGATCCAGCTTTGTAGAAAGGTGGCACTCACAGAAACCCCCCCGGTCACAAGGAGAACACGGAGACAACACTTACAACAGCTCCACACGTTCCAGTAGTCAAACTTACGAATAGTTTTTGTCCCATAGCTAAATGTTTCCTCTTCAGAGCTCCGCCGCCTTAGATTTCCACCTGTAACAGCTCTTACGAAACTCTCCCCTAAGCCCCGCCCCTTCACGCTGCATTTGCAGATCCTGGGATTCCGCGGCGCGTCCCAGCCCATTCATTTTTCAGACCGTTATCTCTTCTGTCACTTTGCATCTCGTCAGTGAAGGCAGCACAGCGGATCCTGCTCGTACCCAGGCCTGTGAAAGCCCCTGACCCAGTTAGCTCATTTCTGTGGACAATGGGGAGGACGTTTATTTCATTTTAGCCAAGTATAATCAGCAAACACTGTGTCCAAGTCATGGACGAGGAAATACCTGTGAAAATCTAGCACCAAATATGATGATACTGTCTTACCTTGGCTTCATAGCATCATTTCATGTTAATAAGGGGGGAAGGGAATCTTATTTCTATAGCGCTTTTTATATGACACAAGTCACACCCAAAGCGCTTCACACACATGAAAGGGAGGGGGGTTCATTCACTCCATGCTGATGGTGGTAAGCTACATTTAATCATTTAAGCTAATCTCTTTTATGTTTTTGATCATTCTTATAGACACATTCACATTACTAGGTCATGTAGTTGAAAGTAGTCAAAAATATAGTTGAGTAAGAGAACTGAAAAATGCTTAAGAGGTGAGTGCTTCAATTATTAGTCAAATACAGCTGCTGTCTTTCTAAACAAACTTAAGGGTGATTGAAGTCATTGAAAAAAGTCATGTTGGTGAAGATAGAGTGAAACAATGAGTAAACCATTAGGATCCACACACAGGAGACGGATTTTCTCTCTACTCATTGTATGTAACGTCGTCCTGTTTTTGTCTGACGTGAAGGTCAGTATCGGTCAGATGTTTTCCTCTGGTGAGGATGGTTGGACCTACTGTTATGTGCCACTTCTTAAGCAGTGCTTAACCATGGTCTTTATGCATCATGACGGGTTTTTGCATGGCAACTTTCTCATAGTTTTGTGTAAATATTTTCTCTGCAATGTCTTGTCACGTGACCCATGTCACATGACTCCCACTGTGTTTAAATTGAGGACATCTGGTGTTTGTCCACTGCCCTGATGAAGACGTTAGTGGAGACACTTGCAGTGTGCCTTTCCCAAGAGCGCACTGTACCGTACTGTAGATTTGAACGTGACTTTCACACGTGTCATCCAAAAATGAGAATAAACATATGAATTGATGTCATAATGATGTCAATGATCATACGTTTGGAGATGGTCATTATTTGGACCAAAGTGTGAATTAAACAGAGTGAGTTCACAATTAGCCACAGGGTGAGAAATGTGCGATCACAGCTGATTTATAATTGAAAAGTGTTGTGAAGAGTGCGAGGGCGGGGCTTGAAGAGTGTGTTCCATGTAAAACCTGAGTCGTTCAATAATGCAGCAGCCGAGGAGAGTTCAGAGGAGCTTTTGTCAACAACATGACACAGAGAAGGGGCGGAACATACGGGAGCCTCGCAGGACAAAAACCATTCACTCGGTCATACTGAGTGTATAACAACGCTCTCTTGGTCTTATACTCTTTGAGAAAAAAAACAAAAAAACAAAATGGGCGCTCCTTTTGTGATTGGAGCACTAAGAACTCACTCATTCTCCAGCCAATCAGCATACATGGACAGGACATTGAACAGATGCACACATACAGATATAGGTGTACTGGAACATCAACACAGAGTGCCTCTACAAAAATGGCCCTTTTTTCTGAGGAGGCTGAAGTAATTGATGTGTGTAATCAAATGCTGTCTGTTTTATCAATCTGTTGTTGTTTTTTATGCAGCCATGTTCTGGGGCAATAACATCTCGAAAACCGTAACAGGCTGGACAAGCTGGTTAAGAGGGCGGGGTCAGTGGCCGGGGGTCACTGGACTCTGTTGAGGCAGTGGTTGAGAGGTGCATGGGGAGAAAGGTCCAGGCCATCCTCAGTAACACCAGGCACCCTCTGCATGGGACTCTGTCTGCTCAGAGGAGCAATAGACCTGATCATTTCCTCTCCATGTACTGCAGGACTGAGCACTTTTGGCCATCCTTCATCCCTGCTGCAATTCCATTTCATAAGGATCATTGTTGATGTAAATGTGTGAGGGTTTAAACCTGGGGCAAGTATTTACTGCAAGTATTTATCATATTTATATGTATTGTCTTTTATCTGTTGATAAAACTGAAGGACAACTGAATTTCCCCTTGTGGGGATAAATAAAGTAATCTATCTACATCATTTTATTTGTATTTATTTTGTATTTTATATATGTATGTATTGTATTTTGATGAAGGTTCTTTAGCTGTCATCTGTTCACTTTACCGATTTAATAATCCTCCTCATCGTCTCAGGATCATTTGTAACAAATTCCATAGCTGTGGGACAAAGTCATCTTATTTTTTCAGAAACAAAACGGAGCCGAATAAAAGATTAAAAAACAAACATTATTTTTAGGGGGATCTGACACATGGCTTATTTATACCATAGACATCAATGAAAAATATCTTCTTGACTTGTGAGCGACTAACGGGCTTTTCTGGAACACAGGCTCCGAGGCAATGATTTGGGAACATAAGAAATGGATAAAAAGGTTACATTTACTGCACTCTTACAGGATCTCTGCACTCAAGAGAGAAAAGGACAATGTTACTCAGATGAGTTTTATTATTAACACACCACCATGGCCATGGGTTTAATTCCATCCATCATCCCCCCCCTCGCTCTCTCTCTCTCAGACTCACTCTCATTCATCCTAACCTATTGTACATGTTTTTAGTGGTCGGGGAAACCGGACAGAGGGAGGACACGGGGAGAACAAGCACGGAAAAGCCCTGTTCAGAGATTGAACCTGGGACCTTCTGTGAAGCACAAGCTCTAACCGCTGTGCCACCATGATGTCTAAACATTCACAAACCCTGCTCTATCTTTGCCAAACTCAGGCTGCAGACTGAATTGATATACATGTTTTTATTGTATAAAATGCATTTGCAAACATTTGTTTTTATTAAACATAATTTTGCAGCGTTGAAAAAACCTAAAAAATGAGCAATGTTTGCCGTCTTTGTCTCCTCAGACCTGACTCTGTAACTTTACTGTGAGTGGGACGTCTCCATGGAGATGTCGACTAATGGCAGCCAAACAGGAGATTTAAAGAAGTCACCTGTACCCACTGCAACAATAGCATGCTCTGTGTGGAGCTGCTCATTCACAGGGCTGGGCATCGTTACTTTTTTAGATACAGGTACTTTAACGATACTTGGTTTTCCATACCTAAATGATACCTATACTGTCAGTAGCGGCTGGTCAATAGGGGGCGCTGGGGAACCGCTCTCTCTAAAAATGTTTCTAATATCATTATCATATATCAATAATACCAAATATTGCATTATATTTTGCAGAAAAGCCATTCAGCCATTTAAAAAGGGTTTTTACAGTGGATTCATGTATTACTGAAGGGCGCTGGTCTGATACAAGTAAATACAAGTCATAGACCGTAAAAAAGAATAGACAGCTCCTCCTCACTCCTCCCCGTTTACCACAAGGACCACGTTCGAGGGGAACTCATGGCGGATTTACAGACTCCTCCTCCCCAGCTCTGACGAAGCATGTTCCTGATAAGGGCGGGATCTTCACTGTAGACTCCGCCCTTGCGGGGCGTGGAGTTCAGTCTTAGCCGCGCCTGCGCCGTAGTCGATCAAAGTCAGGCCCTGATTAATTAAGCAAGACTTCTAAAATGTAACCTTTGATTGTGCCTAACCCAGCGTTATCACAGGAGGACTATCTACCTGTAGAAAGTTCCAAAAAATGAGGCACCAGGCTTTAAAGTTGTTTTTAACGTGTCTAAAGTGTAATCTAATGGGAGACTATTGGCTAAATGGAGGTACTACAGCAATGGCAGACCAATGGCGGCCTCTAGTGTCCTGGTCGTAAAGCAGAGCAGCCAGCGGCCATTGATACAAGTCCCTGAACTTTTGGACAGCATGTAACTGTAGGCTTCTCTCTTAGTGGTCGCCTTAAGTTTCCTTCTTGCGCCCTAGACACTCCCACTTTGATTAGCAGCCCATTAATATTTGCTACTGTGTTTTTTGTCTGATGTAGTTGGACAACGGACGCTGTCAATCATTTGAATATGTCACCCACATGCGTAACTAGCCAGTGTCGGCCAATGGCGGAGGTGTCGGTACTCGACTGTTAACAATATACGAGTAGCTTGTGTGGAGCAGCGCTGAGCTCACAGACGAACCCAGGGGAAGAAAAACAACATTGAGACCCGGGGGAAGCTTGGTGTTGTTGCCTGAGAGGAGGTGAAAGAATCTGGTCAAACTATTGGACTTTTGACGACTTTCTTCATTAAGAAGTCACGTCTAAAGTGACTTTTCTGGAAATAGCATTACGATGCTAACTAGCTCGTCTGCTTTAGCTACTGCTTGTTTATTTCAAACTTTGGGACAACCCTCGCTGGCTTGGACAAACTTATGTCCCAGGACGTGGACATTTGATGGAGAGAAAATTCAGGACTGTGAGGACCATAAGATAGAAGATGCAGGAGAACGTCATTTATTCACTGAGCAGGAGCTGCAGATTGGAAAGGATTCATCAAAACATTAGCTGCTCTGTTATTTCTGGGTAAAAAAAATAGGGGAAATAGTTTTTAAAAAAGATTGAAAAAAATGGGGCAAAAATAAGAAAAAAAAACATTAAGCAAAAACATTTCATACATTTCTGGACCAAGAAGAGCATTATTGTATTTATATAGCACCTTTCACAGACATGGTCACAAAGTACTTTACATGAGACAATTGTACATTCACCCCACACTCAGTGGTGGTAAACTGAAGCTACATACGTATATGTAGCTGTCACAACTGCACACATCTGCGCCAACGGTCCCTCTGACCACCACCATACATTAACGCACACACATCATTTATCCTGGCCTATTGTATATGTTTTTAGTGGTAGGGGAAACCGGAGTACCCGGAGGAAACCTACGGCACAGAGAAGAACATCCAAACTCCACACAGAAAGGCCCGTCCAGGTGGGAATCGAACCCAGACCTTCTTGCTGTGAAGCACGAGCGCTAACCGCTGTACTACCATGCCGCCCAACAACATCAAAACTTGGATCTAAAGATATTACTAAAAAAATCCAATACCGGCAGTACCTAATCTTTTTCAGTACCATATCATTTAAGGGTACCCAGCCCTACTCATTAGGAGCACGTTTGTTTTGGCAACAGTCAAATCCATAATGTTACGCAGTGTGCCTTTAACAGTGATTAACAGAAGCTGAGGCGCTGATCCCAGGGTTTGTGCCCCATGATCGATTTGGCTCTTTCGGTTCACTTTAGAACCTGTTTTTTTAGTGCAGTTCTATACAGAAGTAACTAAACAAACACAAGAAGCAGCAGGAAACACAGGTGAAAGGGTTTTGCTCTAAAAGTGACTTAGCAAAGCCGATGTAGTGTCTTTTACTTAATGTTAGCTGCGGCACAGAGTCTGATTTCCACGACTCACAGGTTAAAAGGGTTCAAATCCCATTCGTCATCATTCCTTTGAATCCAAAATTGTGCGTGTTGACTCTGTGTTTGCTCCTGCTGACACCCTCACACAGTTACATGGAAATGTTAATCTTCTCCATGAATCTTGCCAGGTTCATACGAGTGCTCCAGCCAGACGCTCCACCAGTTGGTCCTTGCACTCTCGGCTGCCGCGATGCTTTGTTGTTTTGGAGACAAATGGATTGTGTGAAAGAAACGCAGTACAGCTCGTATCAGCGATCGCTTGTACATTTGCATTGTGCTAACGGCTTGCTGATGTAATCGTTTTTTCTCAGCTAACTTTGAGCTACTTATTACATTGCATTGTATTGTTTTTCCAAACAAGATTGTAACATGCACTTTTTGTTGTGTATGTTTTACAGTCAACTCAGTAATTACACCAGAACAGTAAGTGGCTTCCTGGTCGAGTATTGGAGACTGTTCACATCTAGTTCAGTTACACAGTTATGGCAGAATGGAGGGGGGGCAAACACGCACTGCTCCACTGCTCCACAAATACTTTAACAAAAACTGGATTATGGTTCGATTTTCAGAGACATGGAACAAAGTGGTTGAAATTTGAGAATAAATTGAGTACTTCTTCCACCGCTGCTTCTAAGTTCCCCCATTAACATCCTTTGTATAGTTTCTGTAGTTGAAAGTTTCCCTTCTCTCCGGTGTTGGCCGTCACGGACCAGCAGTGCTTCCATCGCCTCCATTGTGTCAGTATTTGCTCTGGCTGAAAGCTCACTACCTCCACAGTCTGCTCCCCTCGACCGCTGAACACATCAGAGCACTTTATCAGCGGCATCAGGGGCTGTGTGCCCGGCGCAGCCACACCGGGGCAGGCCTGGGGGGCTTTTAGTGAGGGGGGCTGTTTTCTCTTCTCGCTTCATGCTCTGCTGCTCACGTCTGTGTTGACCAGGTCTGCTGTGTGTGTGTGTCCTCGGAGAGGGATCAGGGTGTCGGGGATGACATGAGAGCGCCCCAGTGCAGAGGCAGGGGGTCCTCTGCGGGGAGGGGGTCTTCCTTCAGTTTGACACCATGTTACATTTGTTTCATGTACAGTTGGGGACACATGCCAACGATTGACGACGTGAGGGTTTTGTTTCACCTGTAAGTGACAAAATAATGTTAAGTCTTGACAGAAAATACAGAGAAATAGATGATTGCAGTGCCGCCGCATCCCAGTATACGCTCATAGTGCGCTGTGTGTCAGACAGCAAGTCTCTGAGGGGCACCACACTGAGGCCATTGTGACTGACTGGCTTGCACAGTATTTGCGGCAAAAACACACAAAAACAGCCGTATTCAGAGACAAAGAGCAATTATAGAAATGTGGCCAATGCAACCCATGATACAACACACGTGGAAATCTACACCTAAACTCGGTTAATTTAATTCTACAAATATTTTGGGTGTAGTTTCTAGAGTGTGTTTGATTTGAATGAGCCACCCCTACTCCTCCCCAGCAACTAGAAGACTGGGGCACGCAAAACCAAGTCAAGTCAAACCAAAGTGCTTCAGTTCTGCTTCAGGACAGTTGGCTGTGACCTGCCAAACCTGGAGGTCCTTCACAAACTGCCACTGCTGCCATGCTACTGCACAGGGTTTTACTGTTTCTCTTTTACTTCTTTGTATTTGTATGTCCATGTTTTCATGTATTTGTTGCTTTTTATTCTAGACAACGAACGTGAGCTGACGTGAGGTCTTTTGTTTGTTGTAAGGTCAGTTGAGGCTTTGAGTTCCTATTCACCTTATTCCGGACGCTCCCACGGGTGAATGAACTGTACATAAGTTACCTCTGTAACACTTTACATGACGACCCGGTAACTGCTGGGTAATTACCTAGTGATTACAGTAGTAACTACTATCAATAAATATCAATAAAAGTGGTAGTTCTTGGGTAATTAAAGTGATATTTCAGGATTTTTGACATTGGGCCTCATTTCCTAGTTATCCAGAGTGTTGTTGATGTCTGGAGATATTTTTTTTCTTAAATTCATGCAGTTCTTATATTTGAAGAGTCTAGTTGCGCTAGCCTAGAGCAAGGCTAAAGCATTTCTATGGTATCAGTTAGCCTGCATTAAAAACAGTCTGACCCACTCCACAGTGCACCTGAAGTAAATCACTTATAACACCAGACTAACCATATAAATGTCTGTGTCAATAGAATCATTTAACATAACTTATATTTGAGCAGCATCAGCTTCGTGGCTGTAAGCTAACGCAGCGGCGGAGTGATCTGCGAGAAAATAGTCCCTCAAAATGTGGTAATTCATGTGATACAAGGTCAGTTATATTTCAAACATTATTCTATTAACACAGACATTTATATGGTTAGTCTGGTGTTATAAGTGATTTACCTCAGGTGCACTGTGGAGTGGGTCAGACTGTTTTTAATGCAGGCTAGCTGATACCATAGAAATGCTTTAGCCTTG
Organism: Neogobius melanostomus; assembly: GCA_007210695.1. Classification (NCBI taxonomy): domain Eukaryota; kingdom Metazoa; phylum Chordata; class Actinopteri; order Gobiiformes; family Gobiidae; genus Neogobius; species Neogobius melanostomus. Next base: position 152,791 of record VHKM01000437.1, read on the forward strand.
CCCTAGCCTAGCGCCACTAGACTCTTCAAATATAAGAACTGCATGAATTTAAGAAAAAAATATCTCCAGACATCAACAACACTCTGGATAACTAGGAAATGAGGCCCTATGTCAAAAATCCCGAAATATCCCTTTAAAGTAGCAGTTAACAGTAATTCATTACAATAACTGCTAGGTAATTACTAGGCAATTACCTAGCAGTTATTGTGCTGAGTTAGTATTAACTACTACTTTAATAACCCAAGAACTACCACTTTGATTGATATTTATTACTAGTAGTTACTACTGTAATTACTACTGTAATTACTAGGTAATTACCTAGCAGTTACTGGGTCGTCATGTAGAGTGTTACCGTTACCTCTATTAATTATTGCTTGTTCCTTGATTGCACATTTCCTGACTATTTGCACAACCCTGAGTGTTGTTAGAGCTGATGTAACAAGTGAATTTGGTTTATCTTATGTGACTATGAGACAGAGCCTCTCTGATGATCACACATCGGCAAGGTGTCGAAAGTGTCTGACCACTCTGGTTTTCATACTTTCATAGAAATAGTAGAAAAGCTGTGGGCTGTTTTCGGCACTTCTCGCTTGTCTAAATGCCACTGTGCCGATCTGATCCCCATATCACTCTAAGCTCCTCTCCCTCCATCGCCCCCCCATGCCTTTCACTAATGTTTTCAAACGCCAAAGCAGCCCCCGCCATCCACCCCCACCTCGCCGCTGCATCTCTCTTTGCCTGTCTTCACCCTCGCGTCTCGATGCCAGTGTCAAATGGTCCGAACCCTAACGTCCCCCACCCTCCGCCCCTCGTCTCTCTGCCAGTCCGCCTCTCCACGCTCTAGTGCGCTGTGGACGGCTGCTGGTGGTGGTGAGGTGACAGGCTATTTGGGGATTTACTCCGTGGGTTCGGTCGCACCGCGGCGGCTGTCTCTTTTCTTCATCTGCAGCAATTCGTGGCAAAGGGAGGTGGGACGAAAAGCACTCCCGTCTCCCTTATCCCGACTCCAAACTGACAACCACCCCCCACACCCTTTCACCGACCAATCCTGTCATCCCAGCATCTCCAGCAGCTCCTAATCCCGTCCTCCTAAAGACTGTAATTGAGCAGTGTGGCACGCTCTGGGATTAGCGCTGTAACTGCGGGAGGAGGGTGCAGGGCTGGGAAGACGGGGTCTTATCATGGCAAGGGAATATTCGGGTGAAAGTGTGGGTGTAGATAGGCAGAGGGAAGACGGGAGGCAGCGAGCGCCGATTAAGTCCTTCAATGTTTAAAGACGGTTACAGATGATTGAAAGTGCATTGTTAAGCTTTATTTCGGCTGCAGGGTTTCTGCCTTAACATCAAAACAGACCAAACTCGCCCTTTCTGATGCTTATTTTATGACATTTTGTTAACTTGTGCCTTTGGATGTTGTCCTTAAACTCTCTTCTGTAGTCTCCTGTGACGCTTCTTTTCACGAAAACATGACAACTTGGTATCCTACGCAACACTGTGTAATCCAAATATATTTTCAGCTGAAAGCTCAAATATTGCTAAACTTTAGAGCCTGTTTTCGCAAAATGAGATTTGTATTGCTACAATATCTGCATGACGAGAGGAGTGCGTTAGTGAGTGTTTGAGAGGAGGAGAGTGCTTCGCGCTCAATTTGTCTGCTTCTCACACTGCTGTCCAATTACAATGTTCCTTTTTCCTATACATGTTGTGGATGTGCATGGAACATGCACGACGAGAGGAGTGCATTAGTGTACTGTATGTTTGAGGGAGCGAGCACTTTGCGCTCGTTTTGTGCTGCTGCTATACTATATTACTGCTACTGCTATACGATGTTAAGAGGCCCTTCGCAGGCCCTGATGGCGCTCAGGCCTAAAAACATGTTTGGGATCGCTCTAGAGTCTGGTTTCAATCGTTTGAGGAGAGGAGGAACCTTTTGGTTCAGCTTTTGCTTCTGATTTGATGAAGCCTTTTAACTAATCACAACCAAGTCTCAAAACCTGCAAAATCTATAAAATGTTTAGTTTTAAAAATGTTACATGTGTTTGTAAGTCTGTCTATTGTCATCGTGTTGTTTATTAGTATCCATAAATGTGCTTGTTGTCAGTAAATGTTAAACCCGCCCACTCAATACTGCCACATCATTGTAACAGTATCTGTGCACTTCACACTCCAGTGACACCAATACATGGACATGATAATGGTATAAGGAGAGGTGTAAGTCTGGGGCTTCTTGGTGAATCTGACTGATATCATTCGCCAGAGACTTCTTAAAGTGGTACTTACCAACCTTTTCATAAGAATACATTCAAGAATGATTGTGCATAGACTAATATTAGCCAAAAATAATATAAAAAGTAGTGATAAGGGCTGGGACCTCCATTAGCTGTCGTGTTCTAATGCTTTTACATGAACCAAACCTCCACTTTAAAATCTCTGTTGTGTTACATTTGAGGAACGCACCTGGAATCCGAGAGACCTCAACCGTTTTGAACCCAATCCTGAGCTCTATCATCAAACTCCTGTCAGTCCGCAGATACTTTCAGCCTCTTTGAGCACACTTTCTGGCTCTAAACGGCGTCCGAAACGTCTCTGTGTCTCTGTCTGCCGAGAGCCCTTCCTCCTGACAGGGTCCACTCCGGTTCAGCGCAGAAATCCAGGCGCACTGACAGGAAATCCATACGAGCAGCAGGCCAAAACAATCAGCCATCAGCTCATCCGCGGCCGGCGACACCATTTACATCATTGCACCGGCACCTTTGGGAGTCATTCCAGAGATCGATGGCTTTAATATCTGTCAGGATGAGTCTTAAGAAACTCACTGAGAACACATGATGGTCATGACCGTCTGATATGTTGCTCTCGGTTCGTCTCTGCATTTAGCAAACTGACATGAACACGAGAATAAACACATTGCACGTTTACTGTCAATGTATGTTTCCATATAAAAATAAGGCATTTAAAAATGGCCAAAATGATATGGCAACAATATCAAATATAGCCGCACGCGGCGATTATCGGCCCTCGCCGACCGCCCTGCCTAAAGCAAGGGGGCGCTTCGCGCCCTTTTGTCTCCCTCAATCTAAAATGACAGTATTGCTACTGCCTTTATGTTTGTTTTTAACTTTTTTCCCAAGGGTCTTAGTTTTAGGATTTTTGGAATGCGCTAACGCGCACTCCACGCTCAATTTTGACATTATACAGAGAAAAATTTGTATGAATTACATATATCTGCAAACTGAAGCATATTTTTACATTTTACTTAGGGCTGCGGCTGCGCCGCAGAACACCCACAAAGGTTATCCAAGTACTTTGGATAACCTTTGGTTCTCACTTCTCGCTGAATTATGGAGTTTAACATTTTTCCATCAGAATAAAATGGGACGTTCTGGTCATCGCTATGGCAACACCGTGAAAAATATGGCATGGGTGTAATTGACTTTTCTGATCGGAACGATCAAATAGAATTTTGTGCCAAATTATTTTAATTTACGTAAAACTAAAATTTGTACTCTCCATATAATTCCTATAGGGGCGCTATCACGCCTAATTTGAATTTTGCCAAATAAAAGTGTTTAGGACTGAGACTTTAACAACTGATAACAAAATGAGCGAAATCGGACTTCATATGTGCGAATGGGAGCCATTTTTTGTTTGCGAAAAATCTCAAAATACTTCGTACAGTTTGCGGCTTCGCCGCATAAAAACCGTAAAACTTAGAAAAGTAATTTGGATAACTTTTAAAGTTCTACTTCTTAAGAATATTTTCCACCCTAAATTAGGTCGTTCCGATAAACGCTCTAGGAGGAGATAGATTTTGTACAAAGTGAAAAATAAAGGCGGATTCCCGCTTCGCGGGCTTTCATCCAAAATGGCCGACACCCAATATGGCGGACGGTGTTGCAGTAATAATATTTTTTGCTTAACTTGTCATGATGCACGTCTGTACCGATTTTTATGATTCTACGACAAACTTCATTTTTGGCCAAGTCCTATCTCGCAATGTTAAAAAAAACTGAGGTGGCGCTATCGCGCCACTATTTTGAAATTCAAAATTTGGAAATAGTCAAAAGTTGCGTCAGATCGGGTTTGAATTTTGGGCCAAAATCTGTGACTTTTCGTCGATGTTCACTGGGTGAAAATTGCGACGGTGCTAAAGAAAGAAAGAAAGAAAGAAAGAAAGAAAGAAAGAAAGAAAGAAAGAAAGAAAGAAAGAAAGAAAGAAAGAAAGAAAGAAAGAAAGAAAGAAAGAAAGAAAGAAAGAAAGAATAATATTCCCATACGAAAACAATGTTCCCGCTTACACGGGTACCATAAACTATATATTTTCGGAAAGCGCTCGCACATTCCTACCTCATGGTAGAGGTCCTACCCAGGGCTCTCAGTCGCCCATTGACTTTTATGGGCTCTGTACAATTACAATGTTGATTTTTGCATTATATATGTATGTGCACGGGACGTGCACGACAAGAGGAGTGTGTTAGTGAGTGTTTGAGAGGAGGGAGCGCTTCGCGCTCGTTTCGTGCGTTTTGTTCGCACTTTGGGGGAGTGTACAATTACAATGTTCGTTTTCTGATACATGTGCACGTGCACGGAACGTGCATGAGGAGAGGAGTGCGTTAGTGCATGTTTGAGAGGAGGCGAGCGCTTCGCGCTCGTTTTGTGCTCTGCGCACTCTATACGATTACAAGAGCCCCTTCGCCAGCCCTGATGGCGCTCGGGCCTAAAAATAATGGCTGGAGCCAGGTTCAAATGTATGGTTTTATTTTTGTTGATTTTTAGAGCTTGCTTATTTTTTATTAAAGGGGGGTATTATGTAAAATGGACTTTTTCAAGCTTTATATCATGTTATTATGTCATTCCCTCATTAAACACATGCCTGGAGTGTTGCCTTGGCTCATTCACATATTTTTGAGTAATCAGTAAAAACTTAGACGGCAGCCATTTTAGGTGTAGCTATGCCTCAGTCCTCCTAGGAACGCCCCCACCTCCTGGAGACGCCTCTGGACCTTTTGTCACCAGCCAAGCCACCAACCACTGCTCCTCAGCTCAGCAGAGCCCCCTCCCCGCACAGTAGTGTTGTTTAGATGCCACAGCAGTGTGCTGAAGGGGGCATGTCGGAAAGCTTCTTAAAGAGACAGAGGCCTATTTCAAGACGTTCAGTACAGCCATTTTGAGAGAGCAATTTTATTCAAGGCAGTTATTTTAATTTACTGCATATACAGACCAACAGAAGGTTACGTCATCATTGTAGTATGCTATAGACTGGTGCTATGTGATTGAAAAAAGCATAATACCCCCTCTTTAACTAGTTGTTTGTGAAAATTGCCCTTTTTTCAGGGGTTAAAGCAGTACTAAGTCACTTGTTTACTGTCCCTCTGGGGGTAATACAAGTGTTAATGGGATGATTGGGGGGTCTTTCATCTCCCCCTGGTGTCTCTGACCAGAAAACCACAATTGCAACTTTCCTGCCTCCGGGTCGGAGTCACCAATACACACTAATATGTTTGTTAAGTGTGACATCACGACTTCTGCTTCCGGGTCCTGGCAGACCGGCAAATAAACGAGAAAAAAACATAAAAACTCTCAGACTCATTAGCCAAAAATGCCGCACCTACTGCTAAAAAAGTAATATTTACTAAAGTCGGTACTTCCGGGGTTAGCGTTGCTGCTGCGCCGTTAGCATTTTTTTCGCCGCTAACCCAGAAGTACCGATTTTGGTAAATATTACTTTTATAGCAGTAGGTACAGCATTTTTGGCTAATGAGTCTGATAAATAAGTATGTTCAGTAACTCTCTGTTGAGTTTCAGAAATATTGATTGTGGTATTAAAGAGTTTTTTGTAGTTTCTGCGGACCCGGAAGTAGAGCTGTGACGTCACCACTTAACAAATGTATGGAATCACGAAGAAGAAGCTAACAGGCTAACGGGCAAAGCTAACTGCGGGCTAACAAACGTATGGAATCACGAAGAAGAAGCTAACAGGCTAACGGGCAAAGCTAACTGCGGGCTAGCACCACTTTAAACAGTATTTACAGCCAAGTTTGAGTGAAAAAAATCAAAAGATCTCCTTTGTGTAATTGGATGTACAATTTCCCTCTCTCCCTTTGTCTTTTCTGTCAGCGTAGTAAAAAAACAGCAACTTGCTATGACACCTGCAGTTGCACTTATGGCCTCTAGAGGCAAGAGTTACTTAGTACTGCTTTAAAGCAAAACATTTTCATCTGACTGAAAAACATTTTCAACAGTGATATCACAGTACAATGCGGGACAGTGGAGTGCACAAATATTCTCGCACCGCCGTTTCCAATATGCTCTTCCTATAGTCACAGAACATACACAGAGACACTCCAAAATGCAATGAACACAGGTACAACCAGGGGGAGAGATTTTTAAGGATTTAGATGACATTTCCTGCATTCTGGTGCATTTTAAATGATGAATAAAATTATAGATATCAATATAGATAATTTGCTCAAATTGAATTATATGTAAGATTTTAATTAGGAGGGTTTTCTCTGTATGGGTCCATTTTTAGAGCTCACAATGGTCTAAGTAACATTACAAAAACTACAGGTTCAGGAAGTGTACCATCAATTTATTCTAATGTTGAAATCTGCTGATGAAAATGTTCCAAATGTTATTTTCAAACTTGAATAATCTACACTCAGGCTTATCTAAACACAGAAACCTTCTGTTTCAAGTGTTCACATTTCCAGGTTTATAATTGAAGGGAAATGACTGTAGTTTGTACCAACAGTAAACACATGTGTATTATTTTAGTATCAGGCTGCTGTAATAAAACTTTCAGAAGCTCCAGTATCACAGTACTTTAGGTGGAGACAGTTACATGGACAGGTTTGTCACATGAAACATACCAAACACGCCTTAAGAGACACACTGCTCCCCCACTGCTCATGATAAACTGTGAAATCAGACCAGAATTAGATGTTCACAAATCCCTCAGGAAAACGAACTACTAAATAATGTCAAGTACAGGACTGGAAAGGTAGAAATGGTAGGTCTGGCCTATTGTATACACAAACGTGAGCGGTTACGCGATCCAAGTATAGTTACACAAAATTAGACATGTCGATTTTCTAAGCGGATAAAAAAGGGTCCAAACGGGGCCCCAATAGAGGAGAGGAGGAGAGGCTAAATGCCAACAACATCTTTGGTCTTTTTTGCGTGACTGAGCGCACGCGTAAGACCAGACACGTACGCATCAACTCGTCTAAGCTCAGGTAAGAACATATCTCAGTATGGAAAAACAGTGGCCAGTTCCTTTAAAGAAGTGACTTGGTTGTTTCAGGTCAAATAAAAGATTTTTTACCCAATTTTTTTCTGAATGTTTGCCTCATTTTTCTTTTCTTTTTTTTTTACAAAAAAAAGAAAGAAAAATGGGGCGTATTCTATTGTGGCAAAGAATACACATTTTTTCGTATTCTTTGCCACAATTTCTCCCAATTTGTCCCCATTTTATCCCATATTATTCCCCATTTTTCACACATTTCTTGACATTGGAGATGAACTCGATATTGTATATTTGCAGATCTTCCAAACATAATTGTTCTGTTTTCTGGCATATCGGAACAAGTATGATTAAGGTATCGGTATTGTAAACCAAGTATCGTTAAAGTACCAGTATATTAAAACATTTAATTGTACCTAGCCCTAGTTTACCCCAAGGGCAGCTATGGCTACAATAGTAGCTTACCACCACTGAGTATGGAGTGAATGAATAATGATGACAGTGCTTTGAGTGTAATAGAGTGATTTTGAGAAAATGAGCTCACAGATGGTTGGTATCTCCCAGAAAGGAAATGAATCTGAATGTGCATGTCATAGAATAAACATCTGATTTTGATATATTTCTTTTACTTTGTCATGCTCTAAATGTTCCAGTGTTATTTTTCATGAGCTGCTGTAAAAAGCAGACTCTCCCTGGACATGCCCTGGTTTGTTGTTAGCCATTCTTACATTCCAAGTGTGTCACTGTTAGTCGCCAACTTTTACAAGACACTCACATCACTCTTTCTGAGTCTTGACCTAAGGAACTCTGCTGTCATAATGAAGACTGCAGTATTGACCAACAGACATTATTGTGATTGTAAGTCGACCAGACAACTTGCTGCAGATCGGCATTGATCAGACAACCACAGGGTCCTCATGTGTTAGGTTTGCATATTTTCTGTTTGTCAGCTCTCCAGATACACAGGTTTCTCCTACCAACCTGGAATGGAATTTCAACATCTTGCTGAGATAAGTCCCTGGTTGCTGCACTGCGTTCGCCTTTTGCTCCTGACAGCTGCTCTTTATGAAGAATGGGTTAGATGCAGAGGACATTTTCCATGCACTGCAATAAAGATACAAAATAAGAAGGAATTCTGCAGTAAGGAAAATATGTCAGACGCACGACTGAGGCGGCCAGCCCTGCCTATCGTTCCTCCTGACGCAAGGCAAAATCGTTCAAACTTCTCTGTTTCTCCAATGCGTTCACGCATAGACCGCTAAAAAGAATAGACAACTCCTCCTCACTCCTTGTTTATCATAATGACCACGTTCGAGGGGGAAATCATGACGGATTTACAGGCTCCTCCTCCCCAGCTCTGACGAAGCATGTTCCTAATAAGGGCATAAGGGCGGGATCTTCACTGTAGACTCCGCCCTTGCGTGACGTGTAGCTCGCGCAGCTCCAATGCTAACAGTCCGACCTCCGTTAAGTAGGAGATTATAAAAAAATGTATTTTGAAAACCAGCCTGGTTTCTTTTTTTGTGAGTAACCCAGCGTTATGTCAGGAGGAATATGTAGCCATAGAAAGTGTTAAAAAAATTGAAACCAGGCGTTAAAGTTGTTTTTAACGTGTCTAAAGTCCAATGCTTTTCAATGGGGCCTAGCGATGATATGGAGGTACTACAGCAATGGCGGAGCAATGGCGGCCTCCAGTGTTGCGGTCATAAAGCAGAGCAGCTAGCGGCCATTGCGTTCACGTTGTGATGTATTTTTAAAAACATTTTTTAATAACATAAAAAAGTTTAGTTTAGTTTTTTTAGTTTTTTTTTTTAAGTTTATTTATTTGTTTGAGCAGTTGACCTACTCAAAGGGAGTGGGCCGAAGCCAAAGGCTTATAAGCGCCCACCCCAAAAATAAAAACAACAGCATTTACACTTAAAAGGTAGCAAATCATAAACAAATCATAAACAAGGAACATAGGGCAAAGTAACAACAAACAAAACAAAAGCACTAAATCATAGGATTAGTGGAAAATAACTTGGAAAAGGGAGACTGAAGGAGTTTGTTGTCAGTTTCCTCATGTTGCGTGTGGATCAACCAATCCCGGAGTTTCCGTTCTTCAGCACTTTGACGTGAAGTCACATTTCGAAGGAGATGCACGTGTGTGCTCCGTCTCTGTGCCTGTAGCTCCCGCAAGCTCACTGACTGGCTCCATGTGCATTGAACAGAGATGGGAGGAGTTGATGGATGACCATAAACCAGGCTTTGGTGAAACAGAAAAGCCGATGGTTGATTCCCACTTCCAGTTCTAATTGTTGAATTGGAGCCATAAATTTGGAACTGCAGAAATCAAATCAAATCAAATTCACTTTATTTATCCGTTAGGAACTTCATTTGCAGAGGAAGTGCCAGTATGGGCCCGATAAAAACAGCATATCCACAGACATACAACACAATCAACATGTGCAATAATAAATACATTAAAAACAATAGTGGGCCTGTGATAGACCAGGTCCACACAGTCATTTATTCAGCAGGTGGATGGAGGTAGTGAGGAAAGTGGAGATCGCCCTCTTTGTCCCCAGAGGGAGGGACCTGAACCTGCGCCCTGATGGCAACAGGGCGTAGTGAGAGTGCAGAGTGTGTGAAGGTCTGTGGAGATCTGGGTTCCTTTCTTCAGAACTCTGGAGTCATAGATGCTACTGAGTGAGTCCTGCTCCTGACGATGATTTTATTGCTAATTTTGATAATTTTATTGAGCATGTTGCGGTGGGTGAGAGTGAGTGAACCAAACCAGGCAGTGATGTTGAATGTGAGGATAGATTCAATGAAACATTTGTAGAAAGAGGCGAGAATGGATTGGTGAACTTGGAGTTTGCGGAGCTCACGGAGAAAAAAGAGGCGTTGTTGACATTTTGAAAAAATGTGTTCAGTGTTGAGTTTGAATGTGAGTTTATGGTCAATTATGGGGCTGAGGTATTTGTATGATTGAACCTTTTCAATTATTTCGTTGTTGACCGTGAGTGAGGGAGAGCTGGGAGTGGCCATGTTGGAAGTTAATGGTCATTTCTTTGGTCTTCTTAAATCCAGACAGTTCTCCCTACACCACCGTGAGAATGAGTCCAGTTCAGTTTGCAGTAATCCGTGTGTGTTTGTAGTGTCCATGATAACTGTGTCGTCTGAATACTTGATGTAGGTTATACCTGGGGTGATGCTCCTGCAGTCGCTTGTGCACAGAGTGAAGAGAAGTGGAGAGATGACTGAACCTTGAGGAGAACCAGTGATATTGTCCTGACAGCACTGAGGTGGCCGTTCACTCGGACCCTCTGATCCCTCCCTGTGAGAAAGGAAAGGACCCAGAGGATGAGGTGGGAGTTGGCATTCATCTGGAGCAGCTTACGCCCCATGAGATGTGGCTGCACGGTGTTAAATGCACTTGAGAAATCCACAAAGACCAGGCTGACATGGGACTTGGGCTTTTCCAGGTGGGTGATGACACCATGTACCAGAGTGAGCACAGCATCATCCACCCCTCTCCTTGGCTGGTAGGCAAATTGCAGTGGGTCAGAGTGTATACCCACATCAGCCTGCAACTGGGCCATGACAAGCCTTTCAAAGCTCTTCATGACCAGTCATGTCAAAGCCACAGGCCGATAGTCGTTGTTGGTGCTGGGGTGGCTCTTCTTCACCACTGGACAGATGATGGAGGACTTCCAGATAGAGGGGATGGAGTGCTCCACCAGAGAACGGTTGAACAGGGAGCAGAAGACACCAGCCAGCTGACTGCAGCAGCCCTTCAGCAGGCGCCCACAGATCTGATCCGGTCCAGGAGCCTTGTTGGGTTTAGTCTGCTTCAGTATGCACTCCACATCCGCAGGCAGCAGCTGCAGGTCCTCAGTGGACTGGGACATAGAGACAAGCTCTGCAGAGAGCGTCTCCCTCTCCTGGGTGTGATCACACTGATCATGCCTGCAATAAAAGATGTTAAGATCCTCTGCCATGCGGACACACACCTCAGCAGAAAGCCCAGATGAGGTGGATTTGGAGGGGAGCACGGTCAGGGTTTTAACGCCCTGCCAGACCTCTCTGGCCTTTTCATTGTTAAAAAGTCTCTCCACCCTGTCTTTATAAGTTCTCTTTGTTCAGTCTGTTTTGAATTAATTTACCTTCTAGCTTGTTTCCTGAATTAAATGATATGTTCTTTTCATTCAGGGTTGTTTTCAGTCATTTAGTTATCCAGGGCTTATTGTTTGAAAATACTTTAACGTTTTTTATTGGAACCAGCATCTCTACGCAAAAGGTGATGTATGATGTTACAACATCTGTGGCATCTCCTCATTGAGGAGGTGCTCCTCAATGAGCACCTCCCATTGTGTGCAGTCAAAACATCCCTGGAGAGTCATCTGCACTTCACTGTCCCACTGTTGGACCTGCTTCTTAACTACACCCTCCCTCTGCAGTTTAGTGCGGTATACTGGGACTAGGTGGATAACATTATGGTCTGCAGTACTGAGTGGTGGTTTCTTATAAGCTCTGTACGCATCTTTGACGTTGCCATAGCAGAGGTCGATTGTTTTATCGCCCCCAGTGGCGCAGGTAACGTACTGGTGGTAAGTGGGGAGCGTTTTATTCAGTCTGCAACCATTAAAATCTCCGAGTACAAACACAGGAGAGTCGGGGGAGGCATTCTCTAGTCTCTGAACCCAAGACGCAATGGTCTCTGATGCGCGCGTCACATTCATAGACCGTTAAAAAGAATAGACAACTCCTCCTCACTCCTCGTTTACCATAATGACCACGTTCGAGGGGAAATCATGGCGGATTTACAGACTCCTCTTCCCCAGCTCTGACGAGGCATGTTCCTAATAAGGGCATAAGGGCATAAGGGCGGGATCTTCACTGTAGACTCCGCCGTCACGTGTAGCTCGCGCAGCTCCAATGACAACAGTCCGACCTCCGTTAAGTAGGAGATTTAAAAAATATATATATATTTCAAAAACCAGCCTGGTTTCTTTTTTGTGACTAACCCAGCGTTATGTCAGGAGGAATATGTAGCCATAGAAAGTGTTAAAAAATTGAAACCAGGCGTTAAAGTTGTTTTTAACGTGTCTAAAGTCCAATGCTTTTCAATGGGGGCCTAGCGATGATATGGTGGTACTACAGCAATGGCGGAGCAATGGCGGCCTCCAGTGTTGCGGTCATAAAGCAGAGCAGCTAGCGGCCATTGGTCACATTGCCAGAAGGAGGGATGTACACTAACACGACCGCGAGCTGGCCAAACTTGCGGGGGAGATATTTGGGCCTGAAAGTCAGAGCGAGTAGTCCCCCATCAGTTGTACAACAAGAGTCAGTGACGGTGGCCGTTCTACTCCACGCCTGGTTGATGTACACACAGACCCCGCCCCCATGCTTCTTCTTGCTACCCGATCCAGGCGCACAGGCGTCCCGAAGCCGCTAAGGGAGAGCTGTGAGTCTGCAATGGTGCTATCCAGCCAGGTCTCCGTTACGCAAATCAGACCTGCGTCCTTGTAAGCCCACTGGCACGAGACTTGGTGAACTGCAGCTTCATTGAACGATTTTAACCCCATCTCAAAACACATTGCATTCGAAACACATTCGAGGACTGCTATACAATGTCTTGGGAATTACCCCCAGTGGAGCACAAATCCTAAAGGCATTAGTCTGATGAAATATTCACATGTTTTTATTCAGTAAAGCTCACCGGCGGCAGAGAGGAGAGGACTTTGTGGAGCTCCAAACACAGGATACACTCCCCACATTACAGCTAGTCGCTGAAAAATTTCTATAGTTTCTCATGTGTTACACAAAAAAGCAATGGCTAGTTTCTACTTTTTAAAATGTTTTTATATGTCAGCAATTTGTGTAGTTCACTGTCTTTTACAATTGCCAGTCCCAGAAATACGTTCACACTGTTTTTGATGGAACTGATGGAATTTTGCTGGAAATTGTTTATGTTGCAATGTTGGTAAACTCTGCTTGGCCGTCAGAAAGGTTTAAACGTGTAAATGAATGCACGTGAAGATTCCAGAGGTGTGGAAGGGTTGTTAGACCTAGAAACAATTCGGGGGAAGTGACTCACATGCAAAGGAAGGGTCTGCAGGTGTGCTAGTACTAAATAAATGAAAGTGTGCCTGGTAGTGTGGTGCAATGGATGGAAATTTGCCAAAGAATTGAATTTAGACATGTCTTGTCGGTCAATGAACTCTGTACCAAACCAAATTAATAATTAATTACATACAAAAATAATTAAATAAGATTTTGTACCAAAACGCCATATTTCCCAAGACATTTCCGGGCCAACAAGTGTCCAGGGTCTTCTCCAGGGTTCCTTCCAATGGGACGTGCCCTAACACCGCCCCAGAAAAGCGACCAGCGGCTCTACTCCGAGCTCCTCCCGGGTGACTCAGCTCCTCACCCTGTCTCTAAGGTGCGCTCAGCCACGCTGCGAAGGAAGCTCATTTCGGCTGCCTGTGTCCGCGATCTCGTCCTTTTGGTCATCACCCAGATCTCATGACCACAGGTGAGGGTAGGAACATAAATCGAGAGCTTTGCCTCCAGATGTGTTGATTTTCATTCCAGTTGCTTCACACTCAACTGCAAACCGACCCAGTGCACTGAAGGTCTTGATTAGATGACGCCAACAGAACAAACAGCTGAGATGAGATCCTGTGGTCTCCAAACCGGACCCCCTCCGGCCCTTGGCTGCACCTAGTAAACCTGTCCACAAAAGTAATAAATATAACTGGTGACAAAGGGCAGTCCTGGCGGAGGCACGAGGTACTGGAAGATACTAGATCTGATAAGATTTTACGTAATGTACAGGTTCTTGTTAAGTTTCTTTGTTTTATTCTTGAGCAAATCCTATCCTTTGGCAAAAAGTAGTTTGTGATTAAAAAATAATTGTCTCTAATTTCCAATATCCCAGCACCTGCCCCAATAAAGTTCTAATCAGTGCAAGTGCAGCCTCCAGTACATGAATTACTCGGTCATCAAACTGTGAAAGTCGGAGGTAGTAAAATCTCTCAACTGTTGCCTAAACACGTTTAGCTCTCACAGACTCTTCCGCACATCTCAATTGTTCACTTGTAGTTAGAAGCTCCTCTCTGCCGCAGCAGCGAGACAGAGTTGAACAAGGCGGACCACCAATCCTAATGCCACGTTCATGTGCTCCTCTGTTGGGAAATGCAGGTGAGCGCTCGCTCAACTAAGGAAAACAACTGGGAAACTTGGGTCAAGACGCGCTTTCGAACTTTCGCACCTGACAATGGAAATCAGCTGATTTGTTCTTTTATTGTCTAATGTGAGCTTTTTACATCAATGCTAGCAAAAAGTACATTTACGTGATATTTTTTGAAACTCACAAACTACAGTTTAGCTTTTGAGATGCTAACAACACATTTAAATGATTAGCTGAACTAAGTCCTAATCAGTGATAAAGGTTTTTATTTAGTGACATTAAAATCCCCACTTTCCCACATACAGTAAAAAGCACATGAACACAAAGTAGGGGCAACAATGTCACATCTGGGGAAAACGAGCTCCACAGTTCACATGAATGCAGCATAACATTAAGCTAATTTAGCCTCGGACTTCCTGGTTAGTGCTGGAGGAAAATGTGCTATATTTTGACAAACAAAAATAACTTCTGTCTAATTTTCTGGTAGATCTATTGTGCCAAATGAGGTTTACTCCACTGCAAGAAAATAATTTGATTACCACAGCTTCAAGGCTCAGAAACTGGACTCTATAGGTTCTTAGATTTCAAATAATTAATGGTTAAGAAATATTTACAAAAACATCCTTGCTTAAAGATCAACCTCTTTGAGAAGATAAGAAACTGTCTCCAGATGCCGCAGTGTGGGAGATGTGTTTTGCCCAAGAACACAACAACAGTATGTGTCCAGTTAGGACTCAAAGCAGTTACTCTCTGGTTGACATAAACCCTAAACCCAATACGCCCCTTTTACCCATTCTGCAGTTTATTTATCCTGCCTTCTTCCACACATTTCCAAACAAATAATTGTCAAGCACCAACCGTCGGAGGTTGCTAAGCCCCGACATAAGTGGCACACACTGGCGGACGTGTGCGTGGTTGTCATGTGGCCAGCATTACGGGATGTGCATTTCCACTCTTTCGGATTTAGAAACTCTTGCAAACTATGTGGAATCATCAAGTTTATGTTGCCAGCACTTTGTAAGCTGCTTATGTTGTGTGCCAGCTTAGCATCGGCGTATTAGCATGAGCCGGGGAGACAGTGACAGGCGCGTCCTCCGCTCTGCCCGCGCTCCTGACTGACTGGCATCTACACTCTTCTCCACACTAGATCCTACCGTTAATCACGAGCGTCATACTGGGGATTTGCACAGGAGAGAGTTGAAAATCATGTGTAGGTCTGGGGATGGCTGCTTAAGAGTGGTTGGGTTGGGAACAGAGATGAGGGGTTAAACATGAGGCTAATGTGTACTTGGTAATGAGGGCATGTCATGTACTCAGTTAGCATTTGGGTTGGGGAAATATCACAATAATAAAAAAAAAAAATCATATTGGAAATCTCACAATACTCTGATGTGGTGTCAGGCAGGGTGGGATTCTGTCCCCACTGCTCTTTCATATTTACATAGACGATCTTTCTGTACAGCTCAATAATTGTACCGCAGGAGGGTCTGTTATTAATCACCTCATGTATGCAGATGACCTGGTTGTGTTCTGTCCGTACAGTGCAGGACTTCAGCATCTTCTGAATATCTGTTCACAATATGGCTTTGAAAATGACATGAAATATAACGCTATGAAAAGCTATATAATGATTGTGAGAACTAAGGATGATATGTCTCTAACATTCCCTGAGTTCATCCTGTGTGGCAGCATTCTTAACGTCACTAATGAGACCAAGTACTTAAATTAAGGGTAATTATATAGTGACCTTACTGATGACAATGGACAGGCCCCCAATCAAGTCCTAATTATTTCATTTCTTGACACACAGGTTGCATTGTTTATTAAATATTTACAAAAAAAATCCTCCCCTTAAGACATTAGATGTTTATTTTTGATGCTGTCTCCAGATGCCACAGTATGTGTCCAGTTCAAAAGGCTCTTTTCCACATGCAGGCGCGTGTCAGCCGAATGGCTCTTTCACCCGCTTTGTCGACCTTTTCCATAACAAAGGCCAAACCGGTCTGACCAGGTATAGGTTTTGGGCCCGACCTCTGGCTGTGGCCAAAGCGGGCTAACCCGTGTCTGATGTGACGTGAACAGACTCTGGCCTCTGATTGGCAACGAGAGAGTGGACAGCCCTCACTATTGACACACAGGTCATATGGATTTCATATTTCACAACATCATACCGCTGTGGTAAAAGGGGATTTTGCTGATATTAGCATTTAGCCGCTGTTAGCGCAGCTTTAGCTGGTGATAGCATAACATTTGCATGTAGCTTACCTTCATAGTTGTATTTAGTGGTTTCTTTTCTGTTTTAATACAGCTTGTCTCCTCTGAATGATTCCATAACTCCCACCAGAGGGCATCATTTGTCCAAATTTGTTCTCATCGCGGCTCTAAAAACTTTTAATGACGATCTGTACAGCGTGCTCCTCTGTGCGGCCCCGGCCACAACAAATGTGTGTGTGTGTGTGGTGGAAACAAAGGTCTGCGGGCTAGTGTCGATACGTACACGTAGATCGTGGCGTGCGCGGCCGGTTCGCGCTATGTGGAACGACGGCTAAAGTGGTTACTCTCTGGTTGACGCAAACCCTAAGCCCAATACGCCCCTGATGATTGTGAGAACTAAGGATATGTCTCTAACATTCCCTGAGTTCACCCTGTGTGGCATTGTTCTTAACCTCACTAATGAGACACCTGGAGTACTTGGATCATTATACAGTATCATGACCACAGGCAGCTGTGTAATCTGTATGGATAACATGTTGGTCAGGAAATTTCATTTGTGTTCTGTGGATGTCAAACTTAACTGATTTAAAGCGTTTTATTCTCCTCTCTACATGGTACAGCTGTACATGTCTGGCAGTACAGTGTGTAGGACAGTCTAGGGTTGACTGTGTAATATGGTTTTGCGCTGCTGCACGTTATTATTACCATCATTTCCGGACTATAAGCCACTACGCTTTGAACCTTGCAACCATGCAGCTGATTTATAAATGTTCATGTTCATACTGAATATTGTGTTGTGACTCATGTTATCAATGGCAATACACCTGGGTCTGATGAAAGAACTCTGATGTGAGAAAGACGCAATAAAGATAACATAAAGTTGTGGAAGCAATAGAGAGAGCTCACACGGTTCCTTTGGGACGTGCCCCACTCATCTGCACAATAACTGGGACCGGTGCAAGCCCTGTCGCTGTCTTCCTCTACCTCTGACCGCAGTTTTTCCTGCACACCGGGGCAGGAGCTGCAGGATGTCCTCCTGCGCTATAACGTGGCTTTGTGTCCAAAAATAAATGCGTTTACTTCTCTCACCGCTGAAATATTATTAAGCGAAGCACAGGTCAAATTGATCAAAAGCTAACCTCAAGCAATTCACCACGAACCCAGCTCAGCTCAGAGCAGCTTCGAACACCGGGAACCTCACGGGGGCCAGGACCGTGTGCGCAGACAGGCCGAGGAGGACGGCTCTAAACACGCTCCTATACAAGTTGAGCTCTGTTATGTCACGTTTTTGTCGCCAGTGATGTCACGTTTTTAGGTTTATGCCTTGTTGTATCCTGTGATATTTTGTTGTTGTGATGTTTTGTTTTTTTCCTTTGGGCAGCTGTGGTTGTTGTACAGTATATGCTATAGAAATAAACATGACCTTGACCTAAACACGGCCACACTCCCAAGGAGTCGCTGTGCGGGCAGCGCTTTAGTTTGACTGAACACACAAGTTTAAAGAATCATATAATCTAATTTTGAATGTTTAAGTTCTTAACGCATTTTTATAAACGTAAATGTACCTGTAACTGTTCTCTTGAAATTTTCGACCACACACAAGGAGAAAAGTCCTGTATTCCCAGTGTGCTGATAGCACGTTCAGCTGCGCTTGGGACAGTGTGGACAGCTGCGGCTTTATGTACTTTTTTTTTTCTTTATAAATTATGTTTGTTCTGTTTATTTTCAAGAGTGCTCAATAGTCCAGAATTTACCATATTTTAAATTCATGTGAAGACTGAGCAACTCTCAGAATGCCATTATACGGTGTGGAATCATTGGCGCTCATGTGGTTGGCAGCTAGAGAATTCCTGGTGCCTATCGTTTTTACTTGCAGTATTTTCATTATTTTCTACCTTCTCTTTATTTTAACGTAGCTATGGAGCATGTGCTCGCACTTGTGTCCTTAATAAAGATTGAAGACTTTAATGAATTATGTAAATAAATGCAGACCTCCTCTTTACAGACTCACCCAAACTCGGTTGCAGACAAGAAAACAAATGTGTATGACTTGAAGGAGACAGGCTATTATGGAAAATCAACCTTGTTATAATGTTGTTTCCTTGTCGAAAACAGACCTGGAGTTGTACCTCGGTCCTTTCATACTGTTTTGACTAATCCTCAGGTAATCCTGTTCACTCCGGTCATTTCTTCTTCTACTGCTGTTGCTCCGATATGTACTTCCAAGGTTCTATTGCATCATTGGTAAAAACCCAAAAGCGACCTCCACATTTGCAATGCCCATGATCGGTTCTAAGAAGTTCTGCTCTCAAACGGGTCATTTATCAAGAAAGGTGCTAAATAGTGAGTGCAAACTGGAAAATAATTTATGACTATTTGTGGGCATGTTGCACCTAATCTACCACTTGAGATTGCCTGTATTACACGAGCAAACGCTCGGTAAATGACCCCCATTGTGTGTTTATGATGCCGCCCTATAGCTAATAAGCACACTGTCCAATAAAAGCATGTTTAAATTACTGTAAGACATTCCCCACTGCTGCCTGAGGAGGGAGCTTCAGGCAAACCTCTCACCAGCCCATGCCCCTGTGTTTTAGAGCTACTGTCTTATTCATCCATCCATCCATTCATCCCTCCCTCCCTCCCTATGGTCTCAAGCTCTTACTAATATGATCTGCATTGTGACAAAAGTCTAATCGTCCCAACATTATATTGTTTGAACAGTATTCTGGAGAGTAATATATTTGGACTCCTCAGTATTGGTATTTCATGTTTTATCTCTTTAAAAACAATGGTTATGTTTTGACTTTCACTCCTAATTTTGGAAAATGCACAGAACGTCTGGATGGACTAAAAACAAGCTAATAGCATGAAGCGATTTGGAGCACATTCAAGCGCTGAAATGATCAGAGCAAGTCGGATGGAGCTGTCTGTTAATGTAGCAGAAATGAGAAGAGGTTATCCATGGAGCTAATGGAGTTGTGCGTAATTTGTGTGTCATGTGCATATGTTACAACATTTTAATGAGATATAGCAGCACCATTAAAAGGCAAAACTGGAGCTATACAAACATCTGAAATAAGAGCAACATTTCCACAGCCAGCTCAAAGGACGGTCTGAGGAAAATTCTTCCTAATTGAGAGGGAAGAAATATATTTCAAAAGTGCACTGCGATTCCCAAGGATAGTGGGGTGTTTCTGCAGACAATATTGACTGTAACAACATCAGCTGCAAGAGCTGAAACTCGCACTGAGCTCTGAAGCAGACAGCAACCGAAGTCTGCAGGACCAGCAACAGACAAACACAAGACTGCCATAGAAATGGCTCTGCACGAGGACAAGCATCGCTCCCTCCGCCTCAAGCAGACATTGGATCTGAACAGAGCTGAGGTCAGAGATCTCCAGGCTC
Source organism: Neogobius melanostomus (assembly GCA_007210695.1). NCBI lineage: Eukaryota > Metazoa > Chordata > Actinopteri > Gobiiformes > Gobiidae > Neogobius > Neogobius melanostomus. The sequence continues at coordinate 172,838 of VHKM01000437.1, forward strand.
AAAGTCTACAGAAGGAGATTCGGACACTCCAGGCCTCCATCTCTGAACGGGACAGTAAGAATCTCCTACTACAGTAGGACATAGACAGTCAGTCATTTAACATGGTGACTCAGGCGCTCAGGGCCAGTTATGAGAAGTTTCAGAATAAAGTAAAGGAACTGAACGGACAGATGGACCAGCAGTGTGTCCTCAATGTCCAATCAAATCAGGACGCTGAGACACTTCCAGTACAAACGACACAGGAGCACCAGAGGAACACGACACTCAAAGGACAAAGCACTTAAAGGACCACAGCACAATGAGGCAGAAGGAGAACATGAGAAGGCTTGAGGACCAGAAGCGCTCCATGAAGGTAGGTTATCTTTTTTGTTTTTTTCTCTTAAAGGAATAGGCCACCGTTTTTCCATACTGAGATATGTTCTTACCTAAGTGTAGACGAGTTCATCTGTACCTGTCTGGTCTTCACATGTGCCTTCTGTAACGTAAACACAGCACAGACGGCGTTAGCATTTAGCCTCTCTCTTCTCCTCTATAGCTCCAAACGAGGTGAAGATAGAAGCTACCAAACTCTTCCACGTTTTCCCTATTTAAATATGGTTATGTGAAGTGTTACACCATAAAGTATAATTACACAAAATTAAACAATGTGGATTTTCTAAGCGGATAAAAAGGGGAACTATATTGTAAGGCGTAATAATACCAGGAGTAATTCGGCATTCGCACAGTGATATCTTCACTTTACTGCGCAGATGCTGAATTACTCCTGGTATTATTACGCCTTACAATATAGTTCCCCTTTTTATCCGCTTAGAAAATCCACATTGTTTAATTTTGTGTAATTATACTTTATAGTGTAACACTTCACGTAACCATATTTAAATAGGGAAAACGTGGAAGAGTTTGGTAGCTTCTATCTTCACCTCGTTTGGAGCTATAGAGGAGAAGAGAGAGGCTAAATGCTAACGCCGTCTGTGCTGTGTTTACATTACAGAAGGCACATGTGAAGACCAGACAGGTACAGATGAACTCGTCTACACTTAGGTAAGAACATATCTCAGTATGGAAAAACGGTGGCCTGTTCCTTTAACATGTTTTGAATTTAGGTTATATATTTCTACTACAGGTTTTTGCTTATGTAGTTATTTTTAGGCCGTGTCTACGAAACCGTTTTTGCTATTTTGCCATCTTTGAGCAGATCAAAAGGTTTCATGCTAATGTGCACTTGGTAATGGTTTGAAAGATAAAACAATGATTTTCTGTTTGACCAATTATGTCATTATGTCATTTATATTGGTGGTGCAGAGGTTAGCGCTCGCCCGGGTTGGATTCTCGGGCCAGGCAGGGACTTTCTGTAAGGATGTCTGTGTAGGCTCTCGGTCATACAGGAGTTGTCCATCTTCAATGAAGGTTCTTGAGTCATCTTCTTACTCTGTAGTTGAAGTAAACTCTGTGAGGAGTTTGATTGAGTTTGCCCTTGTGTGCTACAGTTTCTACCACTAAAACTATGTACAATAGGTTCTCCTCTGGAGCCAGGTCTTTCCTTGTTAAATAAAGGTCAAATAACCTAACCCAAACAATATTCCTAATCTTAACCTTAATCATACCCCGTTCCTAAGCGTAACACTTTATTTTTAATGGTTTAAAGCCTTGAAGAGCTTTTATTATATTACTATCTGTAGGACAGTGGGGTGTTAAGGGCCTGTCACAATTGGCGCACGGGCACTATGCGATTGTGTGCAGCCTCAAAATATGAGGGTCGTGCGAACACTCTCTTTTGGCGCACGGGCATCTGCACGAGCGACCGCTATTGACCGCATGAAAAGGTGTGAATCTCAGTTGGATCATCGGTCGCAGCTGAATGTCATGTGTAACACCTACGCTGTTAGGCAAAGGACTGTAGGGTATGGACCAGTTCTAGATTCGAAAGGAGTGGTGTGTAATCCAAAATGAGAGCCAAAGTCAATAAGTTTAAATGGAAAAGCCGGCAATTTACTTTACATAGACAATAAAAAGGACAAACATCAAACATTAATACTGGCACTTCTGTTAGTTACCCGTTACACCTTTATATTGTTTAACTTTTGAGATGAGTTCAATAAAAGGTATGTTTTACTTGTTTCACTTATTTCCTTATTTCAATAAGTTTTGTTTTATGACCGGTCATTTAGTTACTTTTGAGTGTTTTGAATTTAAACCTATTCTTAAATTACTTTAATTTAAGTTTAATCTTGGTTTCAGGTTTATATTATTCACTCTTTTCAATTTTCAAACACGTTTTGTCACTTTAAAAATGACACCATAGGTACCCTTTAAATACATAAATAAAACAATTATCAAAAGGATCCAGTAAACAATTTGGCTTGCAAAGCAATAACAAAAAGAAAATGGCTTCTAATTGTCCAAAAACTTAGCAAAACTTAAATTGTGGATATGTTCTGAGTTCAATGTAGGCGCCCTTTAACGTGTGCTCAAATCCGTTGGAAAAACTCCACAAACGCTCCTCAAACCTTGGTCTGGGAGTCAGTGAGGTTCTTTGGTGGAATGCGGACCACGCGCGCCTCGCGAGACGCTGCCGTTGATCCTGAGAATGTTCCGTTGGGTGGCTCGCCTTGGTCTCGACTCGATCCTGGGTCCAAGAACTCGATCCAACTCCAAGAACTGAGGTGTTCTCGGGGTGGGGATAAAACCTGGCCTGTGGAGCAGGCCAACAAGGATCACAATTAGCATTAAATAAAATTACATTCAAGTAAAAACACAAATCCAGCCGCTTACAAGGCTGCGGAGGCTACGTAACTTAAGAGAGAAACAAAAAAAGAGAGGCGACCATTTGTTTTTAGCTGAGCCGCTTACTGTTACTGGGAAATAAAGCTTCTTTTCACATAAAATGAACAAACCACCGTAAAAATAATCAACATTGTGACCAACAGAAATAAAAGTAGAAATGCAGAAAACGTTAAGTTACCGTTATCTGGTCCCTGCCGTCTCGGGCAAAAGCGTAACTGCCTCGTTTAACCGCAGCGACAAACGCTGTGTAAAAGAATACATTTATATTAACTTCAGCACCAAATGCTGGACAAGAGAAATAAAAATAAAAGAGCAAATATATTGTTACCGTTTCTTTGCTCTCTGCCGTCTCAAGCAAAAGCATCGGCCTCGTTTAACCGCAGCGACAAACACTGTACAATAAATAAGTTTGCGTCAACTTCAGCTTCAAATGCTGAGCAACAAACAAAAACTTTCCAAATAAATAACTCACCGAGACTACTCTCAAAGGTTTCACGTCTCGTAGACACACTCCTCCCCCAACCTGGCAAGGCAAACGGTGTATAAGATCACTTTTCGGTGTAGTTTGGGTCAGTTTTGTTCGTAACGGCTGCACTGCTCTTTTCAGACTCCTGCCGCTGACTGAGCCTCGGCCAGGTGGGGGAGGGGCTTACGCTGAGAGCGTCTTGAATCAGTTATATTGATAACGGTTTACAATGTAACTTTTTATAATAACATTGTAAATCCCACTAATTATATATTTAATGTCACGTAGTTTTTTAACTGTTTTAAGCGAATATTTAATTAGGTTATTTATGAATATTTATAAGGTTATTTATTGTCAGGTTTTGTCCAGTTACACCAGTGTTTATTTGTAACGGGGGTTACACATGCATGCACAAAATTCAGTTGCGATCAATTGCGACTGAATATCGCCGCAGCAGGCCGCTACAGTTGCGAGAATGGTGAAAGATAAATCGTCTCAGTCATGCAGATGGTGAGAGACTGGTGAGCGCCACTATCAGTCCCGTAGAGGCTGGTCTAGAGAGCGGATCGGGCCGTTTTTTTCTGTCCGAGCCCGGCCCTTGGAGGGGCGGGGGTTGGGGGTGATCATAAACCCACTGTTACCTCGTAGCGCAGGTGACTTCAATACTTGTCAAAACTTCTCTCAGTCCGTGCGCTTAGAGCGAACGCACACCGAGACACTTTGAAACAGTTTCACCACATTTCTACTGGCAGTGATGCGCGCGCTTCACAGAACCCATTAACCTGCTAAAAAGAGCCACGTTTGCCCTCTCTCTTACACCACGGACTTATGTGTTATATTTTATTTTTGATAAATGGATAAATCAGGTGTTTAAAGCGCTGCACGGTTTGAGAAAAGCCTTTGAAGTGAGGTTACGCAGCGCGTAATGTTGGCATGGCGCGCTGCGCTCTACACCGCCACACAGAGTCCTGCACGGGCCCATTTTTGGAGACCCGCACCCATCCACTACAGCACCTACCCGCCCGTAAACCCGTGATTATATCAAGATTTAAATACTGGTAATACATCGGTGCGAATGATTCCTGTGTATTGTCAATGTAAGTGCGCGCACATGTGCGGGTGATGAGTGTGCGTGGCGGCAGGTGCCGTAGAGCTGTGGGAATCAGCGGCAATGCGCACCCGCTGTTCAGAGCGGCGTGAAGAGGCCGGAGGAGTAAAAACACAGATTCGCGAAAAATGTATTGATCATCTGAACTTGGAACATCATAACCACTCCTACTACATCATATAGACACAAGTGAAACAGACACTGTCTGGAAAGAGGGAATCTTCATGTCAAGCAGCAGCGGTTTGAAATGCCTTTCCCGAGCCCAGGCATTCGGATCAGAGGAATCATACGCGTCAATAAAGTTATGGAAACACGGGCGCGATCAAAATAAAGGACGCACTGGATTACAAACATGTTTTTAAGGGGATTTTATCATGACATGATCGCTGCAGGTAGGCTACTACACACTCCAAACCCACACATATTGAAATAATATCCAGAAGAGGGAGAGAGGAAAGAGGCGAGATTTGCCTCAAGTGTCAGAGAAATGTAGCTCGTAAAACTATAGCCTACTGTCACCAAAGTACAAAGAATCAGGAAACCGTTTTCATTCATATCTTAGAAGCAACAGCACGAGCTGTGTGGTTCGGTCTGTAGACACCATAGTGATATAGATTAAATATTGTGCGGGTAGCAGCTACCCGCCGAGCCGTCCGTGTGTTATCACTACCCACCCGCAAACGACAGAGTCAGAAGTCAGACAGAAGCTGGTCACTTCCCCGGAGCAGGGCCTGAGCTCAGGGTCTTGCTGGGCTTTGGTGCGTAAAAGCACTGGGCCCAGTTTATTGTATTTTTTCCCCACAAAAACGAACGCTAAGTCAACTAAACAGGCCCATTTTAATTTTACACCAGTTTGATTTGTTTTAACGCGCTGATGTGTCCGAGTCCGACCCGAGCCCGAAAATAAATTCTAAATATTTGTCCGAGCCGGTTGTAGCGCTCTAGTCCGCACCACTGCCCGCACTCAACGTCTGTTGCCCGTGAAACACTCACTCACCAGCCGCTCACAAGCCTCTCACCATTCGTTTTCTTCCTTGCACCACTCGCATTTGGACACTATCCAAATCAACCGCATCCAGTCGCAGCCTGTACTCTATTGTGACTGTGACTGCGATTTCTTAAAGGTCTACTTTGCGATCTTTGCGACTGATGGCGATTTCAATTTTGGCGTAGAACAAATGGAGGACAAAGTCACTGCGGTCAATGCGCCAATTGTGACAGGCCCTTTAATCTGAATTTGTGCTGAATTTACATGAATGAAAAAGTACTTTATAAATAATGTTTAGATTTTTTGCAATTGGCCCATGAAACTGCTGCAAATGAGGGATCATGAAGGCCTTGGCAAAAGAGACAGGCACCCTCCAGGAAGAACTGGAGAAACAGCGCAACACAGATCAGATCCTGCAGCTGGACTTTAAGGACACAGTTGGAATAATCAGCGGCTCGGAGGAATAGAATGTGTCGCTTCGGGCAGAGAGACAAACCCTCAGCAAAGAGTTTGTGAGATCTCAGGAGAAATCCTTTGAGACACCAACACGTCTGGAACCAGAGCTGAGGACGACCAGGGAAGAGCTGGGCAACACCTTCAAAATGCTCATGAAAGCACAAGAGGTGACAGAGGAGCACCAGAGGAACCAGGCTCTGGAAGAAAAAGTCAGCAACCAGAGAGGACACAGGAGATAATTAGAGAAAGAGCTCACATTCTCCAAGAATTGGAGCGTGTTTTCAAGAGGATACAGAAGGAGAAACAAGATATGAAGAGGGACACTAAAGAGCAAGACAAATCTAAGGAGCAGACATCAAAGATGATCACACACCTGCAGAGAGAGCTGATGGTGGAGAAAGACGTTTGCTAGAAACTCAGAGAACAGCTCCAAGTCTTAAAAGGAGAGGGTGAGAAGATCAGAAAGAAGTGGAAAGAAGATACAGGGCCCTTTGTAAAGATTTGATGAACTTGCTGGACTCAAAAATGGCCAGAGGGACAGACTTAGAGAATCTGAGTGGACCATCGCTCAGCTGAAGATGGAGAAGATACTCCGAGTAGATCTCGACATGAAAATAAATAGAGAAGAACCACGCCATCGAGGCCCAAATGAAGAGGCTCAAGATAAACGCACAGAAGAAGGAAGAAATAAACCAGAAACTTCAGGAAAAGGACAAAGAAACACCTCTTCAACAAGTGTGTTTAAAACTAGGTCTTTAAACCCACACTCCAGAAGATTCCACAATAAAAGTGACTTCACCTCATTAAACCAACAAAACTGTCTTAAAAATAAAAAATATGATAAAAGAAAGTATGGTGTGTAAAACGTCTTTGAGACATGGAGACACTGGGACATTTAGTTCTCTGCAGAGGACATGGAGACACTGGGACATTTAGTTCTCTGCAGAGGACATGGAGACACTGGGACATTTAGTTCTCTGCAGAGGACATGGAGACACTGGGACATTCAGTTCTCTGCAGAGGACATGGAGACACTGGGACATTTAGTTCTCTGCAGAGGACATGGAGACACTGGGACATTCAGTTCTCTGCAGGAGACATGGAGACACTAGGACATTTAGTTCTTTGCAGGAGACCTGGGTGTAGGACTGAGCTGGGACTGAACCAGACCTAAACAATAACTGTATAACTGATGTGTCTTGGACTGACAGTTTGCAGATTCTGTAAAGTGGTCTGGCTTTTACCGAGGCCTATCTAGCCTTGGCGACTTCAGAGAACACACTCATGTTCTCACCGAACCACTGTGCGTGTTTCTCCTCCTCCATTAAATCCATCCAATCTATTATCTCTATATGACAACATGTATCAGAGGCGTCAGGGCTGGAAGATGGATCACACGCTCGAACAGGCTTTCATGTCTCAGATATATCGATCCTACTGCTGTCAGGAGTCGCAGAGTTCTGATATGTCCAAGTCCAGAGATATGGGGCACCTCTGCACGGATGTATCAGGTTTGATCTTTTAAATGAATGTCTGTGCATGGAAGTAAAGACTGTTCTTTTTGGGGCACTATTCCACAGCAACATCCAGGAACAGTACAGTATTCAAACATGTGTTAAGATACATTTTCTGGAAGTATTTTTATTCAACTGGTCTTGTGGGCATGCATTTCGAGCTCTGAAGGGGAGGTTTGCACATGTATATATAATATAAAATATAATATAAATACCAATCATTAATGATTGATTTTGAACATATTGAACATGTGAGCAACACAACACACCTCTACAAAAAATGTAAGCATAAAGGCTGTTACAAATCAAAAAGAACAAAAGCAAACTTGTGAACGCTCTTTCAAAGTCAAGTTTAAGTCCAATAAAGAGTGGGCAGAACTTTCACTTATTTAACCCCACCCCCTATTCCAAATACAATACATTTCCTGTTCTTTCATAACGTTTTTCAAAACTCAGAAAATAATAATGATTAAATCTGCACGCGGCGATAAAGGCCTTCGCCCCCGGCGCAAGTCCCCACCTTGTGACCACCCCGGCCTTGGCCTCACCCCACAGCTTTGCTCTCTCTATAATTAAAATCCTTTCTACGCCCAGTGAAGTTTTCTGCCACAGCTGGACAGTAAGATTATGTCACTAAAAGAAAGGTGTAAAAAGTCGCCAAATTCCATGCAATAATCGCGGACTTCTCACTCCTATCTTGTCCTGTCCCGCTTCCGACAGAATCAATCCCAGTCCTGTCCCACTACCACGTGTTTCACAATGTAGTTTTGAATATGCACATTGAAGGCATAGGCCGATAAAAGCCACACGTGGCTACTGAAATAATCAGGGCTAGTATAGCCACACTATTAGTCTACCCAGAAGCACTATTTAAATTCAGGCAGTTTCAGTTTTATTTCATAGGGGCAGTGGAGCATGACACCTCCCTTTTAAGATCACCAGCTGAGCCTAGGCCCTGTCCTTGTATCGCACAGTTTTGACTAATGAAGTGAGGAAAGTTAGTGTTCATTCGTGTTTAATCATTTCTCTCCATGTTTTTGTGGTCTCATGAAATAACAGCAGCATGTCAGCCGCTTCGCTGGCTGCTTTATCGGACACTTTCTGCAGCTTGATAAAATATACTCCCGCTCCCGCCCTCTCTCTCGTCCCAATCACGGGGTCAATAGTGAAATTCATTATTTCTTGTTATCAATGATGAAATGGAAATTCCAGGGCTTTGACCACTGCTTTTATGTGAGAGGGAGAAATGCACGCATATGTAAGGCTCAGTCCATACTGTATGTAGCAGGGTATCTCACAAAACTAAGATATTTTCCTATGATCTGGTCTATCATCCACACAAAACCAGAGATGTCTGTCGATAAAAACAAAGGTTTCTAAAACCTCCGGCCAAAGTGAAGATTTGGAATACTCCGGTTATGTGTTTGAGTGTGGACAAAAATAACCGGAACCTTAAAAGTTCTTGGCTTGATGATCTCTAGGCTGTGGGTCAGGCGGGTTATTTTTGTTCTAGCATATTTTGCAATCTTCCGTGCTAAACAAGGACCGGATGGCAGGACAGTTTCAGCTTACGTTTTATTTTGACTGACGCAATACAATAACTGACTGTAACCGGCCGCGCTCCAAGGCTGAACCATAACAATGGGTGCCATGCCATTGGTCCGACAACCCATTGGTCCGACAACCCATTGGTCCGACAACCCATTAGTCCGAAGTCTCATTATTCCGAAAATGACGCATTGAGCAGAGGTGCCATTAGCCCGACATCTCTAACCCAGTTGTGTTGTGGATTAGAGAGCCATATACAACCATTGGCCCTAACCTTAAGGTCAGAGGACTTTAGCTTGAACCTCATTTTACTTTTCAACCTCTACTCAATGGGACATTTTCGGAAAAATGAGAGGTCGGACTAATGGGTTGTCAGACTAATGGGCCGAACCCTAACAATGTAGGAACCAGCCATTTATACACAGATCAAGGCAAGAAGAAAAACATAATAAACAAAATACGACATGTTCGCCAAAGACCGCAACAGTGGTTTTGGGTCAGACTGGGACGCACTTCTGCTGGGAGAACTTTGAGATGAAGACGTCAGTCATTACGAGTTATTACGTGCAAAGACAGTCTACTGTCAGCGATCAGCGGCCTGGTCAACTGGTACTATTTATCTGACGGAAGATTACAAAAATCGGCAAAATGCATTTTGTTTGTCAAGGTACTGTATATGTCTCACAATTGTTAGGCAGATCTGTAAAGCTATAACAGTGCCTCTAGTGGAGAGATTTGAACAATGAATATACTTGACAACACATAAAAACCAAGGCTGTGTGAAGTTTTTTTCTATACTGAGGGAGGATTTATGAATGCCCTGCTACTGTATGTGTGGACAAGGCCTGAGATACATTTATATAATTTATGAAGTTTCTCCATAATAAACAGATTATTAGACTATGTACAGTATAGTGGCCGTTAGACGTGAACCAGACCCACAATAAGGAGAAAAAACTGAGTATGTTTTAACCTTTGGATCAGAAGCCACTTTTATATGTACATTTTTATTATTAACTATTTCATTAAGGACTTCTAACCAGGCTTTGACTTCATCTAAAGGTCGATGGGTTGACAACAGCTGAAAACATCTGCATTGTTCATAATTTGCGTTAGCTAATGGACATAGGAAAAATAAACTGACCAAAATACAGAATTCTCAACGTTTCCCAGAGTAGCCGGCTAGATAACTGTTTATCTGGTCATACACCATTTGTCCTTCCTATTTTTAGTTGTATAAAGCATAAAATGTAAAAACTACTAAGCCTCAAAGTAAATATGGCTCTGTTTGTCTAACACCTAGTTTAGGCTAGTCACGTGGTTCATGACGTGCCGTCTTCATCAATGGGTTCAGCTTGACTTTTATTTGACTGGTCAACTGGCTACCTTAATAAAAGTAACGATTCTGCGGATTTGAGCTTTTTGTATTCAACATAGTGTTTATCAAGCAATAAGGTAAAATTGTCGTTTTTTAGAATTCTAAAGTGCAAAGCCTGTGTTTTTGTGGCTTTTCGTATGTCAACGTAGGTCAAATGAAACAATTTATAGTTAAAATACACGGTTGGCATATTATTACAGAAGCACAATGCGCTCATGCCCTCAGCGATAATAGATTTCAGTAAACCTGAGCTCCCTGCGTTAGCGTTTTGCTGATGTGACCTTTGATATCAAAAATCCACCCAGTCAAAACTTGATAAAACATTATAACGTCAGCACGTATTAGTTAATAAGGTCATACGTTTGTCCGGTGTCGGGACGCTGACTTCAAGCGCCCATTGAAGTTTAACATGAGCTGATTACACTGGACTCTATTGTGAACAATAGTAGAGTAGCTTGTTGTGGGGAGCAGTGCTGAGCTCATGGACGATTCCTGGGGAGGAAATACAACTCATTTGAGAGACAAATTGTTGTGATTTGTGATTTGTTTACCTAATCGACTGTTGAAAACTTTCTTCAGTAAGAAGTCATGTCTAAACTGCTTGTTTATTTCAAACTTTGGAACAGCCCTCGCTGACTTGGACAGACCGTTATGTCCCAGGACGTGGACATTTGATGGAGAGAAGATTCAGGACTGTGAGGACCATAAGACAGAAGATGAAAGAGGAAAGTCTTTCATTCATTGAGTGAGGAGGAGCTCCAGGTGCTCGTAACGTAACAACAAGAATAACATTAAAGGTTTATGGAATATCGTAAACAGTATAATTACCCACAATATTTCAACGACAAGGATAAAACTTTAAATAACATGAATGAAGTAGTCAATACATTCAATACATTCTTTGTAGATGTCGGCCCGAACCTTGCGGCAAAAATTGCAAATGTTGAGAAATATAATTGTGAGCTCATAGACACAAATACAACACTGTTTCTCAATCCTGTTGAGGAAAAGGATATACTGGACATTGTTGAGGGTGTAAAAATAAAACCTCGACAGATTATTATGACATGGATATTAAGACCCCTCCTGGAGCCTCCACCTTAAAGGTCCTATATCATGCAAAATCGACTTTTTGGAGCTTTTAGCCATGTTGTTAAGCTATTTCCTTCTCAAAAACACCCCCAGAGCGGTTTTGGCTTCATTCACGCAGTTCTAAGTAATCCTCCTGAATCCTGTTCTCTGAGCAGCTGCTCCGCCCTCTCCTGGTAAACCACTGAGCTGTTCAGTTGTGTCGTCACAAAGGAACGTGCTCTACGTCTGTAATGTAATGCCTTATGGCCTGGTTTTAATTTATAAAACAGCTTTTAAAAAAAAATTTTTTTTGAAAAAAAAAAAAGAAAAAAAAAGAAAGAAAGCAGCAACTCTCCGACGCGTCTGTGCTGTCCCGCGACGCTAATCAAGCGCACCCACGGCTGGAGGATCCATGGATCCCAGCAGAAGTGTTGTTTTGAAGACTGAGCTCTTTCTAACATACTCTGGACACGCCTGTTCTTTTTTCTTACCGAACGATAATGTCACGGATGCGCGTTTGGCTACGAGAGGAACAGGACTATTCAGCCTTCCTAAAGAAGAGTGCACTCGCCACAAGTTGGAATTTCTTTCCGGGATTCAGCGACTTTATCAACCAACCTGATGGATGCTTGGTGAACCTTGGCCAGAATCAAAGTGGATTAACTTTTATAACCAACGCGATCTCATGGGGAGTCCAGACTGAGCGGTGAGTCAATCAAAACGTGTGTTAGCGTGTGTGTTAGCGTGTGTGTTGGCGTGTGTGTTAGCCTGTGTGTTAGCGTGTGTGTTAGCATGTGTGTTAGCGTGTGTGTTAGCGTGTGTGTTGGCGTGTGTGTTAGCATGTGTGTTAGCCATTTATGAAACTGTGTTGCACATGTCAACTCCTTATAACTGCATTATGTGAAGTAACTTCACTTTTTGCAGCAATATTTATATTTATAATACTGCAAATGTGGAATGAGCAGAGAGAGGGGCGGAGTTAACTGAATCGAAGCGTCTTGTCTTCCGGGTAGGGAAAATACCCCCCCAAAAATACTTATATTTCTCTCAAAAATGAGTACTCCATTAGTGATGGAGGTACAATATATTATATATATGCCTATACTTTACTTTGGAATGGCTAAAATAGCATGATACAGATCCTTTAACGTGGTGGAGGGGTTTGAGCGCCCAAATGATCCTGGAGCTCTGTTGTCGGGGGCTTGGTGGCCCTGGTAGGGTCTCCCATGGCAAACAGGGCCTAGGTGACGGGTCAGACAAAGAGCGGTTCAGAAGCCCCTTATGATTACCACCATCAGCATGGAGTGAATAAAACCCCTCCCTTTCATGTGTGAAGCGCTTTGGGTGTGACTAGTGTCATATGAAAAGCGCTATACAAATAAGATTCCCTTCCCCTTTTATTTAATTGTCAGAAAAAAAAGATATTCCAAAAGCACAAATTCCTTTCATGCTTTTTTATTGTTATGAATTACGTGACGAATTAAACTTAGCTGTTGTGTCTTTAGGATTCAGAAACTGTATGGCGCTCAGAGGAGTTTAGGCGCAAAAGGAAGGAGAAAACCTGAACAAAGCTGTCTCAGATTCTGGAGTTAGCTGGCATTTGTATAATATTAAGTAAGTACGTGAGTAAGTAAATAAGTGCTTTATTGTCATTGTACAACTGTACAACAAAATAGTGTTCAGGTGTTAGTCCTGAGCTGCTGCAGCTGAGCCGCGCTGCCACTGTGTGTCAACCTGACCCGCATGACCTTGGAAGTCGGGGAAACTGTAGCACTCGGAAGAAACCTGGCTGGCTGCCCTCTGTCTCCTCTGATCCTGAGTACAAGGAGAAAACCTATGCAGACACGGGGAGAACAAACTTCACACTCCAGGGATTGAACCCGAGACCCTCTTGCTGTGAAGCATGAGCGCTAACGCCTTGCCTACTCCTGCTTTAAATCAACCTCATCTGTGTTCACTGCTCAGATGAGCCACATGTGTGAACAGCCTGGCTAATGCTTACAATAGAGACGTATACATCCCACCAGTAGAGGGCAGTGATGTGACGTTCATGACTGAATTGGCTCCTCTGATTTGGTTTTTCTCTAGCTGTTGTGTTTTTTTCTAATTGTGACACAAATGTATACATAATTTCAGAAAGTCAAATAAAACTGTCCCGCTGTTTGTATCGATGATTTGAATCAGGGCATGTGATATGATTCATCAAGCTGAAATCTTAAAAGATCAGAATAAGAAAGTCATTAATCCCATCACTAGTGTATTAAATGACGTCATGTAAGTACCAAACAAACACCACCACGGTACTGTTCTGTCAAAGCCTAATTCTGCTCATTGCACACTCGGAGCTGATGAGGGCTTATGTCTGTATTGTGTCTAAATTTACCAGCCTAAGCCTCTTATGCTACGCTCATTGGCCCGTGCGAAAACAAAGGTGGACTTATTGGTTTTGGTGTCGTCAGCGTCACTTTACAATAATTCTATACAATTCTATTCACGTACTTCCATATTTCCCGGCCGACGTAGAAACAGTGCCATTATTAAGAGTTACGAGTCTCCGGGCTCTCTTATGTCTGAAAGCCGTCTCTCCAACTGCGCCTCAATAATAAAGTCACATTTATGGAGCAAAAACAACAAAGATTTTCTTTACGGCCGTGTAGGGTCATGTGTTAGCACGCAGCGTGTATTTATGGATTTATAGATTATAGGCGTTTATGATATTTGGCCGGATGTGGAATGGTGTTTTAGTCAGAAAGAAAATAAAAAGGATGCATGAAATAGGCAGATAACAATATGATCTTAAGCTGTGATCTGTATTGGGTAGTTTTTTGCCTTTGCAGATTTGCACCTAAGAAACGGATTCAGCAACAATCTTTTAGCAGCAGGATGAATACAGTATATACACTATTCTGATGCCATAGGGAAAAACACCTTCTAATACCGTCCATATTACTAAATAAGCCTTCATTTGAAAGAAAACCAACATCCAGGTCGTTTTTGTCTTATAGGAGTCCTAAAGCCAAGCAGCCTAAAATGGTTTTCTTGTTTTTTTGGGCTGAGCTAAACTAAAAATACTAGTTTCAAAATGGATACAACAAATCATTATCAGGGTCTGACACATGACCTACTGTATTTACAGTGTCATTGAACGACTTCTTTAAAAAATCGTGCCCAAATTTAACTTCTTGGGCTTCTGCTAATGGACACTTCTCAAATGTAAGGCAACATTAATGCCAAATGTGGAACTTGTATCACAAAATAATCGGGCAGATGGGCTGAAGCAAGTCCACTACTGTGCAGAGTCCTCTCACTCTCACTGAGCTGTGAACAAACTACACACATTCAAAGGTCAGCACATTAACACCCGCCAACCCGCCAGGTGATGCTGTCTCTCAAACCAATCACAGACTGGTCCATTTCACTTTTATTAATTTAAAGACGCTCTTTAAAGTTCACTCTATTCCACTGCACTACGGCTCTCCTGTAGCGTTTGAATATGCTCTGCTCCAGTTTTGATTGTCCTGTTGCATCTTCAGAGCGTGCTGTTTTTCCTCTTCTGCACAGGCACTTTCTCTTCTCTTTTTCTCCGGACAAAGTGTTTGATTCCCCACTAAACACAGTAGTTTGATGTGCGTTATGAGCGCAGAGAGCTGTTAATGAAAGATCTCGAAACGATCAGGAAGAGAGAGGCATCTATGAAGGGAGGAGCTACCTCATGGGAAGGACGATGGATATTCTTCTCAAACACTTGGTTTGGTGAAAGCTACAGCATGCTACACACAGACTACAGGCTGCACTTATTCTCCGGTTAAGTCCTGCTCAATAATAGGCTACATTTGTTGGCACTTATTAATAAACTTACTATAGCCCTACAACAGTAGGCTAAGTAGATAGCAACAAGTACACGATTTCAAGTAAGCTCAAACTGTCTTTCAATTTTTGGGTTAATTCTTATTTACTTTTCGATGTTAATCTGTTAATATGTACAATAGGATCCCTTCTGGCGCCAGGACTGCCCTGAGAACGAGATTGTTCATCTGAGTGGGACTTTATTGGTTAAATGAAGGTCAAATTAAATGAAAATTGACATTAGAAAACCACTAGCTACAGTGGCCGGTGAGTTAATGTCAAGCCCTGGGCAGCACATCCAAAAGCGAGGCCCAAAACCAGTTGTCTTTTCTCTTTTTTCTGCCCAAATACTTGATAATGTACATAATGAACACCTACAAATATTGTGCATTTGTAAATGTTCTTTTTTGGAGGAATTACTGTATGAATCACTCTACTTAAAGCCACGCACAGCCATGAAATGAATAAGCATAAACATATCTATAACACATGTCAGCAGGCTTTATGTCTGTTTCCTTTGTTCCTGCCTCACAGTCGTCTCCCTAACCTCGCTCTCGCATTTATTCCATACCCCCTAAAACTACAAATCAGAAGAAAAAAAATGTTTTCTTGAGCCAAAATGTCCGCCATGCTTTATACGCCTTCAAAGCAAACCCATTAGCCGTGATAGCTTGTGATACCCATATGCATTTTCTTTGTTTATGTTGCGTGGGGGCGATACTGCCCCCGGAGGTAGTATTAGGCTGAGTGATGAACCAGTCAGTCTGAAAATCTCCGGCTTTGGGTGTCGGAATTGTCACGCGGAATCCCTCTTTGACTTATGAAAATTGACAAAGAGATTCATATTCCCTCCACACTCCTGTGGGAACAACAACAACAAAAGAAGCGGGCGGGAAGACAAACGCGCCGCGACCTTAACGCAATTTGCACATGAGTAACAGGCGAGGCAGACGGCATATTATCGACTAATGGCAGAGCTCGGCGATCCGTCTCCGGGCGAGCGTGCGCGCTGATAGAAGCACATTACTAACCACGTACAAGGGGGAAAATAACATGTGGGAGCTGCAGTATTTTTGTGTGTATCAGTCAGGGCAGCCGGGTCAGAGCGGGGACGCTGACAGCGAGAGGTGGCAGGGAGTGACATAGAGCTGACAGTGGAGTGAAGTGACCCAAACACAAAGGATACTATTAGCATTGGGCCACATGCGACCACAGTCAGACCTATCTCCAGACCAAAAGAACCTTTCATTTATGCTTTTTCATTAAGTTTGGTGTTTAGTTATGACTCGGTTTACATCCAGTTTAGACAAAACTTAGTCCAGCTTAGTTTCATTCTATCCCATTTTGCCTGGTTAAGTCCTGATTGGATCTTGGTGATACTTGGTGTGAAAAGTATAAGATCCAAACTTCGACTCTAAATGCGTTTTCGCACCATACGGTTCATGTGGACAGTCCTTGTACCACCCAGTCCCTCTTCAGTCCCAGAAACCCCCTCGTTCCCCTCGGCTCGTGTTCCTACAGCACAGTAGCCACAGGGCACGTTCTTACACACAGTTCTTAACGCCTTCTTAGGAAAGTTTTTGGCATTCCCAAAATGTGTTCTTAGCTGAAAACGTTCCACTGGAAGAACAAATCCAAAGAACAGTCAATAGGACCAGTTCTGTACAGAAGGGGTTCCCAAACTTTTCAGTCCGCGACCCCCAAAATCACTCAATCTAGAACTCGGGACCCCCTTCTGTAAAATGTAATCAGCAGTGGTGTGGCCCTGGCCAAATGAAGAAGGAACAAAAAAGTGTAGAATGTCTTAATTCATTGCCTGCCAGCCGATTTTAGAACAGCCAACCCCATACTGCCAGATGATTTAGATGATTTTCACAGTTTTAACAAGACCCACAAAATATTGTGTACTATGACTGTGTTAAATCTGAAAGAATAGACTGTCTACTTTCATCAGTAAAAGAAAGTTTGTTTCTAGCTTGTTTCGTTCTTCCGTAAACACCAGCTGAATATAGGTGAGTTTCACTGAAAACGCCTGTTTCTGACCAAAAAGCTGAGAAAACAAGCTTTTTGTAAAAATAAACACATCTGCTTGACGTGAGACTTTGTGACTTTATTGCTTTAGTGACACCTCAAACATCTGAAGTGGTTTCCTTCTATAAAACAGAAAAAACCTCTTCTCTCTCGTGTGAGATGTGATGAAAGGCGGCGCTATGTGCAGGTTAGCATCCTTAGCATGCTTGTCAGTGGCTTTTTAGGTTGAACCATGGATGTAACACCTGTCTGCTTCCTTGATCCTCCACCACTCTTACTACGAGAACCACCGCTAACCTGTTCAGGGGGGAGGGGGTTCCGGGTGCACGGTGACGAGCGCTAGCGTGTTGATGATATTTGCATGCCAAACAATGAAGGCTGCTAAAACAAAGCACTTCAGAGACATACAACTACAATAACTTAA
The DNA here is from genome assembly GCA_007210695.1 of Neogobius melanostomus. NCBI lineage: Eukaryota > Metazoa > Chordata > Actinopteri > Gobiiformes > Gobiidae > Neogobius > Neogobius melanostomus. The sequence continues at coordinate 190,452 of VHKM01000437.1, forward strand.
TACACTCGCTGCTGTCTTGCTCTCCTTCCTCCTCTTTCTCCTCCTCTTCTTTTTGCTGCCAGAAGCAGAACTTCTCCACATTTTGTCGGAGCTGTGACTGTTTCCTTCCAGCACGCTTCTCTCTCTCTGTCTGTCTGTCTGTCTGTCTGTCTCTCTCTCTGTCTCTCTGTCTGTCTGTCTGTCTCTCTCTCTGTCTCTCTCTCTGTCTCTCTCTCTCTCTCTCCTTGCACGTGTGGGAGGAGCTGGGCTCATGGGGCCTTTTCAGGGAGTATGCGACGGCCAATTGTCGTTGCACTTTGGTTGTTTCTGTCAAATCTGTGGACCCTCTGGGGGCCTCTGCTGGCTTGGGGGCCCCAGGCAGCTGCCTGCCTTGCCTAATGGCAAACTACGCCTCTGGTGACTGACAGAAGTGTCAGCCAATCAGAATTTGATGTACAGTGACAGTCCTCCCCCCAGGCCCTTCAGTAGCTCAGTAGCTTTGTTAGAGGCAGAGGCACCGCTGCTTTGGTTTGCGTTGTTGATGCATCCTTTGGCGAACAAATGCCACGCCTATTGTCGATCAGCTTATATGCGTTTGAGTGCGAGAACCAGGTTGAAGGCCCTGCCTTAAACCCCATGGCCCGCCCCTGGTAATTAGCATTTATAATAATTTAAACATTTAAAATCTGGTTTTATGATATTATTTCGGATACCGTATTTTGATATTTGGCTTAATTTCACTAAAATAGGCTGTTTTCAGTCAAAAATACATCAAATTCAGGGCCAGAAATGTAAAGACTATTGTCATCAAAATCATCTTGCGACCCCCACTTCAGTGTCCCGTGACCCCTAAGGGGATCCTGAGCCCCACTTTGGGGAACACCGCTGTACATGATCCTAATCTGGATGGAACCCAACATTCTGAGTCATATATTTGCATATTTTAAATCTTGTAATAAATAAGCCAGTATCATTTGATATAATAAATAACATACTCTGCTTATTCAGAAATAAGTTGGTAATATTACTTGATGAAACTATAGGTTTGAAATGAATAACGCCACTAAATAGGACTAAATACTCACTGCACTGACGTGATATAAACAAGCGTCGGCCTTGATCTCACGGAGTCGCAACTATTTAGTGTGAGGTGTGGACCAACGCTCGCATGTGAGAAGAAAAGGAATACACTTTTGTGATTTACAGTTATCTATTGACTCAGTTTGTAATGAGGGATAATTCGCCTGGGGCCCCAAGATTTGAGCCCCGCATCACCGCGGGATCAGTGGCTACTTAAAGAATTGAAGAATGTTTTGTGAATCTGGCACAGTTTTCTGACACTGTCTTCTTCAGTACAGATTTTGAAAACGTTTTTTATGATGTTCATGAATGAGGCCAGATGACGTCATGTTACTGTTAGCGAAACAAACCTGTAGCATGTGTCTGAAGGCGTCCTAATTGCACTTCAGAATTGTGCAGAAAATACACCGTGCAATTAGTAGGGATGGGTCATTTTTGTGTGCCTCTAGTTAATGTTTAAAGATCATTTCCAAATGCACTTGTTACATACATGTCTTGTTGCGTAACAACGTCACCAAACAGTTCCTAGTCTGACGAGAAAATACTACCCCTGAGGGCAAGAGCTGAAACAGTTTAATCCGGGCAGTCCTATTTCACTTATCACTAAAAACATATACAATAAAAGAGATTCTGATTTGCAGTGGAACTTTCCTCCCCATTTGTAGTTGTTTGTTCACATCTGAAAACAAGAGAAGATTCTTCCATACTTTCCGAGCGTATGGAGGGTATAAAGCCTGAGTATATCCGATTGGCCCTTTGCCCAGACGCTCCTCAGACTTTGCTCACAGTTTCAGATGTCAGAAAAAGCTCCTCTGTGATTGGACGCGTGGCCGTCACATGACCCCGCACGGGGGCTGAGGCAGGAGCAGTGAGTGAGCGGAGCTAACAGGATTAGCGGACCCGCTCCTCTCCGAGCGGCCAGGATTTTCTTTCCCGATGGAAATGTGCTGTTCGTGAGCATTCAGAAGTCCGTCAAAAGCTTCCATTTCCCCACAAAGCTCCGGGAGAGTGACAGTTCTCGCTCAGCACACTTCCACATAAGTGACGCTCCCGTTTATTGGATCTGTCTGCTTTAGAAGACACTTAAGTGGAATCGGGCTTAACAGCAACGCCATTCCGTTTCCCATTAATATTCACTTTTAACGTGTGCGTGTCTGAAGCAGTAGTTTGGAATTGTGATGATTTTTTTCTGGGAAATAGTCACTGATGGAGGTTCTGAAGTTGAAAGCAGCAGGGAGTACGTGCCGGCAGACAGGATACCAAGCACCTCAGGAAAATGGCTTCTTTGTAGAAACTCCCTTTTGCTCATGACTTTGGCGATGTTGTATGTCACACACACATCTATAAATACCTTTGCCCTTGTTATAATCAGATTTAACACGAGTGTAACCAAGATTTGCATTGTAGTTGGATGTTTTTGTATTTGTAAGACAATGGCGAGCGTTTTGGTGTGTGTCCTATTGTGCTTGTTTTGGGCTTTGCTGTGGACACCTTCGCCGTGGTCTTTACATTAAAGGATCTGTATCATGCTATTTTAGCCATTCCAAAGTAAAGTATAGGCATTTATATGATATATTGTACCTCTATCACTATGGAGTACTCATTTTGTGATAAATATAAGTATTTTACGGAGGTATTTTTCAAACCCGGAAGACAAAACGCTTCGATTCAGTTAACTCCGCCCCCTCTCTCCGAGTAGATGCAGCCCATGCAACTTTAGCAGTAAAAGAAATATATGTATCACAGTAAAAAGGGAAGTTACTTCACAATGCAGTTATAAGGAGTTGATTTTTTTAGTTATTGCTATGATTAGAGTGCTGTAATGAATATCGAGAAAGTGTTTAACATTGAACATCTAATATTAATCAAATATGCTGATGATATGGCCTTGGTCGTTCACTTTGTACACTCATCAACTGAGCTTATGAAATGGCTTGAGGTCAGTCATCACTGTAAGAGATAATATTAAATCGCTAGTTATCATACTGGGTTAAGCTATAATGTCGTACTGCCCGTAGGTCAAGCTGTGCGGTCGTACTATCTCTATTATAGCCTTGACTGGGTGTTTAGGCGCCGACTATCAGCCACTGAATGCTTGCGTGCGTGTTAGTGTGACGCGCTTGTAGGGTATTTACGTGTCCTCTGGGGAAGCACAGACAGGCTTGAATGTTAGGACTGGCACAATGTCTTGAGTTCATGTCTCGGGGTCCCGCAAAGATGGCAAATAAACTTCTCCTGCATAAGACATCCTGACTGCTGCCTATTCTTCACCAACCTTTCGATCATCGTTTGTTAGAATTCTCCTACAATCACCAGCTAAACGTAAATAAGACTTAAGAAAAGTGCTTCACCAGCCAAAGGAAACTGGAGCCGTCAGATCCATTGTTCGAACCACTTCAGTTAAACGGACAGGAAGTAGAGCGAGTGGACTTTAGGAACATATTTAGGAACAATTTTGGACAATTCTTTCACATTTAGCATTTTGACTGTATAAAGCTTTTCCTGCTGCGTCTCTGAGAGGGTTGGATCATCTTATCACTAATTAATTGACAGTGTACTGAGATGTAACATAGTCTGTTGGTTTGGCCAGCTGACTGTCAAAAACGCCAATGCCAATGCCATTTATCTCAGTCATAGGATCATAGATGACGACAGCCATCCACTCCTTCATCAGAACAGAGACACAGACTTCCTTGTGCCAAGAAAACTGTGTTTGGATTTCTTTAGTGCCTTGTGCTTCAGGAGCGGAATAAGTCCTAACGTTTCTCAGTTTGTTCCATTCCTTTTCTATCGATGGTGAATATGCTGCTGTTGTGTCTGTAATGAACTGATTTTAAATGACTTTAAATGTATTATTATGTGTCATTATTATGTGACATTATTATATTTGCTGAGCAATGACGGACTAAAAAAAAATATGTAGAATTTTGCTAAACAAAACCACATACAGTATTGGCTCTTTAAAAGAAAACTTGAATTTTGACGGTTATATTCTGACCAAGCAGATCTGACACAAACAGAATACGTACAGGTTTGATAAACCGTGGAGGTCTACTTGGGATGTAATATCACATTTGATATTTGTCTGGTTCTTATTGAGTTGACCTTGACAGTGTGCTACAGCAGAATCCGCCTCATCACTTCGCCGATCGGTGCTCGTTTTACTCCAATGATCTCCGGGTTTGAGGAGAGGGCGTGTTTTAAGCCTCTGCTAATGAAGCCATCAGCCTGGCACATGCACGTTAGGGGTGACACGTGCACATCAGGAGTGGCATGACAAATACGGCCATTAACCCACGTCCTGGAGCTGAGACATGATGGATGGGCGAGCGGCAGAGTGGTTAGCATGCTGAGAAGGGGAGGGACGGTATTTGTTTTAAAGAGATCTCCTCATGAAAAGCGTCCCACCTGGAAACCTGCTGATGTCATGATGAGGTGGTGCTTCTGTGTTTATATGAAGTCTGCACAGCTTCACCAAACTAGTTTTGATCATTTTCCCGCTCAAAGGGAGAGACATGCTTCATTCATAAACATGGTATTTGTTGTTGTTGCTGCGGTGTTTCAGTGCTATATGTCAAACTTTCTTCTCTTTCCCCTCTGCGACACCAACATTTTTCTCAGCCCTAGGATAAACAAAAGACTGTGATCGTGTCATTTCCTTTGTGGGAGACAGGAGCGGCTAAAGACAGAGAAAGAGACTAAACTTTAGGGCCGTTTTCATTCCACTCTTTAACAACAGCTCCACTTTATTTGCTGAGTGTACACTGTGTGATGTTAGCCGTCTTAGGTCGTAGCTCAAAATGGCAGGTCTTAGTTCGTACAGTGTGAAGATTTAAATGGAACTGTCGACCACAGACGAGCTGCGACTGTCATTAGGCAGTGTCTGATATTTTGGAACACTCGTGGCAGAGTCAGCGTCCTGCAGCTATAGATCTCTGTCAGGTGTCCCGTTAACTATTTATTTATTATTTATGAATATTAATTTATTTATGAATATTATTTATGAATATTAATTTATTTATTTTAAACCCAAATGTTTAGAATCAAATGAAGAAAAACTAAATCCATAGAGTAATCCGGATCCATCAGAGCAGCCCTGGTCCACTCACTCGACCTGACTGTGATTTATCAGCAGGGGGCAGCATTTATGTTCACATCACACACACACACCCCTGCCTTCACTTCACAGTCTCTCCAATTCCCATTCATCAGGGCGCCTCATCATTAAAGAATGGAGGACATTTAGAGTTGATGAAATTTTAAGGGCGCGCATGTATAATTCAGGGCGCAGACGGGCGTTTGGCGGAGGGTCATCTGCTTGTTTGTTCACCTTCATTGCGCTGTAATCCGGGGATTCCCAAAGCGGGGGTCGGGACACACGGGGGGTTCCCAGGTCTGGGAGTGACATTCAAATGAGGATAATCTTTTATTTATAATTTAAAGTTTGTGTTGTTTTCCATTTTTAATGAAATGATGAATGAATGTAACGTGGGAGGTTAGGAGCCTCTGCGCGGGCACAGAACTGTCATGAGGTTTGACTTACAATACTCCCAAGTCTCTGCACATTTGATAGAAACTACTGTATCCTTGTTAAGGTGGTATGATTACCACCACAAAGCATGGAGTGAATGAGTAATAGTGTAACGCTTTGAGAAACTTGTGTATTATTATAAAAGCATCTTTACAATAATACATCATTGTGTCATAATAATATGTATTATTATATTATAATAATATGTATTATATATTATTATATACATATGTTTACATGCACCAGTTATTTTTCTCCATGATGTGACTTTGTGACCTGCTAACTTCTACTAAAGTTTATCCAAAGCCTGTTCATGATCTCGTCCTTCGAGCGGTTCTGGCCTTGACATGGTAGAAGTTTGGAGGACATTTTTGTTAATATACATCCATCTCTCCATCGAAGTTAGCGGAGGCAGCCGATGCGCTGCCCCGACAAGGCGAACAGTGACGGTGTCTGGAGCCAATTCGTGGTGCGCTTTCCTCTCCCACCATATGGTCCAGGAGCGTGCCATCTCCTCCCGTTAGCGTTAATGCTGCAGCTGGCACACTTGGTTAGCGCGTAATGAAAGAGCAGCCTCTCAGCGCTCGATGCCATTGGCCTTTTCATGAACTGAACCGTTCCATTGTCGAAACCGATTTATGCCATTGTCATCCGGTCACAAGCACTTTACAGGGAGGAGAGGGAGACCAGCGCTGACATGGAGACAGGGGGCGCCGCAGAGGGGGCGCCGCTGACAGGATGGTGGGATTATTGGGGGAATAAAACGTATTGTTTTAATATCAAGCCGTGGGACAGACTGGTGCAGTCTCCTTTCATTTCTGAGCCACTGAAACTGAAACCAGCTGTTGTTTGTGGATATTCACTTTATCAAAATGAAGGTCGTACATATTTCATACTAGAAAAGTTCAAATGCATTATTCAGACTTTTCAAAATAGTCTATATTCTATGTTGTCAAAAGTATTGTCTCATCCTCGAATGTTTCCTCCCTCCTCCCTCTCCCTATAATATTTTAATATGTGTGGTTTGAGTGTGGAGTACCTGTCTGTCCAGCCTCGTCGTGATAAAATCCCCTTTAAAACATGTTTGTAATCCAGTGCGTTCTTTATTGCGTCCGTGTCTGTGTTTTCATAAGTTTATTGAAGCGTATGATTCCTCTGATCCGAATGCCTGGGCTCGGGAAAGGCATTTCAAACCACAGCTGCTGCTCGTCAGAAAGCTCGTCCTCCTTTATTCAGACGCTGTTTCCATTTCACTTGTGTCTTTATGATGTAGTGGAGGTGGTTATGTTGCTCCAAATTCAGATGATCTATACATTTTCCTGAATTTGTGTTTGCACTCCTGCCGCTCCAACACACCGCCCTTCCACACCTGCCGCCAGGTGTAGAAATTGAATGCACATGAGCGCGCATTTCACATTGACAATAAGCCCAATGCCCATCTGGGCTCCCCCGTTGCATTATGGGTAATGGAATGTCTTTTGGCTACCAAACAATAATGATAGTTAGCGTAAAGCAACGAAGAAAGCTCTGATTTGGAGCGTTTTAACGGCTGGAAAGTTGATGATTTAAAGCGTTTTTGTCGTGGCCATGGAGCCTGTTACAATATTAGCTTAAAGTCTATTTTTACAACCAGGGCTGTGTACGGAGATAGACAGAAACCAAACTGCCATTCATACGAAGAGATGCTTCAAAAGTGACGACCAGTCCTTGTTCATATAGTTGGAATAACTATGGAATAACTATGTGAGAAAAACATTTGTGACACTTGAAGGCGACTGTTGGACAAAGTCCAGGCTCTGAAACTGTGGCCTCATGTCGCCGATATTCACAACATTTAAACTGAAATGAGAAATAAAAACATAGAATCCTCTTTTTTGTCAATAAGGAGGTGGACAGTAGATGAAATCTTTTTCTTAATTGTGACCAGAGAGATCCACATGGCGGTTTGTTTGGGCTGAAATTAGGAGCCTGATTGACTCGCGCATGCACAGTCGAGATGGGCATTGGGCTTATACACAGTTTGCGCTGACGAGGGGCGCCCTGTGTAACCGTCAGCTTCATACCTGGCGCAATAAGTGGATTGAACGGGGCCTGGACAGACACATACGGCTAATGGCGGAGTTATGTTCCTCCCCGAGCTTCTGCGCCCAACGGGGGTGAGTGGGGATGCACGTGCATGTGGGGGTGCACGTGCATGTGGGGGTGCACGTGCATGTGGGGGTGCACGTGCATGTGGGGGTGCACGTGCATGTGGGGATGCACGTGCATGTGGGGATGCACGTGCATGTGGGGATGCACGTGCTGGTGTTTTGATCCCAGTGTGTAGAGCCTCACACGGCTCTCTTCTCTTCTCACTGGCGCACGATTTGTCTGCACGCAAGATGCCACAGTAGTCTGCGCGAACGCTGTTGTTGCGCCAGGCGGAAGATCTGGCCCTTTATGTTGAGGTTAAGGTTAAACTTTATTGTCCCCATGGGGAAGTTTGTCCTCTGCATTTGACACAAAAATAAAAACTCGAAACTAATGTTAACCTTGACCACAGTCTGCCCTCAAGCTTCAACAGCTTCAGCTCCTCTAAGGCTCTGAGTTAGACTGGAACCAGCGACCCTCCAGATGACGTGCCAAACCCCAACCATTTGGCTTGTGTTCTGTGTTATTTTGTGTTCTGTGTTATTTTGTGTTCTGTGTGTGTTCTGTGTTATTTTGTGTTCTGTGTGTGTTCTGTGTGTGTTCTGTGTGTGTTCTGTGTGTGTTCTGTATCCATTCCTAATATTTCTCACTTTGGTTTTTCAGTTTTCCCCTCATAATGGAGTCTTTTTAAATAAGCCTTGAGCGTCCGTTATGAGCAGACATTTCTGACAGCGCTCTGTATTAAAGTGCTCCTTGTTTAAATGTCTTTTATGTTGAACACTGTGGCCGTCGCCATGGTAACCCCCCTTTGGCGCTGCGCTGAAGGCCGTCAGATGAATAGCCCATTTGCCACATGTTGGCTCTCAAGCTTTGCCCGCTAAAAAATATATTGAGTAAAAAAAGAACAGAATATTAATGTATTAAGTGCAGGATTTCAGTTTGAGATCTATAGAGTTATCGCTGACGTTGATGATCTGGTAATTAAATGCGTACAGACCTTTTAAGACGTCCTCCACATATATTTAAGACTTCATTGGGATGTAATAAATAATAAACTTAAAAGCGCTATATGTGATTTTGAAATGAGTTCGTTGAGGTTTAGAATCTTTCCTATCTTTCCTAACCAGCGTTTATCGACTAAAATATTCCGTCATAATTTTATTTAAAGTGATTTTTTTGCTGACTAAAATGAGACTAAAACTAATGTTTTTTTATGAGACTAAAATGGACTAAAATGTCCAGACATTTTTGTTTACTAAAATATGACTAACGAAAAAAGAAAAAGAGACTAAAATCATCCGAGCACCCCATGACATTTTGAAAGCGCCTCATATCATTTAAATTCTCTGCCAAACAAACAGCTCTGAGCTTTGTCCATGTGGGAGAACAAACATGAAGCAAAGGACCGCAATTAAATACCATCCATCTATCCATCCATACTTCCATCCATCCATTTTCTTCCACTTGTCCGTTGCCGGGTCGTGGGGCAGCTGTTGGAGCTGCACCAGCCCCTATGGCTCCTCCTGCAGGTGGTGGGTCTACAGAAGGACGACCTCATGGTTCTAACCGGGCCTGTTGGTCTCTCATAAGAGGCTTCTGAACCGCTCTTTGTCTGACCCGTCACCTAGGACCCCACCACCACGTTAAGGTGGCGGCTCCAGGAGGGGACGATTAAATACGATTATAATAAATATTATTCTTGTAAAATTGACTAAATTAAATTACTTAGATTTATGTTTATGTTTATGTTTATTTATTTGTTTGAGCAGTCAACCCGCCCAAAGGGAGTGGGCTGAAGCCAAAGGCTTATAAGCGCCCACCCCAAAATAAAAATAACATTACATTTAATATTTACAAGGTAGCAAATCATAAACAAAGGAACATAGGGCAAAGTAACAATAAATGATGAAGAAGAATAAAACAAAAACAACAGCAAAATAAAGAACAAAAGAATGTGCTACTTTTATGTTATAAAGGTTCATTAATACATATTATACTCTGAGATCTTGCTACTTCCCAGTTGTCAATACCATTCTTAATATAATTTAATTTGGGTTTAATTATCATTATTATTATATTTGTTTAATTGAGTTATATGTGAAGTATGATGTAAGCCCTGCATAGTGTGGTGCATTAAAAAGCCAGGGTGTAGAACGGGCCAGTTGAAGAGGGCAGTAACTCCCCTCAACAAACCCCCACCCAGCTGCCCTAACAGCTGATTTGTAGATGATGTTCCTATGCTGAGTGGTGCATTAAAAGACAAGGTTTTGAGCCCGTTGGGAGGGTCCCTCTCAACAGATTCATAACTTGCCTACCCTAATTCTCAATTTGTAAATTTGAGCAATAGAATGACAACCGTTCCAAGCAGCAACACTCTTCCTTGATAGGAAATACACATAATTGATCCTACTGCGCCTCCTAGTGGCAACACATTTCTTGTTCTCTGTATGTTTCAAAAGTCTTTTGTTTGTATTTATATTTGAACAGGTTGATGTTTGGACATCGTTTCAACTCCATTTCCAGTTTATTCCACAATTGTACACCATTAACTGTTGGGCTAAAACTTTTCAAAGTTGAGCTATGTTTCTGAGTCCTAAAGTTTAATTCGTCACGTAATTCATAACAACCAGTACGTTCTTGGAACCTTCTTTGTATTTGGCCCGGTAACAGTTTGTATCTTGCTTTGTATAACATCTGTACAGTTTGGAACTCAACAATGTCACAGAACTTCATGATCTTTGATTTTAAAAATAATGAGTTTGTGTGGTCCAAAAACCCAACTTTATGAATTACTCGGATAGCTCTTTTTTGCAACAATACTATTGGTTTTAATGTGTTTTTATAAGTACTACCCCAAACCACAGTACAATAATATAAGTATGGCAAAATCAGAGAACAGTATAAGATATGTAGAGCTTTGATGTTTAAAATGTGCTTTGCTTTTGCTATTACTGAAATGCTTCTAGAAATTTTCGTAGATATATATTTAATATGAGCTTTCCAAGTAATTCTGTCATCTATAATAACACCAAGGAATTTGATTTCATGCACTCGCTCTATGACAACACCCTCTATCTGAATTGCTTCCTGAGCATTGGAATTACGGTTGCCAAATATCATCATTTTGCTTTTACTCAGATTTAGAGATAATTTATTTTGTTTGAACCACTTATTGACACTTTTGAGTTCCAAGTTAACAATCCGACACAGTTGCTGTAAGTCGTCACCTGATGCAAAAATATTTGTATCATCAGCAAACAAGATAAATTTAAGTACTTGAGACGTTTTACAAATGTCGTTAATGTACATGTTAAACAATTTTGGGCCCAGAATGGAACCTTGAGGTAAACCAACTAGATTTAGTTGACCAAATGAATCTTAGATTCAGTCGACTAAAACTAGCCTAAAATTGAAGAGAATTTGACTAAATCTGACTAAAACTAAATGACATTTGACATGACAAGACTAAATGAAAATAGATTGTCAAAATAGGTTATACACACGAGAGCGTCATGTGACTCTGAGTGGATCCTTAGGAGGAGCTGCTGTTCCTCCTGTCATTTCCCTGTGATTCCAGGCAGACGGTGAGTTACTGACGGACAGTCACAGCATCAGGTTAAAAACATCGTGCAAAGGATTCTCTGGAGGAAACGTCCTGCTCATCAGTGTAGGTGTTTTTGTCCTGAACGGCTAACACTCGATAATAATCGAAATAGCACCAAAATTTTGAACAAGCGGCTCAGAAAAAAGTTTCTGTCTTTAGTATTAATATTTGTTGTTTAATTTTTGTGGTGTTGTTTTTTGATACTCGGCGTTAGCTCTGAGATAAACACTCCTCAATAAACACAAATGTTTCCTACTTCAAGTATTTACATCCAGCGTAATGTTTTTAACACGTCCCAGTGACTTCTCAACAGTATGTCACTGTCAGTGATGTTTTCTACTATTTGTTGATTTGTGCAAGACATCCCTGATCCTTATTGGGAAAATAGCAAGAGAAGAAGGGCCGCGGCGTCCGGAGATCACACTCAGACACAGTCACGTGTCATTTGCGTGCAGAGAGCCTATTAAAACCTTACATCTTGACAGGGATGCGTTTAAGTCATGTTTCGCAACTTGCAGGGTCACTTCTCACGGTCACTGTCATAGAAATGCCAGAAAAATATCGTGCACACTCAGGAAATTCATACAAAGCTTTATAATTAGATGCACAGCCTTTTTTCCACAATACACCGGAGGACAACAAAACAAATGTTGTTCCTCCACTTGAAAAAAATGCCTTTTCAATGCCCTCCAAAATACCTCTGTTGAAATATTCTTTATTTAAGTAACACCAAGTGATAAGAAAACATCATCATCATAATGTGGAGGGAGGGTTGTGGTTCGGGCTATTTACGTTTGTTTAAAAACTTTTAAAGGAAAAGGATCATCTCAGACAAGTTTGTAAAAGTCTCTAAAATGTGTTTCTCACAGGTTTTACGATGGCACATTCCATGACCTTGTAATAGTTGTATCGTTTGAAGAGAGCTATAAAACACGTCTAAAGTCTCATCATCCTTTCTCCTGAAATATGAACCCTTTTATCCGTTTGGCTCATTTACGGCGGCAGGTTTAATCACGGGGATCCGTAATATCCTGAACACTCCGCTCACGAGACGGATCACGCCGTGCCGCTAATCATGAAATATTAAAAACGGTAAAGCGATTATTGAGGTATTATACAATGCAATATCAGGCTAATGTGCAGGAGCGCGGCGAGGGCTGGGATGAATGAGGCTTTGGTGTGGAGAGCAGAGCGGCTGTAGGGCAAAGGCCAAGGCTGACCTTTGAGGAACAGCAGCGCCATGTTGCCCGCGGCGACTGCAGCCACATTTCAGTATTTGATTACGATATAAATGGGGGAGGAGTGTGTCATTTGAGCCAATGGGGCGTATTGATATAGGCATCTTCTGATGCCTTTATCAAGGCAGACTGGATGAGAGAAGGCAGACGGCATCCGATCCTAACGTGTGCGCAGAGCTAGCAAGCCGTCTAGTCCATTCAAGCCTGTTCAATGTATTTCTCCTGTAGCCGTTAGCATTAGCCATCAAACATCGGAAATCATAAACGATCCAGATGTTTTCAGCTGTTGTCAACCATCGACCACATGTAGGTCAAAGCCTTGTTAGACATCATTATGAATGTACATTTTTACTTTAAATACATAATAGCTTCTAAAAGTGTCTAAGCTAAATGCTAACTTAAATTCAGTAATGTATTTTGCTCTTTGTGGCCACACATCCAATGGCCACTAAACTTCATCTTATGTTAATAATAAAGAAACCACAGGAGTTACATAAAAGCCATGACATGGACAAAACATACCTCGCCAGCCATACTTAAAGGTGCAAGTTGATACGTATTTGTACTTTTCTTGACCAGTGATGTAGTGTGCATGGTCCAGGAGAGGTTCTCTGTGATGTGCACATCCAGGAACTTAGTGCACCATCTCCACAGCAGCACCGTTGATTGTCAGAGGAGCTTGCTTCAGATACAGTATAATTCAAAACATGTTCAATATTGAAGGCTGTGACCAAAAGCGTCCAAATTGTCGTCTTCATCCTGTATCTGAACTTGGATATACCCTGATCCTCTCTGAGTTTATGTTGTAAATACCAGCTCAAGTGGCTCCAAGGCATTTTTCCTGGATGGAATTTTGCAAATTACCAGTTGCCTGGAAAACACCATAGAGGAAGAAGAACTTTATTTGTTTAGTGCTTTTCACAGACATGGTCACAAAGTGCTTTACATGAGTCAGTTTTACATTAACTATCCTCAGTGGTGGCAAGCTACCTTTGTAGCTTCAGTTTCCCCTGGGGGAGACTGACAGAAGGGCTGTCACGACTGCACACATCTGGGACCACCATCATTCATTCACACACACACATCATTCATCATGGCCTATTGTACATGTTTTTAGTGGTAGGGGAAACAGGAGTACCCGGAGGAAACCTAAGCAGACACGGGGAGAACATGCAAACTCCACACAGAAAGACCCCGTCCAGGTGGGAATTGAACCCAGGACCTTCTTGCTGTAAAGCACGAGCACTAACTGCGGCGCCTGTGCGGCTCATGTGGCTGTAGTGAAGCTATGGCGAGTGTTGTTATTTCGTGATGACAGGATTAAGCTGACCAAGAGGTAGAGGGTTAAGAAAGCATTTACTGGATACGTAGGATGTCAGGAAGAGCTGTTTGGGAGCTGCCGCCACGATGCTAAGAACAACCTAGATTACTCAAAGATATATACGAGTGGGTCAAAGCACAGCTCCAGAACATTTTTGATGAGAGAACAGTATTGTAACATTGTGAAACGCATTACAGACTATATGGAATAAGAATATTGCAATTATTTCCTTTGTGACTATTCCCAGTCGAGTTCCTCTCTTAGCCCAGGTACAGTACTACAACACACTGAACGTGTCTGATTTGTAGCGTCAGAGTTTCTGGGTCAGTGCAGAGTGTGTTCTGTAAAAAGCTAAATATAAACAGAAATAGTGGTTTGTAGCTGTAGTGCACCTGGCCCCGTGCTCTGCTGTGGGCGACTGATTTACTGCGTACCAACATTAGAACCTGACAAACTTTCCCAGTCCTCTGCTACTTCTCCCTCATGGAAGAACTCCATGTGCTCTGTATGCATTCATAGATCTCCTCTTGGTCTTATGCTAGGCCTCCTGATTCCTGAGGGCTATAAATGCATTCACTGTCCCACGTCTGGACCATATATTTTCTATCCTCTAGCAGTGAGCTTTTAGTCTGGCTAACGCCAGACTGCTGTGTGCGCTCGAATCTTTTCGAACTTCACAACAGCCTGGGGACCATGGCCGACATTTTTCCATGGATTTGGGCACCAATCACAGAACGAGGAGGGACGGTAAGACGATGACGCACTATTTGACATAAAGCTTGTAGTTTGTTTAGGGATAAAAAAAATAAAAAAAATATTTACGGATCCAACATGACAGCAGCAGACGCGATGCCATCTTTCGATCAAGCTTTAGAACGTGTTCTAAATAGTTTAGCTCAAAAGTTTACAGCAGGTACGTCATACGTCATCTGATACCATGATACGATTGGCTATGGCTACGTGCAGACGCATGAGAGACATTCGTAGCGCCCAATAAACGGATATGGACAATCGTAAACCACACCTCTCCTACGAGAAAATGAATTGGTGGTCCCCAGACTAAATATCACTTGTGATTTTAGTCTGGCGTTAGCCAGGCTAGTGTGCTTTATCCAATCAACAGGAAATATCTAGCAGGCCATCCTCTTGATATTACCATGCTCCTTTTGTTTGCATTATGATATCAGTCTGACTTTTGAACCTGGGGAAGACCTTAGGTGTCTCTTTGCAAGACGATGGGACAAAAGCACAAGGAAAGTGAAAGTAAAATGGTCCAGCTCAAGCCTGTAGTTCAGTGCTCACTGCATCAGTTTACAGGAACTGCTTTACAGCTCATCTTTGGCTGTACAACATTTCAGTTTTAGGAATGTGTCCCTGTCTCACCTTACGACCTACAACCTGCGTTTTTGAGCTACAGGTAAGGGTGTATGGGAGAGTGGGGAGGGTTGGGTCACATAAGATATTTCTTAGCTTTACTGCCAAGGCTTTCAACATTTTGGCATGATACTAAGTAGGTACAGTAGTATACCTCTAATGGTGCGTACAGACCAAACGCTGACACGCCACGCAACTTCCATGTTAACCCTATGTAGACGCTTCGACGTGCGTCGAAATGTAAGCAAAGATGTCCGCGCGTATGAAGCGTTCCAAATGCGAGCAGATGAGGATTAACGCGCGTCAAAGCCAGTGAGAACAGCGCGGTACACGAGCAGCGATGCCCCGCCCACTGCTTCATGCACTCAAGTAATCACAATCTACACGTGCGTTCATTTACGCCTTGTTAACCAATCAGGGACTGGGCTCAAATAGTGAGCACAAGCGTCACCTGTTACCTGCAGCAGTGGAGCCAAAAGGGCAAACGCAATATATGCCTTTCATAGGGGCGCCAATAGTGATGTGTTCTTTTTAACAGTCTATGTGTGTCGGTCGTGAACGATCCGGCTCTTTTGAACGAGTCTTTACAGTGAACGATATGAACGGGTTCGCGGTGGTGAAGTGTTTTTTTTATTCCTCTTTGGGGGAGGGGCGTCACTTTAGTTGTGCATGTTTATTTTGCGAAACAAAAGTCACTGCTGGAGTGGGGCAGAGAGGAGTGCAGAGGGACTGTCATCTCCACCCCCCACGAGGAGCTCAAAGTGAGCATAAGGCAACAAGTTTGAGAAATAAAAGTCCTAATGAAATAATAAACACGGTTACAGAGGAGATCGCGTTGCCGCTTGCGTTGTTTTCTCCCCTCTTGTGCGAGGGAGAGAGAGGGAGAGGAGGAAAAGTTACGTGAATGAAGCAACAGAAGCTTAATCGGGCCGTGTGATTGTTTTTTGTGATAACAAACTCCATAGAGGGAAATATCGATGTTATATTGTGTGAAATAGTGACATTTTTGTTCAAATAAAGTCAATTCAGAGGGTATTTATTTTCTTTAAAAAAAAGAAACAACCATCAAAGAGCCATGTGTGTATTTGTGTGTGGGAGGGGGGGTAGTTGCGGTAGTTGCGCCCCTGACCTGCAGCATGGAGGACAAGTTGATCATCGCGGTTTGCGCTCGGCCTGAGTTGTATGACACGCCTCCTAATTATGACGCTTGCAAAACTTCACGCGCTGCAAACAGGCGTTTCTCGCGAGTGTGAAGCGGCCATGTTTGGCGTCCAACTAGAGGCTGACGGAGCGTGGACGCACGTTCGGTCTGAACGCACCTTTAATCATGAGACTATATTGTTCAATGGAACAATCCTTCCCAGTCACAGTCCAAGGGGAGCGTTGGGCCACTATTCTGAAGGGCTAACACCAGGCCCGGCCCTAACCAATTTGGTGCCCTAGGCAAGATTTTAAGTGACGCCCCCATCGCAGTACAGTACTTGCACTGCTAGTGTACATATACTCACAAGAAACTTAATAGCTTTGTTTTAGACATTCTTTTATTTAAATAAAACAATTGCACATTCAAAAAACTAATAATAATAATAATAATTAAAGAAACAATAACAAAAAATTAACTCAACATATGAAATACAATATAGATAGCTTACATAAAGTATTACATTTAAATACTCCCGAAATGAAAAGTGTAAACAAGTGACATAAATACAATAAAAATACGGCACTGTGCAAAATAAGACATTAGTATCTTATCTATCTTACAATTACAAAAACAATTGCACATTCAAAATACTTATTATAATATAATATCTTATCTTATCTATCTTACCTATCTATCTTATATATCTTATCTATTAGCATCTTTAGGCACAAAAATACTACAAGGATTTGAATAAAAAAAATGAAAAGATCTTAAAAAGAGCTCTATTGGTCCAACGTGCGTCACACGGAGCTGCTCAGACGTGCGGCTGTCGCTTCATTCGTGCAGTAAACGCACGACCAACCTGTAATAAACGTACTGAGCGTGGGTTCCATGCGGCATCGTATGAAGTTTGTAAGAACTGCACACGATCTGTACATCGTGTGCACCAACGCCGTGCGTTATCTCAGAGATTACCGGGCAGTTTGGAGGGAATAGCCTATATATTTGGGCCTTGGATTCAGAGGCGCATGTTTGGGCTGTATGACACACTTTTCCAGGAGCTGGAGAGAGAAAGCCACGGGGACTACATGTCTTATATTCCCCTAGATCCAAAAAAAACCTTTCACACAAACTTGTTGCTGCGCGTCACACCAGCATAATGCCTTTTTCTCTCCTCCCTCTCTGACACTTGTTCTCTCCTCGCCTTCCCTCTTCCCCTCGGTGTATTGCAAAAGCTTTGTACTTTGTACCTGGTCAGAGGCTCTGAAGCTTTAAACATCGGAGTTTTCGTGCGGTAGATGCACTCTCGCCTACGGGCAATTCACGAACGACTTACGCGACACGACGCACGAGATATCTGAGCGTGCGTTGGCCGCACTAATGCTGTGCGTGGCACACGACACATATACGAAGTCCACAAGTGTGGCATACGGAAAAAGTTTTGTACGAAACGTACGAAAGACATACGCCTGCCGTACAGACGACTCACGCAGACGTACAGCGTTCTTGCAAACTGAAAAAAACGTAAGCGCCCGTAGAGTTTGTTTGACATGTCAAAGAACCTCTGTGGCGGGTCTGCGGCTCCAAAATAAGCATGTCACACACACGTCACACGCACGTCACACGCACGCTCTCCGTGCGTTTTCTTGTGTTTTGTGCACGTAGACCGGCCGTAGAAGCCTGTACGGCTGGTTGTGACCATAGCTTAACAAAGTCAAAGACATGTAAATACTATTTTTTTAAACCATTCGTTGCAGTGTCAATGAAATACAATAAAAGCAGAAAGTTCATTACGCGGCTCTGGCGCCCCCTGGATGTACGGCGCCCTTAGCATTTGCCTATTCTGCCTATGCCACGGGCCGGCCCTGGCTAACACACTAACATTTATCTATGACAGGATGATGTCTTATTCATTTTTATTGTTAATTTGGTGAACGTTACAATATTGAAACATGAAGGTCCTTCCCCAAGAAAACAATATATTACAAAACCCTGTAAACCAAAGTGTTTGTCATCACTGAACCTGACTTACTGAAGCTGATAACCACAGCAGGACAACAACATCCACAATAACAGACCATCCAGCACTTCTTCAGTCACTCTTCACCAAAACATGTATACCAGGGGTCAGGGATGAGAGGCCTGGGACATCCATGTCTTCAGTGTGGCCCAAGGCTCCCCACAACATTTGACCCAATGTTTTCTCCTCCAGCCAAAAAAACACATTGCATTTAGTCAATGATTAGGAAACTAATTAGTCTTTAGATTATGACGATTCATCGGGGATATGAATCCCGATGAGAAATGAAAGTCAGGTTCTTCAGTGTGAAAGCTGACTCTCACTTGACAACCAAAAGTTTACAAAAGTTGGTATGTTTCAGGGTTTTTTTTGCTCTGGTTTACTCACCTTTCAGGCAGCTGCCGTCGAGCTTCCATGAACAGGAAGTGACATCACACTCTGTAACCATGACCTATCAGTTTGGAATGGTTATTAGAAAACACTGAGCTCTCTCCCTTACACCCGGCTTAAGACACATACTGTATAATGATAGACACATACTTCATAGGCTACTTTTAACCTTATGATCCAAACTCAATCAAATCTTTCTTGTCCGGGCAGAATCTGCGTTTACCTTTGAGCGAACTCGGATACCAAAATGTCACCAGTTCCCCTGTGGCGCTAATGCGAGGACCAGATGCTCTCTGTAACCCCTGGCTGTGTGCTCTTCTGCCGAGGGAAGCAGAGCCGAGGAGAACCTGACCTTATCTGCTCCTCCACCTGCTCCTGAGTGAAGGGGAGGAGGGCAGAGTGAGAACATAAGCCTGAGCTGTGTGTAACTGTGGAGTGAAGCACAGTGCTGCTAACCCCCCCCCCCCCCCCCCCCCCCTTGATCCACCACTAATTGTGCAAGTTCTCCCACTTAGAAAGAACGAAAAGGTCTGTGATTGTCATCGTAGGTGCACTTCAACAGTGAGAGACACAATCTGAGGGGGAAAAAAGATAAACTACAGGAAATCGCATTGTAGTATTTGTATGCAATGGGAAAATAGAAGTGAATGAGTTTTTTTACCCCAAATCTCCCCACACCTATCGTCTCCTCGATATGAGGCAGTCGTCCTGTCCTGTCCCCTCCGCAGAAAAGCCCCCTCCCCCCAAGCCTGATGTTCCCACCTCCAGGTTTCACAGTGGGGATGGTTTTCTTCTTCCTCCAAACACGGTTGAGTGGAATTTTCACCAAAACGTTTTCATCTGGTCTCATCTGACCTCAGGACCTCATCCCAGGCCTCCTCTGGATCATCCTCATATGAGACTAAAATAGAATTGTGTTGGTATAACATACGTCATCCCAAAAAACACCATCCCCGCTGTGTGAAGCCTGGGGGTGGACACACGACGACTGCCTCGTATCCAGGAGAGGATGGATGGGGCCAAGAGTGGGGGAGATCTGGGGTAACAACCTCCTTCTAGCTGTATCTGAACTCAGAACCAGTGTTGTTTTTGGCAGCCCTTTTAGTTTTAGTTTTAGTCTTTTGGACGAAAATGCTTATAGTTTTAGTCACATTTTAGTCATTTCTAAATGTGATAGTTTTAGTCACGTTTTAGTCAGACGAAAATTGAAAAGGTTTTAGTCAAGTTTTCGTCAGTTTCATTATAAAGAGTTATAATTAATTTAGATAACTATTGGAAATTGGGATAAATAATAGTTATCTATTGGCTTTATAGCTTTTGACAAACAGATTACACCACAATAGGCACTAGTAGAGTGTCATTGTGAACAGGACTTTTCCCAACTTTCTGCGTTCATACGCTACGGGACTTAAAACTGTCCAAATGTATTCCCAGAGTTTGTATAGGTGCTGTTAGGAAGGCCAGGCCCTCCAAACAAACAGGACCAGCTCAAGCAGCGTTTCAAGTTATTTAAATCAGAAAGTTACCAGTGAACGCATCGTTACCAATAGGAACTGTTACTGAACACTTGGCGAAAAGTGAGATTTTGATTTACAAGTGCAACGTTCCTGCAACTAGGCCTCCCTCAAGATCTTTTTCTTTTTCTTTTGCCTGAGAAAGGCCTACTGTAGATGCGGAAACATTATACACTTGTAAACAGGAATATACTTTTTAGTGTAACGAGAATTATACACAACCTCTCCATCGCAGTAATAACATTGTTTGAAAAAGATGTGCCTGCTCCTTAAGTCATTATGAATAAATGCATGTCACTTTTCCCTTTCCTTTTCCCCAGTCTTCTGAAGTGTCCCTTTTAAACAAACATGGCCTTTTTCATCGTGAAAATGAATATTAGCTGCATAGTAAATATTCCCCTCAGTAATGAGCTGATAAAAGGTGGATTAGCGCGGTAAGACTCTCATAACCGTTAAACAATACGCGCCGGATTAGCCGTGAACACAGGATTACAGGCAGGTAAATCCATGTTAGCATAAAGTAAACACCTCAGCAGTGTTCTGGACATGTGAGGGGGAGTGACATGTAGGATTTTAGGCATTACAAGTCTCAGAATAGGAGCCTGTTATTCAATTTGTCAATTTATACAGGTTATGAACATATCTGCATTAATGGATTGATTTAGGAATATAATAACATATACTGAACACAGATGTTTAATTTTCAAATAAGCTGTTTATTAGTAGCCTGGGAATACCCAGACTGCTGTGTTCGCCGAATCATTTCGAACTTCACAGCAGTCTGGGGACCATGGCTGAAATCTTCGTATGGATTTGGGATCAATCACAGAACGAGGAGGGAAGACGATGATGCGCTATTCAACATACAGAAGCTTGTAGTTTGTTTAGGGATGAAAAATAAAAAAAGGATCCAACTTGACAGCAGCAGACATGAGGCCATCTTTTGATCAAGCTTTAGACCGTGTTCTAAATAGTTTAGCTCGAACGTTTACAGCGGGTACATCATATGTCATCTGATACGATGATACGATTGGCTATGGCTACGTGCAGATGCATGAGAGACATTCAGCACAATCGTAAACTACACCTCTTCTCCGAGAAAAGGAATTGGTGGTCCCCAGAATAGCCAGGCTAGTTTATTAGTGGAAAAATCTGTAAATCTGTACATTTTGCCAACAATTAAAACTCAATAAAAGACTGTCTGACACTGGAAAGTCTGTAGGTAATACTTATGCGAAGACATTGCTGCACCAATGAGAGAAAGATGCATTTTGCATTACAGTGATGAGTTCTATAATTGGTAGAATATGGTGACAGATTATTCTCCTTCTAATTTGCAGTGTAAAGCAGTTTGATGATCTATGAAGTGGAATTAAGCAGGACTTAGGTTTGTTTCATTATATAGTCAATATGTACTTTAAAATTGAGTTCAGGATCAAGGCAAACTCCTATGTACTTGACAACAGTCTCCTTAGTCATCGGTCGAATTGTCGAAATAAATGTTCAGACCTGCAGATTGTGGAAAGTGGCGAGTTCCAAAAAGCATATACAATGATTTTTGAATGAAGTAATGTAGTGGTAACCATGGCCAAGGATTGCACACACAGTATTATGGTGTTTTTGTGGATTTGGATGG
Source organism: Neogobius melanostomus (assembly GCA_007210695.1). Taxonomy (NCBI): domain Eukaryota; kingdom Metazoa; phylum Chordata; class Actinopteri; order Gobiiformes; family Gobiidae; genus Neogobius; species Neogobius melanostomus. The sequence goes on from VHKM01000437.1 coordinate 212,413, forward strand.
TTATAATGCACTCTCACAGGGATTAGAGAGCAGAGGTTACCCAAACACAGGCCTCAGCCCTGCAGTGCTGTAGCATAGTCCACTGGGAGCTCCCTCCAGGGTCCAGGCCGACACAGGAGAGTGGGTGGGGGGGTTAATTTAGGCTCCACAGCTGAGCACAAGCACTGACTGCATTATTCCACTCACATTCCTATTGTGAGGTCACTTTACATTATTGAGCTTCAGGACGGAATTTGAGGAATTATGAGTTGTGGCCAAAATTAATCAAACACATCATTTTGTGGGGGCTGAAAGGCAAAGACATTCATAGACAAACATGAACTAGCTTCAGAACAGTTATTTATTTATTATTATTTTATTTATTGGTTTATTTGGTGCATGTTAATGCACATACATGGGTCTCATGCATGTAAACAAGCCACACCGGATTGTAGCCTTGGGCTAATTTCCATCCGTCGTCCCCCATGCGCACTCTCAAACACACTCTCATTCATCCTGGTCTATTGTACATGTTTTTAGTGGTAGGGGAAACCGGAGTACCCGGAGGAAACCTACGCAGACACGGGGAGAACATGCAAACTCCACACAGAAAGGCCCCGTCCTTGGTGGGAATCGAGCCCAGACCTTCTAGCTCTAACCGCTGTGCTACCGTGCTGCATGTAGAGAATAGTGCAGAGGTTCTCTACATCAGTGGTTCTCAACTGGCAGGGCAGGACCCAAAGGTAGGACGTGGAACCATTTTCAGAAAACCTTTATATATTTATGCACAGAAAAAGCATGTACAGTAACCACCACTTTGTCTGTTAAAATGACTGTTATTGGGCTGTTTAATCATAATTTCAGCTATTTTGGCTTATTCAATGCTTATTCTTACACGTCTGAGTTGTATTAGAGCCGCAGCTTGTCATCCCAGGGTGCCTGTGGGTCCTGACCCCACACCAGTTGAGAACCACTGCTCTACATACAGGGCGCAAACCAAATCACATCACATGATCACGTTATGACATAAGCAGTTGTAGTTTGACCATGTTTAAGTATAAAATATTTCCTCACAGATGATTCAGGCATTGGTCTTAAGCTCAACTATCAGAGATTATCAAAACTATTGTATTGTTATATTGGCTATCGATACTCCCACTGAATAACAAAGTCATGTTAAACATTATACAACTGATGTGTTGAGCTGTTGTGTTGAACATGCAGAGGCGTAGCTTGCCATAAGGCAAGGCAGGCAGCTGCCTGGGCCCCCAACTGTGAAGGGCCCCCATGCACCAACCCGTTTTTCAGATACCTGCAGTAAACGCTTGATATATACAGCCTTCCTAGTGATTTTGGTGATGCAGTTACATCATCTCTCCACCAAAGCTCTGTGGCGCTGTTTATCCCTATCCTGCTGCATGCTTTAGTGAGTCATGGATCCCTAATGTTAACTTTGAATGAGCAGTGGACAGACTTTTTTACTCATGGCTCCACCAGATTATATTTCTAATAGTGAAACCAGTGTATTGTAACTCTCTTCATGACCTAAAGAACCTCAGCCTTCTGTTCTGAGGAAAACTTCTGCAGAGAACTGCATTATGGGAGTTTTCAGGTGACCCGCTCCTGCCCAAATGACATCCTCTCTTCCAGTGCGCAGTACACCGATCGGCCACTAGAGGGCCCCCAACCGACATTCTTGCTGGGGCCCCTTGGTACCCTTGCTACGCCACTGTGAACATGTTCCCAGTGAAATGTGAAATCCTGTCATGTCACACAGCTGTCAGTGTAAGGCATTTTAATGTGGAATATTGGTGCAATAGATTCTTGTTCCAGCCTCAATATGTTTTCTGTAAGCATAATGCAACAAATAAATGAAACTAACTAAAACTAAACTATCAACTGGCTTGTAGCAGACCTGAAGTTGTGAGCGCCAGAGCTTCCTGTTCATTTCCCATGGAGATTAGTTCAGACCTTATTTTCATATCAATCCTATATTCTGCAGATTCCGTGGTGAACAGTGAGTTCCTGGTTCAGAGCTTCCTGTAAGATGTAAATACATCAGCGGAGGTGATTTAAAGGTCGGAGAGTATTATTACAAATGTATTATTATATGAACTATTTTCATCCTGCTTCAAGTATCCAAGTATCATCTACCGGGAACTCACGGTCCACCATCAAGTCTGAGTCGAATAGGTTATATTGTCAGTGCCAGTGAAGGTACATTCACAAACTAGGCAAACTTTTTTTCCAGTTCAATTGTACAACATGAAACATAAACAATGAATGAATAAATAAGTCTATAAGGGCATGCAAAGTAAAATAACATTTAGGATGAAACTAAACAACTTATAAAGATACCAAAGGACAAAATACACACAATATACATATCCTGACAGACAGTGGCAAATATATAATAAATTATAAATGTAAGCGTGCAAATGACAGGTGATTATCAAATCAATTCAAACTTTATTTATAAAGCACTTTTCATACAAAATGTAACACAAAGTGCTTTACAGTGCTTAAAAAATCATTAAAATAGTCCCCACCAGCAAATATACATAAATAACAACAACCCCTTACCTCCCCCTACCCCACCCGCACACACAAACACATATACTGTACATAGAGACAGCCCAGCTGTTAAAAGTCTTAAATAAAAATGGACATAAAGGGTTGTACATAAGGCTGAGTACAGATGAACCGAAAGAGGAAACACCATCCAAGGAGCCGTCTGCACCGAGAGCAGCCCATCGGCCACAGCCACAGAGCGCCAACACAGGGCGCCCGGAGGAGGTGTAGGAGAGACGTCCAACCTCCATCCAGGCACCCACTAAATGGGTGCCTGGATGGAGGTTGGACTACACTTATTTAGTGTTGAGTTCAGAGTGTTTTATGATCGAAGCTATTCCCCATAAGAAATGAATAGGACGTGAAGTACTGGTGTTCACTTCTTCACGTTAGCGGAACTAGCGCAGCCACAACGTGCAAAGAGCCGACTGTGATTGTCCGCGACTCGGTGGAAACGGTCATGTGACCCACTTTTGGCTTGAGGACCGCTGCTTTAACTTTAATGGAGTATTTTGCATCTCAAGGGGCGATGTGACAACACAGTCACCAATATTATTGATAAATGATATAATCAAATCAGAGCTCAAACCCACTAAAACAGAGTATACAACATGAAATCTTCCAAGTTAAGGTTGCTGTGGGGTAAGCTCATACAGTATATTATGCAGAGTTAAAGTGATTTTTTTTTAAAAACAAAGTGTAAAGTAAAAGTGTGTAAGTAAAAGTCAAAGTACTTTATTATACAGTTGTCATATTGTTCCCAGCAGGCCCTGGAGTGCTCTCCTTGTGTCGGCGTCTCTTTGGTTCACCTCTGCAGGACATGTGTCACTTATTGATCTAAAACAGCAAACTCCTGTCGGGTCTGTCTCGTTCACTGCAGATGGACGGGACAAGACGCAGCAGGTCCAGTTAGCATCATGCCCTCGCCCCCGTTAGCGCTGTCCCACCTCCGACTGAAGAATTGTGGGAGATCCTAGACTTTACGGGTACTGATTCAGAAAGTGTATTTCGTGTTTCCAAAATCCCTGTTAGATAGACACATTAATTGTCACTTTTCTTCATTTACCTGAGTTGAAAGAGAATCCATGATGGTACATCAGACTCCTCCCACACGTAAATACGTGCACCCCCTTAGAGTTGTCAGAGGAGGAAACTCTGTCTCTTGAAACAATCATATTCTTAGGATATTCCAGGACATAAAGTCATTTTTGACAGGTGTAAATTTGTCTTCATAGTATTTTATGTTGTTCCATTCTTTCTGGAGCTATTTAGAGCCACTAGGGGTGGTATTGCAGCGATTACAGGACCCACCATGACGCTGTGTGCTGTTGTTGGGGTTGTGTTGGATAGTCAGGTGCTTTGATGCTTTTGAGGGATTATTCAATTATATTTGTGCATGTCTTTCTCTTTAAAATGGCATTATATGTACAGTGGGGAAAAAAGTATTTAGTCAGCCACCAATTGTGCAAGTTCTCCCACTTAAAAAGATGAGAGAGGCCTGTAATTTTCATCATAGGTAAACCGCAACTATAAGAGACAAAATGAGAAAAAACAATCCAGAAAATCACATTGTCTGATTTTTAATGAATTTATTTGCAAATTATGGTGGAAAATAAGTATTTGGTCAATAACAAACAAGCAAGATTTCTGGCTCTCACAGACCTGTAACTTCTTCTTTAAGAGGCTCCTCTGTCCTCCACTTGTTACCTGTATTAATGGCCCCTGTTTGAACTTGTTATCAGTATAAAAGACACCTGTCCACAACCTCAAACAGTCACACTCCAAACTCCACTATGGTCAAGACCAAAGAGCTGTCCAAAGACACCAGAAACAAAACTGTAGACCTGCACCAGGCTGGGAGGACTGAATCTGCAATTGGTAAGCAGCTTGGTGTGAAGAAATCAACTGTGGAAGCAATTATTAGAAAATGGAAGACATACAAGACCACTGATGATCTCCCTCGATCTGGGGCTCCACGCAAGATCTCACCCCGTGGGGTCAAAATGATCACAAGAACGGTGAGCAAAACTCCCAGAACCACACGGGGGGACCTAGTGAATGACCTGCAGAGAGCTGGGACCAAAGTAACAAAGGCTACCGTCAGTAACACACTACGCCGCCAGGGACTCAATTCCTGCAGTGCCAGACGTGTCCCCCTGCTTAAGCCAGGACATGTCCGGGCCCGTCTGAAGTTTGCTAGAGAGCATCTGGATGATCCAGAAGAGGACTGGGACAATGTCATATGGTCAGATCAAACCAAAATGGAACTTTTTGGTCAAAACTCAACTTGGAGGAGAAAGAAAGAACACCATACCTACTGTGAAGCATGGGGGTGGAAACATCATGCTTTGGGGCTGTTTTTCTGCAAAGGGACCAGGAAGACTGATCCGTGTAGAGGAAAGAATGAATGGGGCCATGTATCGTGAGATTTTGAGTGAAAACCTCCTTCCATCAGCAAGGGCATTGAAAATGAAACGTGTCTGGGTCTTTCAGCATGACAAGGATCCCAAACACACCGCCCGGGCAACGAAGGAGTGGCTTCGTAAGAAGCATTTCAAGGTCCTGGAGTGGCCTAGCCAGTCTCCAGATCTCAACCCCATAGAAAATCTTTGGAGGGAGTTGAAAGTCCGTGTTGCCCAGCGCCTGCCCCAAAACATCACTGCTCTAGAGGAGATCTGCCTGGAGGAATGGGCCAAAATACCAGCAACAGTGAAAACCTTGTGAAGACTTACAGAAAACGTTTGACCTCTGTCATTGCCAACAAAGGGTATATAACAAAGTATTGAGATGAACTTTTGTGATTGACCAAACACTTATTTTCCACCATAATTTGCAAATGAATTAATTAAAAATCAGACAATGTGATTTTCTGGATTTTTTTTCTCATTTGTCTCTCATAGTTGAGGTTTACCTATGATGAAAATTACAGGCCTCTCTCATCTTTTAAGTGGGAGAACTTGCACAATTGTTGGCTGGCTAAATACTTTTTCCCACTGTATATGCTGTATATGCTGATGCTAGGATGACGTCTTCTGTTTTCAAAGAAGGGAACACTTCAATTTCATTATTCTGGTCAACTTTAAAGGATCTGTATCATGCTATTTTAGCCATTCCAAAGTAAAGTACTGTATAGGCATTTATATGATATATTGTACCTTTACTACTATGGAGTACTCATTTTTGTGATAAATATAAGTATTTTCTGGAGGTATTTTTCAAACTCGGAAGACAAAACGCTTGGATTCAGTTAACTCCGCCCCGTCTCCCCGAGTTGATGCAACCGATGCAACTTTTGAAGTAGTAGAAATATAAATACCACAGCAAAAAGTGAAGTTACTTCACGATGCAGTTATAAGGAGTTGACATGTGCAACACAGCTTCATAAATGGCTAACACACATGCTAACACACATGCTAACACACACGCTAACACACACGCTAACACACACGCTAACACACACGCTAACACAGGTTTTGATTTACTTAGCGGCCCCTCTGGCCTCCATCATCGCTGGTTATAAGAGTTTAATCCACTTTGATTCTGACCAAGGTTCACCAAGCATCAGTGACTGTCACAGAGAAACACTATTTTGGCTGATAGTCGCTGAATCCCGGAAATAAATTCCAACTTCTGGCGAGTGTCCTCTTCTTTAGGAAGGTTGAATAAAGTCCTGTCCTCGTAGCCAAACACGCTTTTCTCCGTGACATTATCGTTAGGTAAGAAAAAAGAACAGGTGTCCAGACTCCAGAGTAGGTTAGAAAGAGCTCCTTCACAACTTTCGGTGCAAACATGACATCTGTTCAGACGCTCAGAGGGTGTGTTTGTTTTCTCTGCAGGGGCAGCGTGGAGTCAGGCACTTCCTCTTTTTTTTTTTCTTTCTTTCTTACGACAGAAATAATGAAAAAGCTGTTTTATAAATTAAAATCAGGCCGTAAGGCATTACATTACAGACGCCACTTCCTGTTTGACACTATGACGTACTGTCACAACTGTTTTCCAGGAGAGGGCAGAGCAGCTGCTCAGAGAGCAGGATTCAGGAGAAATGCTCAAAACTGTGTGAATTGAAGCCAAAAACACTCTGGGGGTGTTTTTTATAAGGAAATAGCTTAACAACATGGTTAAAAGCTCCAAAAAGGCGATTTTGCATGATATAGGACCTTTAAGGTTATGGTGCCACCTTAAAAGTACATTAAGGAACATTTTATTGACCTTTTAGTGACCCAATGGCTGTATGAGTGGTCAGCATTGCGCCTTTACTTTCGATCAGGGTAGCCTCTATAACGCTCCAGGATCAATTGTTTAGTAGGTTTTCTGGTGAGAGTGTCCGTCAGCAGTGAAAACCTACCAGAAACTCTCAAAACAATTGATCCTGGAGCAACATAGAGGCCTCTGTGATGGAAAGTAAAGGTGCCATGCTGACCACTAGGTCACTAAAAGGTCAAATCTGCAATCAAAAGTTTCAGAGTGCACCTTTAGCCTTAATTTCATGATTCTGGTAAACTGGAACACTCTGAAATTGACAAGACTGTGGTTTTAATCCTTGTAGTTCCTCCTCAGCATGTGTACTCTGCTTGGTTTAAACATGTCTGCTGAAGCTAGAGCTAAACGTTATAGTGCAATTCTTTCATTTGGTTTGCAACAGGTCAGAGTGGCTATTTTAATGTAATGAAGTTTGTCGGCCCCTGGTTTCGTTTATTACCAGAGTCTGTAATAAAGGCTTGGCACCGGTCTCAGTATGCTTCTGTAGCTTCGACAGGACTCCATAGACTAATCAGGTGGACCGTCTCCTTTCATTGTGCGCTAATAACTGCCCGCGTTGACAGTTCATATCTCTCGTGTTGCGTTATTGGGGCCCATTGTACTGCTGCCCCTTAACACCCCGCGCCCTTCCATTGTCTCCGATAGAACCTGGCTATTGACTTCTTTATGAAATCCATTTCCAACTAGATCAATTCTCCCTAATGTCATCTGTCTCCTCCGCGTCTAACTGCCCGGACTGTATTAATAATTGCACGGGAGCTATCGATTCCTATTGACGTGTAGGTGCGGCGTGAAGCAGTGGAGTGGCCCGGGCATTCCGACCCTTAAATCAAGTGACATCTCATTAAAAGTGACAAGCGGCTCTAAAAACGTCCTTTCCCGCTATAAAATGGAGATGGGCAGGGACATAAAAGTGGATTGTTTTTTCATTCTTTGCTGATACGTCGCGGGATGAATAATTCAATATGGCCGCTCTCAATCTGACAAGAAGACGGCGGTTTCAATCAATTTACCTGCACGTCTGTGCTCGGTCTGGAATCTCGGTTAAGTGTTTGGACAAGTATTCTGACTGGAGATCTGCATCGACTCCCGGCAGGTGCTGAGGTTCACATGGAAGACGTTGATATTCGATTGTCCTATTTCATATTTTCATGCATTTTATTTTCAGACTCAATATGTTATATCAAATGGAATGCTCTAAGAGTATTGATAGCAGAGAAAATAATATTAGAGCATGCATCTGCTGTTCGCCACAAAAAACGAGAAGAGAGTACAGATTTATATTGGGAGTGAAAAACCAATCAATATATTTTCTTCATTTAAGCAAACAAAATAATATCACCACTAATCTGCAGCTCCAGTGTGGAGTTTTTTGTCTCCCACAACTACTCAATTTGTATGTAAAAGTGACAGCTTAACAACTCCAAATGGTTTCCATTTTTTTCTAAAACCGAAAAGAGTACGAGTACTTTGATTTAAGTTTTTGCCGATACCGAGTACAAGGCATTTTCTTCAACAGACTTTTTGAAGTGAAGAGACGGTTTATAGACTGACTTTTTTACAGCAGATTGGTTAGTAATTAGTTAATTTACTTATTTACATTTCTTTCAGTAAAGTAGCCTACACTTTTAAGAAAAGTTATCAGAATTGAACAGATGCCATTTTATTTTTTTATTCAATTTCATTATTAGTATTTATTGCACTGTCCATCACGACAGAACAGCTCATGTCTAAAAGCTCCTCAATGCCTGTGCTTTATTCATTTATCTCTTTTATCTAACAATAGTATTTTTATGGTTACTTATTACTGCAGCTAAATGCTCTCTTTTTGCCTTTACTACAGCTCTGTGTGGATTTTCTCGTGTGTTTATAGAAACGTAGCCAGTTGCCTACAGCATTTGATTGTTTTGCTGCAGCTCAATTTCGCTCAATATGGACATGCTGTATCTCTTTATTTGGATTTTCTGAGTACTTTTTAGTCGCTGGGTTAGTTTTTCAGATGAAAAACTTCAGATCTGCGATTCCGCGAGTTAGCGGTTAGTTTAGCAACATTAGCCTGTATCTTGGAAACACATCTTGGAAACTCCACGCTGCAGCACTAACAACATTTATATCTGGTTAAATCCAGCACAGACTCTGATTTGGAGAGTGTTGTCTGTAATTAAGTCAGCTCTATGTGGAATATTGTATTTCCACTGAAGAATTCTCCAGTTTGTTGCTCTTTTCTGTCCTCAGCAGAGAGGTGCGTTCTGTAGGAGCGCCGGCCACACGTCAAGTGGTATCGGTTTCTGGTATCTGGACCTCATGAATGAGTACGAGTATGAGTACAAGCATGTGGTATCAGCCCGATACCCGATACTGGTATTGATATCGGTGCATCCCTACCATTTTTAGCATCTTTTCGTTTCCAGAAGACAAATGAAAGATCGAATACCTGTTAAACCACTCTAAAGATGCTAAGATTACTGTCAATACCATTGAAATGTCCTAGTGAAACACCCCATTTCACGAGGTCATATATGATCTTCAACACGGGTTTTGTAAGCAGCGGTGCTAGGATTGGGATGTTTAGCCCTTTATTTTTTTAGGATGACATACTGTATTTTTGAGTTTAGAAGATTGTGCATCCTTGTGCATGAGGCTGAATGATAGTTTTGGCGTTTATAAATACTGCATATGATCCTGTTATTATTCTTATATTTATTGATGTTTTTTGTTTAAAGCTGACTGACCACTAACAAATGTCTTTTATCTCCTCTCTTCTCTTCCCACGCCTCCTCTTCTTTGCGCTGGTTTCTCAGGTGAGTCTGCTGCACTGGCTTGTGTGTTTGTGCATGGCTCCAGTTCATATTGTTGAGTAAATAATAAATGTGTCGTTTGTGGCTGGGGCTGTTGTCGTGTCTGTAATGCAGACAGTGCGATGTTGGCGGACACTGTGTTCAGCTGCAGTTTGCTCTGGCTTCACTTTAGCGTTCAGTGGATTTTGGAATCTCTTTGCTAGCATCATTTATTCATCTCCTGCAGATAGGTGCTACGTTGGACACTTGATTAAAAGTTGTTTTAAAATTACATTTAAAATAACAAAAACAAATTACGCCGGAAAGTCAAGTCAACTATTTTGTGTCGTACAATAAGCACAGGGTTTTCAATGTGATGGTCATTGACTTGGATACATTCACTTCAGTATCAGCTATCAATTCCAAGTATACGATACTGATCTGATACCTGCTCTCATCATTTTTAAAACGCAATTTTCACCGACTAAAACTATTATGCTGTGTGTCATTTTGAAGCTCTGAACTTGCCCCACCCCCTGAGTTACTGTTGCTAGGTCCGTCAAAATTTCTGATGCTGATGCTGGAGTGACTCGTGTTAGTGACTCTTATTGGAGCAATACCAGCGCGATATCCTCCAGATTGAAGCAAAAGGGGTTGCAATCTGCAGCAGAGGGATATATTCAAGGTGTGAAACTATTGAGGCTAAAGCATACAGGTCTCAAGTAAAATCAGAGAAACCTCATGATTAGCACTCTCTTATTTGTTTGTTAAAAATATCAGCATTGCTTTGGTTCGCTAAAGTTAGCTAACGCTAAACCTACAGGTGCCACAATGATAATCAGCTGCAGCCAGTTATCGTTCTGTGACAAAATGCACAGTATTTTGATCATAAAGGGAGACAGCTGATTTGATTAACCATTTGTTTGTGTTTAAAGGTGCAGTTACACCAAACAGCTCCAGTCTGTGACTGTCAGTAGCTGGACGTTAGCTTGCTATCACACAGGTGTTAGCCTAGCCCTACCTTAGTGCAGACGTATGCTTGTTTATTTTCGAGACATTTAGCTGGGAGTAAGTCGTCCACATTGTTGATCCATTGTAGGCAGCGCTCAGTTTTGTTTTCAGCTTTGGGAAAGAACTCGACTTCCCCAGACACACTCCTGGGTACCTAGTGTCTGATTTACATCCTCCATAGGCAGATCGCTTCACCATTTTGCTTCTTGTTCTTCGTCTGGTAGGGTTTTGGTGGTTAGTAGTAAATCAAAGTGCATCTGTTCAGTGCTGGTATGACTGTGGCTGAAACAGGTGGTCTCGGAGCGGTGCATCTCGCTCTGTGCGTGGGAGCGGTTGTGGTGTGAAGGCGGCCGACCTCTGGTGAACTATTCTCGCTTTGATGCCTCTTTTTTGCACGAAGAAAGAATGACTCCGCGCTGCATGAGGACGTTTGGATTACTCTGACGAGGCAAAATGGATTAACTTTAAATCATCAGGCACGCCTCTCTTTCCTGTCTGTCCCTTCCTGCTGCAGTGAAACTTTCTCTCCATGTGCTCATTAAGTACATTTCTCCACGCTGCGCGTCTATAAGCCTCAGTGTATTTAACCACGAGGGAGAGGACTGTCCACAGTAACATCGGGAAGTGTGCATGTACGTGCGCGCGTGTCAGTGTCGGCACATTGACAGGTCGATGCCCGTTATCATGGGAATAAGTTTGTTGAACAGCTGATTGTTACGTGGCTGATGTTGCGATGTTTTGTGCGAGCGCGTGTGAACACGGACTTAACTAACTTTGGAGTAAATACAGTTGGAGCTAAGGCGGTCTGAGGCGACCGACAAAGCTCCAACATGTGTGAAAACGGCCTAAGACAGTCTCCTCGTGTTGTCAATTGTACAGTCCGTTTTCCCCGCAATAAAAACAAACATGAACCACGCTGAACCATGGAGTCAGACACGCTATGCAGCAGACAGCCAAAGAGCGAGTGGAGGAGGCGGGACGTGCGCTCGAGGAGCCAATGTAAGCCTCGCTCTCTTTGAGCTCTCGCCAGTCAGGGCAGGGAGTGCGCTGCTGCTGCTGCTGGTGTGTGTGTGTGTGTGTGTGTGTGTGTGGTGTGTGTGTGTGTGTGTGTGTGTGTGTGTGTGTGTGTGTGTGTGTGGTGTGTGTGTGTGTGTGTGTGTGTGTGTGTGTGTGTGTGTGTGTGGAGATCAGCGGAGGAGAGAGAGAGAGAGAGGCTGGAGGAAAAGAGACGAAACTCTCGACAATGGAAAAAAAAGAAAAGGTACGTGTATGGAAGCCCGTTTCCGCCATGTTAAAAAATAAAAGCCCAACAGGAAGTCGAAATTACGACATTTAAAGTCATAATTCTGTGTTTAAAACACAAAAAATCGAGTTTAAATCTCAAAATTACGACTTTTAAACCTCGGAATTTCGAGATTTAAACTTGGAATCATTTTAAAGATGTTGTTGCCGTTCACTTTCCTGTCTGATGCGGTCTGACCTGCGGAGCTTGATCCGGTCAGCGGTGATGGAGCTGAAAATAAAGCGTATCATGCCTGAAAAACAACTGCTATTTTGGGTCAAACTAGTCCCTCGTTGCCACTACCATGTCCTATGGATCTCCCCAGTATTTAAGCCAGCCCTTACGCTTGAACAAAGGATGATGCCGTGGACATTGGACAATGGCTACTAGTGTAGGTTAGCCCAGTTAGCATGTGCAATCGCCTACAGCTCATTGTTGATAAAAAAAGTCTGCAATAAACCACAAATGCGTCAATCCCGACTCAGTGTGTGATAATCTTTAAGGCTGCTTTATGTAGTTACCAACACAGTCTCACTCCGAAAGCGTCATAAATTGACGAAAGGTCAGTCGCCTTATGCGTAATATAGGTACCCGTTTGCGTCTCCAGTAACGCAATGGGTTTGTAATGCATTTGAATGGGAGTCCAGGCGCGGCTCATTTGACGATATCGGACAGCTCATAGTATAGAACACGTAGTACAAATTCAGCTCGGTTTAGCCAACTATAAAACAATCAAAAATGCAAAAATGACTCACAGTGTATTTGCAATTACAATAATGCTAAAGAAACATGCAAAATCACAGTCAACACTTGCTTGAATCCCTCGCAAGACAGGCAAAAGCGCATTCAGCACGCATACACAAGCGCAGAACTACAGTATTCATATTTGCGTGAATCTGAGGCCAAACTGTTGTTCATCAAAGCCAAAAAATGATGGATCCAGGACAAACCAAGCCGGACCCAACCCAATCACAAAAACTTCTTCAGGAACTTTTACAATATGGCATTGCATTACAGCAGTACGTAGTTTAAAGCCTTTTCCCTACCTTCTGCTGTCTTCATGGGACGAGTTCTCCAGTATTTAGTCCCACAAGTGGCGTGTCATGGTCCGGTTTTAATCCATGGCTTGCCGGGTCTTTGCCGGGCTTGTACCCAGCCAAGGTGCGCTCTGTTCGGGTTAGCTTTGAGCTGTGGCCCGCTGGAGTCCCATGGAGGATCGTAACGCCGATTTACACTTCCTCTGCAAAAGTCCTTTGGGTGAAAGTGATGCCAAGTGTCCACGATGATATAAATGTCCTTATGTTTGCCTCGGTCAGACATTTAAGGTTCAAAGATAAGCATTTATTGATCATATGTTTCATTAGGCGCCAAGAGACAAAAACACGATCAGCTGTTCTGATTGACACCCGCGTCAACCAATGACACGCGTTCAAAACTGTGACGTCACTAAGAAGGCGGTCAATCTATATTTTTTATTGTAAAATATTAGTATTACACTAAACCTGCACTGCTGATACCGACTATAGCATTATTATTATTATTTTTTGCAGTCTGTTTACTTATTATTATTTACTGTGTACACTTTTTGTCCCCACAAAGTCCTTGTATATAAGATACCACTATTTACTAATTAATTGTTGTTTATTTCACATTTCCTGCCTATTTGCACACCCTGAGTGTTTCTAAGAGCTGAATGTAACAAGTACATTTCTCCATTGTGAGATCATGATCATGTGTCTTCTCCATAAAAGTCCCATTTTCGCTCATTTTCCACCGTGATTTTCTCATTTCGTGACATGAGCAGTAAACTGGCGCACGGCGAACGGCCAAACAAATGTTAAAACAGCCCAAATCGATGTGATTACCGCGCGGACATGGGGTCGGCGAGGAGCGTTCCGGCGACCGCTGGGCTAAATGAAGGCGTTACGATTCTCCGCGGCGCTCTTCGACGCTCCAGCTTCCAGCCCGTAATGAGTTCGTAATGACATTTGGGTTTGTGTGGGGTGTGAGGGGTTCGATGGGCCAGGGGGGACCGGCTAATGTGACTAAGCAATGCGTCGGGGGTCTGCTTTTTCTGCTCACTTCACGAGCAGTCCGCCGCCCGAGCTGTGAACAAACCCCACAGGTTTAATATCACAGGGACCCGGGGCTCTGGGGGTCGGGGCTAACACCGAGATATTGCTTTTTGATAGGACAATGATATTAGCCGACACACAAGGATCAAATCAACCGGGTTTCACAGAAAGATCGGTTAGTGTATGATAGATTAATTGTGCGCTGATGATATGTGGATACCTGGATGAATTACAGGTTTACTGTTTGAGTCAGTTTCTGTCAATTGTTGAAATGGTAATGTAGTAATATGGTGGCTTTACATTGCTAACACTCATTGGGCCCAGATGTTTTATCTTTTAGACCGGTCGTCTTTGTACTTGGAGGTCTAGCTCAGTCACTTTTTAAGAAAATGTCAATGACTTATGTTAAAGGTTCTCGCTTAAAGCGATGGTAATCAAATTATTTTCTTTTAGTAGAGTAAACAACCCGTGCGCTGTTGTGTTGTCTAAATATAACATAGACTAATAAGCGAAGACTCATGCATGTGTTGCTTGCATAACTGTTGCTGAAAGTTGATGTTTTAGATGCATGAGAGATGAGGGGTAGTTTTATATACTGCAAGTTATTTGAATTTCTTCCTACTCCTTTTGAGCACAATTGTCCTGTTTTTTTCTTTAAAAAAATATGTTTAAACTACTATGCTGCTCAAATGAGCAGAACCAGGAAGTCAGAGGCTAAATTAGCGCTGTATTAGCATTAGCGGTAAATAACATAAGATAAGATAGCCTTTATTGATCTCACAATAGAGAAATTCAGCTCTTAGAAACACTCTACAGTCCCGTGCAGTGGGTGGGAGGTGTTGTCCATGATGGAGGTGAGCTTGGCTAATACCCTCCTGTCCCCGGGGGGCAGCCCAGGACTGAGCTGGCTCTCCTGACCAGCTTGTTCAGTCTGTTCTTGTCCCGCTCTGTGCTGCCCAGGGGCAGGTCCTGGAGGAAGTCTGTATGGTGGGGGCTGGAAACGTGGGTGTAGGGGGGCTGGAGGCAGGTGAAGGTAGTCAGGGGAGGGAGGCAGTGTCCACTGGAGACGTGTGAAGAGGTGGGAGCAGGGAGGGAGGCAGAGGGAGTGGGGGAGAATCAAAACGATTAAAATGTTCGTTGAATTCATCCGCCCCACGCTGGTCTCCATTAGCTGTCCCTCTGGCACTCTGTCCAAATCCGGAGATGTTCTTCAGTCCTCTCCACACGTCCCGCGCATTGCCCTGCTCCAGCTTCTCCCTATAGTTCTTCTTGGCCTTCCTGATCCTCCACTGGAGCTTGTGCTGGACTCTCCTCTGCTCCTCTCTGTCTCTGTCCCCGAGTTGAAAGCCCTTTTCTTCTGGTTCAGGAGGGCTTTAAGCTCAAGGGTCATCCAGGGGTGGTTGTTGGAGAAACACTGTACCTTCCTACACTTGTATTGCGTTTTTCCAAGCCTGTGTTACCAAGTTTGTCAAAGCGCTACACTGTCGTCATTATTCATTCACACTGTACTCAGTGGTGGTACAGTAAGCTACTATTGCAGCCACAGCTGACCCAACCTAAGCAAACACAGGGAGAACATGCAAACTCCACACAAAAAAGCCCCGTCCGGCCAGGACTCGAACCCGGGACCCAGCGCTAAACCATTAAAAAACATAAAATATGAAAACATGCAACAGAAAACACGTAATATATTTTTTCCTCATATTCATGTCAATAATCTACAGAAGAAAAATGTTTTAATGTATATCTCTGAATGAGATTCAGGGACTCACATGCAGGGACTCACCTAAACACTGTGGGGTGGCGTCCACCTGAAGACCATCTCTCTTATGGTGCGTACAGACCAAACGCTGACACGCCACCAACTTCCATGTTAACCCTATGTAGACGTGCTTCGACGCGCGTCGAAATGTAAGCAAAGATGTCCGCGCGTATGAAGCGTTCCAAATGCGAGCAGATGAGGATAAACGCGCGTCAAAACCAGTGAGAACAGCGCGGTACAGAGCAGCGATGCCCCGCCCACTGCTTCATGCACTCAAGTAATCACAATCTACACGTGCGTTCATTTACGCCTTGTTAACCAATCAGGGACTGGGCTCAAATAGTGAGCACAAGCGTCACCTGTTACCTGCAGCAGTGGCGCAAAAAGGGCATACGCAATATATGCCATATTTCATATGGGCGCGGAAAGGACGGGGCGCCAATAGTGATGTGTCGGTCGTGAACGATATGAACGGGTTCGCGGTGTTTTTTTTAAAACTCCTCTTTGGGGGAGGGGCGTCACTTTAGTTGTGCTTATTTTGCGAAACAAAAGTCACTGCTGGAGTGGGGCAGAGAGGAGTGTAGGATTGGCAGAGGGACTGTCACCTCCACCCCCCACGAGGAGCTCAAAGTGAGCATAAGGCAACAAGTTTGAGAAATGAAAGACCTAATGAAATAATAAACACGGTTACAGAGGAGATCGCGTTGAAGCAAAACGCCTCTTTCACTTGCGTTGTTTTCTCCTCTCTTGTGCGAGGGAGAGAGAGGGGCAGAGGAAAAGTTACGTGAATGAAAGAATTGCTTTTAATCGGGCCGTGTGATTGTTTTTTGTGATAACAAACTCCATAGAGGGAAATGTCGATGTTATATTGGCCCTCATTTATCAACATTGCGTAAAAAAATGGTGTATGCGTAGGTGTATTTGCGATATACGCCAGAGGGCGCGTGACATTTATGAACCTGTGCTTTCCGCTCAGATCTTATCGTACGCAAGCGCTGCTGATAGTAAATGCCACGGAGAAATCCTAGCGTCATTTGAATGAAACGCCCAAAAATATTCATGTATGAGGAGGCCTCACCCACGGGTTTTACGGCACGCACGCACGAAACACGGCAAAAAATAACATTTCTCCAACCAGGAAATGATAAATAGTTGTTTTTAACATAACAAATATGATATTTTTGCGCATGAGGAAGATTAAAAAATCTGTCAGTAACCCACGTTAACCTTATAGCCAATCCAAGATCACATTTACTAAATAAAAAAAGAGGGGGAAAAGAAATAGGCTAATAATAAAAAGTGACCTTTATAAGCAGTAGGCCTAAATAGCCTATATAAAAAAGGGTATAAAATTAGACCACATAAAAAAAAAAGCATGGACATAACGCTGCAGTACAGACTCTGGACCATGATCTGAACCAGCGAAAAGCAGCTGTCAGCTCCGCGGACTCAGCGCTGGGGCCGGGCAGAACTACGCGCCTTTCGGCCTGAGCAGGGTTACACCCCGCCATTCCGACACACCGCTACTCCGACGTTGAGGTCTAATTGTCGGAGTGGCGGTGTTTCCATTTATTATCAAACGTCCCGGCACTCCGACATTTTTTCCCCCCCTTTGTCGGAGTGGTGACACTTTTATCTTTTGTGCAACGTCCCGCCATTCCGACACAAAAGATAATTATCAAAAATACGTAGGCCTTCTAGAATTAACTATATTTACGCTCACATCCACTCACACAAGACAAAAGATTTCAAAATGAAGTGTCACGATCACAAGAGCCTATAGGATCAGATAATGCAGTGTTATTTTCTTTATGTCTCTACACGGTTCCCTCTCGCGCTCGTGCGCAAAAGCGCACGGCTCCCGTGTTTTCTGGGCACAAAACAAAACCCTGAGAATAGCTGATGCTGGAGGAGTCCGTACTCCATCACGCGGTGTGCGGAGAGCCAAGTGCAGCG
Organism: Neogobius melanostomus; assembly: GCA_007210695.1. Classification (NCBI taxonomy): domain Eukaryota; kingdom Metazoa; phylum Chordata; class Actinopteri; order Gobiiformes; family Gobiidae; genus Neogobius; species Neogobius melanostomus. The sequence goes on from VHKM01000437.1 coordinate 230,086, forward strand.
GCTCGTGCCATAGCTGCTCCTAGCTCTCAGCAAGTTTTTTTTCTGACGGCTGCACTCCAGCCATATGCACGTTGAATTGGGAATCTTTTTACGAATGGGGCAACACATGCATCACTCCTCTCTCAGTGCCGCCGCCTGTCATGCGCTCATTACGCACTGTGCGTCGGCTGTCTGATGCTCCAAGAGGCACCACTGAGGCCACTGTGATTGAATGATGTTGAACAGTATTTGTGCCGCTGTTTTATTAATGCAGTTGACATAAAAACGATCCATATTAAATGAGAACGATTAGGAAGAGCAGCAAAGGAAACATGCCAACATGTCCAGTAATCAGGGCTTATGGCACAATTACGCGGCACTGTCCGTGGAGCGCGTCATATGCGTGTCCATTATGCGTAAAAGCACAGTGACCCACACATACACACCCCCATGCGCGCTGCTTCTTGGAGAAGGACTTGTTTTTGGACAATGTTTTGAACAAAGGGGAGCGCGTGGCTTGGTCAGCGCTGTGAGCGGCGCATCCACTTTTCAGTCTCTTTAAAGCCTTGAGACAGTGCGCGGCGTCTTTCCCGCGGACTTCAGCGCTTTGTTGTGAAATACAGACTAGCCTGCACCTGTCACTGCCTTTGCCCAAAACTATCTCATGAGCCGCTGTAGAGGGACTGGGAAATGCACATAGATGGGCCGACAGCGGGGACGCTCAGAGCGGGGATGAACAGGGAAGGAGACGCTCAAAACGATTGTCGGAATAGCGGTACCAAAAAGTGTCGGATTGGCGGGGTGTCGGAATAGAGAGGTGTCGGAATGGTGGTGTGTCGGAATGACGGTTCGACCCCCCTGAGGGTTAGCCTTTCTCCGGGAGGAAACAGGTGCGCGGAGGGCTGACAGCCTAACGAACCCGTCCGGACCAAAGACAGCCCTACGAGACGTGCTTTGATCATTCCCCTGACGAGAGGAGAGCGCGCGGTCACCAGACCTGTGCACGCGCCGCTCAAACCCGGACTTTACGAACCCGTCCGGACCGACGAAAGCTGTGGAGCTGTCGAAGAATTTGTTTGACGCCCGGGCTACTCGCGAGCACGGAATACGATCCACCGACTCAGCGCTCAAACCAGCCAGAACACGGAGTATGGCCTCGCACAGACCCAGGTGAGTCCCGGTGTCCCGGGACACGGCAGCGGCCGCGGGTGTGAGGCGGGGAATCCACACAAAGTTTGCGCAGCAGCGGTATTATGTTAAAAATAAAAACGAAACATAAATACAAAAAACACCATAAGCGCCTCTGTGGCTGCAGTCCATGTTGTAGTGTCTCTGGTCCGGGCTCATGAGCCTCTGCGCTCGGACCCGTGTGGATGCAGCGCAACATTGAATCAAGTCTGCCCATAAACATTAACGCTGTAGCCTTGTTTCATGTTTAAATCACTAATGAGGATAATATGTGATGTGGCAATGCAATTCATGCTGTTAAAAACTGTTTTCCAGCACTGTTTAGTGTTTAGTTAAAATTGGTGTATCATGTACACCACCTCCTGACTTGGTGTAGGATTTGAGCGCACCATACGCCAGGTGCACGGTGCGCACATATTGATAAATGCCCAAACATGCGGAGATTTTATGTAAACCCCACATACGATCTGATTTCACTGTAGGCAAGATTGATAAATGAGGGCCATTGTGTGAAATAGTGACATTTTCGTTAAAATAAAGTCAATTCAGAGGGTACTTATTTACTTTTTTTTTTTTTTAAACAACAACCATCAAAGAGCCGTGTGTGTGTGTGGGAGGGGGGTAGTTGCGCCCCTGACCTGCAGCATGGAGGAGAAGTTGATCATGGCGGTTTGCGCTCGGCCTGAGTTGTATGACACGCCTCCTAATTATGACGCTTGCAAAACTTCACGCGCCAGCAAACGGGCGTTTCTCGCGAGTGTGAAGCGGCAATGTTTGGCGTCCAACTAGAGGCTGACGGAGCGTGGACGCACGTTCGGTCTGAACGCACCTTTATGGTTTGACATGAGGCTGCCTCTGTTCAGCCATGTGCATTGTTTGTAAAGGTTTTTGTGCAGTATGTGTACTAGTTGCATGGGAATTTAAAAACTAGCCGGTACAGTGGAGACTACAGCCAGATAATTTGCCTAATCCACTGTGCGGTCCTCTGCTCCTATCCCCCTACCTGTCATAGCTCTCAGGTTTTTTGGAAAAAGCTGCAAAGATATGTACAAATTCAAAGTTTACAATAGTAGATATTGTAGAATCGCACTGAAAACAAACCTTCAAAATATTGTTAATTACAAGACTGGAAAGTGCTGCTTTTGCTATGTCCGATCCCATCAGGCCTCGGAAGCTAAACAGGGAAGAGCCTTGCTGGTACTTGGATGGGAGACCGTTTGGGAACACCAGGGTGAATGTAAAGTGTGAGTGAGTGGTTGGTGGTCGTACTTTGACATTAAAACTAAGATGTTAATGGAGAAAACTAGTTAAAAATCTCAAAACTGACCACTTAATGAAAAATCCATGACATTGTTCGACAGAGCTTGCTATGCCTTGTCTTAAGTATCCCAAACCCATCAAGGTGGCGTGGAATTGTTTACAACAGCAGTCTCTTTTTCCCCACACAATACACAGTAAGGGGATAAAATGGATTCCACTCCACTGTGAGTGAAAAATGGCCCATTTGACATTGATTTGAATTCCCCTCAGAACAATGCTTTGTTTCCCATTCAGTGAAGGCGACTTCCAACTCGTCGCCAACACGCGTCTATGGACAGCAGGAGACGACTCATTTCACCTGCATTTATCTCATTTGTGTTTCCCACCATCAAAAGCGCCCAGCGTGGACACAAATAAGTGTGCGCCGAGCAAATAAAGAATGAATGTTTTCGCTGCGACAGGATGGAAGGTAATGGCGTCCATCTTGTGCGGTCCCCACTGGGAGCCCATGGGCCGACACTGCGACGGTAATGGCCCCGGGCCCCTATAACCAAGAGCGCCCCACAATAGCCACGCCACTTACCATAACAACCTGCTATTTACCGCCAGCCCGCCGTAATCACTGTGTTTGCGCGCACGTCGCCCCGTGCTGGTCATTGTGCTGCGCGGGCGTTTGCAATAACCACATCGGCGCCAGAAGGCAGAAAAATGCAGGCATCTGGTGGGAACGCAATCGGCCAGTCTGCTGTTGTTTCTAAATCGAGTCAATGAAGTGGGGGAAATGCGGATGTTGTGATATGGGAGGTGAAATGGTAAAGGCAAAAGCTATTACAGGCAGATGGGCGACGTGTCCGCTGCGTGCGACGGGCTTCAAGAATCAAATGTTGGTTCATGGTCAATTTCTCTCTGCTTTTGGTGGAGCACGAGACATTTGCACACACATGGGGTGTTTCAATACATTTTGTCTTATTTCAAAGACAATGATGGTCCAGTGTGCGGTGTGAAAAATGCACTCGACATAAAAACAGTATTGTAGTAAATTTGTATATTTCCAAAGACCCCCGCTCCAGAGTGACTCACAGTAGCTGAGACATTTACTCACTTTAGAGAACTGTTACTTTGAAATATCATCCAATAACTAAGATGCTATAGTATACTTATATAGGAACATACTAAGAAGTGCACAAAGATTTCAAAGATAAGGAAAGGTAAAACATACTTTATAGTCTTTTAAATAATAGGTTCTGTTTTAGTTATTTGATTGATGTCACATGTAAATTTATGCTTTATGTTTTATTTTATTGTGACCACTTTGGTACAGAGATCATTCATCTCCGTCACCCTCAGTGTCATCAACATGGCACTGTGATGAACACTTTGGGCGCAGAACTCACAATCCAATGTTGGATATTTGTTGACCTTTGTGACCCAATAGCTGTGTGGGTAGTTAGCATGCTGGATTTGATCATGGTAGCCTCTATAACGCCCCAGGATCAATTGTTTTGTAGGTTTTCTGGTTAGAGGGTCTGTCACCTGAGAAATCTACCAGAAACTCTAAAAATAACTGATCCTGGAGCGTCATAGAGGATGGAGAGTAAAGGCGCCATGCAAGCCATCGGGTCACTATAAGGTCAATCGCGCACTAATTAAAAGGTTTGTTTTTCATTTAAAAAGTTCTGTAATGCACCTTAAATGAGATTAAACATCTTTTTGCGCTCAAAGATTAGAATATAAATTAGATTTTTTTACTTGAAAGAAGAAAGAAAACCTTATTCCATTGGCAGTTTGTTTTACTTGGCGAGTCAGAATTACCCAAATTAAGGTCAAATACTCTTCAATCCAGCGATTATAACTTATGAAGATACCACTTTTTGCAGCGTAGAAGGAGAAACAACCAAAGTAAGGAGGATTACTGTGAGTGAAGTCAATACAACTCCAGATCTTTTTCGATGAGGGAAAAGGCCACGGGTCAGGAGCCCTGTGACCCATCTCATTCTGAGAAGTTACCTTCGCAATGGCAAATCTCGATGTAAAATGAGATACTGACTGGAGGATATAAAATTGCAACATATACATTTCTAAACTTACCTAAAGTAACAAAATAGATACTGAGTAAGGATCTTGGACAGGAGCAGCTGGAAGCTTACCCGCGGGCCATATTTTTGGTTTGAAAGGGGGACACCAGGAAAAAACCCCATCCTGACACAAGCAGAACACGCAAACCCCACACGGAAAGACCTCTTCCAGCCAGTCGGCCGCCGTGCCTTCCCCCATAACATGTCGTTCTTGTCACAATTGGAAACGATTGGAGGTCTATATGGACTTCATATCGAGCACAAACGCAGCGATCAGATGGCGAGCGGGAGGACAGACAGCACCGGCCGTCTCCAGGGGCGCTAATATCATTTTAGCGAAGGACAATTGGTCTCCGCTGACTACTCAACTCGTTTAGTCTCCTCTCAGCAGATGGGCAACTGGCAATTCACTCCAGCTCCCCCCGGAATAAACAAATGAAACGCCCCATGTGAGCGTATTCACTCCGCCAGTCTCATAACACAATGTTTACTGTGCGCTTATGGTTTTCGCAGACCCTACGACTCCCACACAGATTATTGTCCATCGTCTACCAGAGCTCGTATTAGGATGGGGAGACTTTGCTGCAAAACAGTCAGGGAGGAACTCGACGTCTGAAAGTAAAAAAGCCTTCAAATCTTCCCAAGAGTAGTTTCCATTAGCAGCTGAGCAGGTGCTTACAGGTCGAACATAATGTACTGTAAACAGTGTCGGAGGAGCTGAAAAATAGTGTGAGAAACTTCTGTGCTTATTTTGTTGTATTGCAGACTTTGCACCATTGTTAGTCTGTGTAAAAGCAGTCTGCAGTGCTAAGTCAGTATGTCGCAGGGTTGCCAGGTATCAAAAATACTCCAAAATAATGAGATCAGAAATCTTAAAAGAAACTGAACCGTCACTAGGTCCTATACGGTTTGCATACAGCCCTTGTAGAGCTGTCAAAGATGCCACAGTTACTTTGCTGCAATGTTTTTTCTTTAGCTTTTAATACAATACAGCCCCACATTTTGATAAATCGTTGTTTACATCCATTGACTCTCGATTTGAATTTTAATTAACAGTGGGCAAAGAGAAAGTGTTTTAATCTGAGCACATCTGCACTTCCACAGGTTTGCCACAAGGGTGTGTTCTGTCTTCCTTACCTTTCATCTTTTACACTAATGTGTCAGAGTAAGCACAGTAACAGGTCAATCATAAAGTATGCAGAGGACTCTGTTACTGTCAGCTTCCTTCAAGATGGTGAGAATGAACATGGCCCTATTGTTGATGACTTTGTAACTTGGTGTGAGGAGTCTCTTCTTCACTTGAATGTCTCAAAACTTGACATGTGTATTGATTTCAGATGGAAACCTCAAAATGTATCTCTCTAAATGTACTTTTTCTAAATATGATGCGCTGCCTCCATCTGACATCTGACCTCATTATTATTATTAACAATTCCAAAAGAGAAAGCGGCGTATGCCAGTATTTTTTCATTTGGATATTTGAAATTGCGTCTCGGTGCCGGGAGCCTTTTTCATAACAGTTTTTATGAAGCCCCAACGGTGAGTCTGGAGGAACGAAGGTCAGACGGCACTGACTAACCTACGTCATCTATAATTCATGTTGGATTATGCTCTTCGTAGCTGGATTAAAGTTTAATAACTGTCCAGGCTGGGTAAATACAGCCTCTGTGAAGCAGTGAGGACCTCGTCTCGTCCAGGGGAGGGATCTGGAGCTCTGGAAATGAAGTATCTGTATTCAAACACGCTGGGGAGGTTTAGCCCGTGGTGGCAAAGTGCAGAGAACTAACCCTCCGTCTGATATACGCTATTTTTTAGTACATTCATAATATTAAAAACACTTGATCTTTTCTGATTACAGTAGTGCAGTCTAATAATGAGACGCTGCTAAATTGCTGTCCTAAAATGTAACGTTGAAGTAACATGATCTTATTTAACAATTTTAGATCGTTTGCTTTATGATTTACCAGATCTAGAATTGACTTGTTTTCAAATGTCCAGTGTTTTCTACAGAAGTGGTTCCCAACCCTTTTTGTCCCTTGAGTCATTTATTTATACTCCAGATGGCCTGTATCTCGAGGATCCTGTCAACAATTGTACAATGTCATTTCAAGCTCGAATCTTTTACAGAAAAAAACATCATTAAAAAAACAACAAAACACGTTTCTTTGAAAGTATTATTTAATTTGTCCTCAGTTTCATCTTCATTTTATTCTGAGGTCATTCCAAGTATACCCTGCTTCCAAGTATAACTGCTCAGGTCCCCGCGCCCCTGGTTGGGAAACTCTGCTTTGCAGTGCAAGGTGCTTCTCTAGTCTACTGGACATGACACTGGGTTAAATGTCGACAATAGACATTGGTAACATTCGTCTTGAAGAAGAATACAATTATTGTTCTACTAATTATGCTAATTGTAGTTGTAATCAATTTACTATCTTATTTCAGAGTACATTTTCTTCTTGCCACCAGATCTACATTGTAGGCAGTTTTTATGAAAGAAAAACGGATGCATGAGCGGTTGTGGGTCTAAATATTCTGTAGTGAGAGTCTAAATCAGCACAGTGTTTTCTTTGGTGGTCCGCCTAGTTCACTTGTCAACACTGGTTATGTTTAAATGCAGAAACATGATCACGATTTGATTTCTGGAGCTCTCTTGGAGTGACTCTAAAGGTGCGTACAGACCAAACGTGCGTCCACGCCCCATCCGCCTCTAGTTGGGCGCCAAACATTGCCGCTTCACACTCGCGAGAAACGCCTGTTTGCTGGCGCGTGAAGTTTTGCAAGCGTCATAATCAGGAGGTGTGTCGTACAACTCAGGCTGAGCGCAAACCGCGATGATCAACTTGTCCTCCATGCTGCAGGTAACAGGTGACGCTTGTGCTCACTATTTGAGCCCAGTCCCTGATTGGTTAACAAGGCGTAAATGAACGCACGTGTAGATTGTGATTACTTGAGTGCATGAAGCAGTGGGCGGGGCATCCCTGCTCGTGTACCGCGCTGTTCTCCCTGTCTTTGACGCGCGTTTATCCTCATCCGCTCGCATTTGCCACGCTTCATACGCGCTTACATTTTGAAGCACGTCGAAGCGCGTCTACATAGGGTTAACATGGAAGTTGGAGGTGTGTCAGTGTTTGTTGTGTACACACCTTAACCGCACAAACTGCGCTGCTGCTTCTATTTTGATGCATGAAAGGGGGGGCGTGTCGGAAATGGTCAGGACTTCTTAGAGACAGAGGCCTATTTCAAGATGTTCGCTACAGCCATTATGCGAGAGCAAATTTATTCAAGGCAGTTATTATAATTTACTTACGTACATTTACTTATTTAATTTGCATTTACAGACAAACATAAGTTTGGATCATCATTGTAGTGTGCTATAGACTGGTACTATATGACTGAAAAAGCACAATACCCCCTCTTTAACTACGTCCGACTCTCACCATTGGAAAACGAGGTGATTCAGGCAGCGCATATTTAAGTTACGTTCTGACTGCAGGTTTTAAAGTCGGATTTGTTGAAAATTTTAGTGCAAGAATGTTCATATTTCCAGCTAAGTGTGGCCAGTTTGAACGAATGTGTTTTCAAAGTGTGAATGAATGACATTTGTAGAGTGTGGATGACGTGTGCGACCTGACTGAAGTCGCTTTGCTCAAGTGTCTAAAAGTAGCTGAGCATTTTGGTCAAAGCCTCTTCAGGAAAACGCGTTTGCTTGTTTTAATCAACACGATAAAACAAATCTGAATTTAAATAATGAAATATGAATATTTCAGTGAATATTCTGATTTTAAGTCATGTCCGTTCGTGTGAGACCGTCCCCTTTTTGTTCTGTGCGGGTGGTTGTGTGGAGGTAGAGACGGGTTAAGCTCACAAAGCTCTGCATCAGCAGCTGGAGAAGGCTGTAAAGAAGCAAACGCCTCAGTGAAATGTGGTTCAGTGCAGATAAGGCACAGAGCGGCCCCTGGATCAGATGTGGCCCTGACAGCAGTGATGAGGTGAGGCCTAATGTAATACCAGGGTGTGGACTAACTGGGTTTAGGTCAGAGCCGTCACTGGCCTCAGCTCACTTGGAGGAGAGAACAGTGGGACATGTAAAATCATAGAATATATAGTTTGGTGATTAAGGTGCCTATAGGCCAAACAAAAACAACAGGTCAGCTATACTGTTCTAACAATGGACTTTCAGACAGGAGGAACAAACGGTAAATATTTAGACACGCTATTAGCCTAGGCCAATGTGAAATTTGACTGGAAGCCAATGGAGACTTGACGAATGGGGTGATGTGGCCTGTTCTGGGTGTCAATCTGAATCCCAGGAGTGGACTCAGAATCTCAGTCCAGCTATGGCCAATAACAGACCCTACCATCACCAAGCAACAGCGATTGACTGTTTACTATTGTGATTTTCACCAGAGGTTTTGTTGAACGTTTGGCAAACCACCAATACTTCCAGGAGTGCGGCTCGGTGTTAAAGAATCACAGATCTGTCACAGGGCAAGGGAGGTCACGCTCTGGATGTGAACATTGAACATTGCTTGACATAGAAATACCATTCAGTACATCCATGCTGCCTACTAAAGCTCTGGGCGTGACGATATCGCGATCACTCGTAAAGAAGTGACTGTTACTTGGACTTATGCCCTAAACAAACAAAATAACTAAGACTTGTAAATCCGAGATGACACAAAACTCTTTAGACGCCATCAGTAATGTTCAATATTAAGCGTAAATCCCAAACACGGCTGTTTGTCTCCACAGAGCTAAAACGATCCACTCCCTAGCGCCACAGTCTGACCTCATCCGGCTGCCGTTGCCACTCGCTCGCCCTCCGCCTTTGCCCTGTCATCTCTATCAGCCCCGCTCTTATTTACGACCACATTTAGCCACCGGACGGGGCAGGTCAGGGATCCGGGACCTCAATTTGGACATCCGTCTGGCCTTGTTACGACGACCCCAGTAAAAGCCCTCCTGTTTTGTAAAAGCGCTGTCTCCCACTGGCCTGTGACAGAGCCGGACAGTCCCCCCTCTGCCCTGAGTGCTTTTCCACCGCAGAGTTAAACGCTCGGGAACAGTGTGTAAATGTTCCGCCGTCTTTGGTCTCCGTCACTCTTAAGTCAGTATTAAGCAGCTTTCTTTGGAGTGTTTTGGCGCAGGACCAAGCAATTAACCTCGCTAAATGGGGTCTGGGCGGTTTGAAATGCGCTCTGTGACAAGCGGACCTCCTGTGGGGCTGAGGGCAGGAGACGAAGAGTCGTGGAAGAGGGAAAGAGGCAGCGCTATAGTTATGCAAACAAGAACGGGCAGTGACACTAATTAACACGCCGCAGTCAAAGAAACAAACTTTTTGACGTGTGTACCGCTGCCCAGATGAAGATTGACCTGAAGCTCTTTTGCAGACAACATTGCGATATTGTAACACTTGTGTTGTGGAGGAATTAAGATGATTTTATTGTCCCTTGAGGGTAATGTGTCCTCTGCATTTGACCCGTCTGGAGCAGTGAGCGACTGCAGTGCAGCACTAGGGCACCCATCTCCTGATCATGGACAACGTTTATGGTCATAATTGTAGTTGTATGAATGTGTTCATCTCCCTGAACTCAATCTCAAACTAATATAGTCAACTAATTGCAATTCAGTATCAAATATCCGTTCATCCATTTGACTGACCTCTGTTGTTTGTGTCCAGAATGCGTGAGGCTTGTCTAAAGGTTTTGCATGTCACTGCAGAACTTGTTTGGCCTGAATCAGCAAAGGTCTGTTTGGAGAAGAAGGGGCACAGATTTTCATGAAAAGGACATCTGTCCAGCTGTTAATCCTGGAGGTGGAGCCATCATCCATTGGGGCTGCATTGAAGCCAGCGGGACAAGGAACATTGCATGGGTAGAACCAAGAATGGATTCAATAGATTTTCAACAAATTCTGGAGGAAAACATAACACTATCTTTGAAAAAAGCTGATGTTAAAAAGCAAATGGCTTCTACAAGTGGGTAATAATCGTACCCACAGCTCAAAATCCACGACAGACAACATCTAAAGGTGCAGTCTGAAGGTTTAGCCGTGGTCTTCCGTCTCCTGACCTTCTGTGACTTCGAAAAGCCTTTAAAGCTGAGATACTTGCCATATTGGGGAGGTATTAACCTTGCAGGGGCCCAAACTTTTGCTCTCGCCTTTTTTCCCTTTGATCTTATTGTGGAAATATAAAAGATGAAAATAAAACGATACAGTATGTTTTTAATGTCATGGGATTTTCATCTGTAACTTCAGGCCTTTTGGAGACGTCTAAAGTAACAGTCATAGTAAAGAGTGTCTTTCTTAAAGGGACTATACATAAGTTTAACCACAAATAAATGTATACAAATTTAAAATGTCTTCCTCATACATGCTCCAGCAATGCCCTGGTGAGTAGAATGAGCCCTGGCCTTTTCACCGCAATTGCCTCTATATGCCTGTAAAGTCACTTAAATAGTTTATGCTCGGGTCGAACAAGCAAACAGCGTAATGCGTCATGCGCGTTCACGCTCAGCTATAGTGTTAGCTATAGCGTTAGCTGTAGCGTTAGCTGTATCTCCTCTATACTGACGCTGAGCGAGTGGTAACTTCAGAAGGATGGATTTAGCGGACAATAAGAGGAGACCGGCATCAAGCACCATCGAAACTCCAGCCCAGACCCCAAATAACAAAAAGAAACAAAGAGTTTATTCGAGAGCGACAAAAAAGGCGAAAGTCGAGTCTGATCGGCGTAGGCAAAGAACCAGAGTAAACATCGGAAAATGTTGAGAAATTTTCTCACAGCTTATTTTTGCTTGAAATTAAGGTAAGGTAAGAAATTATGACTAAATACGTGGGGGAAAAGTGTTGTTGATGCTTTCAAAACAACGGTGTCCGACTGTCCGTGCATGTTGTACAAACTTCACATATAACTCAATTAAACAAATATAATAATAATGATAAATAAACCCGAATTAAATTATATTAAGGATGGTATTGACAACTGGGAAGTAGCAAGATCTCAGAGTATAATATGTATTAATGCACCTTTAACGTCTTAAGCCCTAACGGCACCCGATCGGGTGCCAGTAATGCTCCGGGCAGTTGGGCGCCACTGGACACAAGGGGGCGCCCTTCCAACCTTCTCAGTGTACATGTGGATTGACTTTCTTCAGATTTAGACTTTAGGTCAGACACCATGAGTGACAGTAACATGACGCTAAATAGTGAGCTCTTTATTGTCTGTAAAAAAGCTGAGGCCTCATTGCTCTTCATTCAGACTGAGAAGTGAATAAGGAAGTCACAGAGATTCTGCTTTAGACAGAACTTCAGAGTTCTGCTGGATATAAGAGTCATATCTTATTCTGAAGCTCACAAATATAGTAAAAACCAAAAAGATACAAAAAAATATTTTTCCAATCAAAAAAAGGAAAAATGTGAAAATCATGAAATTATATCATTAAAAATATTAATTGTTAATTCCTCTCATTTTACAAAAACGAAAACATGACCATTATATCTGATGGAGAGTCATGTGTGTCCCAGTTCCTCTGAGTCATGGTGGGTCATGGTGGACCATGACAGATGTGGACAGGACTGTGGTAGATCTACTTTTACTTTGGTGGAAATAGTTACTATAGTAACTGTGTTGAAGAAATGAACCTCATGAGTCTCGTGTAACATCTGTTCACATCAGTCCTGCTGCACCACGACTCAGAGGAACTGGGACAAACATGACTCTGCAGCAGATACAACTGACAAGGTTTTTTTTTGTAGAATAGAGTCATTAATAATTAACTGACATTTACTCTAACAAATTCAGGATTTCCACAACTACTACTAAGGAATACTTGAATTTCAATCTTTTATTGTTACATCCAGCAGAAGTGTAATGTTCTAAAGCAGAATCTCCATGACTTCCTTCTTCACTTCTCAGTCTGTGACTGAAAAGCAATGAGGCATCAGCCTTTTTACTGAAAATAAAGGGTCAATATTTAGCGTCATGTTACTGTCACTCATGGTGTCTGACCTACAGTGTAACTCTGAAGCCAATCAAATCACAGTGACTCAAAGTGGGTGGGGCTCAAATGGGCACCAAACGCCAAGATCCAAGATCTGAGACTAAAATAATAAAACCCTGGGCTTAAGAGGTTAATAATGATAATTAATGATAATTAAACCCAAATTAAATTATATTGAGGATAGTAATGACAACTGGGAAGTAGCAAGATCTCAGAGTATAATATGTATGAATGCACCTTTATAACATAAAAGTAGCACATTCTTTTGTTCTTTATTTTGCTGTTGTTTTTGTCTTATTCTTCATCATTTATTGTTACTTTGCCCTATGTTCCTTTGTTTATGATTTGCTACCTTGTAAATATTAAATGTAATGTTACTATTTTTATTTTGGGGTGGGCGCTTATAAGCCTTTGGCTTCAGCCCACTCCCTTTGAGCAGGTTAACTGCTCAAACAAATAAATAAACTAAACTAAACTAAACTAAACTTCACTGAAACATGCCATAAAATAATCATATTTGGAAGTTACCAAAATAGTTGATCTAATAGTTTTATACCTACAGAGAAGTTGTGTAGTATTAGTAGCAGACTAGTAGTGTCAGTAATAACAGTAATTGTGCTGTACCTACAAAACATTTGAGTAGCACAGTGGTAATGGTGCTGTATTTACAATGGCAAAAATAATGTTGCTAATGTTAGCTTTTCTTGGCCGCAAAATAAGCATGACTGTTCACGGATTTATAAGCAGTGAAACGACTACAAAAAGTGAACATGTGCCGTTTACAATATAGTTTACGAGTTAGCTACGCTAACTTTGGGCCCAGGGAATTGAAGAGACAATTTTGGCTTTTCCTAGTAGCATTTCTACCAGTGGAAATATTTTATTATTTCAATTAGGTCTGTGTTTATGCATACAAAGTATATGAGTTTTTGTTTTTTTCTCCTTCAAACGTCATTCATTCGTTTATCTGTATCACGTCTTCACTCGATTCACTTTTCTATGCATTTGCTCAAGTATCACATCTATCACATTCACTCAAACTGATTTGGTCTAAATATCTTACGAAACAGTAACGTTTCTTACCTCAGTTGAAGTCATGCCTGCAAATCTGTAAATTGACCAGGACGGGACTGTTATTTCTGCTGCTCGTAAAGCCTGAGCGCCTCATGCACGAGCTTATTATCGAGGCTGCAGTTACGCGTTTGGCCTGAGGGGGCAACAGCGAGTACAAAACTGCCAAACTCCACACAGCCCCTTTAAAGTTTAAATGACACTGGATTGGCGATGCTCATACTTACAAGTGGGCTTCCATCCCCTTTATTCTTCTAGACATCTCATACCTCCATGTCATTATTTCAGCTTTGAGAATAGTATTTATGAAAAAAGCTGGGCCCACTTTGAGTCGAGCACATTATGGTCTAATTGCTTTAATTCAGACCCTTCTTGTATAACCTCCTTCATACCAAGTGCCTCTTCAGAGAGCGCCCTCCTCCGCCCATGGCTTCAGACGAGCACCCTTAACCCCACAGGCTCTTTCAGTCACAAGGAGGCGGCTATTATTCAAGATGACAGGTCAGGTTCCTACGGTTTCCTCTCTCAGGACGTCCTCCTGCAGGTATAATGCAGCTCTCCAGTGGGTCGTGAGCTGAACACCTCTCCAGGGGAGTGGGACCCCTGACTCTGGGGAGATGAAGGAGTGATGGAGAAGGTAACAGTGCTGGGATAATGCGGTAGGTCCAAGGGTGTGCTGGCCGAAAAGCTTTACGAATGCAGAACAAGTGGTGCAAACAAGGTGATTCTCATGAGCCATTCTGGTGACATGCTGCAGGTGAGTATTGATTTTTCACGCCTTGGTCAGTGTGGAGATTTTTAGCTATAGTTTTCTCTCTTAACATCTAGGTTTTCATGTCAGAGTATAAAAAAGACTAAACTTACCCTTTACACTTATGTTATGATGTTTTGTCGCTAGTGAGGCGGAGATTTCCCAGAGATAGCTACAACATTGTTTCACAAAGCATTCATTCACAAATATTGACATATTTTACATTCACGTGTCCTGAAGGCTCCCTGAGATGACGCTATAATCCAAATATGGTCATTTCCTTTCTGGGAGCCACCCATACAAAAGACAGAGAAATGTGTCCCACGCACACGTTACAAAACTGCAGGGCCGCTTTTCTCCAAATGAAGTTTTCATTCCACTCTTGCAACGACATCTCCACTTTAGTAATTCCTACAGACTCCACACTTTACAGGCTTGGATTTAAGTTTTTTTCAGCCTGATTTATGGAGCTTTGAACACAAAAAAACAAGGCAAAATTTGATTTTTTTTACAGATGTTTTCAAATCCATAGCTTATTCAGAAATTAAACAAGATCTGAAATCCCCTCTGAAAACATCTTAGTAACTAATATACAATAAAATAATACAATACATTTAAACCTGGGTCAATCATTATTGTGATTTCATCGTAAAAAAATATAGGCAATTTTTACCATTCATAAAACAAAATGAGAGAAAACTTTCATGTCTTTCTCATATTTATGTCAGTAATCGACAGCAGGAGTTTCATATTGATATCACTAAATTTAATTTGTTTTCCCTAGTAGTATCTTGCCTTAGACAAGCGGAGGAGTTTATAATGTGAAACAAAACAAAAAACACTAACGAATGTGCAATCGCATGAACATGCAAGGTAAATACATTTTTGTAAAAGTAACAAGTACTAACTTCTCAACTGTTGGGTCGGGGCCAGGAAGTTAATTAAGTGAAATTAATCTTTACTGAAAACCACTGCCTGAATCTAGTTATCTAGTCATTAATCTTGGAACAGTAATCTGGGGAAAATCTAGGAAAAACACTACTTTACATTATCTTTAATTTATCAGGGTTTCCGCTGGGCATTAAAAAAAGTCATTCAATGAATTGTGTTCAAATCAAGGCCTTACATATCATTACAAATCATTAGACTGAATTCAAACTGGCATAAAATCTACATTTCTTGGAAAATGATGACATTGCTCAATAATTGTTAGTGTATATGTTGATCAGAAATACCAATATGATGGTCTAAAACAGGTTTGGCTGAAATCTTTCCAGTTATATCCAGTTCTCTTTCCCTCGTTTGATGAAATGTTTGCAAATCTTGGAAATGTAAATATGTGTCGATGCTATCTGGGCTTTAAAGTGGCATTAAAAAGCATTATTTAACTATATATTATTTAACTATATATTCAAACTATTTTGTTGGTTGGAATAAATGTTTTTGTTTGGGTCGTGGCTTGTGCTGATAAGATGATGTCGGGTCTGTGGAGATGTCTCTCAGATACTTGATCGTATCACTGATTGTTCATGAACTTCTCCGGCTATTGGGGTCTTCTTTGACCCAATATAGCTGTTTTTGGTTCCTGATGAAACGTGTGATCTCTCATAAAACAGTCCTGGACACAAAAACAAGAGCCGTTAGAGCGCCCCCCTGCAGGAGTGTCCCAGATACAAACACCGTTCAAAAAACAGCCTCAGAAATCTGTTTTACAACGATTCTATACTTGGTATTGGTCAAAAAATCAATACCAAACAGTTCTTGAAAAAGTTCTAAGAGTTGTATTTGTTGTTTTGATTTAGTTTTTCGGCGGTTTAAATGGTCTCAACTTATATAGCGCTTTTCTACCTTCATTAGGCACTCAAAGCGCAAGGATCCACTCACCCATTAATGTATGCAGACACTGGAGGCAAGCAGGGTGAAGTGTCTTGCCCAAGGACACAACAACAATGTGCACCTTCAGGAGGCGGGATTCGAACCCCCGACCTTTCGATCATGAGACGACCCGCTCTACCATCTGCGCCACCATCGCCCCGGTTTACCTGCAGGGTTTCTTCTGGTCGACTCAGAATGTAATGATAAACAGTCCAATATGAACATGACTGCATTAGTGGCGGCTGAATTACAGATATGTCGGCTCATTAATGCCATATCTGTGTCCGTAGTCTGCATATGTTTGGTCAAATACCTCAGTGAACAATAGTCTGCCTTGTATAGATGGGGTGTGTTATTTGTGTGTGAATGCAGCACTGTGTTTAACCTGAGGTGCTGCAGAACATGGATAGTCCAGTAGGGGCTCTTTACACCAGCTGCTCTTCTCAATGCCCTCCGTCAGCACTGTGTTTTCTGCTCTTCGGCAAATAATAGAACGGACCAAAATGTATTGTTTATTTGTCATGTATTGAACAGTAAGTCGAGTTATCGTTACAGGCCCTGTCTGTGTGTCGCCTTTCACAGACTTGGACAGTTTTACTCCACACTCAGTGGTGGTAAGCTGCCTTAGTAGTCACAGTTGCCCCAGGCTTGACTGAGAGAAAGGAGGCTGCCAATCTGTCCTATTGGTCCGTCCACCAACCACTCACTCACTCACACAGTACACCCTAATGTGCATGTTTTTAGTGGTAGGGGAAATCGGAGTAACCAGAGAAACCTCCGCTGACGGGGGAGAACATGCAAACTCCACAGAAAGGCCTTGGATGGAAAAACACAGCTGAGACACACATGTAAACTGTAAATAAACCAGTTATTGATTGATTGATTTGGTTCATTTGATCGGGACAGATACAGAAACATAGACAAAGTGTAACATCAGTCTGATGTCTGCATCATAGGATCATAGCAGAAGCTCAGTTGCAGCACTTGCTCCTAGATGGACTTTTACAAAAACAGTTCAAAGTACAAAATATGTTAAAAGGGGATGAGAAGACAATGGCATTTACAGACACTGAGCTGTACATACGAAAGAAGACAAGGACACAACACTAAACATGCGTACAATGCTGCTGCATTTGTTTTTTGAAGATGCCAAATCCCGTCAAAGATCTGAATTCAACAGGGACCTTCCCACTGAACATGCAGATTGGGCAAAGGCTGTTTTTCTAAAAGGCACCTTGCAGTCTCCGTTTGAGGCTCGGGTCGACCTTTCACCTCTCTGCAGCTGCTCACATGCACTCAAAAGCTCCAGGGCCAGTCCACTGAGAAACTTAAACATCAGTTTTACTAAGTTAAAATGAATGACCTTTGTAAAGGATAGATAATTTGATCAAATATTACACGGGTGAAATCCGATTGTTTTTGTTTGTTTTTAATCAAAAACCTTCAGGGCCAGACTGTAGAGACTTTCTACTGGTTTAAGAGACAGTAGCTCTGTCGGAGAGATGGGAGAGAATCATTGAATTTAAAAACATTTGTGCACATTCAAGAGTCAGGCGTTTCCTTTTACACAGTATTACACATCCTCTTGATTATGTCTAAGTCCAAATACAAGAGGGTGTAGGAGACGTTTGCTTTCCAAATATTTTAATAGTTGTAATTATTTTTTCTAAAACTTTGGACATGACAGGTAGCAGGCTTATAGCTCGGTAATTTGCAACTTCTTGAGTGTTCCCTGATTTAAAAGAGCTTTTTGACCAGTCTTGATAGCTCTATTGATAATATGGGTCAGAGGAACCACCAGGACATCACTGTGCATTTTAAAAACACAGTGTCTAAACTGTAAAACTCCTTAGTGGTCGAGTTATTCAAATCCTTAATTGCTTTTCAGACAGTGGCTGTGTCCACCTCAGTCATTACGAATAGATCAGAGTCATTACCTGAAATGATATTTTCAGAGTTTGTTCTGACAGATGAGAACTGTGAGGCCAGTTCTTTAACTGGAGAGATGAAAAAGTCATTAAATATAGTGACCACCGGTTCAGGTTCAGATACGGGTTTTCCTGCCACTCTGAGTTCAGATCTGAAATCGGTGTTTGCATTAGGGTTTATTAAGCAACTGTTTCCACACGGCTTTTCCATTTCCCTTTGCATCAGACAGAACTTGTATGTAGTAATTGGCCTAGCACGTGATTCCTCAGGGATTTGAAGGTCATGTGTGATCATGTGATCATGGTCACATGACGTAAAAAGTTTCAAAAATTCAACACTTAGATCAGGGGTGTCCTGACGTGTCTTCCCTCATATTGAAGTGTATATGGTATGGAGGGCCACATGGTCAGTGCAGTCAAACATTCAATGGGGCATTTATAGTTCTAACTCTTTGCCTCTGGAGCTCAAGTCCTAAATGAGACTTTTCTCCCAGAAGCTGAAGCTCTGGCTAAAGAACAAAGAGAAGTGTGTGACTGAAGTGCATAGATGGACTTGGGAGTGGTCAGATATGTCCTCTCTCTTATTGTTGTATTGTCTGATGAGTTTTACTGATTTTCTGTCTTTCTGTTCTTTTATACATTTTGACGGGGGCTGCAAATTAGCCTTATAACATCGGCCACCGAGTTGGCAATGTTTTCTTGTACTGTTCCTGTAAAATAAACACATAAATAAATACAATTAAGAGCAGTTTAAAACTTTCCCCACACCTTTGTTTCAGCTTGGAACCTTAAAGCCAGCTCTGCCTCACAATAGAATAGTTAGTTTTTGAAGTTTTAATCATGTTGAAATATTAAACTTGCAGTAAAAATGACCATCTTGAGTGATATGTGCCTATAGTTAACAAGAAGCCTGAGGGCCATTACAAATTGATCTGAGGGTCGTATTTGGCCCCTGGGCCGCACTTTGGGCACCACTGACTTAGATAATCAGTGCACCACTGACTTAGATAATTATCTAAGTCAGTGGTGCACTGATTATAATCAGTGTGATATTTCGCAACACAATACGGAACGAATGGAACAAAAGGATAATGCAGAAAATCTGTAAAAGCGCTGTGTGGGACTGATATTGTGTTAACCTCGAGTGTGAAGCAGAACGGCAAAAGGGTCATTCCATGTCACATCAACACATTTTTAAAATCAAATCTGCTCGACCATGGATTATATTACCACTATGGGCTGCCAAATCGTCAAAATATGAAATGTATCCCATAATTAAGACCTACAGTTTATCACTTTACAATAAAACACATCAGTTTGATCAAACTCCTGTAGGAGTATTTCTGTACTGAGTAGCACTTGCATAATGAACATGTAGAGTTTTGCTGCTTGTACTTTTCCTCCGCTGCAGTCGAGTCCCTCCACCTGAAAACTATTTGTTCAGGAAATAGTCTCCCACCGCGTTCGGCCTTGTGCCTTTAAAAATACCTGCCGCTTGGCCCTGGCTTTGTTGATCCCATTTCGAGACGGCGTCCCCCAGTGGTGAAAACATGTCCAAATCCTCTCTGAGTTTAGACGTCTCTTCTGCATGTGCGCTGACTGCCTTCGACCTCTCTCCTCTCGGCTTCCTTTGGCCGCACGGCTTCTTCCAAACGCTCAGAGAAAACCCCGGCCACAGTCCCGGCTCCTTTAAAAGCAGCTCGTGTGGGCTGAAGCAAGTCAAGATACATCCAGGACTGTACGTCTCTATCTGGAGTGGAAAACATGGAGGCGAAAGTCAGTGTACAACAAGACCATTGGAGGGCCAGTGCTTTGGAAATGGGAAGTGTCAGCATTTTGACAGCTTGGAAACAGACATTTTTGTGAGGTTTTCGTGCAAGTTAGACACAAGGTTATAGAACAGAGGTTGTCTTGGTTCCGCAATTTGAGGTTTTGGACCCAACAAAAGAAGAATATACAGCAGAAAACAAAAACAATCCACTTCCACCTGAAAGGGAGTGGGAAGAAGAAAACTTATTTAATCCCACCCCAGTTCCCCACTCAGAGCTCAACAGACTCAGCTTCACTGTCACTTTGTCACTGTCAGTTTGCTCTTATAAATAAACACCCCTAAGCTTGCTCTGTACGGAGACATGGGTTGGGAACCATGTGAAGTGAGGCATGTTTGTGACATGGTACGGTTATGGAATAGGTTTATCAATATGTCTGACACAAGACTGTCCAAACACATCTTTAATTGGGACCTGTCTAATAGATATGGCTGGAGTGCGCAGATGGAGAATAGTTTTGTTGATGCTGATCTCCAGTTTATTTTTAGAAACAAGTTGAGATGTAATGTTGGAGAAATTACAAAAGTCTACTTTGAAAAATATAAACATAAATGGTTAAATGATGTCTTGTGTAAGCCAAAGCTGAGAACTTATATTTTGATAAAAGATCATTTTGGTTCTGAGCCCTATGTGACCCTGAACCTGCCCAGAGGTCAGAGGTCAGTCTGTGCTCAGCTGAGGTCTGGGACTCTCCCCCTGGCTCTGGAGACGGGTCGATTCCATTCAGTACCAGAGGAGGAGCGGACATGTTGTTTGTGCCAGTTAGATGATATTGAAAACGAACTGCATTTTGTGTTTTATTGTCCTTTATATTATGATTTGAGAAGGCAGTTATTTTGTAAATTGTCTGATGTTGCTGTACATTTGTTTGAATTATCAGATGAGGAGAGGCTTAAGTATTTGTTCAAGTATAAGCCATTTTATTTATCTACGTTTTTGTTGAGCGCTTGGCTTCAACGTAAGAGGACACTCTTTGTTTAATGTTAATGTTTTTCTGATGTCTGCCTGCATTTTGTGTCTTATAAGCCCATGCGGGCTGGGCACCTTTTAGGTGCAAGACACCAAATAAGAAAATAAACTAAACTAAACTAACTAACTATAAACCTTCGGCTGGAAACACATGACCTTATATTGCACTGATTCAGCGTTTAAATAGATTTATATCAAAAAGTTTGTCAAAATATTGTTATATTTTGGGTGCCTTGTGGCGACAACATCTCCACTCAAAGACCCTATACCTAATGTTTGTTTTTATATTAGTGGAACAAAATTAGTTCTATCCTCCTTCAGTACACTGTAAAAATATTGTGCATGTAGTTTTAAAGCATTTGTACCTGTATCCGTAATGTAACTTACAGGCTTGTTTGTTTGCATTTCTGTGACACTGGCCCTTTAAACTCGTCCTTGTGAAGAATTTGAAAACTATGAATGTGTTAGGAAAGTTAGGAATGAATTAGAACGCCACAAAAAATGAAATGTAATCACTCCCTCTTTCATTATTCGTAAAAAATCAGGTATGGAGTAATTCCATGTAATATGTCAAAGTACTCCAGGTGTTATTACGCCTTACAATATAGTTCCCCTTTTTATCTGCTTAGAAAATAGACATGTTTAATTTTGCGTAGTGTAACTTTTCACAGTTTCACAGTTAGGGAAAACGTGAAACAGCTTGGTAGCTTCTAACTTCACTCCAGTTTGGAGCTATACCTTTGCTGGGAGAGGCTAAATGCTAACAATATTTGCGTGACTGAGCGCACGCACAAAGACCGTTACACATCAGCTCATCTAAGCTCAGGTAAGAATATGTGGAAAAAACAATGGCCTGTTCCTTTAAAGTAGCAATGGTCCTGTCTTATGCTTAATATTTTGAATATTTTTCATTATCTAATTCCTTGCCTGATTCATTGATCTTTGAACCCCCTGAAAACAAGGCAACATTAGAATTGAAAACCAGAGAGAAGTGAGTGCATCAGTAGGTCCGAAAAAGGTAGGCGCAGGTGCTCTTCAAAGATCAGGTATAAAGCTGGATACACTGAGAAAAAAAGGGATCTGAGGCACTCTGACTAATAGTTAAAAGTCCTTTATTAAATGGACATGCCAACGCGTTTCGACCTAGAGATGGTCTTCCTCAGGGCATATGGTTAAAAAAACGGCATCAGGTGGCCTTAAATACTAATTATGGGAGGTCGTCACATGACCATCCATACTATTTACAAATATTTAAAGAGCAACAACAACAACATACAAAAATACATTTACACTTGATGGAAAGAGATAGTACACAAGTATGAACACACAGGATGACAGCTGAAGATAAAAACAAGCTGACCAAATGTGAGGTCCCCACTCATATACACGTGTCATTCAGTGCACTGAATACCCTTGAGACAACGGCAAGAAAATCAAAAGGGGACAAAAAAGTCCAGGCAGCAACCACAGATAGTGTTAGAGTTTTAAGTAGAGTTCTCTTGTGTACGGTTTTAAAGTTTAAGTATAAATTAAGGTTATTTGAAGTGATTTTTAAAAATATATTAAAAAACACAGATCCAACAAGTAGGACTTTTAACTATTAGTCAGAGTGCCTCAGATCCCTTTTTTTCTCAGTGTATCGAACATTAGAATTGAATTGAAAAAAAAAAAAAAAAAAATCCCCTGTAAAAAATACAGAACAAAAAACAAATATTCATATCTAATATACGGTATCACAATACCTGATTCTTTCCATTAATCAGAATTGTTTGGCCAATCTAAGGAGGTCATTTGCCAAGCGTGTGCTCATGTGCAAAGTGAGTAGCACGTGCTAAAGTGAGTAGCACGTGCTAAAGTGAGTAGCACGTGCTAAAGTGAGTAGCACGTGCTAAAGTGGATCAGCTGCAGACTCATTTATGTATTTCTTACTCACACTGCACTGTCTTATTTACATGTCAGATTTGGGGCCTGATACTGTAATACAGGCGACATCAACTGGTAAATTAAGTGCAACATGCTCACAAAGTAGCAGGTGTTATGGGGCGACAGTGGCGCAGATGGTAGAGCGGGTCGTCTCATGATGTTCGTATCCCAGCTCCTTGTGTCCTTGGGCAAGACACTTCACCTTGCCTCCAGTGTCTGCATACATTGGTTTCAATACATTTTCCATGTCAGAGTCTACCACAAACGTTTCAAAGCGATATCATGTTTCTCCTGTTTTCATGCAGACTCTCCTATAGGGCCTTGGTTGAGGTTTAGTATCTGTAGAATCAACCCTATTGTTGGTGCTATTTTCTCGCGGAGTAGGTCCATTATTTCCTCTGCATTTCATCACCGCAGAACCATCCCCTTAACCAGACAATAGTGACTCTTCTGCTGCAGATGAAGTCCATTAAGACCTGACTGATCCCTTTATCTGCTGCCCCCGATCTCGCGTTGTGGCCTCTCCCCAGTGCAGAGCTCATCATGGGGACAATAAGAACACGCTTAGCTCCCGATTACCTCCAGGACATGCCCAGGACTGACCACCTCCGCTGTTCCACCGCTCTCTGGGCTAATAAGCTGTGGAAGATTAGGTATCGATCTGGAGAAAGAGGGGCGCGAGCTGAGGGAGCGCAGGGTCAGCGCGGGGCTAGTGTCGGCAAATATCAAACACACCG
Organism: Neogobius melanostomus; assembly: GCA_007210695.1. Lineage (NCBI taxonomy): Eukaryota > Metazoa > Chordata > Actinopteri > Gobiiformes > Gobiidae > Neogobius > Neogobius melanostomus. The sequence goes on from VHKM01000437.1 coordinate 253,674, forward strand.
TAATGTACAAAAGCAGCCGGAACTAAACCTGTATTTGTTCAGCCACTCGTCGACCTGTTACAGCTATTTCTGTATCAAGTTATTGTTCAGTACAAATGCTTATTTCATTTCTCACATTAATGTCACTAATCTGTTGTCTCTGAATTCCTCCCCTATTCTCCTGCCGTGTTTTCGCCTCACAAGATAATATTTGATATTTCTTTTTTCATACTGGTGTTTCCAATCGTTAGGCTCCTTGCATCAGTGTCAGAAAAGAGAAGAGAACTCACTATCTTTGTTTACCAAACCATCCTCCAAAGTGTCGTATGGTGACAGTCCTCTTCATCCGCAAACTCAATACTCTCCGAATTGCACCATCCCCGGATTAACAGAAGATGAGGTTTCTTCTTCTAAACATTGAAGAAAATGCCGCATTTCTTCAGGAAAAAAAAAGAATCCTCTGGTTTCTTTAGAATACTGAAATTGGAAATGGATTTTTGATATAGCGTGCATGAGATTAACCGGGAGGGAGATGACGGGGAGAATTGGGGAAGTGCTTTTGGAGTTGGGGCTGGCTGTGTGCTGGATTGGATTCTGTAATGGCTCTCAGCAGGAGACAGTCAAGACGCACTCTTCGGTCCGTGCACGTGAGGAGAGAAAATACCGTGAAACACAAGTGTCAATGTCAATTTGATGGAAGGCCCGGCTCTGAGTGAGAAGCATGTCAAAAGGCAGGGATAAGGCTAATTTTGTAATATAGCTCATTGATTCATTGGTCTGTCGTCGCACAGACTAACTGTGTTGCTCTTTTGGTTTGTGAAGGTCCAGGATTCAGCCTCAGACAATGTACACAACGTCAGCTAATCTATCCAGATACAAGAAAACAGAAAAACAAAGAAACACTCTCATTTTTCATGGGGTGAACTCAAAGATATACTGCAAAACCTTTCCTATAAACACATGGCATATCAACATGCTGATTAGACATAATCAATATTGCACAGGTGCCTTAGGCTGTCAACAATAAAAGGACACTCTGAAATGTTCAGTTTGGCCTTCCGTTTCTCAAATCCTCTGCGGTGAGCCGCCATATTGTGTGTCAAGTTTACGTAAGGCTCGCATGCACATACTGTATAATGTATAATTGTGTCTACTCTGGGTGCACACTAGTCGCTAGTGTGTTTTTACACTGACAAGGAGCCATGTGATCGATGGGTAGGCTAACATAATCATCGTAATGTGCACGTGCATGATAGAATTATCCCATTTAGGCCTAAAACAGCTGGAAAAAATACCTGTAAAACCTATGCAAACCGGGATTCGTCAGTGAAGACAACACTTCACCATCGAGTTACGACAGGTTACGACGCTGAGCTGCAGTTAGATCGAGAAATGTGGGTCTCTGCTATCAAAAGTATAGATTTTTTGTTATCGATTTGTACATCTCTAAAATAAAACAAACTATGTCCCTCCCAAAAACCCAGCTGTATAGCTATGATCCAGTATCGGTTCAAGTTGAAGACTGCAACTATTCTACAAAATTCTCAATTTTTTACCGTGCATTTTTGTATAGGATCTTGATGAAATGTTTGTTTTATATATTTTTATCACAAAGGCTTCTCAAATCTGTCCAGGGAATATGGACAGAAAACAGCCGAGGGGAGTGTTACGGGTACAAAGTGGGCCCTCTCCCAGCCGCCATTGATCGGCTCTTTGAGATGAATGGATTAATTACATGAGCAGAAGCAGACGGGATAGGGGCAGGGGTGTGAGGGGGTGAGGGGTGGGTAGCCCTGGGGGAGAGAGCCATTACGGCCGATGGAGGGCATTAAGTAGAACACCCCTTCCCAACACTAGCACTCGTCTGTGTAGAGGCATGGGAGGTATTGTAATGCAACAGTGATGAAAGCGTGACAGAATGGGGTTTTCAACAATGTTGGGCAAAGAAGGAGGAGGTCAAAATTAATAGTTAATTAGTTTATTTGAGCAGCATAAAAAAAACACCAACAAATATTATTGACAAGAAAAGGAGTGAAAATCCAACCACGGAACTGTAAGAAAACACAATAGAATCTATACTGTGTGAATAACCTGGATGAGCCGGCATAAACATGCATAAACAAGTGTGGAAGACAAAGAAGGAGCATTAGGTTATTACAGTCAACTAGCAACCTATCACTTGCTAAACATAAAAACAGTAAGAACTGGTGGAACCTGAGCTCTGTGAACATACGTGCACTAATGGAGCTACTGCTGTTTGCATTTCTACATGTGTTTCTTGGCCATATTGCTATTTTTCTTCACCTTTTCAAACACCAAACTGTGTGAAATTTAAAGGCTTTTGGATTGAAGCGTCCTGTAACGAGAGGAAGTGTGGCCAAAGTAGGTCTATGCTCTGAACCAAGTGTGCAGAATTATTATGCAGTTACTTTCTCTCGCACAAAATGGGAAGGACATTTCAAATATCATAAAAAGAAAGAAAAAAGAAAATCAAATGTGGAGCCACCAGGAATCCATTATCTAGCAGTTTTTTCAGCAGCTGTAACTGACCTGAAGTGTCTAGGAGTACAGGTGTTCAGTGCTCAGAGACGTCGCCAATGTGAGAAAAGTGGAAACCCGGCCACTATTGGTCAAGACACGTACGCTGAAATAAAACTGGGCTAGGAATGATCTAAAGACAGTTTTCAAAGGTTTCATGGACTGATGGATGGGCTCATGACTGGATCAGTAATGGGCATAAAGATCCACTCTGACTGGAGTGGGCAGGTATTATGGAAGATGAGTTAGTTCAACCATTTTGAGTAGAAGCTGGACTGAAACTTAACTCCCAAACCCACTGTCAAACAAATCTAATAATCTGTCTTAATATGGGTTTCCACTTTTCTCACAGTGGTCATGTCTCTGAACACTTTGTACTCCTGGACACTTCAGGTCAGTTACAGCCGCTGAAAATGGCAGCACTGGTAAATACTGGATTCCTGATGCATCTACTCTTTCTGTAAACTTGCAACCATTTTGGCTCTTGGCAATAAAACATTTGATAGTTCTGTGTCCCGCCCCAATGCATTGACATTTTAAGGGTGTTGCATTCCTCTGACAAACTAGAGTTTTTGACTTTTCAGTGTCTGACAGGTGCTTTTTCCTTTTGTGTGAGAGAAAGAAACTGCAGTGACTCTACACTTGGTTCAGAGCTTGGTCCTGCTTTGACCACACACAGCCATCACCTGGGACGCTTCAATCCAGCTGCCTTTCAACTTTACTTAGTTTGGAGTTTGAAAATGTGAAGAAAAATAACAATAAGGTAGAAAAATGTATACAGGGGCAACAGTGGCACAGACAGTAGAGCGCATCATGTTGCGACCGGACAGTCGGTGGTTCAAATCCTGCAGTTGCACACTGACATTGTGCCCTTGAGCAACACACTTCACCCAGGTTGGTATGAATGGGATTATGAATGGATGAGGTTCCATGATGAGTGTCTAATGAAGGGAAAAAAAGCGATGTATAAGGCGCATTGAGTTGCCTTGTGTACGAAATGCGTGGTATAAATAAAGTTGCCTTGCCTATAAATGTGACCAACTGACCATTTAGTTGGCCTGTTGTGCACATTTTGGGTTGATCGGAGAAACTAACAGAAACCTGCCCAGATAAAAAGGAGCTCCACATGTGAGACCTGTGTGGGAATCAAACCCAGGACCATATCACTGTGAGGCAGAGCGCTCAGACTTTCTTTACCGTGTTTTAAACACTCTCCCACACGGAACAGGATCTTCGGGCCGTGTCTGACGCCTCTGTTCACACGACTCTCCTCATAATTAATGCATCACAGCGAAGGGAAATCTATTGGAAATATTGCACTTCATCTGCAGAAATATGAGCAAATAGTCCGTTCAAACAACATGAATCATTGAGTCTGTGGCTGGGAGCGAAATGCTGACACACAAAGAACAAGGCTCTGCGAGAAAAGCGCTGGGAAAGTACAGGCCTGTTCATCTAATTAACTTCCATCAAATATGAATGATGATCCGTTATGTTTCGCTGTCGGCCGTTGCGGCAACAACCAGAGTATGGCCATATTTGAAGCATGAAAGCAGGCAGTACTCGGGTGCGTTCTTGGAGCTATCGATCAATATTGACCTCTTTCTTATTTGTAATTTGTAAAATTTCTAATTTTTAAGATGATTCAGAAAGTAGTTTGGACTTAGCGCATGTGTTCATAGACTGGAGCTTTGGACTTAATCTCAAACCTGCTTTGGCCAGTGAATTTATCATCACTGGCAATGCAAGCTGAAAAAAATAGCACGTGCAGCTGGTGTTTTCGGAGAGTACTCACAAGACCTTGAATTAGATGGTAGATGGTAGTGACCGGGCTAGGCAGCAGTAGAATTGAGACTGGAGCTTAATGGCAGCTTAATGATGAGCAACAAGACTTAGTGGTATGGTACACCATAGTGGTAGAGCATATAATGTAGGGGAGACCGGGGCTATTTGTCACATGGGGTTAAATGTCACATTGCTTTTCATAATAAAGAAATTACGAAAGATCCGCACATCTGTTTGCTCACCAGCTTTTTTAATATTAGCTCACTACAGTGATGTTTCGGGCGAAAAGAAGAAGAGCTTTATTTGTATAGCGCCTTTCACAGACATGGTCGCAAAGCGCTTTACATGAGATCATTTACATTCATCCCATACTCTTTACCTACTAACTGTCTGACATTGCTTTTTATAGCCACACTAGAGGGCGCTGTATGCTGCTACTGATATATAATATGTGTATTGGTATTGTTCTTCTCTTCCAACAATCATTTTCTCATTTGGACTGAAAACATGAGAAGATTGTTTGTATGCCTTTTCCCAAACTTTAATGTCTGGGTTATTTTTGTAGTGAGAGCTTTCCTTTTGTTAGTGCCATAAACAAAAGACACCAAGACGTTTTAGATTTTAACAATTTGAGATAACATGCTTAAGCCGTTTGTTAGCTAGCTTACATTGTTTGTAAAGTGGACACTCGGGGTTAGTGTCACATGGGCTGAGGAGCTGGTTGTCACATGGGGCATAAATAGTGGGAAATGTTTTCTTTTGTGTCTAATATGTTTTGATGATCACTTTATTTTAACATGAGCTTGTATAGCTTTTTAGAGAGGAGGAGAGGCTAAATGCTAACAACATATTTGATCTTTTGCATGACTGAGCGGATGCGTAAAGACCAGACAGGTATGCATCAGCTTGTCTAAGCTCAGGTAAGAACATATCTCAGTATGGAAAACGGTGGCCTGTTCCTTTAAGCATTATAGGCTCTCACACGTCAAACTAAAACTTTAGTAACCCCATCGTGAGCTAAACAATGTTCATGTTCCGAGAGAAAGAGATGTCGCTATAGCCGGTCCCGCTGTGCTGCGGGTCGGCACTCGCTCGGCCGTAATTGCATCAATGCGTCCGAAACAAAAGCACATGTGCCCCTCGCCGCTTGTCACGGAGTTGGTTGGAGGCTGTTGTACATAACATCGTTGTACATAACATCGCCACTGGCCATGGGTGTTTCTCCACCCCACATACTTCCCACTTAAATGCGCTAAGTCTAGAGTGGCAAGATCTCAAATGTTATGCTATAGTCTGCTTTTAGAAACACAAGATCAGGCCCTAACTGATATATCTTTAGTACTCACATGTATGACCATGTTGATGCTCCCTGAAATCTGAAAAGCAGTGGAGTCAATAAGTGCGCCCAGTAGAATGTAAGTCCCTCTCTCTTATTGATTCCAGAGTAATCTGCACGTGTTCTCCTCACAGCACACAGCCACAGGCCAACACGCTGGTCAACTCCGCTCCCGTCCCTTCTTTTCATTTCACATTTTCGGCTTTCACTCCACTCGGCTGACCTGGACGACCGCGGTATTCATGAGAACTGTCTGTATCTCTGTGGCGCAGAGTGATCCGCGGTTCATATCCTCAAGCTCCCACGCTGATGGTTTCCTCTCGTCTTTCTTCTCCCAGCTCTCTCTGAAGTGATCTCTGACCGCGATTGAATGTTGCGCCGCTACATTTAGTGCCCATGCTGACTTTTTAGAATCAGAAGAGCGTACAGTGTTGAGACGGAGGAATGAGAGTGTTTTAGCACCATCGGAAGTAAATGTTTTTGAAGAGTAGCCGCCCTCTGAATCCGGCTCTGCTGTATTTTTGCTTTGACACTGAAGAAAACATGGCCTTTTCCTGAAAACCACAGCTGCAGCTGGATCATTTAGATCAGCTCATCCAAAGAGAACTGGCAATTCTGACTTTAACATGGCTCTTCGTTTCATCACTTCTACAGCTGGATTTATTAGGACCGATTTTAATAAGGACTTGCTGAACAAACCACTCTGCCAGAAATAGCGCAAACAAAGCAATAACCCCCAGATTCCACATTCCATATTCCACATTCACCCCACACTCTGCCGCAAATACGTTGCTAATTCAATTCCACATGCTCCTCTCTCCGCTCCGAAGGCCTCCATCAACAGGTGGCCGCTCTGTTCCTCCCCGACAAAAATATGGATAAACTCTATTTTCAGCTCTGTCGAGTCTTAGCCTGGAAAAATCCAGACTCACCGCTGTACCAGCGAGTGAGTCTGGTCACCGTTGCGTCAAATCCATTTCCCACAGCAGTACATACGCAAGCAAACAGGAAGCAAACAGGAAGTAGAGTAAACCAATCAGCGAAGGGCGGGCGTCTGCCATTGATGAGGTGTTATTAGCGGTTTTGCGTTAATATTTGCGCAGGATTATGAATCATGAAACTCACCTACTGTCGATGTTATTGAGGGGACTTCCGCGTCCCGTGAGTGACGCTGCTCGCTAACAACACGTCACGGCAAATAAACAAATCTGATTGCACGGGAAGGTTTGATTTTGCGGATACATCCAGCGGGGGCGGGGTGACCAGACTGATCCCCCGCTGTATACAAAAATACAGAGGGGAATCATTCTGGTCTCACCAGGCTAGTCGAGTCTGGCCGCACCAAGCTCCACATCAGATCGACCACACAGGAAAGAGAACGGTAACAACATTGGGATTTTCAAAGTAAATACCTCTTTATTTGAACCAAAATGTCACTATTTTATACAAGATAACGACCCAGTTAAGCTTTTATTGCTCTCATTCACGGAACTTTTTCTCCCTCTGCCCCTCCCATGCAGAAGGACAAAAAACTAGCGAAAGAGAGGAGGGCTCAAAGCGATTGTCCTTAAATAGTTATTGATTACTTTATTAGCAGTTTGATTTCACAAACTCTTAACTGAAGTGGAGGTAGTGGGCATTGATGTCGCTGTCTATCGGAATTATCTAGCGCGGAGTGAAGCTAAGCGGACACGCGGAACATGTGGAACAGCTGTTTTACATGACCCACGTGTTTGAATGAAAGTCTCCGTCTTCATTGGAGTGTGAGATTACTCATTGTCGTTACAGTAGTTTTTGCTTCGTTATGGCTTCCTTTACACTCCGTCAGTCAGTCTGTGGTTTGAACATTTGAGAGGTCACCCAGAGTTCTGTTCAGTTCGACACAGGGATGGATTGTAATCGCCTCCTCAAAGAAAAGCCAGTTTGCGGCGAGCGTTTGGCTCTTTGTTAGGTCAGCGCGGTAATAACGGCGGGTTTGTTCTCGTCTCGTCTGCTCCCCAGAGTGGTCGCTGATGGACCGTAGTTGCGCTCGCGATCTCATCCGGGAGACCATTGTCGGACGGGGAAAAGCTCAAGCTGACGGAAATAAATTGTCCGGCAGATTCCGAGCAGCACCCCCAGTCTGTGAAGTCTGGCCCACGGATTCCAAATGGCTCAATTTAGCGTTTTGTAGGTTAGAGGGGGCGGCCGGATCAATAGTGGTTTTGGAGCGCAGCAGGTTATTACGGCTGAAGAGCAGCGACCATTTGGAAAGGCTCTCATTGGTCACTCGATACATTTGAAACTTGTTCCTTAATGCAGTCTGAGCGGTTACAGATAGCAAACCACAAATGTCGCTGTGAGTTAGGAAATGCAATGAAATAAATTATGAAATATCTCTCTGTCCACACGGAGTGTTATGTTTAAAACAATGTAGTGTAGGATGTTCTGAAAGGCATGTTATTCTTGCTTTTATATTTCAGCCAGACGGAAAATATGCTCCTCAACATATTTACATTATACACTGGATATGAACAGGATACGGATTATTGAAATTAATAAAGGAAAATGCACATATTTTTCAATAAAAAAAGACCCAAATCTTATTTAATCTTTACATAAACTTGGTAAAATCATGGGACAAACGCCCAAATAATGAAATCGATAAAAGAGCTCAATTTGTCAAAATTGTGTAGATCAGATGTAGGGTTGGTCCAAAACAAAATACAAGTTTGGATAATTTAGTAAGTTTTAAGACATGAATGTGTTTATTTTTTATCTTATTTATTTAATATTCTTATGCATGCCCCCATAGCGTTATAGTTTAAAGTTTATAGCTTATTTTTATCTAGATTCTGTGTTATATGTTTTATGTTGCATGTCTGCACCGTCAGCTTTTTGGAGGAACAAACATGGCCCAAATGAAAGGACATTTAGATCATGAGTTCACAAAATGAAATGGGATATGTGAATAGAACGCTGCGTGAGAAAAAAACGACTCTACTGCGGGTTCCCTTTTACACGTGCTACTTGTTTTGCACATGAGCAAACGCTTGGTAAATGACACCCATGGAGTAGTATTTCACTACATTCACGCTGTTTCGAGTAATCCTCGGGTCCTCCACATTTTTAAAGCCCATAATCCAGCATTATAATCGGTTCAAAGTGTGTTTATCAGGCCGAGCCGAAGCTGTAAATCAAAACAGAACATTTTCTTTAATAGGTTATTCCCACAGCTGCCATCAGGAGGAGCCCCAGGCAAAGTCTTCTCCAACTCTGAGGCGCATTGAATTGCTTTGTGTATGAAATGCGCGGTATAAATAAAGTTGGCTTGCCTTTACTTGCCTCTCGCCTTTATTCATTCTTACTATTTCATTCTTACAGAGACATCATTTCAAAATATAAAATGTCAAAGCTGAGGCATAATGTTTTTAAGCTCCATATGCAGGACGTCCACTTTAAAAGGGTCCTTTCACTTTAGAAACTACTTGTGTTGTCGGTGTAGAATGAAGGCGTGGAAACAGGGCGTGACATTGTAAACTGGCGGTAAAACCATTTGATGGATGTCCTCCGTTAAAGTCTGCTAACTGCTGATGCATAATGTCCAATATTTTTATCTGCGCACTGTAAAAATAACCGGCTCGCGCTTCAGAGCCGGGACCTTTGGGTTTTTATACGTGTGGACCCTAACGGCCACATAAAGTGTGAAGGCCACGGGGGCCCCTTTGGGAGCGGTGTGGGGACATGCCGGGGAGCGCGGTGATAAAACCGAGGACTCTTTGGCGACAGAGGCTCGTCTGGAGGTATAGAGAAAACCACTGCTGTTAATTTCGTTAATGCGCTGAAAAAGTAATGTAAGTCCTATTTTTTTTTAAATAAGATTTTGCTGACAAGCAAAAATTCCTCAAAACCGAATTACATTACATGCTAGTTTTTTTGTTTAGTATGTTTGAGCAGCTAACATTCTTATTTCTTTAAGAATTTACATCATTACACAGTAATGGCAGCTCAAAAGGACTAGGCTAAAGCAAGAAAGCCAATTTAATAGGCCTATATTCGACTCGTGCATTTAATAGTAACGCATGCAAGCTGCTGCTTTCCCCATTAGGAGCTCTCCTAATAATAACATGTCAGCATCTCACATACAATTGACATTACTTTGACATTTGATACAGCTTATTCCTTCCTAAGTTTACCAGATTCAGATAGTTAAAAACTATACTTTTATGTGATCTACTGTTAAGTCACAAAAGCTGGCATTCGCAACCTCAGACTTCAGCGCTTTGACAACAACAGCAGGAGTGATTTTTCTTATGTTTATCGGAAGCAAAGCTATTTTTGTTGTTAGCTTTTCTGTCCCAGCTGTATGAGAGGCATGACGCCGTAGATGGAGCTCATGTTGTTTGTTTCCAGACACTATTATCTTCCCATGGTCATTATAATCCATAGCAAAACCCTACCACTGCTGATCTGCGCGAAGGTGATGCGTTTTCTTGTTGTTTCTCACCGTGTCCTGGTGCGCGAAGCTAATAATGCTAATAAACACCCTCTGGCTAACACACGTGTGGCTCCCTCCTCCGCCTCCCAGGCAGACACACAGGAGCCTGGAGGGGGTGTTTTCGGGGAGGAGTTTCTCTCTGGTTGGAGGGGGCTGCTGTGTTTCTCAGTGCACAGGGAAATGGCTGATAGTAGCTAGTGGGCCGCAGCAGCACATCTACAATATTTATTCGATTCCTATCAAACATATTTTTGTGATTTGGACGGAAAGTAGCTACTTTACTGTGTGTGTTTAAACTTTATGTCCTAATTTTTTTAATTAATGAATTTATGTTTATTTCAAGTGGTTCACAACATCCCGATTTATAGATTATTCTGTTATAACATGTATAAGCAAAATTATTTTGGAATGTACCTTACATGCACTTTTGTTGAATAAGTCCCCCTGTTTTTTGTTAATCATTATAAAACACGCAATCTGACAGTAAACTGTGGTACCGCTGTACATTTGACCGATGATTAAAAAGTCTTAAAAAGTGAACATACAGTACTGTATGTCACTAAACCGGTTCGGAAACAGATTCAAGTGTGGAGTAAAGACTCTTTAGAGAAACTCAAGGACTGCTTTCACACAACAGATTGGAGTATGTTCAACCAGGCTGCCACTCACAACAATATCACTGATCTCCAGGAGTATACAGAGACTGTCACTGTCTACATCACCAAGTGCACTGATGATGTTACAGACTCTAAGACCATCATTATCAGGTCCAACCAGAAACCTTGGATTACAAGTGAAGTCCTCAGGCTCACGAGGGTCAGGGATGCTGCCTTCAAATCTGGTGACAAGGAGAAACAGCGGACAGCTAGGGCCAACCTGTCCCGCGGCATCAAAAAAGCCAAGAAGCAGTACTCCAAAAAGATCACTTCAGAGACAGCAGAGACACTCGGAGTCTGTGGAAGGGGATAAAGACCATCACAGACTATAAACCTCCTCGACAAACAGTGACACCTCTCTGTTGAACGCTCTAAATGAATTATTTGCTCGCTACGACGTACGCAAAGCATCGGGTCTAGATAACATACCAGGTCGTGTATTGAAACGTTGCGCTGATTAACTCACTAAAAATGTCTTCACAGACATTTTTAACACATCTCTGCAGCAGGCTGTGGTCCCAACGTGCCTCAAAGCGACTACCATCATTCCGGTGCCAAAGAAGTCGCCACCCTCCTGCTTTAACGACTACCGCCCAGTAGCACTCACTCCAATTCTTATGAAGTGCTTCGAGTGGCTCGTCATGAAACACATCAAGTCTGTTCTCCCTCCCACCCTGGACCCATACCAGTTTGCTTATCGGTTCAATCGCTCAGCTGAAGATGCCATCTCCACTCCGCTTCATTCAGCCCTCACTCACCTTGAAACAAAGGACTCTTACGTTAAAATGCTGTTTTTAGACTTTAGCTCAGCATTCAACACTATAATCCCACAGCAACTAATACACAAACTGCTCCACCTGGGGATCAACACATCACTGTGCAACTGGCTGCTGGACTTTCTGACGGGGAGACCACAGGCTGTATTTGTCTGCTGACCCATGACTGCGCTCCAAAGTACGACTCAAACCTCTTCATCAAGTTTGCAGACGACACAACAGTGGTGGCTCTCATCAGCAACAGAGACGAGTCAAACTACAGGAGTGAGGTGAGCAGTCTGGCCATGTGGTGCACACAGAACAATCTCTCTCTAAATGTGGAGAAGACAAAAGAGATTGTTGTGGACTTTCGAAGAGCGCGGGTTCAGCATGCTCCTCTAACAATCAACGGTGCTGCAGTGGAGAGGGTGACCAGCACTAAGTTCCTGAGTGTGCATATCACAGAGAACCTCTCCTGGACCATGCACACTACATCAAGAAAAGTAATCAGCGTCTCTCCGCAAGTTAAGAAGAGTCCCAGCCTCCGTTATGTGCAACTTCTACAGAGGGACTATAGAGAGCATCCTGACCAGCTCCATCACTGTGTGGTTCTTCTACAGAGGGACTATAGAGAGCATCCTGACTAGCTCCATCACTGTGTGGTTCTTCTACAGAGGGACTATAGAGAGCATCCTGACCAGCTCCATCACTGTGTGGTTCTTCTACAGAGGGACTATAGAGAGCATCCTGACCAGCTCCATCACTGTGTGGCTCTTCTACAGAGGGACTATAGAGAGCATCCTGACCAGCTCCATCACTGTGTGGCTCTTCTACAGAGGGACTATAGAGAGCATCCTGACCAGCTCCATCACTGTGTGGTTCTTCTACAGAGGACTATAGAGAGCATCCTGACCAGCTCCATCACTGTGAGGTTCTTCTACAGAGGGACTATAGAGAGCATCCTGACCAGCTCCATCACTGTGTGGCTCTTCTACAGAGGGACTATAGAGAGCATCCTGACCAGCTCCATCACTGTGTGGTTCTTCTACAGAGGGACTATAGAGAGCATCCTGACCAGCTCCATCACTGTGTGGCTCTTCTACAGAGGGACTATAGAGAGCATCCTGACCAGCTCCATCACTGTGTGGTTCTTCTACAGAGGGACTATAGAGAGCATCCTGACCAGCTCCATCACTGTGTGGTTCTTCTACAGAGGGACTATAGAGAGCATCCTGACCAGCTCCATCACTGTGTGGCATGGCGCCAGCACTGCCTCCTGCCTAAGGAGCCCCCAGCGCATCATGAGCAGCAATCATCCTTGATTGTGGATCATCCTTGATTTCAAATCATTCACATGGTTTGACAAATAAAATCTTGAATCTTGAAAAGGACCCAGTTTGACCTTCCTTTCAGTTCTGGGATAAACAGTTCCAGGTTTTAGCACCTTGATGTTGTTTTCCGCCTCGGGACCTGACAGTTCCCTGAAGAGGAACAACACTCTCACTGAGGACCTGTGGGGCCTGATGATCAAGTTCTCAAAAGTTAACATTTGTATGGTATCCAAACTACCACAGCGATGTGCCCTTATTGGATTCTTGTGTGAGATCTTACTGTTATGACTGAGACCCATGACCGTTAGTAGATGTTGTGTTTGAACTAACAGCGTTTCGCCTTCATCAGAGAAACTTCATCGGTCTAATGTTCTTCTGGTTGTGAACCTCAGTCTAGTTCAAGTTGCCTGATCACCGAAGTTCAATTATAATAAAAGAAATTGCTGCCAAAGTGGTCGGTAGTTGCAACCCTAATGCCAAATCCACTGGTATTAATTTGTTAAGGGTAAAACAAGTTCAGCTTCTCGTGCCGTTTGAAAGTTGGTTTGAAAGTCAAGCAGCTAAATACTTTTGGATCTGAGCCCAGAGCTCGATCAAACCCACTGCTGTTCATCCTGGTCAGGGTCAAATGCTTCTCCCGCGCCTCACTGATGGGTCACGTCCTGAAGCCGTTAGCCCCCACGCTGCCCTCTGTACTGCCCCCTGTGTGCCGCCGGGGGTCACTGCGGACAGGTGCAGGAGGGACGACACATTCATCTCAATATTCTGTCCCCTTAGCCTCCTGCACTGGAGCTTGGACAGCTGTTGTGCTGGGCGTCCAGACACCGGCAACACTCTAATGTAAATATAATTACATGGAAGAGATGGATTTGGAAACAAGCTTGTAATGTATTAATCGTTTATATTATCATCCAAAACTTGACAGTTCGAATCCTGCTCTAGCAATCCATTAACCAACTTTACAAATTAACCGCCAAATTAACCGAGCAGGATTACTATTGCAACAACACATCATTAGTAGGGTAAAACTAACCTGTCTCACGACGGTCTAAACCCCGCTCACGTTCCCTATTAGTGGGTGAACAATCCAAATTAACCGCCATGTATATTATTATTATTATTATTATTATGTATAGTGCCCCTCCTGGAACCACCTTAACGTGGTGGAGGGCTTTGAGCCTGAATGATCCTGGAGCTCTGTTGTCGGGGGCCCCGTGCCCCTGGTAGGGTCTCCCATGGCAAACAGGTCCTAGGTGACGGGTCAGACAAAGAGCAGTTCAGAAGCCCCTTATGAGAGACCAACAGGCCCGGTTAGAACCATGAGGCCGTCCTTCTGTGGGCCCACCACCTGCAGGAGGAGCCATAGGGGCTGGTGCAGCTTCAACAGCTGCCCCCACGACCCGGCAACGGACAAGTGGAAGAAAATGGATGGATGGATGGATGGATGTACGTATAGTGATGTGCTGCTCTTCACACGTTTATAACTGGACACATAGCTGGAGTGGGAAGTTTTATGTCAACCAGCTAAAGCAGGATCCTTTCAATATTTAAATTCAACTGTAGAAACCTTATTGTCATTTTGCATAGTTCTTTCAACAAGTAGCAGCACAGTGCAAACAGTAAAATGTCTTTAATATTAAATAATAAAAGGCAGATGTGAAAATATTTTGTAGAAATGCTGAACGACCCATTGATTTACACAAGTTTTTGGACCATATTGGCTTTTTTTCTTCACATTTTCAAACTCCAGACTGTGTGGAACTGAAAGGCTGTTATTGAAGAGTCAAAGGTGCTGCTGATGTTTGTAATGAGAGGGAGAGTGGCCAAAGGTCCACGCTCTGACTCAAGTACAGAATTATTATGCAGCCATTGTGCAAGACACCTGACACACTTTGAAGAGTCACACATTGTTAAAAGCTGCTCTCTTGAAAATTCAAAGAATATTGGGATGGGACAATGAACCAACGTTTTTAGAGTCTTAAGTCAGTTGACAGAAACACGGTCAAGGACTGAAGAAAAATCAAGCATAAAGCCATCAGGAACCCATTAGGAATCCGACCTGAAGTGTCCAGAAGTACAAGTGTTCAGTGACAACTGACTTTGCCAAGGTGAGAAAAGTGTAAACCCGACCGCTATTGATCAGGACACAAAGTTTCGACTGATTCAGGGATGATCTAAAGACAAGCTTGTCAAAGGTTTTATGGATTTGAAGCTATTATTGATGAAATCCCAAATGCTGCGGTAAAATCCTAAATACAGTCGGACCTTAAGTTCTCCCGTGGACATGACTTAAAACATTTTCACGAGTAACGCAGCTTTTATCGCCGTCTCCGATCCATTGTATGCATTTTCTTCTCATTCATCATTGTAGCCCTCCATTGCCTAAATAAATGTGTTTGGTTTAAATCAGAGGTGCCCACCCCCCAGCGCTGACCCTGTCCCTGAGTGCTATTGACAATCACAGCTCCAAACTTAATTGCACCCCCCGACACAAATGGGGAGTGATTTAGAGGCGTTGGTGCGGGTCGATCCCTAACGACACATTAGGGTGGCCTGGGACAGGGTGACCCTCATGGAGGGGGTAGGGGGTGAGGGGCTGACCTATTCGGACAAACCCCTCCAGGCGGCTGTAAATGCCTCAGTCACCCCTCAGTGCGCTGTGACAGTCTGACACTCGGAGGCAGGACTATGGGCCAGAATGGGGGAGTCACTCACACAACTGGTGATAAACTGTTGGTGACAGAAGCTGCATACAGGTTAGAAGATCCATCAGCATTTCAAAGGACTTGATTTCATTACTGCAGTAAAAATAGCGACATTCCTGTTCAAATATGGCTCCACCACTAGACAAACTTAAGGTACTAACTTAAAGTATTGAAGTAATTAGACACTCTTTCCACTGGTCACACAGTGATAAAAAAGTGTTTACTTGGGAGTGTTAGGGCAGGTCACCAGTAGGGCTGGGCGATATATCGATATTTAAGATGTATCGATATATTTTTAAAAGAGATATGGATTTAGACCATATCGCATTTATCGATATAGTCCAAATTTGCGCTGTAATGTCTTGCTTCAGGCAAGCCGCTGATCGGAGCTCTCTGCACTGCTCCAAGCGCCACGGCCCCGCCCCACCTCAGACACTCTTCAACAAACATGGAGAAAGTAACAATGTCTGTGAAGCGTACGGAGGAGAGCCCCGTGGTTGGTAAAAGAAAAACCAGTGGCTCAATCATTTGGAGATGGTTCGGATACAAATGATCAGATAGCAACAAAACCACGCTTATGCAGGGAGGCGCGTGATTTTGGCCCACGCAGCTGATGGCCACGGCCCATAGTGAATGTAGCGGCGAGATATGGTGTGCGCTGTGCCATGTGCTTTTGTTTACGTCTCAGTCTAGTTTAGGTTTGCGGTAGATCGTGGATGTACTGTGAAAATATCAGCGTTTGTAATGCTGCCACCGCGAAGGACTATTGCTTTTTCCACGTTAGCATTGCGTTAGCCGCAACGCTAATCACCATTCCCTCGCTGATACCCGCTCTGATGCACTGATCATAAACTCCCTCACCTCCGGATTCACACGTCTGTTTCTCCACAGAGAGTGAGCCTGTGCAGCTTGTAAAGAGTAAAGAGTCGTTTGTGGCTCATTTTAGGAGGCTTATTTTTGGGAATGTTTTGGATAAAGATAAAAACTTATCTCACAACCACTGACTAAAACACTGATTAAATCAAGAGCAAATATCAAGAAACTATTTGAGCTATTTGCAAAAAATAAATAAAAATAAATTATCAGTATGAGCTTATTGTAAATTATGTAAATGGCCATGTGGACTATTTTGAATTATATTTCATATGATTATTAAGGACTAAAAAGTAAGTAATACTTTAATACGTCCTATTTCATTGTCTCTGCTATAGTTTAGTTATATGCAATATCAAGTTATTAACAGTAAAAAAAAAATCAAAATAAAATCGAAATCACAATATTAAATATTAAAACTACTTGTATTTGGCTTTGACTTTGACTTAACATTTCATTTCACAGCTCTCACTTTGTGGATAAAATATTGGGATATACACTCACCTAAAGGATTATTAGGAACACCATACTAATACTGTGTTTGACCCCCTTTCGCCTTCAGAACTGCCTTAATTCTACGTGGCATTGATTCAACAAGGTGTTGAAAGCATTCTTTAGAAATGTTGGCCCATATTGATAGGATAGCATCTTGCAGTTGATGGAGATTTGTGGGATGCACATCCAGGGCACGAAGCTCCCGTTCCACCACATCCCAAAGATGCTCTATTGGGTTGAGATCTGGTGACTGTGGGGGCCATTGTAGTACAGTGAACTCATTGTCATGTTCAAGAAACCAATTTGAAATGATTGGAGCTTTGTGACATGGTGCATTATCCTGCTGGAAGTAGCCATCAGAGGATGGGTACATGGTGGTCATAAAGGGATGGACATGGTCAGAAACAATGCTCAGGTAGTCCGTGGCATTTAAACGATGCCCAATTGGCACTAAGGGGCCTAAAGTGTGCCAAGAAAACATCCCCCACACCATTACACCACCACCACGGGCGGCACGGTAGTACAGCGGTTAGCGCTCGTGCTTCACAGCTAGAAGGTCCCAGGTTCGATTCCCACCAAGGCCGGGGCCTTTCTGTGTGGAGTTTGCATGTTCTCCCCGTGTCTGCGTAGGTTTCCTCCGGGTACTCCGGTTTCCCCTACCACTAAAAACATGTACAATAGGCCAGGATGAATGAGTGTGTTTGAGAGTGCGCATGGGGGACGACGGATGGAAATTAGCCCAAGGCTACAATCCGGTGTGGCTTGTTCATTAACTTGCACTGTCCCTACTAAATAAACCAATAAATAAACCACCAGCCTGCACAGTGGTAACAAGGCATGATGGATCCATGTTCTCATTCTGTTTACGCCAAATTCTGACTCTACCATCTGAATGTCTCAACAGAAATCGAGACTCATCAGACCAGGCAACATTTTTCCAGTCTTCAACTGTCCAATTTTTGTGAGCTCGTGCAAATTGTAGCCTCTTTTCCTATTTGTAGTGGAGATGAGTGGTACCCGGTGGGGTCTTCTGCTGTTGTAGCCCATCCGCCTCAAGGTTGTGCGTGTTGTGACTTCACAAATGCTTTGTTTCATACCTCGGTTGTAACGAGTGGTTATTTCAGTCAAAGTTGCTCTTCTATCAGCTTGAATCAGTCGGCCCATTCTCCTCTGACCTCTAGCATCAACAAGTCATTTTCGCCCACAGGACTGCCACATACTGGATGTTTTTCCCTTTTCACACCATTCTTTGTAAACCCTAGAAATGGTTGTGCCTGAAAATCCCAGTAACTGAGCAGATTGTGAAATACTCAGACCGGCCCGTCTGGCACCAACAACCATGCCACGCTCAAAATGGCTTAAATCACCTTTCTTTCCCATTCTGACATTCAGTTTGGAGTTCAGGAGATTGTCTTGACCAGGACCACACCCCTAAATGCATTAAAGCAACTGCCATGTGATTGGTTGTTTAGATAATTGCATTAATGTGAAATTGAACATGTGTTCCTAATAATCCTTTAGGTGAGTGTATATCGTATATCGATATTCAACCTAAATATATCGGGATATGACTTATGGTCCATATCGCCCAGCCTTAGTCACCAGTGTCACGGAAATGAGAAACAGTTAAAGGTGGTTTAAGCGAGTTATTATCTTTTAATGGAGTCCATTTCCTTTGCCGCCATAGTTCTGTAATCGTGAGAGAGAGCACACACTTTTAGTGCATCATATCAATCGCTAAGAGTTTACATGGGTCATGCAGAATGGTTTGAGGGTGTCCCCACGGCCTAAACCGAATCGCACCAAAGGGACTGCGGGTGAAAATTAGCACTTGAGGTAAAACCTGGTACTATGCATCTCTCCCCTTGAGGTTAATGTTTATTGTACACTGTTTCTCTAAATAAATAAGCTAAACTAAAAACTAAAAAGGGTGATCCAAGTCGCTCCAGCCCCCTCTGCGGTGGGGTCGAGAGTTTGCAATAAACGGCTATGGACAATCGTAAACCACACCTCTCCTACCAGAAAATGAATTGGTGGTCCCCTAAATATCACTTGTGATTTTAGTCTGACGTTAGCCAGGCTAACATACAACGGGTTTTAAGTATAAATACACATTCATTCGTCATATTTTACCAAGCTTTGACCTCTTTTGCTGATCAGGGTTATATTCTGTGAGAATGGGAAGTTATTGTCCAGGTAAAGTGTGGCTAACCAAAGCTAGCTTGTTAGCTTGTTAGCAACAGTTATTTTTGGTTGGGCACTTGCTTTGAGAATAAAACGTAAATGTATTCTTTTCACTTCTTTAAATGTGATTATTCATGTTTTTCATGGTCTGTTCAGTATACTCCTCACCAGGGCCAACGCCCGCCAACAGGACCTGTGAGCTGTCCTTAAACTCCCCTGGATCTCATCAGAGCAGCATTCCCTGTACCCCGGCGTTGGCCACTGCCTGGTTGCCCTGCCAGGACAGTTCTCACTTTAATGGCAGCCTCACAAGCAACAAACGCCGGTACCTTTAGCGGCATATCGATCGCGGCGGCAGGAGCGGTATGCAAGGTGTGACCGAGGGGGAGGAGCGCGCTGGCTTTTACAACCAGGGGAGGGAGCGGCCGCGTGGATGAGATCAAGGAGCAGGTCCCTGTTACAAAATAACAACCAAAAGGAGGTCAGGATGGTACAATTACTGTCATGGGACCATGACCCGGAGAGCGGAGGAACAATGGGCTGGAGATGGGCCCAGGAAATGGAGGGGGGTGTTCGTTATGAAGCCGAGACCTGTTCAATTTGCTGCTTTAATGACGCTGAAGAAGCACTCTGCCGGTGTCCCAGTAGAGCCATTACTGTCCTGGAGCGGAGACGGGGGCATGGCGCCGCCGCTCTACCCCGGGAAGGATACTCAGCCTGGGTAGAAGACATGCACACACACACCCCACCCTCACCGCGGAGCCATAAATCCACCTGACATCATGGCTATGTGGATATGGAAAAGGCAGCACTGGTATTTAACAATCCTTTATGGACGCATTACGTTTATCTTTATTTCAAACCATTATAGTGGCTTTAAATTATGGAGGAAACTTTGCAAGGGTCTGTGGCTGCAGAGACACAAAGGTAATCTTACATGAGCTATATGCTAATTGAGGTTGCCCCGGGGTAACTTTGGTACAAATGGCTACATATATGTTATAGTTGTACAAGGTATTGAGAAGCAGAACAGATGGAAGAGAGGTCTTTTTATCGTCTTCAGAACGTTGGTCAGTTCCAGCTAGTGCTTATTGTTGTTGTGAAAAATACTATATTTGGATTATAGCGTCACGTACGGGACCCTTCGCAGGACACGTAGATGTAAAATCTGTCAATATTTGCAAATAAATATGTTTAAAATGTTTAGCTGAACCTTGTATCCGTGTCCTCAACGTAGCTGCCTGTGGGAGTAAAACTGGTATTTGTTTTGGATGGAATATGACATATTACCTGGTGTTATTTGATTCCGTCTCATTTCCCTATCCACAAATACCACCCTGTGTCACCCCACTGCAAAACTCTACACTATCCCCATAATTATACATAAACAAATCTCCCGGCAGTGCACATTACTCCATTCCCTCACCGCAGAATGGCTTGAGGAAACGCGCTCCTTCATTACCCGCTGCCGAGCGCCGCACCTGTGATAGAATGGGGCCAAACAATGAGCGGCTTAGAGAGAGACCCGTTCAGATCCGCCATAAATCAAAGGTTATTGTTGTTTTGCGGGTACAGCGGCGTATTAACTACAGTGGTACCGAACGCCGAAGCGATCTTCAAAGAGTGCGGCACGACGTCGGGTAACGTGCTTAAGCGCAGCATAATAACTGTTTTCTTCCCCCGACGAGCCAAAGCACCGTCTCACTGCGGAGTTTCCACCAATAGCTCCGCTTCCGTCTGCGCATGTCAGGGCTTTGTGTTTCTGATGTGTGTTGGTGTCTGTAAACGAGGCCTACATGGGTTTCTGTGCCATTGCCTTTGGATTGTATTGGGTATTGTAAGGTTTGTCTTTATTATACTTTTTATTATACATTGAACTCTTTCCATCAATGTAATGCTTTTACCTCGGCTCCAGTAAAGGTTGGCCTCTGCCCCGACCGGTTTAACTCTGTGGCATTAAAGTTTGGATCAACTGCAGTTTCCTTTTCCTAAGGTTTTTACTTATTTTTCAATAGGATGTTCTGGCCAATAGACACAGACTGCATCTTTAGATTTGCCCATATATGTTCATGTTTGTTTGTTTGTTTATTTGGTAGGGACAGTGCAAGTTAATGAACAAGCCACACCGGATTGTAGCCTTGGGCTAATTTCCATCCGTCGTCCCCCATGCGCACTCTCAAACACACTCTCATTCATCCTGGCCTATTGTACATGTTTTTAGTGGTAGGGGAAACCGGAGCACCCGGAGGAAACCTACGCAGACACGGGGAGAACATGCAAACTCCACACAGAAAGGCCCCGGCCTTGGTGGGAATCGAACCCGGGACCTTCTAACTGTGAAGCACAAGCGCTAACCGCTGTACTACCGTGCCGCTGCTGTTTGAAGCAGCCAGAGGGAAAATTATTTTAAAATGACTTTAACAGATGCTGAATATATGTTTCTACTACATAAATATACAGAGACATGGAGCAAAGTGGTTTAACAGTCCATAAAGACTTCAAAAACGGGCAATTCTAACTAGGAAGATAACATTAGCTCCATGCTACATATGCTAACGTTAGCAACGAGTGCCGTTTTTTGCTTCTGCTGAACAGTTTCCTGTGAAAAATCATCCACGGACTCAGGACTACACATATGATGTTTTTACTGGGAGATCTGACCCACAAAATACACACAAAACTCCATCTGGGGGGTGACAAATGCATGCAACGGTTGTCACCAGTTTCTACCACTGCTCTCTATAGATAAAAAAAAAAAGTATGAGCGTTCGCAGCAGCAAAGCGAAAACTTACAATTGACACGTCAATGGACTGTTCTAATTGTTGCACAAAGCGAATAAGGTCACGAACGAAGAGTTCTGCAACTTTATAAATGTTGTAAGAGTGTTTATTGATGATGTTCGTGAATTCATTTTGCAGC
This sequence comes from Neogobius melanostomus, assembly GCA_007210695.1. Lineage (NCBI taxonomy): Eukaryota > Metazoa > Chordata > Actinopteri > Gobiiformes > Gobiidae > Neogobius > Neogobius melanostomus. Next base: position 275,708 of record VHKM01000437.1, read on the forward strand.
TTATTTCCGTGTTTTGTCAAACACCTCCTACCCCTTCGTCTGTAGTGTGCATCAGAAAAACCCTCGCTTTGAGGGCTATGTGGCCCTCTCCCTCACCCCTACCCCTCGCCGCAAAATAGAATTGGGACACCCCTTCGTCTCTCGTTAATGTGCAAAACGGAGGGGAAGGGCTAAGCGGAGGGCTAAGGGGTTGAAATGAGATTGGGCCTAAGACATAAAACCCTTAGGGTTAGAGTTTGGGTCTTATGTCTTATTACATTATGTACCACCAAAATACTAATACACATTATTTCATTGTGTATCTAACCTGTAGGTAAAGGTTATTACACAGTGTTACATAGCACATCAGCAGTAACTGCCAGCTAACACCTGAATACTATTTTGTTGTACACTTGTACAATGACAAATAAAGCACTTACTTATTTACTCTTCCCCCTCGGCTAGGCCACGCCCCTTTATATGACATTACCGTCTGTATCTAAAGGCTTTATCAGTTCAGGGTGAACGGGTGAAACTTAATCCACAATGCTCATACATGCGTAGCAGAATTAAACTCCACACCAGTGCTTTCCAAAGGTCCACCAAACAAAATGAAACTAGGAGTGTGTTTTTCTAATTATGATCAGTATTTAGCCTATAATCACTGTCATTTGAAAACATTATTTAAAACATTATGTACTCTTTTAACCTCTTAACCCCCACTTTAACGGAGCACATTTTCTCCAGTTTGGCTTTACCCTAATCGAAAAGCTTCTTGACTGGAGAGGCCAGTATAGCGCCTCATTTGAAAGCTAAGACCTACGAAATTGAGCTAAGATTTTTCCTTATTGCCATGTTTTCATCAGTTTAGTATTTTATTTTATTTTAAAAAAATGTTTTTTCACACTTTTTGGGTGCGTTCTTGACGCTTTTTTGCTGCTTTTTCACAATTTTTTTTATCGCCTTTTTTGTTGCATTTGTGTAACTTTTTTGTTGCTTTCTTGTCACGTTTTGTTGCATTTTTTGTAACTTCTTTGTCGCCTGTTTGTTGCACTTTCGTCCCTTCACTGTTTTTTTCAAGAAGCTTTTAGATTTGGTTAATGCCGAGCTGGAGAACGTGTGCTTGGTTAAGGCGGGGGTTAAGAGGTTAAAGGGGGGGATATGAGGCAAAGTCAAATCCTTTCGTCGTGGAGTAAAAGCACTCGCCATTGCTTTGCTGCAGCCACACGAGTCACATGGTCTCTTTTTTTTTACTCTTTATTGAAACAGCTGCGCAGCAAAGTGGAGTATAAGAAGGGGGTGGGAGTGGGAGGAGCTTATGGGGAGATCTCTTGAATATCAGGAATTGAAACTACTGGATATTTAGTTTTAGCTGTTTTAGACCAGTATTGCATTTTCTAATCATCAAAGTGTAAGATGTTGATAAAGATGTGTTTGAGATTATTACCAAATACCAGATATTTTTGAGGAGATTCCTGGCAAAGTATCTGTTGTACACATTTTTAGTGGTTTCCGACACAGGGAGAACCTCACCAAGGGGTTCAGGTCACTGGTGGCAGGGAAATGTATTTTTTATTATGACTTTTGTTTCCCGATGCATATTTTTCTCCAAAGCTCCTCTCATTCTGAATGATCCCCATTATAATGCTTAATGGTCACGTCATGTAGGAGCGCTTCATAACGAACGCCCGCCGCTGCTTTCTCCCTGAATAAAACACGTCCAGGCGAATAAATATTTACACGCTCAGCTGTTACAATATTATTTATGATTATTGTGTTGTAGGAGGGAAATCGTGTAAGCCACATGTGACGTGAATGGCATAAAAACACACGGCGATAATGGACCGCTAATATGACGTTGGGCCTGGCAGTCGCGTGGACAGCTTTGAAAATGATTTTTTTTTCAATGTTTGTTGCGAGTTTACGGCGCCGTCGCTGCGTATTTTCCGCGAGGGATTAGAAAGTTAAGCCGCGGCGTTTGTAAGAGTTCTGGCAGCGGTTGTGTGGGTCTTATCGCTGCGTTCAGGCTGGAGAGGGAAGGCGGGGAGTGTGCGGTACTTTGGAGCGATCACTGGGGAGAAGGCAGAGAGAAGAAGAGAGGCAGTGACAGTGTAAGGGGGAGGAGTGACGAGAGCGAGTAATCGAGGAAAGACAGGAGTGAGTGAGCGTGAGAGAGAGGGAGGGAGAAGCCGGGGACACACTACAGATAAGAGTTTCCTCAACACTAATATTGCCGATACCACTGAGTTTTCAGGTGTCGGCGAGTACTTGAACCAAAAGCTATCGGATACCGTATTGTTTCTTATAAAAGAGGCCCTTGTAGCTGCAGCTGTTTAACGCTCACACCAGCTAAAGGCCCTATACCTGATTTTGAAATAAAGTAAGTAGGTAAGTAGGCTAAGTGCTTTATTTGTCATTGTACAATTGTATAACAAACTTGCATCCAGGTGTTGGGTTCGTCCTGAGCCGCATGCATGGTTAACTGGAGTAGTATCCGGAGGAACCCTGGCCCCTGGGTTTCAGACCTCCACCTCCTCCTCCTTGCTCTTCCTCCTGTCCAGCTCCCTCCGCACCACAACAGTCTTTCACCGTCTTATTCTCCAGTGGACAAACATTAGTCCGAACAATAGGGATAAGATTTGTGTGGCTTAGCTGCGAGTCTTACCTGGATACCTCCTCGTTTGTCCCTTTTTTGTTTCCTGTAGCTCCACTGTGCTGCAGCTGTGGGGGCTCTTTTTGCAGGTCTCAAATGTCTTTAGCTCATTATCTGGCTGTTCATAAAGAAAAAAGCCACTCAATTCAAATGAGTTGCAGTCCAAACTCATTAATAAAGCATCGGTTTTATATAACGTCTTTCTGGACACTCAAAAACGCTTTATATTTCATTATTCATTGACACCATACTCAGTGGTGGTAAGCTACTATTATAGCCACAGCTGCCCTGGGGTAGACTGATGGAAGTGAGGCTACCAGTCGGCCCCTCCAACCACCACCAACCACTCAGTCACTACATTCACCCAGGCTTCCTGGTGTTACCAAACGATCTCCATCCAAGTACCGACCAGGCCCTTAGGGATCAGGCAGAGCAAAGGAGGTGTGGCCATAGGCGGCCATAGGAGGTGTGGCCTATATCATTCCTAACTTTCCAAACATTCATTCTTCACAGGGACACGTTCATAGGATATTTCACAACTTGAAGGGTCACTGTCACAAAAATGAGACAAAACTAGCCTGCAAGTTCATGAAATTCATACAAATGCTTAATAATTAGGTACACCAGGTTTTTTACTTGAGGAAAAAAAAAGTTCCATAACTAGGTACGGTATAAATCAGGTATAGTGCCAAACAACACACACACTCCACTGACATGTGCACTTTCAAAATTCCTACCTCAAAGGTAGTAAAACAGTTCCACTGTCACCAAAGCATGAGCGAAGAATCGGGACACAATTTTCTTTCACAACTTTAGATTTTAAATCAGTGCAGAGATTATCACCTGTGGAAAAATGTCCTTATGTCTGAGGTCTGTTAAATCGAGTCCTTCAGCATGTCCCAGGCCTCAGAGAGAGTGATGGGAGAAGTGAACGATGGAGAGAGTAGACAGTGTATGGGGAGGAGAGGAGTGAAGAGAGGAAGAGGGAGTCAGTGTGAGTGGGAGAGAGGAGAGGTGACTGTAAGTGCATGGACATGGACACCTCCGTTTGCTCCGAGTTTCATCATTCTGTGGGGTCTGCAGGTTACTTTCTGTTTCAAATTCAGCAACTACTTAGGTAAGTCTGTGCAACAGCAGACTAAAAGTGTCACAGCACAACTGCTTAGCCCGACTTTTCACTTCTCTTGGTCTTCAAAACAAAACAAAAAACTCTCCGGGCCTGCAAATAGCTACATGAGGATTACTTGGACTGTGTTTTGTCACTGAGGCTGACAGCAGTAGAGTGGAGTAGAGCAGCATCTCACTGTAGAGTTGGGTTAGGGTTAGTAGGACATTGGCAACATTTGGTGTTAGTGCCCATGTTAAAGGGGTGTTTCTCACATGGTCAGTTTGAGCCTCAGCAGCAGCATCAACATAATATACTGACCTGCTGTAATGTTAGTGTGAGATCACTGCGGCTTTGGGTCAAACTGTTCCAAGCTTCAAACGGCAGAAACTTCATTTGCCTTTGGCATCTGCTGTAAATATGAATCAAAGGCTGTTTCACAAATATAGGCCATAGCATATACCAAACCGAAAAGCAAACCAAATGCCATAATAAATGATCTGCAGTAGGGTTTAAATCAACACTTAAAGGCCCTATGCCTGACATTAGTTTTTTTATATAGGGTAACATTCTTATTGCACCATAAAAGTATGTTCTTCTTCTTCTAACTTGTGGAAAAAATCAGCCTAATGTGTGAACCTTTCATTATATTATGATTTGTTGATGTTGTGTATGATCAACCCAAACATTTTTTGTCACATACAGTAATTGTCACATTTTGATGAAAAAGGATAAAATCAGGTCTAGTGCCTTGAGGAACAAGTCTTAGTCAAGTTCCACTACTTTTGACTTGCAGTACTAAGTAACTCTTGCCCCTAGAGGCCATAAGCGCCACTGCAGGTGTCATAGTAAGTTGCGTTTTTTTTACTTATTAATTGTCTGTGAGAGTAAATACTACACTGACAGAAAAGACAAAGGGAGAGAGGGATATTGTACATCCAATTATACCATCCATCCATCCATCCATCCATCCATCCATCCATTTTCTTCCACTTGTCCGTTGCCGGGTCATGGGGGCAGCTGTTGGAGCTGCACCAGCCCCTATGGCTCCTCCTGCAGGTGGTGGGTCCACAGAAGGACGGCCTCATGGTTCTAACCGGGCCTGTTGGTCTCTCATAAGCGGCTCTTTACACAATGGAAATAATAATAATTTACACAATGGAAATAATAATAATTTACACAATGGAAATAATTGTTTTCACTCAAACTTGGCTGTACATACTGTTTAAAGTGGCGCTAGCCCGCAGTTAGCTTTGCCCATTAGCCTGTTAGCTTCTTCTTTGTGGTTCCATTAGTGTGTATTGGTTGCTTCGGTCCGGTGGCAGTCAAGTTGCACCGGGGGAGATGAAAGACCCCCCAATCATTCCATTAACACTTGTATTACCCCCAGAGGGACTACGGAAAGGATTTATTAAGATAAACGAGTTACTTAGTACTGCTTTAAAGGGACTAGATGCAAGTTGGTCATTTTATACTCACTACTGCCACCTCAGGTCTTATGCTTAACTGCAGTCTCTGTATTAAGCTCGTGCATGACGGGACTTCGGGCACCTTTGTGAGTGACAGTGCAGGATTGTAGAGGCAGTTGTGGTGAACAGGTCTGGGATCATTCACATTAGAACATGTAGGGGGAGGAAAATACTTAGTTTTAACATTTTTAAACTCTGTATAGTCCCTTTAAGTACATTTTTGACAGTTACAGCAGTACTTCAATACTTTTACCATCTCTGCCTATTGATTGGTAGCACATGTAATACATCCATGGAGCCTGAGGTTTGTTTTGATGGGGAGCGAGGGGAGGAGAACAACAACCCTTTTCAACCAACAAACTGTGAGAAGTGTTAGAAACGATGACCAAATACCTGCAAAACACATTATTAAGACTGTAGCCGTCAGTAAGATTGTTTTCAGCACGTGGAACAAAGCAGAGGCAGTCTAATCGCTGTGTTACAGTCGGACATGAGCGCGGTGGGATATCCAGCGGCAGCGAGGGGACGAGCGCTCCACACATGATGTACGAGCGCTTTGGCAAACAATCTGCAAAAGTTGCTAAACACAGCCATAACTTACCCCCCGCACGGCGCCCGTATCGAGCTCACGTGAGTTATGCGTGAGTGTGCGGGCCCGCGTGTGTGCGGGGGTTCGTCATATCTGTCTGACACAGCGGCGCATTAATAAGGCGCTGATGGCGTGGAGCTGACAGGAAGTGCTGACGGAGGAGGAGCAGGGGAAAGAATCATGCCCCAGTGAGGGAGAACAGATGACTTTACCTTTTATACGTCAGGCAGTATGGCCACATTTATGGATATTAACAGCCATTCAATTCATTGTGCAAAATTGAACGCCGCGGATGATTGAAAAACATCATATCTGAGAAAGAACACATTCTGTTGCTGAAGGTTTGAATCCATTTTGTATCATTATTACACATAGTTTTGTTTCCCGTTCAGTCCAGTTTGCTTTTAAGGCAACACTATTGGTGGAAATGTCGATTTTCACACATTTTTAGTTTATCCCTAACATCTTAGTTTATTGTCAGATAAGAACCCTTTAACCTCTTAACCCTCGCCTTAACTGCACATTTTTTCTCCAGTTCGACTTTAACCAAATCTAAAAGCTTCAAAACAGCGACATAAAAGAGACGTAAATGAGTGTGAAAACGCCTCAAATAAAAGCATCAAAAGACAATGCAAAACAACCGACAAAAAAAGTGATGAAAGAGCAGCAAAATGGTGACAAAAAAAGGCGACAAAAACGCAGCAAAACAGGTGACACGACAGAAAAAAATATGAGGAAAAATAACAACAATGCGGCGACAATGCGAGGAAAATCTTGAGATGAGTTTTGTTGGTCTTAGCTTTCAAATGAGGCGTTACTCTGGCCTGTAGGCTCTGAGCTCCAGTCGAGAAGCTTTTAGTTTTGGGTAAAGCCGAACTGGAGAAAACGCGCTCGGGTAAGGCGCGGGGTAGGAGGTTTTATCATTAAATCTTCCTTTCCAAGGAATAATAACACATATTCATTCACAAATACCGACATGTTTGCTATCCATGTGCAGACTGAGCATGTGCAGAAAAAGTGACTAAACTTTAGGGCCGTTTTCTCCAAATGAGGTTTTCATTCCACTCTTTAACAACATGTCGCTCCTACAGACGCCACACTTACAGGCTCGGACAACTATTTCATTGTTCACACATTTCCTGTCTACTTTTTTTTAAGTAAGTGCTTTATTTGTCATTGTACAAGTGTACAACGAAATAGTGTACAGGTGTTAGTCCTGAGCCGCTGCGACTGAGCCGCACTGCCACTGTGTCAGCCTGACCAGCATGTCTTTGGAGGTAGAGGAAACTGTAGCACCTGGCTGCTTTCAGTCTCGGTGCAGCGCCTCCTGGGTTTGTCCCTGTTTCAGAGCGTGGTGTCCTGCACTGGTCAGCTCCACCTCCTCCTGCGCAGCTCCCTCCGCTTATTTTCTTAGCTGAATGTAACATGTGAATTTTCTCCATTGTGACATCAATAAAGGCTTATTTTAGCTTATCTAATATTTTCAAGGTTTTTCTCAGAGGAATTTTCAATATTAGTTCCTGCCCAATTTATTGAGCTTTGAATCGCAAAAGGGGAAATTTACTTTTTTTTCTCACTACTGTAAATAGCTTATTCAAAAACTAAACCAGATCCAAAATCTCCTCTGAACAAATCTTTGTAACGACAAAACAAAACCATCAATTTAAACCTGGCTCAATCCATTATTTAGATTTGGTTGTTGAAAATGTTTTCCCCATTCACCTGCAAATATCCACATTTTGCTTTGTTCCTTTGTTTATGAGAATGGACCAAACTGGGAACGTTAGAATTGAAATGTTTACGATTATAATTGTATGAATATTTTTGTGTTTGTGGCATTAAACATATTGTGAAATGAAATTAAAAAGCATTCGGTTTGTATAAACTCTGTAAAGTGTCCAAGTTTGCATGGCAGGGAAACACAGGCCTGATGAAGCCTCTTGGATCAGAGAATATTGGTTGTCAATTTGGCCTTCTAATAATTAGTCTACATCCTTTCCTCACAGACAAATCTAAATCTTACCGACAAAAAACAGTCAGCATTTCTTTGACTGCGCCCAAGCACCAAAGTTGTTGTTTGCATCAGTGTGACGATGACCCTGAAAAAACGAACTATCGAAACTTCACAAACGATGAAAGAAGTGGCGTGTAAAATAATAATAAACAAGTAGAATACAGGGCCTTGGAGCTGCAGAGTGTATACAGGTGCAAACATTCTTCTTTTTATGGCGCACAGCTATGCGCCCTCCCCAGGTGCCATTAGGGACGAGCCACTCTGATGTCTTCATTAATCACAGCAGCTCACACTACATAACCCATAAGGCAGCCCCCCCCCCCCCCCCCCCCCCCACACGGTGCCCCTCGTCCCCCGCTAAGAGCCCCCGAATACCGCTCACTGTGACGGAGAGAGATGCCGCTGCCTGGCCCCCTGACCCGGAACACAATTAAAAACACTTTAGCTGGTCCCAGTCGGCGCGGCGCGAGCGTGGTCGGCCGTAAGTGTGCGTTTTGTCTCCGTCACTCTTTGATTCATGGTGTGTTCCGTCTGCGGTAATTAACATGCGGTACATGTGTGGTGATATTAGTCAGAGAGGCGGCATTGGTCCTGTAGCTCCACGTCTGGCCCAGATACTGCTTCACGTACTCATCGCCACCAGAGTCAAAGGGCGAGGTGACGGACGACGTTCCAAACACAAGCATCTGGGATGAATACGGCCATGTTACCTGGTGAATGTGAAGCAGGACGGCCTGGTTAGAATCGTTAAGAGACCGTGAGGAAAGTGGCTGGAGGTTAGGTCGCCCCAGCGGCATCAAAGGATGGGTCAAATGCAGAGGACACATTTCCCTATGGGAACAATAAAGTATACCTGTAAATGAAAAAACACTTTCTCCCATTTTTTCTCGTCTCACTAACGTAAACTCATAAACGTCATGATTTAGTCAGAATAGAGCTATTTTAGCTTGTCATCATTATGTTACCATCATTAAAAAAGGTGCTTCTACACAACTCTAGTATGAAGTGAAAGAATAATGCATAAAATAGTCAACAAACAAACTGCACATGTGCGCGTGTAAGTTCCTCTCTTCTTCTTTTTCTTCCAACTTAATGGCGGACTGTTAGCCAAACTCAGGTGCATCCCGTCACCTACTGTTTCGTGATTAGTTCCTTTAAACGTGTTTTGTTGCAGAAAACCTTTTAAGACTGGCTATCAAAGCGGCTCTGGCGATGGACACCCATGCAAAATGAGCGCTTGTTTGACTCACTCTACACCGCATGATGCTTTGCGGCGATCTATTTTAGCTACTGTGAAAGACGCTATTGTAAAGTAACTGTGTGTGTCTGGAAGAGACAGTGGAAACACTGTCATCTTATGGGAAAATGAAGTGCATGGACACCAGAATTTGTGCCGTGTAGGTTTGGACTGAAATCACGCCTCAAATACTGACATGTTCGGTATCCACGTGACACACGGAATCCCCCCGACAACACTCTGTAATCCAAATGTGGCCATTTCCTTCGTGGAAGAGAAAGTCTGCGGGGATATACACACACGTGCACACTTTAAGTTTACTAGCTCCTACAGACTCCAAACTTTACAGTCATGGATGTTTTGGAGTTTTCTGTTTAGATATAATTCCTGCATAAGTTATTTAGCTTTGAACCCCAAAAAACAAGGTGACTTTTTTCCACTAAAAACCAAAGATCCAAACTCCGCTCTGAGCAAATCTTTGTTGCTAATATGTCAACAATTAAGACTCTAAATTTAAACCCGGCTCTATCCATTATTAATATTTAGTTGACAAAATGAGGCTTGTTTGTGTATTTTTATCAGCTCCTGGTGCCAGTCCAAATCCTATGAGACCAGGTGTGCCTCTGCCCGCCCCGACTGTAACCTCCCTTCAGTGAGTAGAGGGGCTGTACGTGTTACCCGGGCTGACTCCCTGATGTAATGTGCCGGGTAAATAACGGCGCAGCTCGAGGGGAGATCACACTCCACTTCCCCCTCCATCACTGAAGCCATCTCCGCTTTGTTTACGCCGCGCCTTTCTTCTCCGTAAATGACCTCTCTCCTGTCTCGCTTTTATTTGCCCCTGAACCCTCGGCAACACTGATGACACCATACATTTCAGCTCGGCTCTCGTACTGCTCTGTGTGCGTCGTGAAAGAAAGAAAAGTACAAGCGGCATTTTAAATCGAGCTAAAAAAAAACATAGTGGGCAGAAGAAAGGATTTGTTGGAGGCAATTTGAGACTGAAATAACCAAAATGAGTGCGGGGAGATTAGAAAAGGAGACATATCATGTAAATGTTATTTTATTTTAACACTTTTAACCATGTTATAACCTTGTTCCTTCGTCTAAAACAAACCTGGAGTAGTATTTCATTGATTTTGAGTAATAGAATTACACCAAATATATACATAAATAATACTTTTCCTTTCAAACTTCCCTTAGAGAACACCCCAGATCCTTCTTTTAGGGCAATGGTTCCCAAAGCGGGGTCAGGGGGCTCCAAAGCTTGTGTTAGGACTTGGTTCTTTTGTATCACGCGAGAACAGTTATTTGGATATGGCCAAAGCAAACACTGGAGATAGAAGTCGTCTCAAAGAAAAGGCTTTTATTGCCGTTGTTCTTAGTTACAAAGCAGTATAACCAGCTGTTGACTTCAGAGAAAGAGAAGAAGAGAAGTCCAGACCTCTATGACAGTTGCCTTTTATCCTAGTTGTCTGTGTAAGTTCTCAGTGGTACAGGAGTTGTCCATCTTCAACGAAAGTACTTGAGTCATCTTCTGTACTTGGTAGTTGAGGTCTCCAAACGTTTCGCCTCTCATCCAAAAGGCTTCGTCAGTGAACAAGGTTTCCCTCAGCACACAGCGTAGATAAAGACCAGTTGGGAGGAGTTGGGGTTGGCCTGGCTCCTCCCCTCTAATAACAGCTACTCTCCCCTGTGGGTAAACACCTTTGAAGTAGAGCGTCTGTATCCTAGTCTTGCACGTCTCTACACAGAGAGGGTGACTGCCTATCTGTGAGTCAGTTGTTTGTGTTTATGTGTTTGTATATTATCTGTACTTCCCGTTATGTTCAGAATGATTATGGTGTCGACCATTGTCTATCAGCTAATCTCACTGACATGGTCTTCTTGTTCTGTAGCGTGTGAGCAAAGCGTGAGTCAGGAGCTTGTTCAGATTTCGCTACAATCCTTACACTTGTCTACTAAAGAAGTACTTTGAATTTTAAATCAATTTTTAAAGGAAATGCACATTTCTTTGCTACATTATACAGTGAACCAGTGTGTAAACTGCAGTCATCGCTAAATGATGCTTTCATGTAACTTTAGCTGTAAAATAATAACAAATTCCTATGAATGGAGTAAATGTTTTATTATTGGGGCCCCCGAGAGATTTTCAGATTGGATTTTGGGAATGGCTGTTTTAGGATATATATATTTACTTGTGAAAAATGTGATAAATAAATAGATGAAAAAGAAGAAGAAAAAACACCGGACACAACGCAGGGATTTGAGCAAATATTTATGAAATTGGTTTCAACCTCTTAATCCCCACCTTAACCAAATCTAAAAGACCTACAAAACTCATCTAAAGGGACCATTTTCCTGGCATTGTCGCTGGTTTTTGACTTACGTTTTCGTCACATTTTTGTCACTTTTTCATCGCCTTTTCAATCACTTTTTGTCGCTCTTTTGTTGCATTTTCATCTTCGTTATTGTCTCATTTTTGTTGCTATTTTGACACCTTTTTCAAGAAGCTTCTAGATTTGGGTAAAGCCAAACTGGAGAACATGTGCTCGGTTCAGGTGGAAGTTCAGAGGTAAATATAATAATAAAAAAATAATAATAATAGCTAAACAGTGAGTTAAACATGGTTTGGAGTAATTCTGGAGTCTGGAGTCAAATTCAATGCTTTTCAATGACATTCAAGTTTTCATTCATTTGTTTTCATAATCCGATTGAATGTGCAGCGGAAACCTGGAATAGTGTTTGTATTTGTCCATCCATCCATCCATCCATCCATTTTCTTCCACTTGTCCGTTGCCGGGTCGTGGGGGCAGCTGTTGGAGCTGCACCAGCCCCTATGGCTCCTCCTGCAGGTGGTGGGTCCACAGAAGGACGGCCTCATGGTTCTAACCGGGCCTGTTGGTCTCTCATAAGTGGCTTCTGAACCGCTCTTTGTCTGACCCGTCACCTAGGACCTGTTTGCCATGGAGACCCTACCAGGGGCACCAAGCCCCCGACAACAGAGCTCCAGGATCATTCAGGCTCAAACCCTCCACCACGTTAAGGTGGAGGCTCCAGGAGGGGATTTGTAATTGTGTGTCTGCTATAAATTTGTTAGCATGCTGTTAGCTGAAAGATGGAGGCTCGTATGTTGTTTCTAAGGTGTTTGATTCCTCCTCCTGCCTGCAGAGGGAGCTCCGATCAAACCGTGAGACTCAAATCATCGCAGCCCTTGGTGATAAAGTCTGAAACCAGAAGGAACAAAAGACAACGCCAGACCTGTTTGTGACGTGGAGACGTTTGCTCTGAAAGCGACCAGAGCTTTCATGGACATGTTGTTGTTGTGGTGGAATGTCCTGAGCTCGTGTGCGCCGACAAACTAGGCCAGCCAAGTGAGCAAGGCACATTTACATGCACACCGCAAAGATATGAGAATATGAAGACAAATCGCCACGCCGGGCTGGATGACAAGAGCGAGAGAGAGAGAGAGAGAGAGAGAGAGAGGAAGAGAGAGAGAGAGAGGGAAGGAGGGAGAGAGAGAGAGAGAGAGAGAGAGAGAGAGAGAGGGAAGGAGGGAGGGGAGAGAGAGAGAGAGAGAGAGAGAGAGGAAGAGAGAGGGAGAGAGGAAGGAGGGAGAGAGAGAGAGAGAGAGAGAGAGAGAGAGAGAGGGAAGGAGGGAGGGGGAGAGAGAGAGAGAGAGAGAGAGAGAGAGAGAGAGAGGGAAGGAGGGAGGGGAGAGAGAGAGAGAGAGAGAGGGAGAGAGGGAAGAGAGGGAGAGGAGAGAGAGAGAGAGAAGAGAGAGAGAGAGAGGAGAGAGAGAGAGAGAGGAAGAGAGAGAGAGAGAGAGAGGAAGAGAGAGAGAGAGAGGAAGAGAGAGAGAGAGAGAGGAAGAGAGAGAGAGAGAGAGGAAGAGAGAGGGAGAGAGGGAAGGAGGGAGGGGAGAGAGAGAGAGAGGAAGAGAGAGAGAGAGGGAAGGAGGGAGGGAGAGAGAGAGAGAGAGAGGAGAGAGAGAGAGAGAGAGAGGAAGAGAGAGAGAGAGAGAGGAAGAGAGAGAGAGAGAGAGAGAGAGAGGAAGAGAGAGAGAGAGGGAAGGAGGGAGGGGAGAGAGAGAGAGAGAGAGAGGAAGAGAGAGAGAGAGAGGGAAGGAGGGAGGGAGGGGGAGAGAGAGAGAGAGAGAGAGAGAGAGAGGAAGAGAGAGGGAGAGAGGGAAGGAGGGAGGGAGGGGGAGAGAGAGAGAGGGAGGGACAGAGGGAGAGAGGGAAAGAGGGGGAGGCGTGGAGAGAGAGAGGGAGAGAGAGAAAGAGAGGAGGTGAGAAAGGAAGAGGGAGGGCGACAGAGAGAGGGCGAGGCGGAGAGACGGGGGGACAAAGAGAGAGAGGGAGATGTGGAGAGAGGGAGGGTGAGAATGGGAGCGAGATTGGGAGTGGGAGGGAGAGAGGAGAGATAGGGAAGAAGGGAGGGAGAGACTTAGCGGGGATAGAGAGAGGTAGAAAGAGGGGCTGGGGGGAGAAAGGCAGAGAGATGGGTAGAAGGAGAGAGAGACAGAGTGAGAGGGAAAAGCGGAGAGAGTAGACCAACGGAAAGAGAAAGGGATGGAGACAGAAATAGCAATAAAAGAAGAAGAGCGAGAGAACTTCTAACACTATAAAGGCTTTTCATAGAACAGGTCTGGACACGCAGCCTGACAGACAAAGCTCAGGGAAAACACGGCCACAGCTATCATTAGAGCAGCACAACAGTTACAGAGGGGATGTTTTCAAAACTCTTTATATTCATGTTTTCACAAAGCCTTACTTCCAATGGCCTCGGGCGGGCGGGACTTTAGAAGACAGATCAAGAAGACTTTTAGGACTGTAAACCAATCGTACACATGGAGGAGTACCAAAGATAAACTAAAACAAAGCAACAGGACAAAAGACAGTATGAATAACTGCTGCCTTGCATCAGTGGTCCCACATTTTAGAAAGTAAAAGTCATGTTTTTAACCTTTCTGTGTTTAAAAAACGAAATAAATAAACTTAAATGGTGTAAAACTATGATTGATATTTACCACAAATCTCAAACTACGTAATTAGAATAACGGGAAAAGTGATCAACTCTAAATCCTTAGTGCTCATCATGTCATCATTACTACACACCCTGCCTGTACTCGTATCATTTTTGGTACTTGTATTTTACTCAAGTACATAATTACGATGCTTTTTTCTTTTTGCTACATCTTCAAGCAAGTATTTTTACTCCGGACATTTTTAAAGTTGGAATTGTGACATCAGTGGGTGAATCTTAAGCTGCCGTTAAGTCGTCCTGATCAAAAATATCAAAATAATAAAGTTTGAAAACTCCAGCGGCTCATTCAGACGTTTGAGCAGCTGCACATTTCTACACAGGGTTTATACGCTCAAGTAATGCTCAAACACACCTCGTCCTGATCGGGAAGAAGACAAAGCAGGCAGAAAGTGCTTCAGGACGGCCGTGGCTGAAGAAGGCAGAGCCGGGGGAGAAGATCCCAGGGACAGAGGAAGTATAGTCAGCTGCCACAGTCGAGCCCCTCAGAGGTGTCGTGGGCTTGTTCATGAAACACCAGTGAAAGGGGTGCCCACCTGAAGAAGATCCATACTACGTAGACTCCGCCCTCAGAAGGCGAGCGATTAGTTCACTAAGCCTGTGCCCCGCCTCCAGGAACTGGTACTGGTAATCGCTGCAGGGGAGGGGGCTGTCGTGGCACGCCCTTTTATGGATATCAGTTCAGTGGGCTTTGAAGGATTACATTTGTATTTGTAAGTTATGGAATAATAATCAAGAATTTTCATTTTATTCTCAGAATTGTAGACCTATAACAAACACTGAAAGAGGAAGCCACTAAATGAAAATGTCAGCCGTGGTCTGAACTCATTCCTAACTTTCCAAACAGACTAACAGCTTCTGATGAAACTTGCAGGCTCACTTTTCTGGGTCACCATCACAGAAATGCAAGAACATGAGCCTGCATGTTCATGAAATTGATACACATGTTTTATAATTAGATGCACAGTGTTTTTCCCAACAAATATTTTTACAATATAAAGGAGGACACAATTAATTTCATGACTTTTCTACAAATAAAATCAGCTTTAGTGTCTAAGGCCTTCATTTTGGCACAAAATACCACACATTCACACAACTCCTCCAAATTGACTTCACAGTAAATCTGACCGTGTATAGAGTTCAGGATTGTGATGTCATATCGCTAAGCATCATGGGATTGTGCAGCAAAACTAATGGAGATTGTTCCATGGCTTTTTTCTCCACTTTCTAAACTGTTTTATAGCTTATGTTAGTCTATGGAAAATGCTTGACAAACATGTAGTGTTATGCGTGTAATGTCTTAACATAGCAATAGCATGGCAGTTAGCATTGTATCAACAAACAGCAGGAATTGAGAGGAAAGTCCACTCAATTACTGCTGCTTAAGCTTGTATTTCTGTTCAGATTTAGAATATAAGTAGAACTTACTCTGATACTTTTCCCTTTTCAGTTTCCAAGTGAACGTGTTGCCCCTGTGCCTAAATGTAACAGTTGTTACACTGCTCACTCTTCTGCTGATGGAGAGCTCTCCTCCACAGCTGCATATCCCGGCTGCCATTCCCTTACTCTCCAGTAGGGGGAGCCCACAGCTCGTCCTATGAGGCTGCAGGGGTGAGGATGTTGCTGGGCAGTAAAGCTGGCAGCCACCACAGTAATCCTGCTTCCATAAACACAACATGCCTGTGCTTCCCCATATCCATAATTATTTCAGATGAGACCAATCTGAATTCCCTCTAATCCCGGGCAGGTCAGGCCCGTGTGTCGGGGGAGGCGAGGGGGACGTCCAGCACCTTTCACACACGCAGCTGCGGTCAATCATTTATTGATTTCTGACCGGGATCATATTTACAATTCTACCTCAATATCCCCGCGCATTAATATCACATGCAGGGCGTCGGTGTCGGGTTTCTCTCCATATGGAAACGGCGCTCTGTGTAAACACACAGGGCCGGCTTTGTTTGCCTTAGAATCTTCACTTATTGATTCAAATTGAGCCATGCCGTTCATATCTGCCGCCATAAAGGTGGGATTTGCTCAGATAGACGAGGCCGGTTATTGGATTCTGAGTTGTTTCTAATCGCGCATAATGACGTGTATTTGTGAATTGGTCGAGCGTTGAATCAAATAATTGGTAACTTTATCGAACCATTATCGACTTAGTGTCATTATACAGGACATTTTATATCAACAAGACTGTACACATGACTCCCCCCCCCCAGTAATAATCATTAAGTGTTGTTAAAAAGTGGAGTTATCAACCAAAATACAAATAATACGTTTGTAAACTTCAACAGACGCCGCATTTTACGCTCATTTGCACTTTGGTTATACTGTATTTTCCCTTAACATACAGCAGAACAATGAAATGTTATCATACTTTTTAATGAATCATGCCCATAGTGACGATTAATCGATTAACTGAATTAATTCGAATTAATGAATCGTGAACATCCCTAGTTGACGGTAATCCGGCGATAGTGACCTGAGCAGACATTTTCAGTTGTACATTTACTTAGGAGGATCTGTACTGTACTTGAGCAGTACTTTTGCTGAGATCTTGTTGATCTTACTCATGAAAGACAAATCTGCAATACTTCGTACTCCATGTGTATAGGCTGCAAAGTCAAATACCACAAGCACATATTACAATTTCTTGCTCCAATAATCATGCACCTTTTTGTGTTTACATAGAAATAGCTCAAAAACGTGTTGAAGCGAGTGCTGTGGAAAGTGGATTCACACAAACAAGAGCAATGTGCACAGTGGATAACTAATTATAAGTTAGGTCAAGTACGTCTTTACTTGAAATGTATGTTTATTCAGCCATGAGTGTAGTCATGGTGTGACTGGGGAATAGAATCTCTGTTTTGCCTGTACAACTTTCAAAATCATCCAAGAATACTCACTGGCTTCTCCCGTGAGCTATAGACGTCACAGTGTCGCAAACGTATGCGCCTGGACACACGGGCAGCCCGCTCTTCACATCGTGCCATGAAGTTATGTGCGTAATTGCGCGTTGAATCGTTGGATGAAGCTGTGTTTGTCTCCTCTCTCCCCCGTTACTCCCCGTGGCGCGTAAGTGTCTCCGCTGCGCGTGCGTGTGCAGCGCGTGCCGTGATCCTACAGCGCCAGCACAACCCGAGCGCGCCGTCCACCCAACCAACCAACCAACAACCAGCCAGCAGCCAGGCTCCCTCTCTCTGCTCGCAGCGGAGGAGGATGTTCTCTTGACTTGTGACTTTTGGCGTCTCGCTCTGTACGCATGGGGACTTCACCAAAACAACATAACGTAACTTTTGGAGAGGGCATAAGAAATGAGAACAGAGACAGAGAGAGCGCGCCGCGCCGCTGGAGGATCCGGGACGTGCGCTGATCGCGGGTGAATGAAGCGTGGGGACATCGCGAAGATTGAAGAGCTGTCAACGGCAGCGCGAGCGGAGGAGCGCGGGCAGGGAAGGAAGGAAAGAAGGAAGGAGCTGCAGGGGAGCCTCGTGATTCCGATGAGGAGCTGCTTCTTCGAGCCGCGGGAGACGTTCCACCGGTCCCGAACACGTCCCGGGAGCGAGTATAGGTCAGAGCCGGCGGGGCGAGCGCTGAGGTCGGAATAAGGCGCAGCTCCAGGGCGCGCCGCTGCTCCATGGATCTCTACTGCACTTTTGGGGATTCTTAAAGCCGCTAGAGATTTGGGATCAGTACCTGCTCCAAACCGAACACATTTCGCTCTTTCATTTCTTTTTCCATTTGGGATTTCTGCCGCATAACTTGTGGATTTTACGCGCGGACGGTGGATGTTTTAATATGCGAGGATGAGTCCGCTGGCGCTGGTGCTCGTGGCTGGATTACTGTGTTTACAAGTGGACGGTGAGTGCAGCTGCTCCGCGTGGCTCTTTGAAACTTTTAACTTGTTTATGAATGATCCATGTGTCTTTTGTTGCCCCTTTTATTCATGAAGTTTGACGCACCCAATGGATATTTGGATACGCAGTGTTGAGCCATGGTGCACAACATGCTTCACAACTGCGCGCTTGGAGAAACGTGTACTGATGGAGGATTGAAAAATCTGAAATGGTTTTCTTTGACTCTTCAAAGGGCCACGCAAAAAAAATATACATATGAGAAGGAAAGAGATAATTGTTGTAGCTGCATTTTTCATTCAAACATTCTCATGAGTTTCAACAGATTGTCTCTTATTGAAGACCCAAAGTAATGACTTTCTTAATTATAGATTTTCTTGGGAATGCATCTCGTAATGTGTAAAGTATTTTAGTGGCTAAGCAGACAGACCCTCTGTGTGGATTCTACAGTAGGTTTCTCACCTCCACATCAGCACAGATTTGATGGTGAGGCAGGACTCACACCCTTTTACTTGAAGCGTCTCATTGGCACATTTTGGCAGCGTCGCGCGCCCCGACACTTCTGATTCTGTGATGAAATTGTTACTCATTTTAATACCTATGTATCAATTTTGAGGACAGATGCTCCCTCCTTTTTGTCTAAACATGTCATGTTGCGTTGGCTACGAATATTTCTTTAGGATTGTATTGCATTTGATTCGGTTTGGGGGCAATGGTTGTGTACTGCAAGTAGAATATTGAACTGTGTGCCTTTTGTGCAGATTTGGATTTGATATTTTGAATTATTTTCTGTCCCTCCCATCCCCACTCCTACCTGTGAACAGCTCATTTGTGGTCAGAGTACTTAAGCTTTAGGTGCAGCCAAAGCCTTCCCCTACACCTCCCATTCGGTCGATGAATTTTAATAATAATCATCTCGGCGGCAGAGTGGTTGGTCATTTTCTTATGCCGGAGCAACACCCCCTCCTCTCCTCTCCTCTCCTCCTCTCCTCTCCTCTCTCCATCTCTCACTTCATCTCTATTCCAGCGCGCTCTCTGTGTGCCAAGTCAGCACCAGCAGCTCTGTGATTTTACAAGCGATCCATCGACGTTCGGTGCAAAGTGTTCTAATGGGAGAATTAAAAGGAGCAGGGTGGCTGTGATGACCTGCATTAGTCAGGGGGGAAAGGAGAGGCACCGCTCTGGTGTCCAACGTCAACAAAGAGTATTGTGAAAAGATCGTAGGCCTGATATTTGTCTGTTCAGGAATAGCACTTAAGGAATGTGCTGAAATTAAGGTCTTCATTGACATTAAGAAAAACAACCGGCACTAAGTGTAAATATCTTTGGATATAGTGGCACTGCTCGACTTATTTGCTCCAGGAGTGCATACAAATACAAAAAACATCGTCCAAAACACTTTCAAATGCAGGTCATATTACACACATGCTCAACAGTTTCCAGTTAAATCCTTCCTTTGTTCACGGAAACGGATGAATATCTCTAGAAATCCAATGTTCAATCTGACTTTCCGCCACCTGTATGAACCCCATATTTGTATAGTTTCATGCAACATGCAGCTTAATCTGGTCATTTAAGAAATAAAGTCAACATATCTGCACTGCAAACATGTGCAATAGGTGAATCCTCCAGCCAGGTGATTCTGACCATCAGCCTGGCTCCACATCATGGAGATGGGTCCCCGGGCGCGGAACTGCCTTCGACCACTGCTCCTTACAGGTTGCCTCAGCGGCATCGAAGGATGGGTTAAAAGCAGAGGACAAATTTCCCTACGGGGACAATAAAGTATACAAATACAAATACAAATACAAATCTAGTGGTGAAATGAAATGTGTCCTTGTGTATCGCGTACAAGCGGAGATTTGTGGGAAAAGACCATTGACCTTTGTGTGCCTTAACTATCATGCTGAACTATAGCAGCTATACTGGACGGTGTTGCTCCCTGAAAGTTGCGGAACCTGCTCCTGAACTCATCCTGTGAAGTATTGGGATGTTCCACATCTAAACACATTTAACTGTGTTGTGAAGCACTGTGTGGCTTTTGTCTGTGAAAGGTGCTGTGAAGAGTACTTACTTACTCACGCCACATGGCTTAGGAAAGATAATAATGAGTTTGGACCGTGACTAACACTGTTTCATTGTTTGTAAACCCAACAATATCCGCTATGGAGCCTTTGAGCTTTATGCAAATCCCCTGTTAGTCAATCTTTTGTTTTTGTCTGTTGCCCCTGTATTAAACTTCCGGCTCGTATAACCGACCGGCATTTTTTATATTGAGTATCTGTAAAAAGTCAGCTTACTGAGAGGCACACACTTTGATATGACATATAAAAAATACAGTTTTTTAAATCTTTTGTAATGCATGTGTGAATCAAACTGGCGTCAACCACTCATGCCAATCATTTGCAAAAAGCTGTCTCTCACTTTCCTCACATGTTGCCTACTGTTTCTTGCGCTCGTCCGGGACTGTTCTTGTAGAAACAAAGTGATCCAGTCGTTGGATAGATCTGACTGGATCACAGAATGGAGTCCTCCAGCGGGTTCCTAAAGGAGAAAAGATGATATAGTGCACGGCCGGCGGACACAAAAGGCCTGAGATGCCACTGAGCGCGGCTGAATGAGCGGGCCACACCTTGCCGGCTCATTCAGCGCTGCGTTTCAGAGAATAGAGAGAATGCGGGGCAGGGTTCTGCAGACGGACGGAGCGACTGGTGATTCATCCATGTTTACTCTGCGCCGTGTTGTTCAGCGCGGCCCCCGCTCTGTTCTCGCCAATCATATTTTTCTCCCCAGCCCATTCGCCCGTCAACGTGACTTTCTGCTCCATTGTACACGGAGGGGTTTGGGGAGATCGGTGCACATTCGGCGATGGAGAGGCCTCAAGGTTTTTGTACTTTTGAATTGCGGTTTGATCATAAAAGTCCCATGTTGTGCGCAGTTTTAGCTTTTGAAAACACTTCTATCAACTCTTCAGAATGTGGTGATATTGTATTGGTACTGTGAAGGCATCGGCATTAGCGAGCTGATTTGTAGTGGAGGCCATTCGAGTGCTAGAACAAGTGTCTAAAGTGTCTTATGTGCTGATAATTCACAGTTCTAGCTTGTCTCGTTGAATTATTGGGCAGTTTCGTCTGTTGATATTGTGTCATTATGTAAAGCCTGCTGTTGTGAGACACAACAGACAAAACTGAATAAAGTAGGCTGCCTAGACTGTAAGGGCACATTATTATGGTCATCTTTTGTACGGCAACAACCCTTTTCTCCGTCTTATTGTCCAAACTGGCTGGTTGCTAAGCAGTAGCTTGTGGCGTCAGTAAGTACAGCAGCGCTTCTTCCTCCTCTCCATCCTCCCTCAGTGTCCCTCCCCCTTTAACCCCCCCTTCCTAACCCACCCACTTACTCCCCATCCCTTACACCAGCGCACCCATCAACAGGCCCTTCCTTATTAAGGCTAATCTGAGAGCCCTTGGAGCGGGAGGAGCCTGCTTTTTAAGAGACTACTTAGGCTGACAGAAAGGGCTTCAGGAGGTGTATTCAGCCCCACACTGGAGCGGGCAGCAAAGTGCTTGCCCAGTTGAATGTTGTATGTTTAATGCTCGGTGATGAGGAGTTAGTCAGGGCAATGGGGTCATCAAGTCACATCCAGGAGTTGGTATGGGACAGTTGTCAGTCCGATGTAGATATGGATTTGAACTCAACTATTCGACAATTTGATTGTGATTTTTGTGACTGAATGCATGCTTTTCAGATCATGCTCATAGAAGTGTAACGTACAAGGTTAGCAAGTTTCAGACAAATGAAGACTGTATGGACAAGCAAGAATATAGTGCTGTCTCCTTTTGGACTTTTCACACCAATGCCGCCTCATTTGACCGTCCAAGTTCCACAATGGCCTAAACCAGCTCTAAAATAAACCTCAAGTTGGACTAACCTACACCCAAACTGGGTGTAAACTGTTAACATGCATGATGTCAGCAAAGGTATCGATACCGGAATAAAAAGTATGGGTTCGTATCGTCCCGCAAAATATCGCAATATATCGCAAAATCGATTTGTCGTCACAACCCTAGTGTAAACTATATCTAAACCAGAAAAATAATACACCTAACTTAAAGGCGTTATTAAAACATGAAATATCATCGAATTAAAATGAATAAATTCTAGAATTCTAGAATCAACCAGATTGGTTTGATTGCAAGTTTATTAATCCTTCATGTTGATATACACATAGTACATACAGTATCAATTAATCTTGCTTTCCAAAGAGAAACCCATTTAGACCCAAGGAGAACATACAGACTCCCTACAGAAAACCCCCACTTTGCACAGGAACTGTGAGGGCTGAGAAAATACTCACGCTCACCACAACTCACACCTACCTTCATATTGCAAGAGACGGATAAAAAGTAACTGCGGCTGCAAGTTTGGACCAAACACATACTCCCCCTGCTTTTGACCCCTGGCCTCCTCAGTTATTCTGGGCCGTCCCACATGCCGCTCTGTGATGTGGGGAGTGCTGCATGAAGGGGGGGCTGCTCATGCCCTGCCCTTCCCCTCTGGTGACGGCGGTGCAGTGGCAGTGAGAGATCGGGCACTACGGGAAAAAAGAGTGTTCAACTCTGAGGAACCTTTGCCTGAGACTTGACAACTGCAGTAATGTGTTTATGATTGTGTATGGGCTGAACCTGACATTTGAAATCGGGACCACAAGCATAATGGAGCCAACGGAAGGAAAATGAGCCGAGTGGAGGATGTGGGCTAATTAGATGGGCAATTTGCTGTGGTGGTTGTTTGAGGTCTAAAATGATCAGTACGTGTATAAAACAAACACAGCGGGAGTAAACAAAGCTGTAGAAATATGCTCACTTTAATCAAAGGGATTAATATCAGAGACGTCGGCCTCCTTCCAAGCATGATCATTTGAGGCAGTGAAATTAGAACACGAGGTAGAAAAGAGGGAAAAAATGTATCTATGTCATTGTATTATCACATGTTTGGATGGGGAATAAAAACAGACAGACCTTGAGCTAGCAGGGTTTCCAAAAGAATTAAAAAGATTCAAATTGTTTGCAAAGGAAATTAATGTACATTTCTTTGAAAATAATATGATTGTTAAATGGTCTCAACTTATATAGCGCTTTTCCACCTACGTTAGGCACTCAAAGCGCTTTACAGTAAGGATCCACTCACCCATTCACACTCTCATTCATACACCAATGTATGCAGACACTGGAGGCCAGCTGGGTGAAGTGTCTTGCCCAAGGACACAACAACAGTGTGCACCGTCATGAGACGACCCACTCTAGCATCTGCGCCACTGTCGCCCCCACTGTTGTTAAAACCTTTTATACATTGAATTAATCAAAAACACAAATACATTCAGCTGGATGTTTTCCCATTTTTAGTCAATTTCACACAAAAATGTCAATTTACTTAAAGCATCCAAGTTTTCCTTAATTCATCTGCTTAATATAATTTAGAAACAATAAAAACAAAGATTTGCTAAATTGGTGGCATTCTCAATGTTGCGTCTGTGCAATAAAATGGCAATAAAAAGCATTAACTTTGCCTTGCTGCATGAACCCTGACTATAGATCCATGCGGATTAACCTATTGTGCATGTTGAGGAGGAAACGGAGCACCTCCTCTCCTGGGAATCGAACCTGGGACCTTTATGCAGTGAGGCCAAAATGCTAACCACTCTCTTGACAGCTGTGAAACATGAATTTTCGATATAGACAAAGCATTTAGCCTGGATTCATTGGTTTATGAAGCACTATATTACAGAGTATACAGTTGTGTTAGTGTGTGTTAAGGTCTGAAGCTATAAGTGCTGGTCAGTCTTTTCCAGAGAAGTGTCCGGTTCTTCACAGCGAGTGTGCCCTGGAGACTTTAGTGCTGATAGCTCTTTGAATGAAAAGTGTTTTAAGTATTTGAGCGTAATGGGATGTTAGCCCAGATTAAAACACTGGGGCTGAGTGAGAAGGAAAGCTGAGGTCAGCGAGAGAGAGGAACACGGCCCAAATGTGATTGTTTTCCGCTCGGGTTAGCCGCGTTTAGCAGTGTCGTGGTAATGTTTTCAGGGGGAAAAGGGTGACGTCAAGGACGTCCACTGTCTCCGGAAGTCTTTGCTGTCCTCGTAGCGTTTCGACTCCACGGCTAACGCTTAGTGTATGATTAAGAGCTGAAATGAGGAGTGAGATGTGGACTGACTTAAGAGGTGATGGTGAGAGGAAGTGAGTGAACGAGGAGCTGAGGGTGTTAGGGACTGCAGAGCATTGGGCTGTCCACTGGTGTAAAGATCTAAACTGGACCAGTGGAGTCAAGTTTAGGAAGTGCCATGAACTCCAACTCTAACTTACAGCTGTATGTAATTGCTCAGAGTCATATGCAAATTTACACAAGTGCCTAAACATGAGTGCATTTCTCATTTACAGATATGTTAGCCTCATTACCAAGAATATAGTACAACATGACCATGAAAATGTATGTTTAATTTAATTTATGTTCCCAGAAAACAGTGTAGAAGACTCAGTTACAAAAATAAAATCTATACAAATTATAGCCACGCATGATATGAGACCGGATTGGTTTGGGTGTATTATGAAAATGTCACTGTCTTCATTTAAAACAGGGTAACATGTAGTGAGTGAGTGGTTACTGGTGGTTGGAGGGGCCGATGGCGCAGTCTAGTCGCCTCGCTTCCGTCAGTCTACCCCAGGGCAGCTGTGGCTACAATAGTAGCTTACCATCACCAAATATGGAGTGAATGAATAATGCAATGTAAAGCGTCTTTAAGTGTCCAGAAAAGTGCTATAAAAATAAAAACAAAAGCATTATTATCCAATCAGAAAGCAGAATGAGCTCCGCTCTTATTGACAGATCCTAGAGTTTAAAACTGTTTGGAAATAAACCTAAAATGACTCTCTCTGAACTCTGTCCCTGATAAAGTCCCAGTCAGTGCCAGTGCAGCCTCCAGTCGTTAAAGCTCAGTGGCTGAACTCTGGGGGTTCTTAGCTTTCAAATGAGGAATGACCAAAATGTGCCTTAACTCAACAATGTTGTATCTGGTTCATCTCATGCCATTGCTGCTTCCGTACAAAATACATACAGACATAAAAGGTGTAATGTTGTAACCGGATATCTCTGGATATCTAATAAAAAGAGGAACAATAAATAATGGAAAAAGTGAACTGAAACAAACACAGGAGACAAACACAAAATAACTAGTGCAGCCTTACAGCAAACTCCCCTCTCTTTAAACAATGTCACACATGGAGTAGAAGTAGGAGCTCCACCTCACCCACCTGGACAACACCTACAGCCTTCAGGGAAGAGAGGAGAGTGGGACTTGGTCACATAAACAACAAAAACAGAATAATCAATATAATCTACGGAATAACAAAGTATACAAATAATAATCAAATCATATTAAAGCAATATAATTGATTACAGAAACCCTAAACAACAAATGAAACACTCAGTCCCAGTGCTGCTGCCAAACTGTTCCCACAAATCAGTCAGCTGACAGCACTAAACATGAACAAAGCATTACAAAAGTAGTCAGCTAAACTAGACCATAAAGCAACAATACAAAAAGCAAAAGACTAGAAGAAACACATACACAAAAGACCCGTGAAAGGAGGGGTAAAAGTCACCCTTTCACAAAAGGGTTTAGGAGCGTTTTGCAGAATCACTACTTTAAAGGAAATCCTCTTCCCTCGTCCCGTTTCATCTCGTCGTTATCACGGCCTCGTCTGTGCTCGTCTTATGGGGGTGGATTCCACAGCCCTCCGTGTGAGCACCTGTGGCATTCAAACACGCCACGTTCCTCTGATCAATGTGCGGCGTCACCTACTCGCCACACCTGTACTTTGATTCTCCCACACCTGCCTCCACACTCCCCCAGGGCATGCTGGAGATCTGTGTGCCTTTTCATAACATACTTTGATTTGGTCTTAGTCATATCTTTACATGTTTTTCTTCTTCTCTGCAAAGTAGTTGATTACATTTATTGGCAATTTCATCAAATAAAATGTTCCATTGTGCCGTTGTTCATAATGTACGGCTCCATAACCTGGCAGAAGACAGATTTTTTCACATATATATATATATATACACACATACTGTATGGCAGTGTGAAAAACATGAGCATACTCCTATAAATCTGGAACGAGTTTAAATCATTGCCAACGATCAGGCGTTTGTTGCTGACTGGCTGAACACAGCGAGCTCTATTCAGACAGCAGGGGCTTAACCACAAACCACCCATCATGAATTACATAATATGTAGTTTCAACAATTTTTGTTTTGTTTTTCGTACATGTGTAGCGTCGTGAGCGTAGATTCGATTAATTTGTCATATGCAGGTTAACAGTGCAATGAAATGTACTTGGATGAGAAGAACCTGTCAACTCACTTTATAAAAATAATCAAATGCAGTATATCAACACATAGTATGCACAATATTCAGTCACAGTCACATGTCTAAAAGTGCAAGAAAGAGGGAGGAGGAGGGAGTCATATTGCACAAACAGCTCTCGGACTTCTAGTGCATCTATTTGTACTAGGGTTAGGGTTCCTGAAGGGAATAGCTCTTTTAGTCTCTCTGTGTGTGCAGCAGCAGTTGGGTGGGTGTGTGGGCTGGGTGGGTGTGTGGGTGTAGTCTGATGATGCAGTGGGCCTTCCTCAGACTCCGGCGCTGGTGGATGTCCTGGTTGGTGGAGAGACTGCACCTGGTGATCTGTTCAGCAGACCGCACCACTGTCTTTACAGTGCTGTTCCCACCCCACACTGTGGAGCAGCCCGACAGCAGGCTCTCGATGGTAGAAACTGGTCAGGATGGTAGTGTTCATTCCAAACGGCCTCAGCTTTCTCAGGATGTAGAGTCTCGAGAGTGTCGGGATTTCTTCACAGTCTGTATGTGAAATGACCAGGACAGATCCTCGGTGATGTTCACCCCAAGGAACTTGAAGGTTCTGACCGACTCCACCTCAGTGTTGTTGAAGGAGATGGGGTATTGTTGTTTGAATTTGAATTCTCACTCATGCAGGTACTGTAATTAAATGTAGTTGGTTTAAAAACTAAAGAATATTACTCATGTTTTTAGATAGATGTTAGCGTTTCACTGTCAATCCAGAAAGCTCATGTTCACCGGATATAGGATATTGTTTGCTTCTATTTGTTGCCAAATGTAACACGGGTACTTGAAGCACCTTCAGCTTTTGACTCAAGCAAATTAGCAAGATGACTGTGTTTGTTTTTTATGAGATTCCAACTTGCAGCACGGCTTCAGAAATCTATTGTCTGCTAACAAATGTCCATAGCTCCAGACTTGTTGCTGGGATGTTGAATTTGTTAGATTTGAGGCTATTTGATTGAAAAGGAAGAGCTCCAGAGCCTGGATCTTGTGTCTGATTGTTCTTTCAGTTCATGTTTATCAAGTTTGATTTGATCAACGTTTTGGATTTGAGATTTGATCAAAGTTTTGGTTGTCATCATCATCATCAAATACAAATTATTGTTTTATTTTATTAACAAAAGCCATATATTGACGATGGGATACATTATGTGATGATGATGCACAGTGCACAGCCACACGGTGGACACACGTGTACTCAGACTCTCTCCGCTCCCCCGGGGCTCACTGGAGACATGGAGGGGCCCCGTGTGTGGTTAACGCGCAGCAGATAAAGGCGGGACGTTGCGGAGGGGAAAGCCCGTCTAATTACAGAGCGCTGATTAGGAGCATCCTAAGTGAGGCCGTATTGATCATTGGTAAAAAGGGGAGCAGCAGTTACAAGGCTAACGACAGATTAGACACTGAAGGAAGGATGGGACGGCAGTTCTTATCTGCGCCCGGCCTGATTAGCTTCAGAGAATGGAGAGGGGAAACGCACCATGGGCATGTTGGGAACAAGCGAGTGTCGGCGAGGTTAATGCAGAGTTGTTTTCGCCGCACTGTTTACTGTTGGAGCACCGCTGTGTGATAAGTCTGGGAACTCACAAAGCAGACGAACAATAAGAGAGCGCAGCAGAGTTGTTGCAAAAAGAGAAGCGAGAGAACAAGAGCATGCAAAAGTTTTGAAAAAGTAGTGATTGGACTGTGTTGTAAATTAGAGACTTTTTGCCTTTTTGCTAATCCTTTTTTACTTTAAGTCTGCAGACCAGCCCTTTCCGAAGCCTCCCCAAATAGACACAAGGATCCCACGGGGCCCTCAGAAATATAAATTCACTCACCAATAACAGCGACTATAAGCTAAATGTTGTAATTAAACAAATACACATGAAGTTTATTTGGATCCCAAGCTATTTTGTTGTAAATGATGTGGATTAACCTTTGGAAGCAAGCCGGAGATTTCCAGGAAGTAACTACAACACAGCACACCAGCCGTCTTTCCCACGCTTAATCATTCACAAATACTGACATGTTTGGTATCCACGTGTAGCATGAAAGGCTGTGACAGACAGCGCTGTAATCCAAATATGGTCATTTCCTTTGTGCGGGACAGCAGCGGCTAAAGACAGGAGAAATATACACAGGACGCATGTGCAGACAAAAGGACTAAACTTTAGGGCTGTTTTTATTCCACTCTTTAACAACATCTGCACTGACAACATTAGAATTTTTACAGGTTTGTTTTCACGTAACGCCTATTCAAAAACTAAACAAGATCAAATATTGCCAAAGTAAGAGTTGCTCCGTCAAATTATTACTTAAGTGAAAGTTCTGAAGTATTTGCTGAGGGAAGTGCAGGAGTATTCGAAGTAGAAATGACCTAAATGTTGTGAATAATAACACAAAGATCGAGCTTGAACACGACGGGGACAAACCGTCACATGTAGTGGAGTACACAGTATTTATCTTTCAGATGTAGTTCTCAACAAAATCCCACTTTGCCCCCCGGTGGGACGCGGCCCCTGTGTTCTTCGTCGCGGCCTCTCCCCTGTCTCTTGTAGACGAGGTCACCGGGTGATCAAAATGCATGAGCCTGTCTGGGATGGGACATGTTTGGGGGAGATGGACAGCCCGGGTCGCAGCGCCGGGCACACATCCATCAGCTTCGCGTCGCCAGGGCCCCTCCCGCCCCTCCTCCATAGATCTCCGTTCCTCCCGAAATGGAGCGGGAGTCAAAAGGCTATCAGTCATCAAGGCGCAGGGTCAGAGATGAGGGACGTAACTTATCGTGACCCATTCGTGGCTTTCCATCCGTGTCCGTGTCGAGATCTCGGACGCGCCCCTTCAACCCGTTATGGACGGCGGGCGCTTCGTAAATTAGACCAGATGAATGATACGAGATGGGTCCAAACCTTCCAAAAATATAATACTTTACGTTCGAGTGGCGTCACAACATTGTAAACAGTCTATAGTTTAAATTATTATTATTAAATTTAAATGATTGTG
This sequence comes from Neogobius melanostomus, assembly GCA_007210695.1. Lineage (NCBI taxonomy): Eukaryota > Metazoa > Chordata > Actinopteri > Gobiiformes > Gobiidae > Neogobius > Neogobius melanostomus. The sequence continues at coordinate 305,058 of VHKM01000437.1, forward strand.
GTAATGTTGAAACTCTGGGCTTGGTTTAAGGCTGCATGGGATCCCCCTGTCTGCGAAGAGGTTTCCGCTGAGCACGGTTTACCCTCATCGACCTAAAACATACATCATAGGCTCTTCCTCCAGCTAGGTACTCCAGAAGCTAGCTCAAAATGGAAATGGTTCCATGAGCGCTGCATTTTGCAGCTAATACCATTTCTATCAAGGCGATAGGCCTTCTCTAGCTCTTCTCTGAGCCCCTGGTATTTCTTTAGTTTCTCGTGTTCCTTTTTCCTGATGTTGAAGTCGCTTGGTATTGCTATGTCAACCACCACGGCTTTCCTCTGCTCTTTGTCCACCACAATGTCCGGTTGGTTCATTACCATTCTGTCCGTCTGTATCTGGAAGTCCCACAGGATCTTGGCTCGGTCATTCTCTACCACCTTTGGAGGTGTTTCCCACTTTGACCTTGGGGTTTCCAGCCCATACTCTGCACAGATGTTCCTGTACACTATGCCAGCCACTTGGTTATGGCGCTCCATGTAAGCTTTCCCTGCCAGCATCTTACACCCTGCAGTTATGTGCTGGATTGTCTCATTGGCCTCTTTGCACAGTCTACACCTGGGGTCTTGTCTGGTGTGATAGATCTGGGCCTCTATCACACCAGATAGAGGCCCAGAACGATATATATATATATATACAGTATATATATATATATATATATATATGTATATATATATATATATATATATGTATATATATATATATATATATATATATGTATATATATATATATATATATATATATATATATATATATATATATATATATATATATGTATATATATATATATATATATGTATATATAAAATAAATCTACATTTAGACTGAGTGCTACACGAGTGCTTTAGTGGGTCCAAAACACGGCTATTTCTAATGAAAGAATGACAGGAGAAAAATGCACGTCGTTCTGCAACAATATAAAGTGGTGCGCATGGAGACGTACCCCACTCATCTGCGCTTTAACTCCGAGAGGAGGAATCTACGACCCTAATGCTGTCCTTATCCAGATCTGACCACATCAGCTGCACAGCGAGGGCTGGGCTGTAGATGCCCTTCCGTGCTTTAACGTGGCTTCAGGTGTAAAATTAGCGACGTCTCTCACCGCTGAAATATTATGGAGGGACAAATCAACTATGCTAAAGTCATCAAAAGTCAGTCTCAAGCATTTCAACACGGACCCAGCTCTGCCACGCTCTAGAGCGGCTCCAACTCTGCTAACTGATGCCGAGGCGTCTGCGCAGACTGACCGAGGGAAGCGCCTCTAAACCCGGCCACTCTCCCAGGGAGAGCCGCTGTGGGACAGTGCGTCAGTCTGACGGAGTTTACAGAATAGCCTAATGGAATTCTGGAGTTCTTAACACACTTTTATAAAAGTAAATGTACCTGTAGTTCGGCGTTTTTTGGAAAATGTGACGAAGCACGAATAAAAAGCGTTACATATCCAGAGAGCGATGAAGGCGCTTCAACTGCGCTTTGTAAAATGAGCGAAGGGCGTAAGTCGAAACATTTCGAAATATTGAACCTTTTTTAATATTTAGGCCTGTCTCGAAAACACTTTGTTAGTCACTGACTTAGGTCAAATGTTGTATTTAATATATTTTTCTTTATTCTCTCCATTTTCTTTTTTTTCTTTTTTTACTGTCGGCCAATTTGGCCGATGGAAATCATTTTTACCGGCCATTTGCTTTTCAAACCGGCCAAAAGCCGGCTACAGCCGGCTAACGGAAACCCTGTGAGGAAGATCACAGGAAGGGATCGAACCTAGTAAAGCAGGTAAACAAACCTTCTGTCTTACTAAAAGAACTATCAGCAATGTTTTCAGGGTTTGCATTAGGAAAGTTTCAATGTTACACTATCAAACCCCTATAATCTGAAAATGTAAAAAGACAATAAAGAATAGTTTCGCCCAGTTATTATTGATTGAGTTGAGAAAATATATTTGTTTTGTGGCTTGTCCAACTGTATGGTCACATCTCTGTAATGTCCAGGAATTGAAAGGAAGCCACTGAACCACAGTGTTTGGATAGTTTTTCAAAGTGAAAAAAGTAACTGTCTCTAATGTTGTTTGGACTTGATTGACCTACAGTGGTCAGTGTCTCCCTGCGTGGCCAGTCTATTGTAGGATCACCCACATCGAGCCGGACACTCGACTTAATCACTCTCCGCCTTTGAACGTTTGAACCCTGCTCTCCGTTTGAACCCTGCACTCCTGCACCCCGAGTGCTGATGACTTTCCCCCGTCCGCGCTCCTGGGCATCCATCTTCCCCGCACCTCCCAATCTGTGTGCACCTTCTAAAGCTCTGTTCATAACCATCAGCGCTCTTCCCCCGCCCTGGACATACAGTCTGACGCTGGGTAACATCACCTAGACCCATGTGGACTTCAGAAAATTAGTCTAAGAGTGATGAGAGTGTAAGTCGAAGTGTTTTACACATATAATAGAGTGCGTATACGTGAGCACCTGGGCCTGCTATTTGACGTAACGTAGGGTATATCCATGACTGTCATTCCCGGACTATAAGCCACTGTTTTCTTCACACGCTTTCAACCCGGCAGCCTAAACGATGATGCGGCTGATATTTAGATGTTTGCTCACTGGCGGCCTCTAGGGGGCTCTTTAACAGGTGGAAGAGATAAGTTTGATTGTGTTTTGAACACATCATGCACACGCCCTCATCATAGAAAACACATGAAGATATGCATATGATGATAGTGCGCAGGAGGAAGATGAAGATAGAAGATCTCTCTCTCTCCTCACTTCTTTAATGCCCAAATATACAATTTGTAATGTTTCAACTGCCAAAAAACTATGCATTTGTATTCAGATGTGGAAATGTGGATATGTTGGAGCAAATCGGGAAACTCTCGAGCAAAAACTGTGTATAAAAACTGTGCAAAACCGTTACATGAGTGTCTTTTGGACTATATTTTTTTCTGATCACGGGGTAAAAAAAATATAGTTTAAAATGTTTATCCAAATCTTTTCAATGACATTTAGGTCTTCATTTTCGCACAGTTTTTTTCAATGTATTGCTGGAAATGTGAAGTCACTTTAGCACAACACCTTCTGGCTCTGATTGACCGTGGATTTCTACCTTTGTGCTGCTTCTCAGTCGTCCAGGAGTTCATCGTTTGCAGGAGAAGTTGAGGAGACGACACATCCTCCTCTCAAATATCCCAGCCCAGTTGACCACTTTGAAAACCTCTTTCTCCACTTTATTTGTACTGTTTGTTGGAGAGAGTGCACTGATGTGGATGCTTATGAGTAAAAACACACACAGTCCATCAGTGACACTTAGCAGATCTTGAGTAGTTTGCAGTAAAGCGCTGGGTTCCATGTAAATCCAAGGGCACTCTCCCCAACAGGGCGTTTCCAATTACCCGCTCATTCCTCACGAGTGCAAGGTGGACGAGGCTAATGCGGTTAGAACAACAAAGTGCTTGATTTAGCAGCGGCAGGGCCTCGGCTAAGAGCAAAATAATGTGATTTAAACAGTTTGGTGAGATTAATATGCAATCTGCTCAATGCCTTTGTTTTATTTACTTTTTACTTTTGTGGCTTTTTGGAGATTGCTACGATGAACGAAAAAGTGTCGAGCGTGTTCAGCGTCATTTCGTGATGGCTTTCTGTACCAACAGGTGGCGCTCAAACATGGACGTGACATGTGTCTGAACGTGGGGTGTAGGGGTGTGAGGCTGTTGGTTCTGCTGCTGCGGTGGAGATTGCTAGTGTGTGGTACAGTTCTTAAGGGCCTATCTCACCGGCCTGGAGACTAGCTGGAGACTCGAGTTGCCGCGGGTCACAGAGATGTCTCCAAGTAGTCGATTTGTCATGAATACTATTTGTTGTCCTCAGCCTGTGAGATGTTTCTGTGACATCCCTGCAATGCCTTCGAGGCCTATAGGATACCAAGGAGATCTCAAAAAGACTTCACACGACTCTTTGAGATCTGACCGGTCTCGGAGACATTGCAGGGACATCACTGAAACGTCTCACAGGTTGAGTACAACAAATAGTGTTTGCAACGATGCCCCAACTGCTTGAGACCGCAGAGACCTCTCGGAGATCACGTGGAGACTCCGCTGAAATCAAACCTGTTCACTTTCACTGAGTCTACCTGGAGACTCGCCTTGTCTCCAGGGGATGTCTCGGAGACATCTCCATGACCAGCGACAACTCGAGTCTCCAACTAGTCTCCAGGCCCTTGAGACAGTCCCTTTGTATGCGGAGAGTGCGGTCCATGTGTTGAGTAAAGTCTGTGAGTGTACTTGACTAATGGGCTCTTAGAGAAAGAGCACAAAGACACTGGAGGGCACGTGTCAACAAAAGGTGACTGATTGCTCCGAGTGTCGCTGGAGAAAGCTTCAGCGGGAGCTTATGGAGAAAGAGAGTTTCAATCAGGCGCTACGGGAAGTTAATACAATAGTGATGAATAAATGAATGTCATTTTGAGACGGGAAAACAGGAGCAACCAGAGAAATGTGAGTGTGACCTGTTTATTTCCCTCAGTACGACCAAATCCTGTACGAATAGAGCTTCATTTATGAAGAAAAGCTTTTAGAGTTGTATTTTATTCTGCTTTTATCTGTAGCATTTTGGGATCTGTTTTTTCAGATGTAAAGCGCATTACAAATAAAATGTATTATTGTTATTATTATTATTGGAGTGGGGAGTTGCTCTCGTGTCTATTAAAAAGATGCATAAATGCTTTGTATACAGGATTTGTACAGGCAGAAGCAAGTCAAATGTAATGTGTTTTTTTGGTCCAAATTCCATATTTTAATGCCACAAACATTCTGCACATATTTCATTTCTTATGATTAGCAAACGTATCATCAAACAGAGGAAAGAAAATTGGATGAAATGGGAAACTTTTGAACAAAAAAAGTGGTGAATTTCAGCCAAATCTGCAGCTGAATGATTTGGGTAGTTTTAACTTATACAAGAAAAATGCAGATTTCATGCCAGTTTGAAACCATTTTTTAATGACATTTATGGTCTTGAGTTTGGCAAAATGAATTTAATGACTTTTAATGCCCTGCGGAATCCCTGATATGCCCTGTTTTTGGGTCATATTTCACTTTTTATTTCTTTTTAGTGGTGGAGCCAATTTGTATTGCATTTATTTATTGTTTTTAGGATCTTAGCACGTTTTTATGGAAGTACACTTCATCAGCGAGGAGTTTATTGGTTGTATACACACACACACTCTAATATTTGGTCTTAGCGCCTTTAGCTTTGATTTCAGCACGGTCCAGAGTGTCACTAACTTTTCGCTAAGATCTTGTATTGACGATTGGAGAGTGTGACCACTGCGCCAAGCCTTCCCCAGCACATCCCAAAGATCCTCAATGGGTTTAAGATCTGGACTCTGTGGTGGCCGATCCATCTCCTGCTCCCTGAACCGCTCTTTCCCAGCGCTGGCATCTTGGTATATATAAAAATACGTCTAAATTCAAAGGCAGCGATTTTCAATGATCAAACTCCCAGGCCGAAGGTCAGGCCGCTCGTGAGGCTAAAAAGTCCTCTTCTATTATGTAACCCCATGCCCAAAGGAGAGTAAATGGCAGCGCAGCAAAGTGATGTCAGGACGGAACCTCTTCTGACAGTGGCTCCATGCTCGGATGACCGGCGCATGGCTATAATCTCTGCATCTCCCCACCGCTCAGACTCCCGGTCCCGGAAAAAACCCATCTCGCGTTCCCCCTCCCGCGCGCTCCCTACACCTCCGCGCCGCCGCATCTTTCCCCTTTCAAGTTTTATGTTTCACGTCAGCGATCTCCTCAACCCCGCCATCTGCCGCCCAAGATAACGCCGCTGTGCAGGGAGAAGGAGGGGAAAAAGTCCTGGAGAGAGAGAGAGGAGCAGCGGGGGAGACTCGTTGAAATGCAAGCTATGTGAATCAGGTCTTTGCAGCAAAATCAGATATTCGGTTTCCCACAGATACCTATTTATACATGCACTGCGGAGGAGAGGGGAGAGCGGGGCGCGAGGACAGGGAGCAGCCAGTCGATATGACCCCATGGCACGGACCAGGAGAGAGTGGAGCTATCAGATGTTTGCTGGATGCGCCCGCTCCTAGAATTACCCCCACGCCTGCCTCCAGAGCGTGGCAGTGGTGTAGTGTTCTGTGGTGAGACTCTGACTGGAGCTCACTGCTCGACTTTCTGCAGTGAGTTTGATTAGTTACATATTTCTCTTGCCTTTGAACACAATCTGTAAACCTTTAGGCTACACTCAGGTCACATCCATCGAAACCCACGTGTCATCGATGCTCTGCAAAAGTCTGTTAAACACTACCGCCGGACTCTACAGCGACATGTTTCTTTGGGCAGATGTCCCTGTCACTGACCTACAAAAGGACTCAGCCAAAACAGCTGGCGTTCTTCCTTTCCAAAAATGATCATGTTAAAAATGGATTGGCTCTGCACAAATTGACTTCCGCAGGCCAAGGTTTGTGACAGCTCATGGTCACTACTGAGATGTATTTTGTTCAGACAATCGATCAGCTTTCCACAAGAAGTCAAAGTTGAGCAGTAAGTCTTGCAGTCTGAATGGAGGTGAATAATGTGGAAACTCATGTCATTTTCTTGATGTTGAAATGTCATCTTGGCAACTAACTGCAGAGTGAGCCCCGCCTCAGTCATATAGCTATACAAGTGTCTTCAGAGCACGAGTATCTCGACCACTATTATTACACAGAAGCTGGTCGCAGTGTGAAAATGGTTGCTCTATATAAGAGGTCCTCATACAGATTTCTGTGAGATGGCAACACTTGGGCTGTGTAAGTGCATCCACCTTCCCTCCAGTGTCTGCGTACATTGGTGTGCGAATGAGAGAGAGAATGGGTGACTGTAAAGCACTGTGAGACCATTTACCATTATATATGACCCAGTGGGATGTTCTGCCAGCAAATAATAATAATTTTAAAAAGTACTTTAACAAGGTATTTCATCTCTTATTTGCATAATAATATTTCTCAAAATCATTTGCTGGAGGATTTGGCCCCCGGGCCTGACGTTGCCTAACCCTAAAGTCAGATGTGCCCAATATAAAAGAGTCCCTTGTGCACGAGCCTACAGAGCCATCACTATGAAGCATTTACAGTATGTTTTGGGCGCCTCAGCATTGATTTTATACGTGCTATATGCTAAAATAAACACCTCATCGACAAGGAATGTATTGGTTTGCATCATAATATGACTGGAATGCCCTCTGCATTGGGAATATTTTGAATTTACAAGCTTTCAATTCTTGGCTAACACATCAATGGTTTTGCTGTGGGAACAACTTTACATGACGAGTTAAATGCACAAGAAAGTGGATTATTGCACGACCATGTCTGGTTTGATGTTTGGTTGTGTGATGTATGGTTGTCAGTAGCGTGCCCGTGTCCCTGCCAGCGTGTGACGGCGGTGTACAGTGGTAGTGACAGCTGGCCGGATGGTGGTATCCTGTACGGAGCCCCGGGGTGTGACGCCGCTGACAGCCCCAGTAAAGAAGATGAATCTGGGGAGGCTCAGGAGGACTCTGGAGGGGTGAGGGGGTGGTGGCAGTGTGGACCAGAAGCCAAGGCATGGACCCCCGCCTCGTCCACACCCCTCCCCAGGCGGCGCGCTCACGTTACCCCCTCCGGGTGACATGAAGGATATGAGGCGTCTCCCCTGCAGCGCTGTGAGGCGTCACGGACAGGACAGGACAGGCAGGGTAGATGGATGAGGAATGTTACGGACGAGCATCATGCTTCCAGAATAATCCCTCCACCAGGAGAGACTCTGGCACACACACACATACGAAAGAATGAGCAGATGAGCTGTGGCGCTTGGATTCTGGCAGGTAGAAATATCAAGGACGGGATGAAATGACAGATCAATAAGAACATACCCATCCACCAGAATCGAGGTGAGGAGGGAGAGGCTGATGGTTTTGCTGCTGCGGGGGTGGTGTAAGAGGAGCAGAGTTGAACTGGCAGCTTGACGTAGCGGAGAGAGAGTGCATCTTTATCCCTTGAGAGTCAAGCAGGGTTTAAAGGCAGAAGCAAGTCACATTGAATGCTTTTGAATGCCCAAATACTATATTTGAATGCCACAAACACAGATAAAAAAGCCACATAAGGATAATTGGACAAAACGGGAAAAGTTTAAGCAAAAAAAAAGTGGTCAATTTCAGCCAAAATTGCTGCTGAACAAGTTTAAGAGCATCATTTTGTTTCTTTCAATGTATGTATACTGTAAAAAATGTCATTATATTCCAATAAATGTTGATTTAAAGGATCTGTATCATGCTATTTTAGCCATTCCAAAGTAAAGTATAGGCATATATATGATATATTGTACCTCTATCACTATGGAGTACTCATTTTTGAGAGAAATATAAGTATTTTTGGGGGGTATTTTCCCTACCCGGAAGACAAGACGCTTCGATTCAGTTAACTCCGCCCCTCTCTCTGCTCATTCCACATTTGCAGTATTATAAATATAAATATCACTGCAAAAAGTGAAGTTTCACATAATGCAGTTATAAGGAGTTGACATGTGCAACAGTTTCATAAATGGCTAACACACACGCTAACACACACGCCAACACACACGCTAACACACATGCTAACACGCGTTTTGATTGACTCACCGCTCAGTCTGGCCTCCCCATCAGGTTATGAGATCGCGTTGATTATAAAAGTGAATCCACTTTGATTCCGGCCAAGGTTCACCAAGCATCCATCAGGTTGGTTGATAAAGTCGCTGAATCCCAGAAAGAAATTCCAACTTGTGGCGAGTGCACTCTTCTTTAGGAAGGTTGAATAGTCCTGTTCCTCTCGTAGCCAAACGCGAACCCGTGACATTATCGTTGGGTAAGAAAAAAGAACAGGCGTGTCCAGAGTAGGTTAGAAAGAGCTCAGTCTTCAAAAACAACATTTCTGCTCGGATCCATGGATCCTCCAGCCGTGGGTGCGTTTGTTTAGCCTCGTGGGACAGCACAGACGCGTCGGAGATTTTTTTTTTTTTTTGTCTCTTACAACAAAAATAATGAAAAAGCTGTTTTATAAATTAAAATCAGGCCGTAAGGCATTACATTACAGACGTAGAGCACTTCTGTTCCTTTGTGACGACACAACTGAACAGCTCAGTGGTTTACCAGGAGAGGGCGGAGCAGCTGCTCAGAGAGCAGGATTCAGGAGGATTACTTAGAACTGCGTGAATGAAGCCAAAAACCACTCTGGGGTGTTTTTGAGAAGGAAATAGCAAAACAACATGGCTAAAAACTCAAACAAGTCGATTTTGCATGATATAGGACCTTTAATGCCAGTTTGAATCCAGTTTAATACTTTAATGACATTTAAGGCCTTGATTTTGGCAAAAATAATTGAATGACTTTAATGCTTTTCAATGGAGATTTTTGAAAATGTCAAATAGTCCATGAGTTATGGTTCACATTGGACTCTACAGAGTGTGATATGTATTTACTTGTAGTGACCCGACAGCTTGCTAACATGTTCCACAGCTCTTTTCTCTACATTTATATTATTTTTTAGCTAATGTTTGTTAGTAAATTCCATCCCAGACTCTGTTTCATGTCAGTATTTATGGAGAAATGGTGATTTTATTTAACCTCATGTCAATAAAGAAAACGTCCTGACTTCTTTGCCTGAAGGGGGCGCTATAGATTTCACATTTCACGGCTTGAGCTAAAGGTCATGCTAACGTTAGAGACTTGTTTTCAGCTTAGTGTGGTTTGTGTCCAGTTTATGTGCTTTGACTGTATGGGGAATATCTTTTCAAAGTCCTTCACTTGATCATTTCAGTACTCTAATTGCCTGCACTGCTGAGAAAATCTTCAGGTATTGGTAGTGAGTCGTTCCTCTGAGGTTGTGGTAGGACTGAGTTTGGAAAGAGCATATTTGAGATGGGCATCATGGAGTCCATGTATAATTCATGCTCAGCACACCAGCTTTGAAGTTTGTGGTGAATTTCTGAGCGCTCAGCCCTTTCACTCCGGACACTGATGCTGGACTTAGGACCAGGGAATCATTTCATCAGCGTGATAGTTTTGCTGACTAAAGTGAAATAAAAAGTAAATGGGGATACATTTGTGAGGAGTAAATCTTCCAAATTCACAAGTGTTTGCCAACTAATCAAAGATCCAAACTGTACAGATACAGGTTCTGACGTTCTGAAATCTGAGTGTGTGTTTGTTCGGAAGAGGAAATAATAGAAAACACTTTCCTTTGGTCAAAAGCAGAATTAATATCAAAGAGGGGCAAATAAGCTGCAACATTAGGATGGATTGAAAACTATGGCTGGACAATATATAATTGTGTGATATATTGCAGTTCTGATGTGAGAATCCAATTGCAATAGTGACACATTCTTCCTGTCCAGAGTGTACAATAGGACTCATCTAAAACATCACCAACATGTTATCTTATGTGACATTTGTCATATGGACAAAATCATACTCATATTTCAGAGTAAGGGCTGTGTGTCAGTGTTTCTCTTTATTGTTGTATGGACTCATTTAGCAGTGGAGCTGAGAATTGCGTTGTATGTGCGTGATGTTGGAAATGTTTTTGTGGTGTAAATGTGTTGTATAAAGTGGATTGGATTGTTAACACCGGCCTAAACAAAAGAGATAAGCGACCTTACTTTAAATGTGCCTTGGAACACTTCTTTTTAAAACATCTGTATCATAACAAGATGGTAATGAGGACTGTAATGCAGAAGCCTGCCTGATCTTTTGGAAGATGAGCGCTGTACGAGACACGCCCCCCTCCTGTGCGTCGAGGTTGCTGGTCGCACTCCCCGGTTGCCGTGGGTTACCCAGGACGAGAGGGGTGTGTCTGTGTGCGGCGGCGGCAGGGTCTCTCTTTGGGGAGCGCCCGTTTTATGCCCCGGCTCGGAGCGCATCCATTCAGGAAGGTCTGCTCCGATTTCTCCCGGGAGCTCATAAAAATGATTACTAAAAGATCATCAAAGGCGTGACCTGCTCTGCACACACGGGCGAGCGCTGCAGCGAGAAGCAGCTCCAGTCATTTAGCCAGGGGCTTTTATTTACCACAATGGAAAAAAGTGGTTTGAAATGAAGTAGACATCTAAAAATAAATAAACAAATAAAGTGGTAATATATTCCAAATAGGATGAAATAACAGACATGAATGAGAGATGTTGATGGCTGCTCGGTCTCCGGTCGGTTGGTGCTTGTTAAAAGAATAAAGCCCAGAGTGGTTGACAGTTTTAGATCATGTTGGGGAGAATCCACTGGAGCAAACAACAGAGCTGTGGTTGACTGCTCCCTTTCCCCCCGCCTCAGTTTACATCATCCTCCTCCTCTTCCTCCTCCTCACTGTGGATGAGACCCATGCAGCTGATGAGGTCAGGCTGTTACAGAAGCCATGGGAAGAAGAGTTATTTATCTCTTTGTAGCAAGATCTATTTTGTTTTCATCTTCTTTTTTTTTCTTTTCTTTTTTACACAATTCAAATATGTGTACAACTAAAAATATATTAATTGAACAGACACATGTGTCTCTGCCATTCCTCACTTCCGAAATACATGCTATAGGTCGATGTTGAGTTGCACAAGCACAGGAGACAGTTGGGAGTAGCATTTTAAGCCCCTTTAAACACCACAGCAAGAGGCAGTAACTGTAGTATTACAACTCTCATGTGGTTTTAGTCCTATTGGCGTCTAAAGGCCTTCCCAGTTTATTGCTATGAAGGCCTGAGTCGCACCCAGAGCACATGACTACTTACTATGCGTAAACATAAGCACGTACTTTAGCTCTGATTGCTCTGATTCTACCACAGTCTGACTCTGATCTAACAGTGACATGGGAGCTGTAGTGGTCATTCTTTCCTTAAAGGCACTATCCCTCCTTTTTTACTTTTTTAGTCCAAATGTGACAAATAGGTATGTTTACCATCACAGCCGTCCTTTAGAGTCAATATGTGACGAAAAGGAAAGAAAAGACTATTTGGGTTGACCATACACAACATCAACAAATCATAACACAATGCAAACTTCACGCATCAAGCTCATTTTTTCACAAATGACTACTTTTGCAACATACCTTTATGGAGCAAAAAGAATGTTTCCCTACAAAAAGAAACAAAGGTAAGGTCAGGTATAGGTCCTTTAATAATGATGTTTTTAGCGACGCAGAGCCTCCTCAGTGAGTGTAGAAGATGCTGTTGTTGATGTTAGCACTAGCCGCGTTAGCATAACGAGTGCGTAGCCTTATTTATTTATTTATGATGAACCAAGGTCATAGCTGTACTACAGAGATGGTTTGGACGTGCTGCATGACCCAATATGATAGACACTAGGATTAGAAATGTTGTGTCTAGGGTCTGACTAAATGATCCTTAAAAGTTATACTATAACACAAGTAGACACAATAAACATTACTAAGAAATGACTGTGTAGGCTCTCAGTCGTACAGGAGTTGTCCATCTTCAATGAAGTTTCTTGAGTCATCTTCTGTACTTTTCTGTAGTTGAAGTGTAGAACGTTTCACCTCGTCATCCAAAAGAATTCGTCAGCAACACTAAAGTTTACGCTCAGCCCACAGACTAGATTTAGACCACTGGGAGGAGTTTAGCTTGGCTAAGACCCTCCCCTCTATTAACGGCTACTCTCACCTGCGGGAGAAATCTCCTTCGCCGCAACATTGATTCAGAAGAGAGAAATTGAACTGTTTGATTTTTATGTGTTATAAGATTTGAAATAAAAATCATTATGGGGTGACACGATAGTACAGCAGTTAGCGCTCGTGCTTCACAGCTAGAAGGTCCAGGTTCGATTCCCACCTGGACGGGCCTTTCTGTGTGGAGTTTGCATGTTCTCCCCGTGTCTGCGTAGGTTTCCTCTGGGTACTAAGGTTTCCCCTACCATTAAAAAACATGTACAATAGGCCAGGATGAGAGTGTGCATGGGGGACGACGGACGGAAATTAGCCCAAGGCTACAATCTGGTGTGTTCATTAACTTGCACTTTCCCTACCAAATAAACCACTAAATAAAATAAATAAATAAATCAAATTAATTTCACAGAGGCCATTTTAAACACATTCAGCAACAAAAACAAAGCAAAATGTGCAGTACTACATGTGCACTTCAGAACATGTTTGAAGATCTAAAGTCCAGGGTTAGCAGCTTTTGCGCAACCATAATAGCAAGCATTCAAATTGTAATTCCAATTTGATTGTGTTTGATATTGTAGCAATTAGACGCTACAATGGTTATTGTAGATGGGGGAAGAAGCCCAGGGAAGACTGGAACATCCCATAACCCCCCGTGGAGTGTGCCTGATTATAATGATCACACAAGGGTCGACAAAAGACTGAGGAGAGAGAGGCAGCCAAAGGCAGTTTGAGTTGGATACAGCGATGGGGAAGAGTCCATATCCCAGGATAGATCTTCTGTTGCAGAGGGTTCTTTTCATTTAGTCCAAAACCATGTCATCAGTAAAGACGTGGCTCCAGTTAGCTCTGATTTTGTATGCTTTTGAAGAAGCCAGATGTGATGAGAGGACTGTTTCTTCTTACCACTTGATGGAAGCAGCATTTATGCCTTTCCAGATTGATGATGTTTAGTACTTTAGTAGCCACTGTAGTACATTAGGATACGTGTTGTTTCCTTTCGATATATCCTGCAATCTCTTCAACTTTGAAAACCGTCATGATAATGGCTCAAAATCTAAAGCAGGTCACGCAACAACCTAGATGTGATTGCAGGATTTGTTGTGTCCTTGGGCAAGACACTTCACCCACTGTCTGTACAAATGTAGTGCTGTCGAAAGCGCAGACTGGCAGCTTTGATTCTGTCAGCCTAAGCCAGGGCCACTGTGGATACAATTCTAGATTACCACCACTGAGATTAAATTATGAACACACTTCAAACACTACAATCGTATTCACTGCCTCTGTAAAATGTTGCTTGTCCACATTTCCAATATACCTACCAGCCAGAAACCCCTCCAAATATTTACTCCCGTCTGCAGTTTCCAACACGGAGGTTCAGCACAATCTCCAGCCGCTCTTTGGCAACACGATCCGGCCTGCACGTTTGAATCCTTTTTTTCCACATCAGCGGCTAAGTACCTGCGCTGAGGAAAGGACACAGACCCACTCCCCCTCCTTTACCCGCTCATCCTATACCGGCCAACTCTGTACACATCTGCTGCGAAGAGCCCGGCCCAGATGGAGGCTCCAAGTTTAAGTGATTAGAAGGCCCTCCATTGGAATACAAATTGGATTAGAAGAAATGAGGGTGGCATGAATTGAATGGCGTCTGTGCGTGGGCAGTGGTTGGCCTCCGGATGTGGGGGGGTTGGATTGGGGGGGGGGGCAGATGTTTGTTGAAGATACGGATAAAGCCGGTCGCAGTAGACGTCCCGTTATCTGGCTCTCCATCCGTCAATGTCACCGCGTTAATTGCCGCTCCATTTATTAAGTCCAGTCTTTGAGAACAGCCCCGCTCCCCTGCGCACTGGTGACTGACACAGGGGCGGCGCTGGGGGGCGACGGGAAATTGCGGCGTTTGAGATGCCATTTGGAGAAAGAAAAATGAATTAGATGAATTAAATACCTGCAGCTTTTAAGTTACTCTTTGAGTGGACTGCTTGACTTTCTGGGAGTGGGACCTCAGTGGCTTAAAATTCACCAAGGCTTTAAATGTCATTGATAAGCATTTCATTGAAAATAAGGATACTGAACTTTATTTATACTGAAAATAGTTTTGCTGACATTTTCTGTTGAGCATACGTGTTTTTCACAATTTTCACAATTCAGTATCCAACTGGGCTAGTATTTATCAAAAAAAACAACAACAACCAATATACCTGTTTGGATTTATGTCATTACACCTATAGTATTTGGGCATCAAAATTAAAGCATCCTATTTCCTGTCATTTCCACCTGCATTGACTACACTTGGCCAAACATTAAACATCTAAATAAACGTCCTTTTCCAAATGTTTTATTTCAAAGACCCACTGCATGAACGGCACGGTCTGTGTGCAGCTGAGCAACAGGAGCACGTTTGATACCGCTGACATATTGACAATTTAGTTTCTCTATAAAGTAATAGCATAACTTGGAATGTTCTGCAGTGTGGCTTTAATAACAATCAATAAATGTTTTTGTTGTTGGTGTCATGAAGTAACAAGGTCATAAATTAGCATCGGCACAGTAAACCCTTTTATTAACAATTTATTTCATGTTCTATCTATAACAATGATTGGCAGTTTTCACATATTTTTATAACATTTATTTCGACAAGTTATTGTTTTATTGACGACGGGAGAATGTTTTTATTGATTTGTGTTTTTACAGCTTTTATTGTGCAGCACTTTTATAAAATGAACTCGTTGCCCGATGTGGCTCCGCTGACCTAAAGTTGAAAGCCCTTCATGATCCAGTTCCAGAATAATTGATTATGATGATGTTAAATCTTCATGGATCAAAGAATTTCTACTTTTAATTCTGTTTGAACTTTCACCTAATGACTGTTTGTCGGCATCTGTGCACAGCCATGTACCACCCCTGAGTCACACTAATGAAGGAGCTAGCCTTGTTCCAAAAATTTTTGCTGTTTTTCAAAACAATCTAACATTATACAGTATTTTAATTCTTATATTTCATCAAATTACTGTCAGCCTTTAGCTTTACTACAAACTTGCCGACCTTTGTAAACACAAACATCTCCTCAGCTGAAGTATTCACATCCTACTTCATGCTGCGAATGTGAACACGCAGTAATCCTCCAGTTATTCACTGTCCATCACGGAACCTTTATAAAACAAGTTAATTGAACATGAATTAGGACAGGAAGTAGCCCACTGGCGCTCACAACTTCAAGCTAGCGGAAGTAGCGTAGCCACATGGTGCAGTGAGCCTGGTGGAATTGGCTTCTGAACGACGGCCGTCAGTAGTTACCAGTAGTAATGACGAAGGGCAGTCTTCCTCTTAAATTGCAGAGTCTAAAAAAGGCCGGCTAATATTGGCAGCACCAGGGGGTAACAACATTTGACTCTCAGCCGGCACTCTCCCCGCTCCACTTGTCCACAGCACATACATCACCGGCCTGCGCGGCTCCTGTCGGCGTGCCTCACTCCCCGACTGCACCCGCGGGTCCAATTACCCACAAGCCCCTGCCCACAGGTTGCGCTGCGGCAGATGGCGCCTTCTGACGAGCCTCAAATTGTGATTAAACGCTCCAGCCTATGTTTATTTTATTGGCGTTAATGCGCAACAAGGTTTCTCCCGCGCTCGGCCCACAGTGATGTGATCAGGGGGGAATGTGTGGGAGCAACCGGAAATTCAATCTAAGGAAACCAAATGAAAAATTAAATCATGTTGTGAAAGTGTGGAAAAAACACTTTAAACCTTAAAATATGACCCTCTTTCATTGTTCGAAAATAATACAAAGGTCAGGAACAAGGGCTTTGAATTGGTGGAACCAATGTATATTTCTTGTTATAGTTTTAGGAGTATTGTGAGAGCTAGAAACTTGTTTAGCAACAACACCTTTAACCCATCACATCATTTACTGTAGTACAACAGCTTTAAAGAGCGGGTCTTATGCTTTTTGCAGGTGTTTGGTAATAATCTCAAACACATCTTACACATTGTTGTTTAGAAAATGCCATATTGATCTTAAACAGCTGAAACAAAAATGTCCAGTAGTTCATGCAGGAAGTGGCAAGTCATGTTTGCCATGTTAATATCCAAAATACTAGATTATTTAATGCCACAAAGTCAGAGTCCGCCCTGTGGACCTGGTTTCTTTGTTTAGTCCTAGTGTGGACCTGGTTTAGTCCCATCGGTTTGAATTGTTGCAGATTAAACCTTGTTAGCGTTGTAGCTACTGTTTGGATTTGGTTTATTTGCTGATGTATGAATACTACATTTTCCCCTTAAATATTAGGCCTAAATTAGTTGTTGAGTTTTAACATTTTGATTTTAAGTATGAGTCAGAAGTCCAAATAAATCCTGTTTGCACAAAAGGCAGTGTAAGGCACAGTGTTGGTACAGACGCAGGTCCATGATAATGAATGGCAAATATCATGAGCATCTCCATCAGCCTCCACTGCTACAAACATGTTTTAAAGCTTAGCAGTTCATATTCCTCTCATGCACTGATACTCATGGAATGTTATAAACAATGTAAAACATATATTTTCCAGTGGAGGAAATCCTTGACCAAATATTTGTGGATGAAAGAAACTATGCTCTGAATGTGATTAGCATTGACACACTGGCTAGCCGGTGGTCCATCCGGCAGAGCATGATTAGGATGAGGCCTCAGACAGCCGACTATTGACCTGCTCCGGGACGGCCTGTCCTCTCCTCTTCCTCATTGGGCCTAATTCTCTCCATTTCCCGCTCATTGATTAGTGATCACGACCTGGTGTCTTCCTCGGAGCAAAGGGGGCGGGATGGTGGGGGGGGGGGGGGACAGGCAGGGGCTCTCCCCAGGCCGAGAGACAATCTGAGCTAATCTGACAGTGGCACTATTGACAGAGGGAACAGATCCAGCCACATTCTGGAAGCAGGGGAACGTCATCTTCGAGACCAATACAGAATGTTGCAGTGAGAAAGGATACTATAAAATGTTCCTCAAGAAAATATAGCTGGAGCTTGGGAGCCTCTCCTTATGTTATTTTGGTTCATTTTCTCTTTGCACACCAAATGATTGAGTTAGGAAGATATTTTTATTAATTTTCTTACTTTATGTTAACTTCTCATTCCTCTAGGTCAGGAATTCTCAAACCTTTCAGGCAAGGACCCCTAAAATGAGCATGCAAAACATTCTGGACCCCCACTGTAAAAAGTAATCGGTAATATAGACAACATCAAGGAAAACAACATTCACACTGAAGTGTAGTAATGTGTATTAACAAGTCACAAATCTATGCTCTTTTGATTGAGAAGTATCTATAATATCCTGAAATCATCACAGTCACCAAAAACTGTTCTCTGTCAGAGGGGTTAAACATTGGCATCTGTCCAAACCAAAGTAGTCCAGTTATGTTGTTTTTACAAGGTTGACCTTCTTTGCCTTAAAAACCACAGCTGCTTTAGTCGTATAGTACAGAAAAAACAAACACTTACTGAAGAACTTCTTGAGAGTCATGTTTTTTTGAGAAACGAGGTCAGCTGGTGATGTGTGTAGACTGTAATGTTGGAGACCTCTGCATCTTTTGGCTTGGACATGATGTGGTTGCGAGACTGGAACTTGCCAGGGTCCTGGTTTAGCTTGCTTTGGGGCGACAGTGGCTTCTTGCTTAGCCTTTTCCTGGTTTCCTGTTTCCTGTTGGTCGGTTTGATAAAAAAAGTGAAAATATACCTGTGTTCTTTCCTAAACCACTCTCCCCTCTTTTCTCCACGCAGGATCCCGCATGCGTCAGGAGGACTTCCCCCCGCGGATCATCGAGCACCCGTCTGACCTGATCGTGTCCAAGGGAGAGCCGGCCACTCTGAACTGCAAGGCGGAGGGCCGGCCCACCCCCACCGTGGAATGGTACAAGAACGGGGAGCGCGTGGAGACGGACAAGGACGACCAGCGCTCCCACCGCATGCTGCTGCAGGGCGGCTCGCTCTTCTTCCTCCGGATAGTCCACGGGCGCAGGAGCAAACCCGACGAGGGCTCGTACGTGTGCGTGGCCCGCAACTACCTGGGCGAGGCGGTCAGCCGGAACGCGTCTCTGGAAGTAGCATGTGAGTGACCAGTTTCTGATTTAAGCTGTTGTTGAAGCTGTGTTTGGGTTTCATGCATTGCAAGTGGGTGTTTTTATACTCGCTACTGCCACCTCAGGTCTTACGCGTAACTGCAGTCTCTATATTAAGCTCCTGCATGACGGCACTTCGGACCCAAAGTAATAACGTTTTGAGTGACAGTGCAGGCTTTTAGAGGCAGTTGTGGTGAACAGGTCTGGGCTCATTCTACACCACATCGCCTGAGCAAGTAGGGGGTATAAAATACATAATTTTAACATTTTAAAACTCTGTCTAGTCCCTTTAAGTTAGTATTTTGTAGTACAGATTTAAATAGCGTTAAGTGGACTATAGGTTGATTGAGTTGAGGACATTTTGCTCCTATCTTCAGAAGTTTCTTCTCGCTCTGCGACTCTGGGCTGCCATAACCACGCTTACCTCTTGTGGTAGCCCAGACTTACAGATTTCACAAAGTCTTGAGCTGTCTTTGCACTTTGGCAGATGAGTCACTTTGTCTCGTTAGAATGTCGATGGCTTGACTTAACTGTGGCACTGTTTATTGCATACAAAGTGGAATAACAAATATAAAGTAGTGAATTTATAGTCTCAGTGTCATGCTTCAATTGAACGCCTTCCCCTAGTCAAATCTTTAAGGTGAAAGATGTGGAAAATATAATGGAGGATCCCATGTAAAACATCATTATAAATTATTGATTCGTATGTGTATATGTATGTGTATGTGTGTGTGTGTTTGATGTGAAGGTGGGTTTTCGTTAGGTCGAAATGAGTTTGGTAGTTGCCCAGTTGAGGTTGTAGAAGTGGAGTGGCTTAAATTTGGAAATAATTTTGTTTCAAAGAAGGTTGGATATTTGTCTATAATGTGATGAGACCAAGTTTCTAATTCCTGGTATTATCTTTCTTATTTCTTTCCCTTTTTAACGTAATCTTTTCTTGAATCCCCGAATCCAAAATACTTCTTCTTTAGGACCTGCTTCATTCTAAGAAATGTGGTGCAAAATACCCTGAGATGATGAGGATTCTTAAATAGGATTATGTTTTATGTTTTCAAACATTAGACACATTTATTGATTAGAAAATTCATCTTTGGTTATAGATTATTTTGGGATGGTTTTCTGAACGAGTCGGACCCAGAGAAGTTGCATTTACTTTTTGGGCACTCGCTGTCATCTTTGTGAACGTTCTAAAACAGCATGGCCCGCTCTGGTCGATGACATGAACAGAGCGTGTCGCAGACGGGGGTCCTCTCAGGTGAAGGGGGGTGAGCGACAGGCGCAGATCAAAGCCCTGACGGATGGACAGCAGACCGGTCTCTGTCAGCCCGCTCTGAGCCGGGATTACGTTACCTTTGAAGACGAGCCCAGAGACTGCGTTTCCCATGGTGCCGCGCTTCATCACATTTCAGAGCGGCCCACGGGGAGGAGCCCGTCCCATCTGAGGACAGAAGGCCAACAGGGACAGGTGTTGCGGAGGTGGAGGGGCATTGTTTTGTTGAATGCACTTGGAAAAGAAAAGCTACAGTATAACCTGCTAAATGTGTCGTAAAAGTTATGGAACTTTCCAGATAATGCTGTCCTTTCACACAGGCTTTTTTGAAAACATGAAACCATGGAGTCATGTTTAGTATCAGAGCTACTAACCCTGTACTTGTTTCAGGCCGTGACTTCCCAAAATAACACTGGGACCACTTAATCAAAAGTAATGGCTGGTGCTTATGAAGAGTCAAGCTGGACAATATATAAAAAAAATCTGGTTTGAAATATATCTAGCCATTACTTCATTATTTGAGCGCAGTTCACAAATATAGGCTGTTTTCAGTTCAGAATTGAATATGTGGTCAAGAAATTTCGGTTTTGAATCTTAGGCCTCCCCAGCTATACGCCAAGAGGGGTTCAGAGCCTCATTTTGGGAACCACTGGTTAAGACCCCTATGAAATGCAGTATATAGTAGAAGCAGGTTTAGATTTCAGTCTTTTCTCTTTGCTCCTGGATGTGTTTAAATAGACTCTACTGACTGATCCTGAAAATATACTGTATCTCTTCAATGTGCATAATAGATATAAAATCCTTTGGGTGGACATTATTTTGGAAAACATACTCTTCTGTCATAAACACAGGGTTTCTGCGGGGCATTAAAAAGCATTAAAAGCCATTATATCATTAAATAGGATTCAAACTGGCATTAAATCAGAATTGATTGGGAAATCATGCGAATCTGTTCAACATTCATTACCACATAAGTTCATCAAAGTTACCAAATGTGTGGTCTAACATTCAGCTGCAGTTTTGGCTGAAATTGACCACATTTTTTATTAAAAAGTTGCTCATTTTGTCCAATTGTCTTTCCGCTGATGAAATGTTTGCAAGTCTTAAGAAATGAAATATGTGCACATTTTATTTTTCTGTGTTTGTGGCATTCAAATGTAGAATTTGGTCAGTATGTTGAAGTAATTTCCGATATGGCAGTGTAATACTGTGAAAATGATATTATTGTGATATTTTACCTAACATTTCAACACGACATGTTGCATTCTATCATGACAAGCAAGTTTTGAGTGAGCAAGTCATCAAAAAACACAACATCAGTCATGTTTAACCAAAACTGAACTTTTACACATTTTTAAGTTCTGTTCATTGTTTGTTTTTGGCTGAGTTTGCAAAGAATGTGTGGATCTCAGTCAGATGAAGACTTTAGTGATCTTGCGATACAGATGTTTCCGATATCACCTAATATCGTGATATGATTTTTTTGCCTTAGTATTTGGGCATTAAAAAGGCTGAACTTGGACTTGCTTCAGCCTGTATAAACCCTGTTTAGGTCAGTTTCCTGTTCCCTGGTTTCCTTTCTCCTGGCCTTCGTTAGCATAGCCATATGGGCGCTCATTAGCTTAGCTCAGCAGGTTAGCGTGTCCTTCTCAGAGGTATGCTTCATTACAGGTGGTAGCCCTGGCTTTAATCCTCGGGACTTCCCGTGCCGGGGGCTGGCTGCTCTCCTGTGATCCGGGCTCAGGGGGGGGGGTGCTCCCTTCACCCCCGGGTGCTAACGGCGTGACAGCAGCTTGATCTATCGATCTGTAGAAGCGCTCTCCCTCTCCCAGTTAAAATGGAGAAGCATGAAATATTAATGGAGTCAAAGGATGATTATATTTTCCCAGGGCGTTTTTGGTCATTTCCGCTCGCTCTTCATACAGGCGGTGCTGTTGGAACGGCTTAGAGGGCGAGGGCTCAGGAGGCAGGCAAACAGCAGGAGCAGCAAACATGGTTATTCTGCATCGTCTCATTGTTTAGGCTATTACTGACTTCATGTGATTTCAAATGGCGGAATATTACCATTTGAATGATTTGTGACTACACAACAAAGACATTCAAATACTCATTGAGTATATTAAGTCTGGGGCTGGGGACTTTAATGGTACTTGGTTTTTCATACCTGAACAATACTTTTTCTGATACCTATACGAAAATATTTGTCAACTAGAACAAGAAAACAGAACAATAATGTGTGGAAGATCCAATGTCAAGAGACGTGTGAAAAACTGAGACTAATTTGGGGGGAAATTGGGAGAAATTGTGGCAAAATTAAGGAATAATTGTGTTTAAAAAAAAAGGGGGGGATGAGGGGAAAAATGGGAGCAATACGGAAAATATTTGGTACAAAATTGGTACAAAAAAAAAAAAGGAGAAAAATCATTTACTAATCATTTGCTAAAACAACCAAGTCACTTCCTTTAATGCTGTCCCTGGATCAGCAGCATTTTCTACATATATTTTTTAAGTAAGTATTTTTCCGGTACTTTCGGTGCTTTCGATACTTTAATTTTTTTGATACCAGTACGTAGTACCTAAACTTTTTTTCTGATACCAGACCAGTACCGTTTAATGGTACACAGCCCTAATCAAGTCTTCTAAAACACATTTACAAGTTGTTCCTATTTTCAAACATATACTTATTATTGTGTGAGTGACAGTTATTCCGTTCCCTCTTGTTCTTGGTTTGAAAGAGTTTGAGCGTTGGTGAACCTGAAACAGAGCGTAGTAGCCTGATCTAATATAATGTAATCATGATGCTCTGCTTCCTGGCAGCTGTGAAATGTGCTTATGAACTCATTCTTACAAATATTCAGGATGTTAAGTGTGTATTAGGAGAGTCAGAGCCACAGATCACTTTAGACCAAATGCGTGTTTTATTGGCAATAGGATAAAATGTTTGTGGAGCATTTTTTATATGAACTGGAGACGGGATATCTGTTGTTTGCATAGGATTTTAGAATGAACAATTAACACAGCCTTATATACTAACAAATGGGAAAACAGAATGAGTTTTATAGTTTCTCACATCAGAATGCACTCCAGGGCTTTTATTGGCAGCTCGGTCCCTCGGAGGAGAAGGGAGTATATAGCATTCATATATTTAAGACTTGTTGAAATTTTAATGACGGCGTGTGGAGAGGGGGACAGGGTATTGAGTGGACTGTCCAGGAGCGCCGTGATGGATCGGGACACGTCCGATTGGAAGTGCGCCCCAGGCGGACCACTGTCCCGCTCTGTCTGTGCAGCGCTGTTCGTTTAAGGCGCAGGAAAGACGAAAGCGGGGAAAGCCGGCCTCCTCTGCTCTTTGTTCTTCATGGACATCCACTTTTAGTTCGTTCTGTTAATGACACAACACAAATGCAACCCCATCGATCTGTTTCCTGTGTTTTTAAGCCTTCACCTGTTTGGCCCGGCCCACGGTCCCTCGAGGGGGGTGGGGTTGTCGGTTCTGATCCCCGCGCCTGGCCCCTCCGCCGTGATTAGCTTTATCAGCCCCTGACACCCCTCTGTATCGCACCAGCGGAACACTACTTAACCTTAAACCCGTGTCTGAGCATTCCGCTTGGCTTTGTTTATGCCCGAGCTCCTATCTCCCACCCCCCCTCTCCTGGACGACACCTTGCACCCTGCACCCTCCTCCCTCCTCCCCCCTCCCACTCACAGAGAGTGCTGGAGCTAGGGCCCTATGCTGGGATAATTGAAATTGCGGCTCCAAAACAGATTGAGGCGAGTGTCCGGTTGAATGGTGCGCCGCTGTGAGGAGCGAGGGCCACAAGAGAGAAGGATAGAGAGAGGAAAGAAGGGAAGAGATGTGGAGAGAGGGAGGAAGAGTGGGGCAGAGAGAGAGGAACAGAGGGGAGGTAAGGAGGAGCTGAGCCACAAAATGTGCAATCTGTTGTTTGACCTGTGTAGAAAAGGTGGATATACGTCTCCACGGTTACCGCAGGTGAAACCTCACATTGAAGCAAAGTCTGAAATACAAATACAGAAATTGCACGGGGGAAAGGTGCAATTAGGTCGTCCTGTGATGTTTATGTGGCATTTAATAATAATAATAATTGTTTTTCAATTGGAAAAGAACCCTTTGTTTGAGAATCTCCTACAGACGTGTCATTTGTAAGCTTGACTTGAAAACAAAGTGGGCTAATACAAGGGAAATGATATTTAAGTCACTGTATTGACAATCGTATTGGTGACAAGATCCATTTGTTATGTTTAAATACTGACGTTGCCTAAAAACTCTGAGGATGTCAGTCATTTTCACTTTGCACCTGAGGTCATTCTTCTGACAGACGATGGAGGGAAGGGGAAGAGAGGAAATAGAGAGACAGTAAACGGGGGATGGTGGAGGTAAAGAGACAGAGAGGGGTGGATGTCCTCTGCATTATTTATGGCTCCCAGGCCGAGGGACTGGGGCCTCTTCCGTTGAGTGGCTGCAGATAAAAACAAATTTAACGCCGGTTGAGCGAGCATGAATTTCTGTGCTTTTCAGATATTCACTTAAGGAAGCAGCAGTGGTGCAGTGGGTTGAGCCGTTGCCCATAATCCATTGGCTTGCTGTCCAAACGTACCCCATGTTGTTAGGCCCGAGCGCCATCAGGGCTGGCGAAGGGGCTCTTGTAATCGTATAGACTCCCCCAAAGTGTGCGGAGCGCACAAAACGAGCGCAAAGCGCTCGCCTCCTCTCAAACATGCACTAACGCACTCCTCTCCTCGTGCACGTTGCGTGCACGTGCACATGTATCAGAAAACAAACATTGTAATTGGACGGTGCGCGGAGCGAAGCGGAGCGCACTCTCCCAAAGTGCGAACAAAACGCACAAAACGAGCGCGAAGCGCTCCCCTCCTCTCAAACACTCACTAACACACTCCTCTTGTCGTGCACGTCCCGTGCACATACATATATAATGCAAAAATCAACATTGTAATTGTACAGAGCCCATAAAAGTCAATGGGCGACTGAGAGCCCTGGGTCACTGACGGGCACTGACGGGCACTTCGTGCACTTCGCACTTCGTGCCCGTCAGTGACCCAGGACCTCTACCATGAGGTAGGAATGCGCGAGCGCTTTCCGAAAATATATAGTTTATGGTACTCGCGTAAGCGGGAACATTGTTTTCGTATGGGAATATTATTCTTTCTTTCTTTCTTTCGCACCGTCATGTAGTCACCCAGTGAACATCGACGAAAAGTCACAGATTTTGGCCCAAAATTCAAACCTGATCCGACGCAACTTTTGACTATTTCCAAATTTTGAATTTGAAAATAGTGGCGCGATAGCGCCACCTCAGTTTTTTTTTAACATTGCGAGATAGGACTTGGCCAAAAATGAAGTTTGTCGTAGAATCATAAAAATCGGTACAGACGTGCATCATGACAAGTTAAGCAAAAAATATTATTACGGCAACACCGTCCGCCATATTGGGTGTCGGCCATTTTGGATGAAACCCCGCGAAGCGGGAATCCGCCTTTATTTTTCACTTTGTACAAAATCTATCTCCTCCTAGAGCGTTTATCGGAATGACCTAATTTTGGGTGGAAAATAATCTTGAGAAGTAGAACTTTAAAAGTTATCCAAATTACTTTTCTAAGTTTTACGGTTTTTATGCGGCGAAGCCGCAAACTGTACGAAGAATTTTGAGATTTTTCGCAAACAAAAAATGGCTCCTATTCGCACATATGAAGCCCGATTTCGCTCATTTTGTTATCAGTTGTTAAAGTCTCAGTCCTAAACATTTTCATTTGGCAAAATTCAAATTGGGTGCGATAGCGCCCCCTACAGGAATTATATGGAGAGTACAAATTTTAGTTTTACGAAAATTAAAATAATTTGGCACAAAATTCTATTTGGTCGTTCCGATCAGAAAAGTCAATCACACCCATGCCATATTTTTCACGGTGTTGCCATAGTGATGACCAGAACGTCCCATTTTATTCTGATGGAAAAATGTTAAACTCTATAATTCAGCGAGTAGTGAGGAACCAAAGGTTTTCCAAAGTACTTGGATAACCTTTGTGGATGATCTGCAGCCCTAAGTAAAATGTAAAAATATGCTTCAGTTTGCAGATATAGTGTGATACAAATTCATACTAATTTTTCTCTGTATAATGTCAAAATTGAGCACGGAGTGCGCGTTAGCGCATTCCAATAATCCTAAAACTAAGACCCTTGGGAAAAATTAAAAACAAACATAAAGGCAGTAGCTATACCATAATTTTAGATTGAGGGAGACAAAAGGGCGCGAAGCGCCCCCTTACTTTAGGCAGGGCGGTCGGCGAGGGCCGATAATCGCCGCTTGCGGCTATATTTGTTGTTGTTGTTGTGTCCCCTGGCAAGACACTTCTACCTGCTGTACCTGCTCCAGTCACTGCATGAAGAAGAATAGGCGATCGCAGCACAGGCGATTTGAGCACTGACAACACAACAATATATTGGATCGGATCACTTAATATAATTACTTAATGCATCACAAGACGTATCAGATCGTGACCAAAGTGTATGGTTCCAGCCCTGGTTATTATGTATACTTTTTAGATTTGAACTGGAGTCAAAATAAAATTAAAATAGTGTTTTGTCACCGTGATCTTTGTGTGACTTCAGTCGGTGAATCTAAAGTTGGCGTAAAGTCATAAAAATACTAGAATGATCTTTGATCTCTGAAAGTTTGACTTAAAGGCACAGCGCGTAACATTCTGGATCCTACCATTGCCAACATGCTCCAGGACATGCTATCTCGGCAGCTTGTATTTGATTCTGGTTCTTGGGTGAAATGTTACGTGGTGTGGCTTTACATAAATTCGTTGCTCCTGTTTTACTTTACAGAGAATGGAGTACTTCATAAGCCCAAAAGAAGCCACTCATCTCTCAGGGCGAGGCTTTGATGAGGGGAAAAGATTATATTATAAATAGGGCCTGACCAATGGCCGCTGGCTGCTCTGCTTTGCAACGATGACATTGCTGTAGTACCTCCATATAGCCGCTAGGCCCCCATTGGAATCCATTTTACTTTAGACACGTTAAAAACTACTTTAATGCCCGGTGCCTAATTTTTTGGAACTGTCTAGAGCTAGATATTCCTCCTGTGATTACGCTGGGTTAGACACAATCAGAGGCACCGGGCTGGTTATGGTAGGATACATTTTAGAAATCTCCTACTTAACGGGGGTCTGACTGTTAGCATTGGAGCTGCACGAGCTACACGTCACGCAAGGGCGGAGTCTACAGTGAAGATCCCGCCCTTATGACCTTATTAGGAACATGCTTCGTCAGAGCTGGGGAGGAGGAGTCTGTAAATCCGCCATGATTTCCCCCTCGAACGTGGTCATTGTGGTAAACGGGGAGGAGGGAGTATTAACGGTCTATTAATAATATGTCTATGGGCCCAACCGATATATCGGGCCGGGACTGAAAGTGACCGAAAGTGATAGAGACTTCCCGTTTTCAACACCAGAAAGAGCTCAGTCAGAGCTTTAAAACGAGTCCTCCCACAACTTGCTAGGCCTCAGAGGAATGGAGAAACAGTGAAAAGAAGCAGTGAAAATTGTTTGTACACCTATTTTACATATTTTAGTTTATAAACTTTTGCGTATAATTTCGGAGCCATAAGAGATTGTTTAGTTTAGTTAAGTTTATTGAAAGGACAGTGTGTAGTTACATTAAAAAGATGGCTGCACCAGATTTAGCACTATGCTAATTTCCATCTGTAATCCCCACATGGGTCGACCGATATTTCTATATCACTGGCCTTTCTAAACGAGCTGTTAGAGCTGCAGAACATCCAGAACGCTGCTGCTCGAGTCCTGACAAGAACCAGGAAATACGACCACATTAGTCCAGTGCTCCGGTCTCTGCACTGGCTTCCTGTCACTCAGAGAATAGAATTTAAAACAGCTCTGCTTGTTACAAGTCTTTTCATGGTTTAGCACCAAAGTCCATCTCTGACATGTTAGAGCCGTATGAACCATCTCGGGCCCTGAGAACTTCAGGGAGGGGTCTCCTGGTGGTTCCCAGAGTCAATAATAAACACGGTGAGGCTGCGTTTCAGTTTCATGCAGCTAAAATCTGGAACAGTCTTCATGAGGATGTGAGACAGGCCTCAACTTTGACAATGTTCAAATCCAGGCTGAAAACAGCTCTTTTTACCCGTGCATATGAAAACTGAAAGTATTTTATCTGCACTCTTGCCTTTTACTGTAACTGATTAACTTTATGTTGATGTTTTATTGATTGATTTGATCTGTTTTCTTGTAATTTTATGCAACTGTGAAGTAAATAGCTTCACTTTAGGCTATTTGAGAGATTTAAAAACACAACAACATCAAATTAAATGACTTAAAATATCGGCCTTTATATCGGCTATCGGTCATTCCAACCCCCTTCATATCGGTATCGGACGCCGAAAATCCATATCAGTTGGGCCCTAATTCTAAAACCTTTTAGTTGTAAAGCTGCAGTGAGTAGATTTAGCTGCAAGTTTACCCAGCGTGCGTCATATTAGAAACGTCTCCGTCCATAATGGAGCAGTTTCTTTGGCCTGATCTCCTTTCCACTCCACGGATCTCCAGTTAATGATAAGATTACCAAAGCGTCGAGCGCTTCCCACTTGACCACATCAGGCTAACAACCCCTTAAGCCCGCCGCCTTCTGACGCCGGTCCACTTCCCCGCGACGTTACAAATTCCACGGGATGCGCTCCTCGGCCCCGCTCTTTTTTCCCCCCTCTTCTTCTTCCTTCTTTCCGTGAATAAACTAGGTCAATGAGCAGTTCCCATAAATCATGTTGAAGCCCTGTGACAGAAGCGCTAGCTGCAGCCACCGCGCGCTGGATAAATTGCTTGCGCGGCGCATATCCGTGTATTTGCAAGTGTGACAAGGCGCACCTGGGGCGACGAGATCCGCGCAGAGAGAAAAAAAGTCTTAATTAGGTTGGTGTTTCACAGGTGGAGGGCCGGTGTGTGCGCCGCGTCGGAGATACAGGCGAGAGGAGGCGGATGAGAGGAGGTGGTAGTTTTAATCAAGTGCGGGAATGTAGCTGAGGCCCACTGACATACTTCTGAGATACGTCTTGTACAGGGGTTGATGGGGGTCCCGGGGGAGTGCGGGGAAATGAAACAAAAGGCTATTTTCAAATGGTACAGGTCAGAGATGAGAGGGGAGAGGTGTATCAGAATGGGATGGATGGCATAGTGCTGTTTGACAAAGCCACGTTCATGCATTATTCATGACATGTCCTATGCTCTACTTTACTGAAGCTTTTGAAGAGAAGATACTGCAGGTTAAAAGGGGAAAAAGAAATACATTTTGTTGATATATTAGACATATTACACAGATTGTATTCATTATTTTTTGTGGATAATTCAGATATCTTTTTTAAAGCTAGTTATAATTGAGAAAACAAAATCTGTAAAAGTCACCTTGTTTTTCAAACTCAATAAAACATAATATTTGAATAGAGATATTGAAAAATCTCTCGGAAGAAACCTTCAAAACATGACTGGAATTTGGTGATACTGAAGTGGAGATGTTAGAAATAAAAGTGGGTGCATGTAAATCTATGGAGAAACGTGTAGTCAGCGGAATGATTCAACAGTTCATTGTGAAGATTAGAGAATTTATCTGTTTCCAGGTGAAAGTTTAAATGTCAGTTGAGCAAACTGGCCCAAAACCTGAAAAGTTGACTTTTACCTGCAGTGACTGTCTTCCCATTCCGCCCTTTTCCAACACCTTAGCCTTGATCATGTTTTGTAGAATAACTGAAAATGTGTTTGGAAAATAACCAAGTAGTAGGTACACTCCTAACCTTTAAACATGCTAATAGGGTGAGGTTCTGAATGTACCTTTTGGAACATCCGGGATGTCTTTTTCCAAAGGTCCTCTGATATCACCCGACGCACCTCTTCTGCAATTACCAGACTCATTAGCTAGCGTTTGGTTCTCGTACAACAGGCTAATTAGTGGTGAAACAGAGGCATGGGGGAGACGTGGGGGGTCCAGAAGGATTCCAGGCAAATAACCCGGGGGCAGGTGGGGAGTCTTCACTATCATCTGCACTCATTACGGCACAAAGTCCTCCAAAATAATGGAGGGTAATGACAGAAGGGAGCCTCATGTAGTCATCATGAAGGCTTGTTATGGCTGAGAAAAAGCCACATTTTGAATTGTAGGCATGGCCTTGTGGAGATTTTCCGGTAAATAGCGATTTGTTGTAGCCATGATTTGCCAGTTCAACACCATTTCTGCATAACAACATTACATGGAGTATGTACCCAGGCCTGTCCTATCACCTCCCAGCGCCTCACGGTGATGCGAGCGAACAGCAGCAGGAAGGTGCGGACAGACAGAGTGTGTTTGGTGTTGGTCTCGGCGTGATGCGAGCCGCCGGGCGTGAGGAGAGTGAGAGTGTGAGAGTGAGGAGAGCTGATAGGAACTGTCAGGAGCGATTCTGGACACCTGCAGGGTTCTGACCTCCGAAATACACGGAATACAGCAACGAGAACCGTGACCGAAACACACCGGACACCTGCAAGGGCCTTGACCTCGTGAAAAACTGATTTTATTTTGTGTTTTATGGACTCTGTAGGGAAATGTGTTGCCTCAGGGCATTCACAGCGCTCGGCACCTGGGGGCCCATCGTTAGCCAGGGTCTTGGTCAGAAGATTAGGGCATCGTGTCATGTTCTGGGTTAATGCGGCAAATCGGGATTTGATTGTAATTTGTGCAGCGTTGTATGGGATGTGCTCCTTTTGTACCTAATGAGAGAGGGCTCTTCTGTATTGACATAAATGTATGATTTTTTGTGTTTGATTTCATGAATTTGTCTTGATTGGAGCCCTCAAAGAGTAGCGGTTGTCACGGTGAAGAAGTTTCACAGGGTCGTTCTCAGTTTCTCAGTCAATTATTTTAGGGTTTGCAGAATACTTATGTCGCTTCGGAAAACTTTAAAGTAGGATTCCTAACCTGACTTTGAATGAGACAAGTTCCTCTTTTGATCAATCATTTTTGCTATGTTAAAGTTTTATTTGAATCAAAAACAGACCTGGAGTGGTGTTTTGTTTCATTCGCGCATACGTCTTAAGTTCATCACAATGTTACCACAAGAAATACCAAGAACTTTTCGAATGCGTGGTTCCTGGTAATTGCTTTTGTAAGCTGAGACTTGCATTTTCCAACCATCTTTCATAATTGGTTGGATCTTCTGACTCAGTAAATAAAGTCGCAGTGTTGGTGTACCATAAATCACGCTCTTGTCATCTCCAGAACTTTGACCTTCACGTCTCCAGCCCTGAAGGTCCTTCCTGAGACGACACTTTTCCCAATCCTCTACGGGCCCTATGAGTGTCACTGTGACCTCCCCGATACACAGAGGAAATATGCTGTAGCTACTGTATAGGTTCAACGCACAGGTTCAGAAGTGCTGAGTGGACGAGAGGTGTTTAGTTGGTTGGTCGAAGGATGTTGAGCAAAGACAATGGTACAATGGACTTTGCCGATGAAGTCACAAAATCCCATGTGGTTCTGAAGTGGTCGCATGATTTCCTAAAATGGTTTAGTCAGTAATGAAATGATTGGAAAACAAGTCGACGAAACAAAACTAGACTAAACTGAAAAGCCAAAACGAGGTCCAATCGAGGACTAAACTAAACCATGAGTTTGAAAAGATCGACACTTCTTAAACGGATTGTTTTAGGGATGAGCTAGTAAGCAGTATATTCTTTCCAATTAGTCGACTTGTCAAGCTATTATTTTTAATTAGCCTTTGATATGTGTGTGTGTGTGTGCGCATATTATTTTAACAATATTAATTAACTATGAATATGAATTAACTGCACCAAGAGAAAACAAGTCATTCATTATTTAATAAAGTTTGAGTTAGATCAGTTCTAAACATGGACTTGACTAGAGTTAACTCAGTTCTGGGCTTGGTCTAAACTGCATCCAAAGTCTCAACTTAAACCCAGACTAAACCAGGATGACACCAGATTTGAAGCTGAATCTAGTCCAAGGGTTAACCTGTACTTAGAGCAGAAGCATACCAACGTCACAAATGCAGAACCACTGGCTTTTATCAAATCAAACCCTCTTCTGTCCACTGACCATCTCTCCGACACTCTTGGCATCTCTGCTCCCAGTGTCACCTTGCTGCTTGGACCCGAGGAATTTGTGACAGTCCTGAAATCGAGGCTTTTGCTCTGGTCAGGAGAAAGTGAGCTGTATAGACGCAGGCGTTTGGTGTTCTGGTCAGGAGAAAGTGAGCTGTATAGACGCAGGCGTTTGATGTTCTGGTCAGGAGAAAGTGATCTTTATAGACCCAGGCGTTTGGTGTTCTGGTCAGGAGAAAGTGAGCTGTATAGACCCAGGCGTTTGGTGTTCTGGTCAGGAGAAAGTGAGGCGTATATAGACCCAGGCATTTGGTGCTCTGGTCAGGAGAAAGTGAGCCGTATAGACCCAGGCGCTTGGTGCTCTGGTCAGGAGAAAGTGAGCTGTATAGACCCAGGCGTTTGGTGTTCTGGTCAGGAGAAAGTGAGGCGTATATAGACCCAGGCGCTTGGTGCTCTGGTCAGGAGAAAGTGAGCTGTATAGACCCATGTGTTTGTTGCTCTGGTCAGGAAAAGTGAGCTGTCACACTGGGAATGCTGAGCTGAGTCTTTCTCACAGTCATTAGCTCTGGGGAGATGGAGCACCAGGCGTGTGGGCCCTCTCCTCCAGTGTTTCTTTTCGACGCGCTCTTCGCGGTGACATGGTTATGGATGGCCTCTCTGCTCTCACAATGCGCCGCTGTTTGTGCGCCTGTTCAGTCGGCCATCGGCTTTGCTGTTGGACAATGTGTATGCTAAGTAACTGGGACATAAGTCATTGTGTTTACCTCTGGGCACTGAATGGTAACATGGCAGGACTGAGAATTTAGAGCAGAGAGGCACCAATGCATTAGTTACAGGAACTAAAGGTACGTGTTTGTAATGGTAGTGTAAAAAGTAGACTATGACTAATATGATTCAGTTTATCAGAGCTAAAGTTAGTACTTCAGCTACAGCGAAAAACAATTGGGATATTGGGAATATGAATGATCCATTCTACATATTTTAGAGTAGAGGAAGTAGTGCAACAACTTGAAGTAGAAGTATTTGTGGTAGCAGCTGCCAGCCATGCTATTCTCTGTTTATTCTAAACTGTGTTATTCTAAGATGGAGATTACGAATATATGTGAGTGAGTATGGCTGGTCAGGCTATAGTAGTAGTAGTAGTAGTAGTAGTAGCTGCAGCAGCAGACAGTATTTTGTAAAAGTAGTTGTACTAATAGTACAAGTACTACAGTCATTGTTAGTCGTTATTAATAGTAGTTATTAGTAGTAATAATAGAAATAGTAGTTAAGGAGAATGTATTGTCTTACCAGCAGTAGCAGTAGAAGTAGTTGTTGTAGTAAATATAGTTGTAGTATTAGTATCTAAGCATTGCTAAAGGTACTGTATGTCTGATTTGAGCAGTGATCATGCTAACGCTAAAGGCAGATATGTCGTCGTAGTAGTAATAGTAGTAGCAGCAGCAGTAGTAGTAGAAGTAGTAGCTGTAGTTGTTATAGTAAATGTAGTTGTAGTACTAGTATTGCTAAAGGTATGTCTGATATGAGCATGTGATTGATCGTGTTTATGCTTACGCTAACGGCAGATGTGTGGTGATTGAGCGGCCATTACCCCACAGCCTTGGAGTGCGCACAGTCTTTGTTTGATCCTTGGCTCGGCCCCTTTTTCAAAGCTCGGTTATGAATTATTGAAACATGTCCGCGGGTGCTTATTGATCAGTCAGGAGCAGACAGTCTGTGAGCCCGCTGCTTACACGCCTGGTCTGCGCTTTCATTTCGCTGCTCAAATCGATTCAAACATGCAATTTATTCACCATCAGCGAATTCCACATTTTGCTCTTTCTGTAAATCATATATTCTTGGACAAAAAATAAAACTAAGAGTTGAAAGTGTAATTAGGATAGTCACAATTACATTGGTCACATGACGTCCTCTACAGAGAGCTAAAAATGTCTTGTCTCTTAAGGGTCTTATGATGTGGGAGAACCACAAAAGGAGAGATCCACTCCCATGGACGAACAGGCTATAGAGACTCAGGGCCAAGATCGCAGAACGTCCAGTCCTTGTTAGAGCTTCAGTCCTTCTTGTCCAATCCCTGTAGGCGGGGTTCCTCCGTTCAGCAGGGTTCCTCCGTTCGATCTGAGACAGGCACTCCCCGAGTGCCTGTCCCATGGAGGCTTTGCGCAGTGGTCACAGTCCTCCATCATCAATACAAGATCTTGGGGGAAAATGAATGCAAAACTGGATCTTTGGACATTGCAGAAGCTTATTGTAACAACGCCACAGCCAGTGTCCTAGAATTAAAGCTAAAGGCGCTACAACCAAATATTAGAACATTTTGACTTTGACTTTTGTAAAAAATATTTTAAAAGTGTTAGCAAATATTTAAGACAAGAAACTGCAGGTGAAATAGGAAATATAATAAATTAAGCTTGTAATTAGAAGAATTATGGAATTGTTGAGGACTCCTTCTGTTGCCATGATGTTTTGAGTAAAATACCCTTACCTGTAGTCCTTCCCCTATAAATCTATGGGGACAATTTGAATCAGTGCAAAATGCAAAACCTGATGAAAGTGCATGTGTTAATAAAACTGGCCCAAAACCTGGAAACAAAAAAACGAAGGTAAAAAAAACAAAAAACGGGACGTTTGATAAAAAATGGAAATGCCCCCACTCTGACAATTAGACCTCTGTGTGTGTGTGTGTGTGTGTGTGTGTGTGTGTGTGTGTGTGTGTGTGGTGTGTGTGTGTGTGTGTGTGTGTGTGTGTGTGTGTGTGTGTGTGTGTGTGTGTGTGTGTGTTGAAAGAGTCTTGTTGAAAGAGTTGTTGGAGGAACTGCAATGGGATATTATCTCCAGAATCGTCCATCGCGTGTCAGTCTTTGCGGTGCTTGTAAAGAGAAGCTTATTTAAAATGACCTTGATTGAGATACCGTTTTCTGACACGTGGGCGACTGGACATGTGAGTGATAATAATATTAATGGAAAAGGCTAAATCCCCACAGACTCCGCTCCGTTTGAAGGTGGCTGTCCACAGTCCGTCCGGGATTGGATCTGCTGACCCTTAGCCCACTGCTGCCCTCTCCCATCCAAGCGAGATCTTTGTCAAACCATAATTCCTTAACCGAGCGGGGTAGTGTTTCCCAGTCGCCCCTGTGCCGGGTGACCTCCCCCTCCCCAGGCGCCTCCTCTGCGGGACCCTATAGGAGGGCCAGGTAATCCATCATATCGCGGCAGAGGAAGAGGTGACAGCGGCTCGGGGCGGCGAAGTTCACGCGCTGCTTGGTATGGATTGGATTCAAATGCTGTGGAATTGATTTGCCTGATTCGCTGGGGTGCGGAATGCATGTGTTATGGTGGAAATGTCCCGGGTGGAGCCGAGTGCAGGGTAGGTTAGCACGCACCACCGTAGGGGCGCTTTCTTCCATGCGCACGAGGATGTGGACCGGAGCCTATAGGCGCGGAGGGAAGCTGGGCTGGGGAGTGGGCGGTAATCAGCGATGATTGTCGTCAAATGCACATCATGTTGTAAAGTCCTCTGTGTAAAGATTGTGTAACAATAAGAAGAAGGGTTTTTATTGGAGAAATGCACATCACAGTTTTTCTCGGTTGATAAGACACTAAATGCCATTGACTTTACCAACTGATTGAACTCATCAAAATGGGGGTTCTCTTATCAAAACCTTGAACACAATTCATTGTCTGCACAGTTTCCAAAACTCTACTCTCTGTTTGTCAGACACTGGGCACATTCTTGGTCTTTTGAACACATTTGTTTTTCACAGCATGATGCACACAGTGAACACATCTTCATTTCCAATTGCCGTTTATATAAAAACACACTGTTTGAACAGTGTTTAGTGTTCTGCTGCTGCACACACAACACAAAAGTGTGTCGTGTTTATGGAAATAGACAATGAAATATGAGTCACCACTGCCGTTTATGGCAAATGCTAACAGTTGCACTGCTTAAATTCCGACTGTGGAGGCTCTGTAGATACGGAAAGACTCAAAAGAGTGTAGTGGTATAACGCAGTGATTAGCACTCTCATACACACATTTGTATGATCTCCCTGTGTCTCTGGAGGTTTCCTCTGGGTACTTCAGTTTCCACTAAAAACATGCCCAATAGGTCAATCCTCCAGCCAGGTGATCCTGACCATTAGCCTGACTCAACATCTGGAGGGTGGGTCCCTTGCTGCTGACAGGTCGCCCCAGCATCACTGAAGGATGAAAGGTCGAATGCACAGGACAACTTTCCCTACAGGGACAACAAAGTATAACGTAATCACAGAGAAATGATCGGAACGCTGAAAAAGAACATTGAGAGTGTTCCCATGTATCCAAAAACAACTGAGCCTGCCGATCTGCCTGTCACACTGCTAACCACTCTGCTAACCCTCTGTGCGTGCGACCGTAACAGCTGCTTTAGTGTCAGGGCCTGTTAAAGAACAATAAAGTACAGATGGAGCCTCATAAGTGAAAGTGTCTTCAATTAAAGACAACAGGCCCGCGCTCGGAGCTGTGGAAGTATCGACTGCAGTATTGATCGCAGATCGGGTGACACTGTTTGAACGGCAGTCAATGGGAGCCAGGCGTCTCGGTGCCTCCTCCATCAGCACATCAGCAGCACCCGTGGGATCTGCTGCACCCATGGGTCCCCCGGTAATGTGGTCCAGGATTAGGTTTAGTCCACGGTGAGTACCTGGTTTAGAAAAGGATTTAGTGGGGCTTGATCTTTCTTCGACCTTGATTAACGATCCTTAAAATGGTAGGATTGGTTTATTGTGGCTAGGCTCCTGTGAGTTCCAGTGTTTTTAGTTTATTTCCTTATATTAATTAGAGACAGTTAATATACTATGTTTAAGTCGTGTAAAGTTAGGCCTAAATCATAAAAGAAAACAACCCCCTTTTTACCATTCTTTGCCTGAGAGGTAAACAACTTTTTCTTGACAAGTTATCGACTTGCTCAACTAAGACTAGTATAAAATGGTACACATCGTAACTGTTAGCATACAGTACTTCAGTAAGTTCACAAAGTCTGATAAATCGAGAAAGCTGGACGCTTCAAGACTAACCAAGTCTGGAGGGTCCGTGAACTCCTGACAGGTCGCCCCAGCGGCAATGAATGAATACATTTCTCCACTTCATTACAATAGTCTAACTTAGTCTTTCTATCTCAAAACTTTTACATTCCCAGTTGTTTTCTTCACTGCCCGGCCCCCTTCCTCTGGGCACAGGGTGGAAGGTGGTGTGGAAGTAGAAGGTGACCCAGCGGACAGCTCTGAGGAGTGGAGTGTCCCGGGACAGCCGGCTGGGAGCAGTTGAAGGAGGGGGCACTTAGTCAGGCTGTGTTGTTTGTTCAGCAGGTATTGAGTGCGACATTAGGTCCAGGGGGATTCTCTGAAAACAGTGGGGTAAAAAAACATGGACATCGTGAGGAGCGGAGCTGACTCTGTCAAGATGGAAGGCAAGTACAAACAAGTGCAGGTCGTAATATCAAATTCAGTTTCAACACAAGGACGGTTGCACGGTAACTTTTCTGGTTGCTTCTCAACATGTAATTTCACTTGGTCCCAGCCACTTCAAGTCTCTTTGTTTCGTCCTTTGTTCGCAAAAGATTCTTTACTGTCCAAATAATTGTGGTTGCTTTTTGTGATTTGCTATCAATACAAATTGGAATTTTGATTTGACTGTGCAGGTTAGTTAGTCTGTTTGGCTGAAGGATGCCTGTCAGTTTGGAGGGAAGCAGACAGATAGTGATGATACTCTGGATGGGCTCCCTGACCCCACTGTACAGGCAGTGCAGGTGCAGGTGGTGAAGAGGAGGAGATGGAGAGGCTGAGGAGGATGGTGACTCCTGCACTAAAATGACAGTGAAATATCAAAGTATCATAATTAGAGGTAGGCTATTGTTTGTTTTTAATTGTAGGGAATTATGTAGCTCAATTCTCTACTAATCAAAATCTTCCATAATTTTCACTACTGCATGAAGTTGGATTTTAAATTGTAGATCTCACAAACTCTTCCACACACAACATTTAAGCCACACACAAAAATATTCCCGTCTTCATGATCGATTTAAAAGTCACTCTCTGCAGCCTTGTTATTATGCTCCCTTTTGCTCTCTCTCACACCTCGCCTTTGGTCCAGCTGGCACCGTTTGTACCAAAATGGCAGAGTTTGGGAGGAGAAGCTGTGCTGTAAGGAGGCGGGAGAACAGAACGATTGCCGGGAATACGGGGAGTCCAGGCTGTGAGTCGGCAGACTTCTCCTCACGCTCTTTAAAACACCCCGCTGTCTCCGTGTGGGGCGCTACGACGGGTTAGGAATATCAGTTTGGA
The DNA here is from genome assembly GCA_007210695.1 of Neogobius melanostomus. NCBI lineage: Eukaryota > Metazoa > Chordata > Actinopteri > Gobiiformes > Gobiidae > Neogobius > Neogobius melanostomus. The sequence continues at coordinate 343,565 of VHKM01000437.1, forward strand.
TAGTGTCGCTGCGCACCTGGGGCCACATCATTGCAAGAATTCTGATCTTATAATCCTGGTTTGGTTGATCCAACATAGCTCAAGTTCAGTCCTGGTTTTGACTTCGTTCAAGTTCTATTCCCTTGGTTTAATGGTGCCATTTGAAAGCTCCTCTACAATAGGCCCCATTACTGTAATCAAGCCCTGCAATCAAACTAGATGCCTTTGCGTTGCCGTACTAAACCGTCTGATGGCCGCACAGTCCATCGCAAATGGGGAAATGGTAATCAAAGTGGTTGCAGTTGGCACGTTGTCAAGAATACAACACTATATATTTAAGTAGTCCAATCAATCAAACTTAGTTTTAATGTCAAAGTAAGAGACAAATTGAATTCAACCTTTATGATTAGTATTCTATGACATTTTAAGACTTGTGCGCGGATTTTTTCAGAAAACTACGGCCACATCACCACCATTTCTGCTATTTTCTCCCTTATCTGCTGTTGTCCACACTGTATCCATTCACAAAACCTAACCTGAGCTTAACCCATTCCCATTCTCATTTTTACAGATTTTTCCAACAACAGCTAGCTTATTCCAAAACTACACAAGATATAATGCAAAGTAGTGTGTCTTACAGACTGTTCGGTCGACCCCCAGCTGATTGCATTGCCTGGGTGATTTAGCTCCATTGCCACCCATTTGCAGGTTGATGGTCGAGTTGCTCCTGCAGGCCCTGATAGGCTGACCCCTGGCTGTGACCTCTGACTGACCATTGATTGACCACCATCTGACCCCTTGTAGCCGGCGTACCTCCCCTGTGTAGACAGGCTGGAGATGAGTGTGTGCCGTGCGGCTAACGCAGTTACGCCGGGGCTATGGGAGACATATTGGAGCGGAGATCGCAGGAGAAGGCTGTGATGTCCCGCTGTAATTCAATCAGAGGCTGTAGGCATGTTTATCTAAGTTACGACGCACGAGCGTGGCGCAGGTTCAACTCTTTATTCGTGGCTACAAAACCAACCAAAGTTTAGGTGTAGCGAGTTTCGGGAGACGGCATGAGGCTAGCGCTGCTTGCTAGCAGTGTTTATTATTGCAGAGAAGCAAAGGCAAAGTAAACTGCGGTCACGGTTGTTTGACTCTAGATGTGCGCTGGTTTAGTGTTTTGTTTCCTAGCTTTAGTGAGAACATGAATAATATTCCAAAATATCACACTCTGTTATCTGTCGCAGCGTGTTTGTTCTATTTAAAATGTTTGCCCCGTTTCACTGTGCGACCAACAACCTGTGTGTTTTTTTTAGCTATGACATAAGATTTTCCCCACAGTGAGTGATTTTACTTATTCTGAGATCGCTAAAGTTTAAACATTCATATTTTAGCCTCTTCTGAAACGTTAATGCTCCTGGATGAGCTTAAAATGTGCACTGGGAACAGACACAAACGCAATACTTATCAGAAAATAAATGGGCCATTTAAAGACACCTGTCCATTTTGAATCCAATTTCACCACATCTTCACAAATCTCTTTTATAATTCCACTTCTGTACTTTATAAATTGTAATTGTCACATTTGGATGGCCTTTAGCTTTGATTACCGCAGCAACACCAGATCTATGTAGCCAAATGGAAATACAGTATCCACCCAGGACCTTCATGTTGTGAGGCAGAAATCCTAACCACCCTGCCATAAAAGCAATCCCTGTTTGTGCAGCGCAGCATATGAATGAAGCCAAGGAGCCGGGACGACGGGGAGGATGCAAATGCAAAATTATTTATGACAATCAACAGCCCAGTTGGCACCCATGGGTGATTAGGCCAAGAGTGATAATCCTGCTGTGTTCCAGCACCCTGTCTCCTCCACTCCTCTGCACCCTTCATCACGGCAGCGCAGGCTTATGAGGAGACCTGCTTAATTTCATTACCCGGGATGAGTTTCTGCTCGTGGAAAAACAGGAGACAGGATTTGGCTGCAGAGCGGTGTCTTTGAAAACCAGTTAGGGAGTCAATGCGTTTGGGCCTGTGGGGAGGAATGGGAGCGGTGGGAGACATAACGGTGCACATTATAGTTTATAAGTTGATTTTCATCTAAGAGGTCCCATTTTCTGCTGAATCTACTTTTGAGCATTGAGTTAGACGGACATTCGGGTCAGTGTGGTGTTTTATGTAATAAACATGCCAGAAAATGTATGATCTGAGCCTGTTCCTACGAATGCAGCTTCCGTGAGCAAACGACTTCCCAGACCTGCTTGAATCAAGCCTTGTATCCTTATGCCAACAAAAGGTCTAGCCAGTCCCTATATTAAAGTATGGCCAGGTATGATGTGCCGTTTCCTTGCATTTACATCATTTCTGTGGTTTCTCCGTCATTAATATATCGTAAGATGATGTTTAGTGGCCATTGGATGTGTATCTACCCCACACGGCACAGTGGCACAGTGGTTAGAGCTCGTGCTTCACAGCTAGAAGGTCCAAGGTTCGATTCACGACGGATGGAAATTAGCCCAAGGCTACAATCCGGTGTGGTGTGTTCATTAACATGCACTGTCCCGACCAAATAAACCAATAAGCACAAACTGGATATGATCAGAGGCCACTTTAGACGCTTATTTTTTCCATTAATCATTTCAATAATGACTTTACCAAAATGGGGTGGCTGGTTGACGACAGCTGAAAACATCTGAATTATTAATGATTTGGGATGTTTGATGTCTAAATGCTGATGGTTATAACAGGATTCTCACAAGTGTCCTGGAGTAGGCTGGCTGCTAACTGTCTGGAAGATCCAACGACACCTCTTCTTTTAATTTCTATATTTTTCAAATACGTAAAATGTAAAAACCGCTAAACCTTAAAGTGGAATTTTTTGTATTCCACCGAATGCATATCCGCGCTACTTTCACAAAGTCCACCAAGTCTGTTACCATGACAGTCCCGTGGTCATGATGTCACACCACACCATCTAACGCAATGGCCCTGTCATAATGCACAGTTGTGTTTCCTCTCGGTCATGCTTGTCTCAGGACACTGTTCCACCTGCTGATGTCACGAGGTGGTGTCCTCCATCTCCAGAGAGTGTTTTTTTAAAGTACATCTTACAAACGTATAAATCTATCCTTTTATTGCTCATGTTTAGATCCTAAGACAACAAGCTCAAACTCTTGTCTGAACCTTAACCAGACACAAGGATTCAGTGCCCTGTTGCCATGACAACTATTTAATTGCTTATAAATTATTTAACAAGTTAGTAAAACTATAAATGTTTTATAAAGGATGAAGTACATAATTTGCTGAGAAACGTTATTACAAAAGGTAGTTTTATGATTGTTATAAGTGAAAGTTCAGTTTTGAAATCTGATGCTGTGTTATTACGAAATGTGGCTGAACTAACTCAAATTGATTTTCTTTATGTTTTGATTGATTGATTTACAGTATTGCTTGAAATTGCTGTGGTGCAGACCAGTGCACTGTCATTGATTTGAGGGGATACTGATGCAGAGCAGGCAGTCTCCACCAGGACAGGGGTGTGTGCAGAGGGGGGCTCAGAGGTGTCAGGGGCCCGGTGATTTATGAGACAGGGCCATCCCTTGGAGGTTAGGGGGACGGGCACGTGCCTCTCTGGTGGCAGCATTTACAACGGACACATGTGAAGCAGTTTAAAATAAAGCTTATAACAACATCTGCCAGCTATTAGCAAGAAATGTTTGAGACAATGACAAAAGGTAAAATAGGTTTCACACCACCACATATTTCCACATCAACACTGCACATTGGAGGGTTTCCAAGCAGCGGGTCAAATGTCAGCCGTCGTCACGCTCCCTTTGGATAACACGAGATGTCAATAGAGCTGTCCTTCCGTGACTGAGGAGCGAAGGGAGAGTGGCAGGAGAGGGAAGTCCACAGGAAAATATTCTGCAGCAAGTTCCTATAAAAAGCATGTATGTTTAAGGAGTATGTGAGATACAGTGTATAGCAATGAACTAACTTGCTCTATGCTGGTGTATGTTTTAATGACAAAGTTTGCTTTTTTTGGTCAGCAATTGGGAGCTCACCGATTGTGCCATTGTTCATCGTACACCATCTAATGGTGATACTTTTTACCCCCCGAATAATCACTGGGTTTGGGTCCGCTTGTTCATGGACTAGTCTCTGTCTGCTAATATCTTAAAGCCGCCCTGCTCCAGTTGTGTCAAGAGCATGTAGCCGACTGTCACTTGGCTGTAATTGGCTGAGAGGGTCCTCCGGAGGCCCCCAGCGTACCGACCCTACTCTCCTCCCCCACCCCCGGTGCTCCTGATTAGGCTTATCCTCCAGCGCGCGGTCCCCTCAGTGCTCCGCAACCTCCAGGACTGACACGGAGCCTGGGACATGCGGTCGGTCGGCATGGTTAAGATCAGAAAATAGAATGTTCAGACTCAAGTGAACCAATTCCTGATGGCTTTTAGAAATCTCCTAAATCGTAATATCCTAATTTCCTGCAACACTCCAAATGTAATCCAAGCTTGCAACAGGACTGAACAAAACCACACCTGGAGTAGTATCTCACTTCATTCACGCAGCTTTAAGTATCCTGTTCACTGCCGTCGTTTCTTCTTTTTCTGCTGAGGCGCTTCAATCTCTGTGTTTGTGCTGAATGGTACCTGGATCTGTCCTCCACATTTTGTTAAGCCATAATCCATCATCAGACCCGACCCGTGCAGTTGTGCTCAACAGTACGTTCACCAGGGCGTCATCAATGTGTTGGCTGCCATTTGGTGACAATGAAGGCGGCAAAGGAAACTCCAGACAAAAAGAGGGAACACCAAGGGTCACACACATGCAGTGTGTTGATTAACAAGCCGCGATTACACGCTCATGTCCAACATAGAACCAGGGTTCATACGGTCATTCGTTGTGAGTAGTGAGGTCCTAGCGCTGCTGATGGCGAGGTCAAGTCACTTGAACAACGCAGGTTGAATCCTCAAAAATTATGCCATTCTTTGCAAACTGAGATCTCAATTCGATTGTGATCTTTCCTGCAGTCGTAGACGCCATTGCAAATCCATGATGGTTGATGATGTGTACTTGAAAGTCCTGACACATGAGAGTGATCTTCCTGCAGGCTGCGCTCCTCAGACGGGGCGGACCTGATCTAAACCTGATTGGAGTCCTGATTGATTGGGACCCTGGGGTCAGCACCGGGTCAATACTCCAACCGATGATGATCGCACGCTTTGCAATTGGACACAAACCTACGGGGACACTCCCAAATTCCATTACTGCTCGCATTCATCTAAAAGGAACTTGTTAGATACGTCTAAAAATATGTAAATAGTGTAAGTAATGTAATGGTCAAAAGTGGGTGAGTGCTGGTCGTTGGATTTATGCTGCACTTGATGGGTCAGGAGAGTGAGATTCCCTGATGGGCTTCTAATTGGACGAGGTGACCTTTCTGACTGTAATTTGGACGCGCTGGGGGGTCTGGCTGTATCGGGGGGCGATGCAGATTAAAACACAGCAGGGCGGGAGGGGAGGGTGATTGATGGGTGCCCGAGTGCAGCTGGACTCTTGACAGGTACGGGACAGTAACATATGAGTCCGCACTGGTTGAATAGGACAGGACAGTTACACGGGGGGGGGTGTCTGATGGATTGCCCCCTTCTGCTCCATCCCGCCCACCCCTTTGGCCCTGGGATTGGACTGTTGCGTTTAGCAGGTGCGTTTACAGAGAGCAATGCCAAAAAGGAAAGATTTACAGACAAAAGGAAAAACAGTTCCGTTATACAGTATAAGTGTCATTATCTTCTGTTATTTTTGATAATGGTAACAGCAGCAATAAATGGTAGGGGTGTAACGGTTCAGCTGTCTCACGGTTCGGTTCACGGAGCAGGACCCACAGTTCGGTGCATCACGGTGCAAGTGCGATAGAATATATACAGTATATATATATATATATATATATATATTTTTTTTTAAATACTATGTTCATATAGGCAGTATTTTTAATCTCAGAATAAAATTGGCAATGCTTTCTAATTTTTCAAAGCTGCTTTATAATAAAATATGGCCCTTCACAATGCAATTGAACAAAACTGTTCTAAAGTAAAAAAAAAAGAAAAGAGAAAGAGAAATAGCAGCGCAGTGTAGGCCATGTGCTAAGTGGTAAGTTTCAGTTTTGCTTTCATGGCAGCTAAAACATGGACAGAGCATTGCATTTGATTTGAGCCTCATGTTTGGGCTGTTCCTGGACAACATTCTGCGTGGACATTTTTGGAAACAGCTTTTGAGGCGGATTTGGATCTCAAGCATTTTTTTGGCGCTATCATTTACCGCAGCCAAAGCCATGCAGATTTCATGTGTTTTTGCAGGTCTGGAGTCTGCAGCCTTCAGTTTAGCGGTCAGTGATGATGACGCACAGGCGCTCTGTTTGGGAGCACATACACATGCATGACAGATGCTACGCATCTTAAATAATAAGCCCTTCGTATGGTGCACATCGTCAGATTGTTGAACTGCGGTGCATTGTTACCCCACTAAGAAACAGACAAAGAAGTGGTCCATGCAAAGGTACTTTCGATGGTCAACACTCCCCATCAGTCAGCAACAAAGAGTTTGAAGCTGAAGGAAGCGCTTTAAGTTTTAGTTGCAAGAGCTGGAAATGATTTTGTGCTCTCTCTGTGTTTCTCTACTTCTGCAATTATTAGAGTTTGATACGGCTCCAATTCTGTGCCAATGGCCATTGTGTGCACAAAAGAGCAGCACACACATAAAAGCTGTATGCAGCTGCATAGCTTCACTGTGATCCCCCTCACACTCATGCACTGAATCCCACTCCAGCTAACACCTATGGGTTTAATTCCATGTAGCATTCGCCTGTTAATGGCCCATATAATCTAAATGTCAAGTTGCAATTACTCAAAGCAATTACTTTCTCCTAGAAGCAGGGAGGCGTGCAGCTTACAGCATTAGCCTGTTTCCGCTCGCCCAGTGCTGCCTTGTAAATGCTTGCTTTCAAATGGATTTGAAATTATCCATAAACAAAATATGCTCACAAAACGTCCTCTGTCTTTAGATGTATTTGCAGTAAACTATATTATGTTTCCTTCATCACAAACATAGTGTGAGGGGACAGGGGACCCACTGCTGACGCTTATTTGGACATTATGTTTGCCTGGATACTTGATTCGCCTGAACTTTACATTGTCTTATTTACTGCCTTAGTGTTCGGTGCAGCCCTATGAGGCAACTCCTGTTGTGATATTGGGCTATACAAAACCATTGATTGATTGATCGATTGAGTGTGAATCATTCACCTCGTTCTAATGGTGGGATTTCTCAAATAATTATAATTTCAGTGAAGACTGAAATATGAATGGAATCCAATTTCGATACATGTTTGTAGAGTCCATTACGAGCTTTTCAGACCTTCAGAGTATCATTTGAAAGAAAGAAGCCTCGGGAATGTACAAAGTGATTTTTCTTCACTCTTTTACTGTCTGGAATACCAACAAACACCACTTTAAGATCATACTTTGTATTTGAAATCCACTTTCTACATCCAGCCCTAGTTTAAGCACAACCTTGAATACATTTGCTTTGCTTTTTCTGCTTTTCTGCGTGGGGTAAAGCTCTGTTTAGTCGCACCGACTGGTGGATTCCATTTTGACAGAGTATGAAGCTGGAACTAATTCTCCTGCATATTTATTTGCCTTGGTCAAAGCTAAGCGCTAACCTGCTTAATATTCCAGGGACATAGAGCCTCTTAACAGCCTTTGGAAAGCTGTAAGACCTTTTTCTTTTCTTTTCTTTTTTTTTTTAGAATATTCCAATTATTTATTCCTTTGCGCATGAAGACGAGAGTGTTGGTCTATTTACGGTGTGGTAATTTGCTTTCCCAGCTGCCTTTTGTTATTTCATCTTCTTTAGATTAGAGCCAATCTCATTTTAAAAGCGGAGCGCGCAGAGGAAGTAATCTACTCAACAGCTTTTGCCGCCGCAGTCTTGTCTGTTAACCAGTGTGTAATTATTGTTGCATTTCCTCCTCCAGGGATTAGATTTACAGTGTTTTGTTTATGTGGGGAGTGGATTGGCTGGTTATGGCCATTATGTGAAGTGGGCCACGTTCGGGAGTGTGCAGGGATTAGGCAGCATTTTGGAAGAGATTGTAAATGAGAGATTATATTTTAGACGAGTCAAAACATAGAGATTTGATTGATAAATTGGTTGAATGAATAACATGGAGGACCTAATGCAATCTATACAAATCGGAACGAGTGTAATCCTTGTCTCAACCACTCCAAATCTAGTCGGAACCCATAACTCAAAACTCATACAAATACGTTTAAACCAGTCCCAACCAATGAAATCCACTGAGCGGACCTAAACCCAGTCCGAACCATTCCGAACAAGCTTGCACCGGTCTAAACCCAATAGGTACCAGATGAAACCAGTCTAATTCAGTTTGAGCAAGTCTATATCCATCCTGGACCAGTTCCCAACTAGTTTAAACTAGTCACAGCCAGCCCAAACCAGTTCCAGTTGGTCTAAATCCAGTGTGAACTAGTCTAAACCGGTCTAATTCAGTCTGAGCCAGCCTTAATCCAATCTGAATCAGTCTCAACCAGTTTATACCATTCTACATTAATTCTAAACCAAACTAACTCCAATCTGAACCAGTCCATATAGTGTGTAACGCCGTCTAAACCCAATCTATCCTTGGAAAAAGACTAAGATTAAAACTGAAACCTAAACTAAACTATTCCTAAACACAAAACTGTAAATACATATTCTCCACTGTGAGCTCAGCCATATTTGATCTAACATTAAAACTAAACCAGGTCCAAGTGTCTTTTGTACAGGGTCTAAAGTTAATCTAACCTTTGAAAGCGTTCTAAAATGTTACAGCACTTTGCCATCTATGAACTATACAATTTTGAAACTTCTACGTACATCCTTACCTGCATGTACTGTATATATGGTATCTAAAATACATTATCTGTAAACGGCATGTGCCTCAAATTCAAAGCCCTCCCCAGTCGTCTTTCAGTCTTTCTTTGGTCTAAAGTGTATCCCAGTGGGGAGGGCGTCTCACTCTTTCACCTGTCCCTCCACTGTAACCGTCCTCTTCTGTAGCCCACTGTGCCGATCTGAGCCGGGAGGCAGACACAAAGCCAGACAACACTCGCCGCATGGTCCCGTCTTTGTGCCATCCCCGATCGGAGCCGCCGGACAGACAATGGCATCAGCTGCGGGGACGCCTCGTTAGCGCCACTCCCCACTGCTCGCACACGACACCAGGCTGGCCACAGAACCCCTACTGGGCCAAAAGAGACTCGAGCGAGAAACGCAGGCTGACAAACAAGGGCTAAACCAGGGGCTCAAGCAGGAGATACACCTGGGTTAAGCCAGGCCTAAACCAGGAGTAAATCAAGGGCACAACAGGTCTAAAACAGGATGAAAACAAGTCTGCTCCCACTGCATGCACACTGTAATAGGGCTGACTGCAAGGGGACAGCAAAGGACATAAAAACATGGTGTCTCTGCTAGTTTACATTCTCGTCTTCCTATTCCAGGGATTGCTTCGGTTTGGTTCTCAAAAGCAAGGCTCTAATGGTTGGGGGGGGGGGGGGAATGAGGTGACCGCCCCGTGTCCATAAAGATAATATCCGAAAGTACAGAACGGAAAGGTGGGCCTGATGAACCGGTCAAACAGAACATAAAGATACAATACCAGCCCTACTCTGTACAGATCCATGGAAACTGGGACCAATATCCAAACTATGGAAGGAAAACTAAATCCAGCTCAAAAGTGAAAATGGGACAGACCAAAAACGTAACCAAAAGCTAATGCTTTTACGCCTCAGAATGCACCTCAATGCCATTCTATTTGTATAAGCTTAGTGAAAACAAAACCCCAAATAGTTCTCCCGAAGACATCCTCACGGACTGAACCATTGGGAACCAGACGGACTGTGGTGCCGCTATCGGTCCTAATGAAGCTTCAACAACATTGGCTGCAAGCCAAGGTCTAAACCAGGCGGCTCTACAAGGCTAAGCCAGAACTAAGACAAGTCTGAATACATTTGAGAGCACAAAGGCAGTATGTGAAGCCTAAAGAGCAGGGACTGAAATATGGAGCCATAAAACACACCTGTTCCGTGATGCGTTCAGAGCCCTCCTTCACAAGCCTTTTCATGGCTGTTTGCTCCGGTCATTAAAGGCACTCCATTCAGATGCAGCACACAATAAAAGTGGCTTTAACCTGGAGAGATGGATTTTCAAACGCAAGAAAAAAAAATTCTAAGACTGAGTGAGTGAAGAAAGATAATGAATTTAGGTAATCAAAAATGTCCATTAAATTGAATGGGGAAATGGCGCAGCCTTGCGGGGTTATGTTCTTGTCAATGAATAGTGATTAGTAATAAAAATGACCTACAGTTGCCCTCCCCGAGGATTGGATTTGCCATTTTGTAGCGAGCGTCTGGTTGTAAAATGTTGATGTTGATACGGAACACTTACTTTTGACTTTTCTATGGAAATGGTCTGTTGTAGTGATTGCTGAAATAGGCATTTGATTAAACAGGCAACAATAATGTGATCATTAAACATCAAGTCTTTGTATTTGTATAGCCATTTTTGTCAATCTCTGTGGTTCCTAGACATGAAGTAAACATGTCCAAATGTTTTAATTTTACTCATAACAAATACTCACAGCCTCAGGCTTCAGGCTGTCCATTTCTGTGGCTAAAACCAGCTGCCAAATAACCTAAATGTACGTATGACAAGATAATGTTACAAATTGTATAGTTTTTGAAATTGCATTGTTTTGTTGTGTTTTTTATACTGCAAAACTTTTGCCTACATTTTAGCCTTATTTTCTGAGGCATAGCTCTCCAACAGGCGCCTGCTTGGGGCCCCAGGCCAGCGGTGGCTCTCACAGAGCAAGCAAACTATAAAAGTGATAAAACACTGCTGTCTGTGACTGAAGTGGTGTTGTTGGTGTTTCTTTTTCATCACTTCTTGCCCCTAGTGAGTCTTTCTCTCTAAAACCAAAAAATCAGGTTAGAAATCTAGGAGTAATCATGGACTCAGACCTGAACTTAAACAGCCACATCAAAGCAATAACATCATCAGCTTTTTACCATCTGAAGAACATTGCTAAGATCAGAGGAATAGTGTCAAAACCAGACTTAGAGAGACTCATCCATGCATTTGTCTCCAGCAGGTTAGACTACTGTAACGGCTGCTCACTGGCCTTTCTAAACGAGCTGTTAGAGCTGCAGAACATCCAGAACGCTGCTGCTCGAGTCCTGACAAGAACCAGGAAATACGACCACATTTGTCCAGTGCTCCGGTCTCTGCACTGGCTTCCTGTCACTCAGAGAATAGAATTTAAAACAGCTCTGCTTGTGTACAAGTCTTTTCATGGTTTAGCACCAAAGTACATCTCTGACATGTTAGAGCCGTATGAACCATCTCGGGCCCTGAGAACTTCAGGGAGGGGTCTCCTGGTGGTTCCCAGAGTCAATAATAAACACGGTGAGGCTGCGTTTCAGTTTCATGCAGCTAAAATCTGGAACAGTCTTCATGAGGATGTGAGACAGGCCTCAACTCTGACAATGTTCAAATCCAGGCTGAAAACAGCTCTTTTTACCCGTGCATATGAAAACTGAAAGTATTTTATCTGCACTCTTGCCTTTTACTGTCATTGATTAACTTTATGTTGATGTTTTATTGATTGATTTGATCTGTTTTCTTGTAATTTTATGCAACTGTGAAGCACTTTGAATTGCCTTGTGTATGAATTGTACCAGAAGGAGGAAATGGGTACTTGATTTACTAATGGGTGTCACAAAGTGCTGTATACTTTAAAGGTCAGATCTAACTAATAATGAAGTATATTGTGGTTGTTACTAATATACTATTGCAGTTGTTATTGCCATTGTTATTGTTGTTGCTGTTGTGTTGTTATCATCACTATTTTAACTTTAAACTTTAAATGTAACAGTCTAGGATTATTACCTAATAATCTGTAGATTATTCTTAGAATCAAACTTAATCGATTCAGACAGCAGTACGGCTATTGATGCTGATGGTAATATAAAGGAATTAAATTCTTAGAAGTAAATCATGCACATATCTATGTACTCCGCATTCAACATAACCCGTAGTACAGGGCAGACAGGTGGGGTCGGCAGCTCGAGGAAACCCTCTTCTGGCAGCAGACTCCTAAACATTTGTCTCTTTTAATGCATAGTATAGGACACTCAACAAAGGATGGTCCGGTTACTCGGGGGCTGCTCCCCTCTGGCAGCTGGTCCAGTCACAGAGAAAAAACAAACAAACAAAAAAAACAAAAAAAAAACAAAAAAAAAAAAAACGAATCCCTTGTAACACACATCATTAAGATCATTCTTGTTATTATGAGCATCAATCGGTCTGCGATTAATGTACCTTTCATGAATAAATGTGGAGTATGTTATGTATCAAACATTTTGATACAGAGTAATGTTATATGGGTTGTAATGGTGATGATGAATAACGATAATGCCAACACGGTAATGAATTCTGTATGGGAAACAGAAATAATACAATGGTTGTAGAGTGTGAGATACTGTGAGTGTTGACCTGGTATAATGCAGTATGGCATCTGTTGAAATGTAACCAACTCGGTTGATAGTTGTCTTGTAAGATGGTAAGAAATATGCAGTGTTGTTAGTTATTGTTATTTAAGTTTATGAACAGGGGTGGGAGTCAATAAGCTTGTCTTCTTCCCACTCCTTTTCGAGTTAGAATGTATATTATTATTTTTCTTTTTTGTTTTTTCTTTTATTGTGTATATATATTTTTCTGTTTTTTTCTTGGATTTTGTGCCTTAGCTCGAAATAAAAACTCAAACAAACAAACAATTGTGCTCTACAAATAAACTTGCCTTGCCTTGCCTTGCTTACTTAAGCAATCTGTGCTCAGTTAAGTCTTCAAGTCTTTTTACAATGTTGGACAGTAGGGCCATATCGTTCTAAGGAAAAAGCGCTTGACTTCATTGTAAGGTCTTTGTTTTTGGAGAAACTAGGACTCTCCCTCTGTACTGTTTGCGTGGAACACTTGGCTTCTGGTTTCCACTGAATAGATTTAAGATGACTTCTAATTTCTATTCACACGTCACACTTTTGAAACTCAGCAGTTTCATTAACCAAATCTACAAGGAGATTGAGCCCTGTAAATGCTCGGCTGTGGCTCCAAGAAACCCTTGTCATTTGTTAACCACAAATGAGCACATAAGCCTTAAGAACATCTATGCACATATTTATTCAACGTTGAGCAAGTGCAACAAATAGTCCAAAGGTCAATAGTGCATTCTAAGATGGCCAAATGAGATGTAGCGACAAGCGACAAGACGTTTTAAGTGGCCCACAGCTAACTTCTCGTTAGTCACATACGAACACTCCAGTTTGTGTTTACTCCCTACTCCTTCCCTGCTCCCCCGCACAGCAGCACATCCGAGTGTCCCTGCGCCTATTAAACCGACGCCTGGCCTTTTCCGGCTCCGTGGGAAGCTCATCGCGCGGCTGCACTTGCTAATGCCACAGCAGGGGGGGGGGAAGAAGGGAGGGGAGGGGGGTACAGAAATACAGACACCCCCGTGGATCCCTGACTGGCCGCCTGACGCACCGGGCCACTGCGGAAAGGCCAGAGTCATTTGTCTTGGCTGTTTGTTCCGTCTCTCCGGACTTGTTTGGTGGAGCAGCGGACAGGAGCGGAGATAAGGGCTGAGAGCAGTGCCGAAATGGGTCGCTCTCACTGGGGGATGCTCCTCTCTGAGTGGAAGGCATCTGCAAGTGGTAGAAATGGTGAATTGTATCCTAAGAAATTGCACTGGGGTCTATAGGTCTCCAGGACCGATTGCCACATTTTTTAAAATTTAATTTTATTCTATTTTTGCAATTTACGTTATACCAAAATGTGACTGTTATTGCTCCCCACATCTTTATAACCTATAAAGTAATTAGCTAAAGTCTTTTCCTAACCTTTCTGACTTTCTGACTGAAATGTTAAGAAATACAAACTGCTAATAAACATGAGCAATGATAAGTATTTGGTTTGTTTTGGCGAGTACAGGGAGTAAACAATCTTTGACAGTAGTTTAGTCCATTTTCCCCATCATTTAGTCTCGCTGGAGGGTGGACATCATAAAAAAAAATTCCACACAAACAACAAAAAATAAGGTGCTGTGACATTTTTGTGGTCCCATATCGGTGAGAAACAACCGCATCTGTTCATGTGACCAAAACAACCCTGAAACAAAATGGGGCAATGCAGGAGGAACGCCGCTGCGGTAGTTTCATGTTCTACAGGTCCGTCTGAGGGTTTGTGGCGGTGCAGCTGCAAAGTCTCAGGATCCTTCAGCCAAAAGAGTCTTATCATTGTTAAATTGCACCATTTATTTCCCCTGGTGTCTTCTTTACATGGAATGATTGATGTTTGGAGATATGAAGGTGGCTTGTTGATGCAGTTCAATATTGTTGTTGTTAAATCCACTTAAACTCCTGGAAGCTGCTCGTTTTGTCAAACAATACAGCGTTGTGAAAGAATGAACATTTAAGATGGCTGTCTGAGCTGTCCAATGCATTTGGGCTGTGAAAAATCGACAATTGTGCTTGTTCGTAAGAAGACAGACAAAGCTGGTATTGACTGGGTGTCTGATCTCAGCCGGGTCAGTGGGGCGGTATGCACTGATATCCTTATGAAAGCCTTGTGGCGCGTGGATCCTGCCTTTAAAGCGATAAGACCAAATGCAGTGCCGTGAATCAAGCGGCTTACTCCTCCTCGCCCCACGCTGCCGCCTCTGATGTCCCGCGCTCGCTGGGCATCCATATTGTCAGAGTAATCGGATTTCAAACACAGGGACACAGGAAAGAGTGAGAGAGAGAGAGCAAGGAACCAAATCAGCGGTCAGTTCGGCAAGGGAAAAGACTCCCCAGGACTGCTCCAAATCTTTCTCTCTCTGAAATCTCATTGTGTGGAAAGCGTGACTGCGGACTGGTGTAACAAGTCTCTGATCAGCGCGCACTCAGCCCACAGGACTTCATTAAGCCAGAACAGGCCTTTTCGGTGGAGTGGGATGGTCTTTTCTGGTCGATGTGCCATCTTTTTCCATTTTCCGCCGGGGTCGTACCTATATTGTTATCTCCTATCTGCCATTGTTCTGGAACTAGGAATCTCATCTAAAGCCATCGACTTGGAACTTTCCTTCTTTCGTGACTTTACAAATCCAGATGTCTCACCGCAGCCTCCACAATCGCTGGAAACCTTTATTCACTAACAACGCTATCCGTGGACTGACAAAACATGGCTGACCCGGTTGATAACCACCAAAACTCACAGAGCGCATTCATACAAAGGCAAGCCGGGCCACAGCTGCCCCTTGGGGTAGACTGACGGAAGACTGACCATTCTGTCCCATCGGCACCACCACCAACCACTCACTCATACACTTTGTTCTTGCCTGTTGTACACGTTTTTAGTGGGAACACGGGGAGAACATGCAAACTCCACACAGAAAGGTGGGAATCGAACCTGGGACATTCTAGCTGTGCAGCATGAGCGCTGTGCCACCCACAAGACGATCTGTTTAGACCGAGACAGTCCCACTTTTCAGGCCTTTGTCCGAAACTATTGATTTGTCCAAGTTTTACAAAGGCTCCGTCCCAGGTGTGAATCCCAAAAGAGTGCATTTTGCTTGAAACTAAACGTCTTTGTGTGTCAATCACAAATCTAATTTCCCAACTGTCGTCTTTCCGTTGAAACTCCCTTTGTGTCCCACTTGGTAATTTGAAAATCTGGTCTCCTTACTGTATATCTGGACTTTACCTCTCATTAATTGCAGCAAATTCCAATTTCTGATTTTGAGTAGTCACACTGCCCTTATCTTTCCTCCCCTCGCCTTGTTTTTAATTGACTCCGGTCCAGCACGGCGCAGTCTGATCCGGCTCGTGCGCGGAGATAGAATCAGCGATGCGAGGTTGTCTTTCCACACAAAGGCAGCTCCGATTGCCTTATTAATTATACATAAGTGAAATCACAGTATGAGCTCAGCGATTACAGCGCTGCAGTCTCCTCTTTGGTTATCTACACCTTCCGCATTGGCTTTAAAGGCGGCTGCGTCAGGCTAATCTGCGGCGATTACTGCCTAAGCACATGCTAGCTTTCAGCAAACGCATTTTAGCCACTCTTTGAAGTATCAAATTGGGAATGGTCCACAAAAGATTACACGCTAATGGCTTTTTTAGCTTTCCAATTGGGTTGGATTAGGAGGGAGCGGGCTTGTGTCAAGAAGGGTTTAGTTATCTGAGTGTTTCTCCTGCTTGTCATAAGATTGGTGGTTTGAATCCTTGTAGCATTGTTGCAGATGCTGTTGTGTGAGCAAGACACTTCACCCAACTGCTTGTGGTTGTTTGCCCTGCTCCTCCTGGGTAGTTGGAAAGCAGTCTCATCAATAAACCTAAAATTCAACTGAAACGAAATGGGCGGCATTAGAGACCTACAAATCCTTGAATCTGAAACACTGAAGAGGCCCCTACACCTGCAGCGCAGTGAGAGGCGCTACAGGAGACAAAAAAGGGATAAATGAGGAGATATCCGGGCAAGACTTGCAGCTAAGCCACACAAGGTGGTGGGAAGTACCCCAGTCCTATTGTATAATGAGAGTAAAGTTTTCATGTATTCATTCTAAATTGAAAGTAGTTCATGATGACTAAAATGTGATCAGTCACTAGAACCAGGGACACAAGTCGGTTCTGGGGCATTTTGAGATTTTCACAGATTGTTAAAGTGTAGTCTCCAAGCTTTCCAACAATGTGTAACACATGGAACAAATGGATAATATTTGGAGACATAGCCGCAATTTGAAGTTAACAACTCCAAAAAGACCAAAGGGCAGAAAAAAACCCTCTGAAGTTTTGGGCAGTCCTCACCTCTCACTGCTGTTGAGAATAACAATAGGGCTCATTTACATCTCATTTAGATAAGCCACACCCCCGTAAAGCTCCCCACTGTCATGCCATGTTATATGTTGTAGCTATATGTGTATGTTGAGCCATAGTGATGCAGATAATGGACATAGTGTAGCCTACTCTTTTATTTACTTTACAGTCAAAATCCTGCATGCTTCTCCCATAGCTTCTTCCCAGTCCCTCTATGCCTGTGTCAGCTCCGCCTCTGTGAGCTGCTGGAGCCTAAGGCTGAGAGAGTTACAGACTCCAGACATAACTGAAGTTATAACTTTAGAAAAGTCTCCTGTACTACTTTAGTAATACGTACATTCTCATACACATGAGAGGAAAAGGCCAACATTACGATGCATGATCGCATTGTTTATGTTTCACTCCACACACCCAGCGTAACTTTATCCAACCATAAAACCGAAAATATGAAGCGGATCTCTCTCAAATAAGAAGTGGTTGAAAGCTAGGGATGTGCTGACTACATTTATGGAGTAGTTTAAGTTTGTAGAGATCTTGATTACGACCAAAAACACTGAACACACCACGTTAGCTTACAGCACAACAATGGCCTCACCAAAAGCAAACAGACATGATGGCACAGCGGCCACAAACGAAAAAAAAAAAACTTTCACTCATCCGTCTGAAGTAACCTTTGCGTGCGTTCTGCTCAGCAAACTCCTGATCAAATCCATTTTCCTCGCTCAGTTCTTTTCAATGTAGAGTTTGGCCAATCCGCACTACGTCCTTCTGTCATAAATCACGCTCTGAAGGCGAGGAGTTGGCTCGGGAAACGTAATGGTCAGCAGGGGGCGCTGTGCATGTTTACATCATGGGAAAGTCAGCCTGGAAAAGTTCACTGGTTTCACGCCTAAAAACAAACCTCTGCAGTAGTATTCCAGCGTTAGCAGTAGTATTCCAACTAGTATTCCAGCGTTAGCAGTAGTATTCCAGCGTTAGCAGTAGTATTCCAGCGTTAGCAGTAGTATTCCAACTAGTATTCCAGCGTTAGCAGTAGTATTCCAGCGTTAGCAGTAGTATTCCAACTAGTATTCCAGCGTTAGCAGTAGTATTCCAGGGTTAGCAGTAGTATTCCAGCGTTAGCAGTAGTATTCCAGCATTAGCAGTAGTATTCCAGCGTTAGCAGTAGTATTCCAGCGTTAGCAGTAGTATTCCAGCGTTAGCAGTAGTATTCCAGTGTTAGCAGTAGTATTCCAGCGTTAGCAGTAGTATTCCAGCGTTAGCAGTAGTATTCCAGCGTTAGCAGTAGTATTCCAGCGTTAGCAGTAGTATTCCACGTTAGCAGTAGTATTCCAGTGTTAGCAGTAGTATTCCAGCGTTAGCAGTAGTATTCCAGTGTTAGCAGTAGTATTCCAGTTAGCGTAGTATTCCAGCGTTAGCAGTAGTATTCCAGCGTTAGCAGTAGTATTCCAGCGTTAGCAGTAGTATTCCAGCGTTAGCAGTAGTATTCCAGCGTTAGCAGTAGTATTCCAGCATTAGCCGTAGTATTCCAGCGTTAGCAGTAGTATTCCAGCGTTAGCCACACACACAATGACACGCCCCCACGGCGTGCGCTATTTCTCCGACAAAACAAAACTTTTTCAACCTGAAAATCTGATGGACAATAGGCATATGTATAAAACTGCCTTTTTTGCGTGGCATTTGTTTGCTAAAGCATGTGTCAACAACGCAAACCAAAGCAGCGGTGCTTCCTCCGCCGTGTTTACCCAGTATGTAAATACACACAGACAAAGTCACGCCCCTACAGCACGCTCTGAAATCTCCCAAATCAAGCCGGTTTGAACCTAAAGGTTTACGCTTTTAAATATACCAATACTGCTAGTTTAAACATGGAGAGGCTTCTTCGTGGCTTCAACTGAACGATTCTGCAAAAAAGCGAAAATCACCCATTTTGAAAAAATGAACTTGTTTCTCCATTTGCGAGAAAGTGAGTCTGCCGACTTGTGTCCCTGGAAACCAAGGCAGGTCACAAATGTCCAGATATTTTAGAATACAAACTCAATATTAATGAGTCTCACTGCAACCTGAAAACAAACACATGTAATGCTCTAATTCTCCAGCCGCTTACTCCTGCTCCTGAACTTCACGCTTCAGTGAAAGCTCCACCCATCAGATTACTTGACTTACTTGACTGATGCCTCTCTGGTCGGCCAGGAACGTTTTCCATCCAGCTCCTTCTTCCTCGTGTCAGTCCACTCATGGAATGCCAGGTCATTCCCGCTGCCTCCACTTCCACTTCCCATGACCATCGGCAGGTGTTGCGGGGCCGGCCTCTCTTCCTCTTTCCTGGAGGATTCCATCTCGAAGTCTGTCTTGTGATATTTGTTTGTCTTTCCTGAAGGGATGTCCAATCCATGCCCACTGTCTCTTTTTGATTGATCATTGTTTCGCCCTCTCCATAAAATTCCTTCTCTGGCACCCATTAATGAATGAAAGGGCTCTTTTATTAAGTACAACCTTAGTTTTCTCCATCTCGGAGCCATGAAGGATAGACAGTTGAAAATGTGTGTTTGTGTGTCCATTTCTATTTGAGCAGTTGCAAGTGTCGAAAGTTAAATGTAAATGGAATCACACTGTAAACTAGAGTTGATTTCCTTGCCTTGGGGCAAGTGACAGGCCTAACAGGAAAAGAAAACTTTTAATGTTTTCAAGTCATTGCACCACAAACAATCATGTCTTTCTCCGACTGCCAAGCGAATATCTCTTTCCAAATGACTTACTGCCAGCCCCGAAGACCCAATCTGATGAAGACAAGACTTCACTCTCAGATCTGCTCCCATTCCGAGGCTGGAGCATGGCCCACTTTTCAAGTCGAGCCTCAGGCGAACAGGCACGGGCCAAACCATAATCAAGAAATGATCATCTTGCACATAATCATAGGTGAGGAGCGAGATGGCGGGGCGGGCGCTGGATTACTGGGTGCTGGGCCGGGCCGGGCCTGTAAGTGCTGTTTTGTGCCACTGAAGCTGACGCGTGTTTACCATGGGAGGTCCGTGATTACAGGTGTGAGGGAGAGCCAGGTTCAGACGAGAGGCTGTGTTTAAGTGGGGTTAATGACAGGGGCACGCTGCAGAGAGGTGAGGGGGAAGAGCAGGATGATTTTAGAGTTCGCCTGTAAAATATGTATACATAAAATCCATTGAATTCATTGTACCAGTCAGCCAGCCCTCCCTATAAAACAGTGCGCTGGGGCCCCACTTACACATCCAAAGATCCCACAGGCCCCTGAAAAATAAGAAATCAAGTTTTGTCCACAAAATCAACACGGATTCAAAAAGAACTTTACAAACAACAGTGAATTTATGTAGGCTAACTGTTGGATGTAATTTAACAAACAGATAAAGTTAATGCCAAACCAACTTATTTAAGTGGCCCACACTGTTTTCTTACATTTGCACACATGCACTGCGGTTAGCGCTTGTGCTTCACAGCTAGAAAGTCCCGGGTTCGATTCCCACCTGGACGGGGCCTTTGCATGTTCTCCCTGTGTCTGTGTAGGTTTCCTCCGGGTACTCCGGTTTCCCCTACCACTAAAAACATGTACAATAGGCCAGGATGAATGATGTGTGTGTGAATGATGATAGCGCAGATGTGTGCAGTCGCAACAGCGTTTCTGTCAGACGCCCCCAGGGGAAACTGAACACCACAGAGTGTGGAGTGAATGTATAATTGTCTCATGTAAAGCGCTTTGTGACTTTGTCTGTGAAAGGCGCTATATAAAATAAAGCTCTTCTTCTTCTTCTACATTTATGGAATGTTTGTATCAAATTGTTTCACTCAGTAAACAATAACAGCCCATTTTACAATGAAAACGAGAGTTTCCAGATCGGACCACACAATATTTCAATAGAAAAGGGAGGGATTTCAAAACAAAAGCAGATTGTAAAAGAAGCAAGTGAAAATATTTAAAATGATAGGCACAATCAAAAGCTCCTGCCTCCTCCCGTGCACTCTTCCACATCTATGAAAACATTGTTCTGCCATTTTCCACAAATGGTTCATGCATGTCTTCCATGAGTGACCCAGCCGCATAGATCTGGCCCCTCGGGGAGATGAAACCTCGTCTTTACCAAAGCCCACTGGTAATGCCCTCATGTTTGGTCTTGATAATACCTTACTAATTAGTTAATTAAAGACAATGGTTATCCACGGTACATAGCCCTCCCTCTTATATAGCCCGCCCTTCGCTCCGGTGGACAAAAGCCCCCAGCGAGATGCCCCTGTCCTGCCCAATCTCAGCGCCACACCTGGCTGCCCTGCTCTGCGCCGCCGGCGACGTGGACCACATTCATTTGTGGAGTTAACGGTAATTGAAGCGTGAGCAGGACCCGTGCTCTGATCTGCATTAGAAAACACGCAGCAGATAATGAAATCATCGTGGAATAATGGGCTGGAGATGGGGCGCCGGGTGCATTTCAGGCCACACTGACTAATATTAGTGTCTGTGGTTTAGGGTTTGCACATCTCAACTGAAACCGCTCTACATTTGCCATTCCATTTTCCCAAAGGCTTTTAAATGAATGTATTAATAGTTAAAGGAAGCTGATCTGCTCTGTGACCATTAAAGGAAACCAAAATTGACTTTTTTTGTGGTTTAAAACATACTATAAAAACGTTCCCTTGTCTAAAAGAAACCTGGAGTAGTAATTCACTTCATTTATGCAGTTTTAGAGTCAGTTTATTTTGTATTCTACTCCTGGCTTTTATTGCATCATTGGGAAAACATTAAACTTTTGCCTGATCTTCATTACAAGTCATTCCCACTGCCGCCTGCAGAGGGAGCTCCAGGCAAACTCCTAACCAGCACTGGCCCCTGTGTCTCAGTTTGATTCCGATATAGATTTTACAATATAATATATTAATGTGAAATCAATCTGCTGATGATTTACAAATCTTATTTGAATGCCAACACACTTTGACATGAGGCTTCATCAGGGCAGTACATTTTTGCACAGATGTCATGTGACTGAAATCATGTGACAGGACATAATTAATAATAATGACAATAAAAACAGATCCATACCATCACGAGGGATCACATACTGTGACAATATACCGAGCTGCATCCAAACTTTATTAGCACAAACATTCAAATCAACTGGAAACCAATATTTAAACAACCTTTGACACCACAGAGCTCTTTACAAGTGCGGTACGAGGTCTGTTTCTTCATTTAAACCAGTAGCATTAGGGCCATCCACCTCACGATACGATACGTATCATGATACGATACATATCGCGATGCACATACATTTCGATACAGAGCCCTAAGTCAACAATCAAAAACATTCTCTGACCAACGATTAGTCGACTAAAAGGGGGCGTGGCATGGTGCTGACAAAACTACAACTTTTCTAACCCAAACTCATAGGATTATATCCCAAACTGCACTCATAAGACATCAAACTTTGGGAGCTCGTGCTGTAACTACTATTTATACATAGAAGCAACATAAACGCTGCATTTATGTGTAAAAAAGTCACATTAATCTCACCTTTAATCTCAGACTCCAGCTCCCTGCCTCACTCCTGCATCTGCTGCTGTACATGTGCTGTCCATACATCCATATAATCCAAATAAAGCGGTAGTTCTTTATTGTGAAATGCTCCACCAGAGTGGTTCCGTGTGACTTCCTCTCAGGCCGCTTCATTTCTTCGACTTTTGCGCTGCACGGTGTAGTGATGAATCGGTTCACGTTATGCGGAGCTCCTTGTCTTATTTATCTCGGAAAAAGTCAAAATGAAAACACAGCAGGTCCATGAGCTGAGGAGCCTGTTCTCCCATGTGCTTTAGTAGAGCCGCTGACAGAGTTCAGGCGTCAGACTCAGTATAGGCTCTTTCACTGTAGAACCAGGGGATCTGTGCTTTAAACAACTGTAGAAGTCTGGCCTATAGAAGACAACATCTCACCAAGACACAGAGTCTCTGATCTCAGCTGCTTATGCACACACAGGAGAGGTGCTCTCCCGTCCTCATTTCTCTCCTCAAAGTTTTTTTAAATGTTTTTATTTTTTAGCAAAAAAGGCCTCTGGTGTGATGTACATTGAGAGCATCTCAATCGTTGCAAAAGTGCGTGCATTTAGTCGACCAATGAAAATCTTGGTCGACCACGACGGCATCGACCAATCAGTCGACTGAAGGACCAAAGTTGGCAGCCGTAGTAAAGAAGCCTTATAAATACACCAAATCGTGTTTTTCTTTTTTTTTTCCTGTGGGCTAAAAGCATTAAAATACCAGGATATGTCTCTGTATACGCCCTTATTTCATTCAGTCTGATTAATTGGAAACATAAATGAGTCCTGGTGTTTTTGAAGAGAGAATTCCTGTCTGAATGTGATCTGCTAAGGCTCAGGAGGAAGATCATCTTTTGCAGGCGGCTCCTCTACACTAGGTCGCTCTCTGAAAATAAAGTAGGCTGTATGTAAATCAAAAGTGTTATTCAATTTTCAGTTACCAATTTTTATCCTGGTACTTTGCATTTATTTTTAATAGTAACAGTATGACTGTGCTAAGCAGTTTTGTTTATTCAGTACCTTATTCAGGGTTTGAGTAGAAGTTACCTGTTCTCTTTTACAGCACTGTGATTTTATCTGTGAAAAGCGCTTTATAAATAAACTTTACATACTTACAGTAACACAGAAACCCTCACCTCTGACGTCATGTTGCCTTTTTTACTATGATGTTCTCTCTCTTACAAAAGAGGCACAAACGCAGGACACTTTGCATCTCTCACTCCACTGACTTTTTAATGTCTTCTGTGTCATCTGCACACGTAACAGTGCTACTACTGAAACACTGGCTGTTTTTCACCCACAGTATTTATTCAAGTCTCACTGAGAGCTCGTTTTTTTTAGCCAGTGTTGTTAGTGGTGGCTCGATCTTGTCACGTGAAGCCAGAGATTTGCAGCGATGCTGGATGTGTCATCTTCAACTCCTGACTCCCTAAACCTTTAGAATACGTAGTGCTGCAATATTTTTCCTTGAATTTAGCTCGAGGCACAGCACAGGTAAGAAAAGTTTTTTCGAACTTTGTCTTCCTGCTTTGTGCAGGCTTCCCTACTTCTCCACTTCTCCTAGCAGCGTGTGCAGTTTACCGCTACCGCTGGCGGAAATGTGTACTGCACCTTAAGCCTTCATGTCACCCGTTTCAGCAAATTACGATGGATTAAAGCCGTTTAAAAAGAGCCGGATCGATACTACAGCTTCCATATCGATACGTGTATTGTCTAGAAGCCTGCAATGATATATTGTTGTATCGCTTTTTTGAGCACACCCCTAGTCTGTATCCAAAAGGTTTTAATAGGAGCTTATGTTTGATGGTCCAGCTTCGATAACCATGGTTTTTGGGGTACGGTAGTGCTTTGCCATGGGATAAATGATATTTTGTGGACAGATCGCGTACTTGTGTTCTTACCCAAAAGAATGAACTGCAAGTAAAGGACGAAATCTTAATAAAGGTTTGCAAGAATAGATATACAATTCTATTATTGATTACATTTTTCAGACGCTCAAAGTTGTTTTACAATGTTGTCATGCAGAATATCATGATTGCATGATTGGATTCTCTCAGTCTAAGTGATGGGTTTCCTATTCACCTAACAAAGAATAGCCTCTCGCTTTGCACACTTGTCCATCAAAGCTCTAGCTCAGAGGTTCCCAAAGTGCGGCCCTGAGGTCAGTGTTTGTTGGCCCTTCTTGTAGGGTCGGCTCACAGATATATAGATGGTTCTTATTACGACACTATGAGCACATTGACTGACATTTTAGTGTGAGTCAGAGCTGCATTAAGGCTCAGAGCCTAAATAAAGGAGTATTTGAGTATTTGATAGAGTCGCTCACTGTGATGCATCGTGCTCTCAGTCGTCATGGGAAACGTACAAGTGTATCCTGATGGATTCTGTGATCCCAGCCCTTGTTGGCGTATAATTTGCCGCGCCGCACAGACTTGGCAGCACATCTGTTGGTGCGTGGTGATCCGTCCTAAACATTTCCCTGTTAGAACTCATTTCTCTGCGTTTGAATATTCCAGTAGTCTACAGCAGTAATCATTAATGTGGAGCAGATGTTCCAGCCGCTCCCCGGTGCGCGGCTCTTTCCCAGGCGCCTAGTACGCACACTGGTTTGGCTGCGCAAATGTCATAATACATGTATGTACAACTTTCTTTTTTCTGTCATTTAAACAGTTTCATTAATCAAACAATCAACTTGTTGCATCTCATCTGACACTTTCTCTGGAACTGACTTCTTCATTTCAATTCAATAATTTACAAGTTAAGTTTTCTGTCATTTATATTTTCATATAAGAATAAAGCATTAGCCAAAGTTGCCTATATATTTTAGTAACACAATCTAAATAATAGATTGAGCCAGGTTTAAATGATTTTATTTTGCTTAAACATTTTTACAATATTCTGATCGGGTTTAGTTTTGAATAAAGGCCTGTTCATACTCCTCAAGATGCAAGAACTTTTTCTCGCACCCAGAGCTCCGAGAACAAAATGACATCATTATGTTCTCGGAGCTCCTGTTCGGCAGTTCTTTCACGTTGTTCTTGACACCTGAGCTGAGCAGAACTTAGTTCTGCAGGTCTGCGAGAACTCTTGCTGTGATTGGCTGGATGTTTAGTGGGCGGGGTTATTTCTGTAATTCCTTGATTATTTTGGCTGCCGAAAAAGGGGGCGTGGCAGTTCGGCAGCAACACGTCTTGTGGAGTATGAAATGTCAGAGCCCAGACGAACTTTGTTCTTGTTCTTTTTGCCTCAAGAACAAGAACAAGTTCTCGCGTCTTGTGGAGTATGAACAGGCCTTAAGTTGACAAAATTCATTAACACATTTCTAGCTGTTTTTGGGTTTAAAGCTCAATAAATCAGGCAGGAATTAAATATTTCTGAATAAATGTTATTAACCCCAAGACTGTAAAGTTTAGAGTCTGTAGGAGCTGCTAAAGTGGAGATGTCGTTACAAGAGTGTAATAAACACCTCTTCAGCCGCCTATGGCCACAGCTGTCACCTAAAAAGGAAATGACCATGTTTGGATTACAGCGTCACCTCCTTCGCGGTACACGTGGATACCAAACATGTCAGTGTTTGTGAATGAATACACTACACGCGTGAAGCCGGTGCCGCGCGATGTCGTTATTTCCTGGATCTCATCATCAAACATCATAAGCTAAACATAGCACAGGAAGAAAACCGTTTAAAAATCTTAACATACACCACTGCGTGTAAAAACAACAACGTTTCCACCTTCTTGTCTTAAATCGCACTTCACATTTTGTTCATTTGGAGGAGACCATGCACTCAACATGAAAAAGTCTTCCAAGTGCCCCAGTAAAATGTAATCTACTCTCTTTCATAAGCGTACATTCATTGTTTAAGAGCGTTAACATGCACATTGCGATCACTCTGTGGCTGTTATAGCTTTAGCAATAGATTCATAATGCGAGCCGCAGACAGATTGGAAGATATCGAGTGGCGGTGTGATGGATGGGAGCTGTTTGGTGATCAATTAAAGGCAGAGAAATGAAAGTAGCTGGTGACATGGTGATTAGGGACCCGCGCAGAGCAGGACTGAAGCCAGTGTGTTTACCAATCCAACTTTTACATCAGATGGAGCCGCGAGTGGTGACGAGGGAGATGTCAGACGCTTTGTGCTTGCCAATAACAGAGTTGTTCTAAGTATCGATGGCGACATTAGCGAGAAGGAATGAATGTGCTGTGAATGTAGATTGTCGGGAAACTTGAATTTAAATCAGGGTTAAGTTAATTTGTGGTCCCCACCCTTCCATGCGTGATGCGCCCGTGGATCCATCGCCAACCGTTTTAGATTGATGGGGGAATCGGTCAGGAATCAGACACACAATTGTCGACAAGAGTGAAGTCGTCATCTACTTGTAAGTTAAAGCGTGGCAGACATTTCGCCTCTGGTCCAAGAAGCTTTGTCAGTGACTAATGATTGTTAGTGGTTGTCTACGGAGGGTTGATAGTTCGAATGCCATTGAGTCTTTGCATGGGAAAGGCCTTCCAAAAAGTGCATGTGACAAAGAGCCTTTACATAAAAACTGATTCAAATGCAGTGTATGTAAAATAGATATCCCAATTGTATCTATTGTAAAGTGTTCAACACCAGTCAAACTTAAGCCGAGTCAATTTGATAAAGAGGGTGTGCAGCACTAAAATAGATCTGGGCTTTAAAAACGCCAAAGAGAAACAGTACGAGAATACATAAGTTGATCTTTTTTCAACGGCGCTTGTTTGTTTTTGCAATCACTCGCTCTAATATTTGGTTGTTCCGCCTGTGATTCCTGCACCATTCGCTGTGGCGTTGTTTCAAAAAGCTTCTGCAACGTCCAACGATCCAGTGTCGCATTCTTTTTTCTCCAAGATCTTGTATTAATGATGATGGGAGAGTGTGGCCACGGTGCAAAGCCTTCTCCAGCACATCTCAAAGATTCTCATTGGGGTTAAGATCTGGACTCCGTCTCATGCTCCTTGAACTACTCTTTCACAATGTGAGCCCCATGAACCCTGGTGTTGTCTTCTTGGACCGTGCCATCAGGGAAGAAGAAATCCACTGATGGAATAACCTGGTCGTTCAGGTGTTCAGCGGATCTCATTCTTTTTGGTCAGGCAGTGTAGATCACAGCTCAGCCTGCGTCGCTTTAGATACTCACTCCTTACCCAACCTTTAAATGGTAAATAGTTCCTAAACGTTTTGACCCTCCCCTCTTTCGGTTAGCTTTGGCCCGGCTAAAGCCACTGCTCCCCGCGCGGACATCGGCGGCTAATTACCGTGTCGGCTCGTATCAAATGACCGCGGCCGCCGCTCGTCCCAGGCAGATGTGCGCCGCAGCTGCCATGTTTCACCCCCCCCCGTCCCCGTCACTGCCACTCCGCATTTGCCCCGCGCGCCCGTAAATAATGTGTTGTCTTAATTCATTTGGCAACGCACGCAACAGCCGGGGCGTAATGGCGTCTAATATCCAACACGCGCACGATCCAGTGTGCAATTAGTGCGGGACGCCATCTATTAACACGGGCGTATTAATGAAGTCTCCGCGGGGCTGGGAGTTTTGAGGGGGGGGCTGATTGGCGCGCGTTGGGGAGATGGAGATCGGAGGGCCAGAATGTGACCAACTGTCTGCTGCCTGCACCTGTTTACATGGACCAGTTTCAGAATATTCATCTTGATTTGTGGAGAAAGGACATTGCTTTGTATATTTGTCATGAATAAGCCACTTAAACACAAAGCGCTATGATGAAAAGTGGCTAACGTTAGCTGCTGACCTTTAGCACGAGCTGGTAAATGATCAATTGGCAAAAAAGTCATCCAAGCTGTTTTCTTCATTAACCCATGTTAAATAAAACTTGTCTGACTATTTATCCACAAATATTAAGCTGTCTCTCGAAATTGGCCAAACTTTATGACAGAAATGCGATTACATCAGCAAGCTTTCAGTAGACGTAGTGCACTCATTCTGCGTAATCTGCGGTGAGGAGAAAGCTGTGACCTGTTTGTCTGAATTACCAACAGAATGAGTGCTCTATAGAGTAAATGAGGAGTTAGGCACTAGGCTGGATTTGGATACAACTAAATTAGAATATGATTTCAAAATGATCACAACCTTTGAGTATCAGTATCTTAGTTATAGTAGCAACAGTAGTAGTTAGTACTTGTAGTAGTAAGTGAACACTCCTGGATTAAGTCCTGATCATCCAGTCAAGTCCAAACAATGGCCGCTGGGGGCCGCCTCTGGTCCGTCATTGCTGTAGTACCTGTATGTAGCCGCTATTCCCCATTGGAAAGCATTGCACTTTAGACACGTTAAAAACAACTGTAAAGCCTGGTTTCTAATTTTCCTAAACTACAGCTACAGCTAGATATCGCTCATGTGATAACGCTGGGTTAGTTACAATTAAAGAAACCAGGCTGGTTTTCGTGACAATTTTTTTTTAGAAATCTCATATACTAATGAGGGGCGGACTTTGAATGACAATCCGTTAGCATTAGAGCTAATGGTGCGGGCGCGGCTACGACTGAACTACGTGCCCTGCGAGGGCCGAGTCTACAGTGAAGATCCTTTATAGGAACATGCTCCATCAGAGCTGGGGAGGAGGAGTCTGTAAATCCGCCATGATTTCCCCCTCGAACATGGTCATTGTGGCAAACGGGGAGGAGTGAGGAATGACGATCTATTAATAATATATCTATGAGTCCAAACAATGTCTCCCAGTGTTTCTCATCCTTTTCTCAGCCTGTTGGATGTAAAGTATCTCTGTAACAACTCTTCTCCCACTCCCCCGGTCCATCAGACCAACCTTTTAGTCTCCCACTTAGCAGTCCGTCCACATGCCTCTCCCTTCACACACCGCACTCCCACCACCACCTCCTCGCGTCATAAAGCAGTCCCATCAAGCGGGCAGTCCACACAGCTCCGCCTGCTCCTCGGGCCCCGCTCCTGGCTCGCCTTGGCCACTCGCCCCGCCCATCCTTCTGTGTGCCCCAGGAGCCAATGCATCAGGCCAAGATTCTGCCGCGCGGTCTGGCCTCTGGTGTGAGCAGAAAAAAAGTTCCACTGTTTTATCCCATGAAAGAATTGTCAAAATCAAACCGTTTTGAAAAAGCCAAACTTTTTCAAGAAGAAGTCATTCTCCTTTAGGTTTTGTGGCTTTGGGCCTTTATAATATAATTCTGGTTACACTTGACCACAAGAAGTGTTCAGACTATAGTGAAGTTCCCTGTTCACAAAAAGTGGGTTGGGCTAAAACGGCTTATTACATTCATCTGCCTTTTTTTGGGGGGTTGTTTTATCATCTAGCAAGTGGTTTTACATTGAACCTTACATGCTTTAATCAGTTTAAACTGATCAAATCCTTAAAAATTCCTAGATTAAAAAAGTAAGTAAAAAAGTATAACAAAGATTACAATGTTCAGACATTTGTGAAATAGGCTCTGTGCACGGCTAACTTCGTGTTGGCCAGTGTAAGGTTACGACTACTTTATGTCTACATTTTAACATTAAACACAAAAGATTAAAAAAAAAAAAAAAAAAAATACTTAAGATGGTGGTGCTATTTTAACATCTGTTACCGTCAGATTAGCGTTAGCCTTTAGCTTCTAGGGCTAGGCTAAACATCAACATTCATAAACACAGAAGGCTCCTCCAGTGAAGTTTGTATTGTGTTGTAATTATCCAAGACCTGCTTGTTCTCTACCACGTACTGTTTGAATATTTATGTATTTTAAAAAGACACGGCTAACTCTACATAGGATTAAAAGAAGGACAGGATACGTCGTTAGCCTTGGAAGTTAGCATCAGGTTGCTAAGCAAATTTCCCTTAACAGAGCCTATTGGAAATTGTTTTACAATGCTAAAAAGAATGCGCATTTGCAAAGTACCATTGAAAATAGTCCATTTTGAGATCTCTCTTTATGTTAGTTCATTTTAAGCAGCATGAGATGTTATGGCTTTGGTCATTTAGTGTATCTGATCGATATTGAAATTCTCTCCCGAATATTAGTTTGTGAATTCAAAATCACTGGTTGCCTTTCTCACTTGTGTTGCTCTCTACTCCCTCTAGTGGCAGGCCGTCTTGTTTCTGTTGATCCTCTAACATTTCAGCACATTTCACCATCTTGCCGCTGATTCGAGACAGATTTTTCTGAAAAATGCCCGAGAGGAAGGCCGCTTTGTTGCTGCGGCGCTTTCATCCCTGCCCTGCTCCCCTTCAGAGAGGCTGAAATCTCCGGCGTGCGCCACAACCAGATTGCAGTTTTCATTATTCGGTGCAGAAAGTGTCAGCGTCTTGACAGCTTTTGATGTGGACATATGCCCGGATACAGCGGAGCCAAACACGGCGAGCGCGCGGGGAAAAATCTGCACCTGTCATCTCCATCACTGCCTCTTCAGGAATTCAGGGGGAAGATGTGAGGCTGTGGAGATGCGCTGGCGGTGTCTGGCTCGTGTTCGGTAGCAGAGCTGGACAGTGTATCTGTATAACCCAATTCAATTTATTGTTAATTCACACGTAAAGCACATGCAGATAATCAATATTTTGTGATTGTTAGACTCTCAGTGCAATGGATTAAATATGTAAAACTATTTCTATTTTATTATCAATCATTATATAGGTAAACATTGTACTTGGATTTCTCTGCAATAATACATTTACAAGAAATATTGATGTTGCTCTTCACTTAACGAGAAAAGTGCAACTGAGATTCAAAGCTTCATCCACCAGGCTGTCAACAAGCTGAACTCTCCCCTTCCCTCCCGCTGCTGGGCCCCTTTTGTTAATTGTCTCTTTGCATCAATGGTTTGAGAGTCTTTCTCTGCAGTTGCTTTACAGGTGAACTCATTGATTTAAATCACAGATTCTGCAGGACATTAAAACGCATTAAGTCATTCAATGAATTGTGCCAAAATCAAGGCCTTAACGGTTATTAAAAAGCAGTTTTGGATTCAAACTGGCATTAGATCTAAATTTATTGGAACATTATGACGTCGCCCCAACAATATTTTACTGTAAGTTAATCAAAAATACCAAAATCATTGTCTTAAATTAAACACATTCAGCTCCAGTTTTGGCTGAAATTGACCAAACTTTTTGCTTTTTGTAAATCTTAACAAATGAAATATGCAACATTTGTTCTGAGTTTGTGGCATTAAAATATAGTAATCAAGCTTTAAAAAGCTTTAAATTTGACTTGCTTCTGTCTGTATAAACGCAGTCAATTGAAAGTCTCTTTTTACAGTGCAGTCCTGGCCCCAAAGGGGAACCCATTGTACATCTTTTAGTGATGGGAGAAACCAGAGCACACGGAAGGGATGGGTGATACCAGAGATTTTCGATTAGATCTGATGAGTAATACTTAATAATAATAATGCGTAATGCGTTTTAACTTATAATGCAGAGTGAAATTACCAAAGCCATCATCTCTCACGCTTCAACTGATTAAAAAAAGTCAAATAAAATCCATTTGAATGTACACAGAACATGTTGGGAGTCATTCATCAAGAAGGTGCTAAATCAGGAATGGAAGCTGCTAAATAACATCTAGCTATTTGTGAGCGTGTTGCGTCATTTGAGATTGTGTGTTTCTGTGTGAGTACCTGGTCGTTTCAGTGCTCAAACTGCCTTCATTACCAAGCACACAGCCAGTAGTCTCAATCAAACAGTCCACCTTTCATGGAGGATACCTGCTGCCCCCTTGCAACTTCTTTTTATATTTGCGTGGCCTTATTTGGCGGACCTCCTCCTTCATTAACAGACAGAGATGCGGCTCATGCCTGGGGTTTGAGCGTGTGCGTGAGTGAGTGTGTGTGTGTGTGTGTGTGTGTGTGTGTGTGTGTGTGTGTGTGTGTGTGTGTGTGCACGTCAGGAGGAGAGGGGGCGCAGTGGAGAAGGGGAACGAGATGGATGCTGGGTGGAAATGAATTTCTAAAGGCCACGGTGCTTCATCACGGCACCAGCACAGCCTGCCCTCCTCCTGCGGAATAACAGGGGCTTTATCACTCACTCACGCGGGACAGGGGAGGGGGTTCTACTTTTACATTATTATTTCAACACATTTTATGATTTTAGCTTGAGTCTCGGTTCAGTCATTCTGTTTCAGGCGAGTTCTAGTTTGCAACATGACGAGCTGACCAATGATTTATTTTATGTATATATAGTCGTAACCAAATAAATGACAAGTTGCGGTATCGCCAAAATTCTAACTGTTTCATCAAAATGAGCCTATTTTAATTTGTCCTTTATATTTTTTTGTAGCTCTTAGTATTCAATAAAAATATCATGATGTGTACCAAAAGAGAAAAATATCCCGCGCCCCGGGGAGTCCCCTCCCTCGGCGCTCTCGCACACTCACACAGGTACACACTGTGCGGAGGGAAGGGGGGAAAGGGCGGGGGTGACATTACGGTGTAATAGCACGCTCCATTAATCATACCGGCGTAAAGGGCCAATTCTTTGACTTAATTGGCTGAAGGATGGGGTTTTTTTGGTGTTTTTTGTCTCTGTCCTTTCTGTCTGTGCTCCTGTTTTGAACCGTGAGAGTGCGAGTGCGCGGCGGTGCGTGCGCGGCGGTGCGTGCGCGGCGGTGCGTGCGCGGCGGTGCGTGCGCGCTTTAGAGGCAGCAAAACAAGTGTCTTTTGTGTGGCTTAGTGCCCTGTAAAAATCCATTGGGAATATGCTCCACTTTTGGCTACAGCAAGAACATCATTGTAGCATGTTAAAAGAGCCGTCTTTTCCAAATATGACTTTCTGTATAACCTCCTCAGGGTTGTTTTATGTTTATGTTTATGTTTATTGTTAATGTCTGGGGTGTCACCAGCCTCTGATAAAAAAAAACTAAAAGCTTTATTTGTATGTGTTTTTAAGGATAATCATGTTCAAGAGAAACAAAGCCTCTTTGATCAAACCATTTGAATTACTAATATTTACCTTGATGTGAAGGAAAATAAAAAGCTAAAGGAGCAAGTTCTTCCATTTTCCCTTCTGTTGGCAAGTGGCTATTACTTGAATACGCCCGTTGATTTTTCTTTTCTGTACAGTAAAAGAAGCAGCGATCGTAAACATTAGAGTAAACGATAAACATAAACAACTAGCTACAGGCTTTAGAATTAGCTGCACTGCGCTCACAGGTCTTTCCCCCAAATCGTCTGCTTTACAGTAATTAACTAAGTTGATCATTTGAAAAGTCGACGAGATTAACCATCATCTCCTCTGCAAACAAGTATCTGTTCAGAAAACCGCCTAACAAGCCTGTGCTGTGCTCACAGTCGCGTATGTTTGGGCGCCCCCCTCCCATTTGCTTGTATCTGTCTAATTATCTCCCACAGAGAACACAGCCTTGCACCAGTTCCACAGCCTTTCAAGATCCCATCCTCTGCGTGTAAGGAGAGCACGGCAATATTTACCGAACCCCCTTACCCGCCGTACTCCCTACCCCGGCCGGGCCCCACCCAGAGAGGGCCCCTCCCTCCCCCCGTAGACCACCTCACTCTCATTAAAAAACCAACAGCCATTAATGTTGGATGAGTGGAGGAGCCGGAGGAGGCGAGGAGTTTTCCCCATGATCGAGTCCTAAGGAGGCATGATGGATCCTCACCCGCAGGAGGGGGAGAGGGACGGGAGGGAGGAGAGGAGAGGAAGGAGAGAGAAAGAGAGAGAGGGGATAAAGATGCAGAGGTGGGAGAAGAGGAGGTGAGAGAGGAAGTAAAGAGAAGAGAGTACAGAGAGGTATATAGAGGGAGGGGTAGACGGGGGAGGATAGAGAAGAAGGGAGAGAGGGAGAAAAGGGGGTGAGATTAAAATAATGGAGAAATAACAAAAGAGATGGAGTGAGAGGGAGGAAGAGGTGATGGAGGAAAGAGAGAAAGAGGAAAAAGTAGAGATTGAGAAAGAGAAGAGGTGAGAGGAGCGGAAGAAGATATGGAAGAGGGAGAGAAGGGAGTATGGAGAGGAGAGAGACCAGAGGGAGGGAGGGAGAGGAGAAAAGAGGGAGAGGCAGTGGGGAGAGAAAGGGGTGAGGAGGAGCCAGAGAGAGGGAGTACACAAGAGAGAGATAGAGGGTAAGAGAGGAGCGAGGAGAAAGAAGAAAAGGGAGAGCGTGAGAGAGATGAGTACAGAAGAGGGAGAGAGCAGCAGAGGTGTAGAGAGAGGGGTGAGGATTGTGAAGAGGAAGGAGAGAGAGGGGGTAAGACAGAGGGATAGAGAGCAGAGAAAGAGCACAACAGGAGGGTGGAATAAGAAAGCAAGGAGAGAGACGTCAGGAGAAGAAGAGAGAGTGAAGGGAGGAAGAAATATGGAGAAGGAGGGAGAGAGGGAGCATAGAGAAAAGAGGGGAGGGGCTGAAAGAGGGGATAACAATGGGGGATATAGAGAGCAGAGACCATAAGGAAAGAAAGAGAGAGGAGGTGAGAGAAAGAGAGAAAGATAGAGGGAAAGATGGATATGCAGAAGGAAAGAGACACTTTGGTGCTTCAAAGAGGGCTGACTCTGTTCATTCTATTTATAAACACATTAGAGATTCAGAATTATGAAGAAGCATATTTTACGCTCTTCTAACAGCGTTATGAGGAAGGGAGGATTTTAAATGAGAAAACGAGGAAGGGAGAAAGGGGAGAGAGGAAGGGAGCAGGGATGGGGAAGGATTGGAGACTGGTGGCATAGTGGGTTAGGCTTAGTTCCCCAACTGCACTGTGGGATTCCAAACAAGTTGTGATTTCATACGGAAACAAGGCATTTTACTTACAATAGATGATCATCAAAATCAGAATAATTATTACAGCCAGGTCACAAAAATCAAAGATCAAACACTGTTTTGGCTATATTTTATTTAGCCTATGAATAAACGAGTAAATTACCAAAGAAAAAAAAAATCTGATTTCGTTGTCTGAATAAGTAATATTCTAAATGTTTGTATTTGGGCCAACTTTGTAACTCTAAATTGAAACTATGCACACTGTCATCCCCGTCCATGGCCGTGCAGCAGAAGAGGCTTATACAGGGAGCTCTCCATGGTCTAACCCGGTCACACTGAAGAGAGAGGGGCAGTGGGGCACCTTGTCAGGGGGGGTCCGTCCTCTCAGCTGTACTGCCTGGGGTCCCACTGATAACACACGGGCTCAGGGCTTAAATGCACACACTCGCTCACACAAATGCAAAGGCGTAAATGCTTCAGTGTCCCGTGAAGCTTTCTCCACAGCGAGCCCAGGAGCAGCTAACCAGATTCCCTCTTCTCCACCAGTCAGCCGGGGCCTCCACTCCATCCTGTTTACAACCGTCCAACTTCTCCCAAAGCGGCAAAAAACATGCTCATGGTGTGGTCACATACAGTAATCTTCTCTTGCTAGGGCATACATAAGGAGTCTTTGCTCGGTTAAAGACAACTCTCTGTGATTGATTTGGGGAAATCATTTCCATTGTGGGTTTGCCAAAATATTAGGTAAAAATCAAAATCATTTTTGGCCCATCTTGCAGTTAAAGGTACACAATTTGAAATATCTAATTTTCTGTGAAAGTCCAAATTAATTTGGTAATTTGAGGCTCTTCGCTGTCACTCAAACTCGTTTCTAGCTCTAACAGACAATCCCACACATTCTGACTGTACTTGTGAGACAGTGTTGAGAAGCGAGCCAGGCGAAACCGACCAAACACAGCACTGACTAACTTCTGCATTCTCAAGTTAAAAACGCACTATATTTAAATGCGTAACAACAGGTGATGAAAATAATTTTCTAATAAGAAAATAACTCGATCCCCCAACCTTTGGATTGTCCATAATGTCCCTTGAATGTCAACCAGGACACTGAGCAAACACTTGAGTCCATTGT
This sequence comes from Neogobius melanostomus, assembly GCA_007210695.1. Taxonomy (NCBI): domain Eukaryota; kingdom Metazoa; phylum Chordata; class Actinopteri; order Gobiiformes; family Gobiidae; genus Neogobius; species Neogobius melanostomus. The sequence continues at coordinate 379,878 of VHKM01000437.1, forward strand.
TTCCCTGTTCGGTTTAAAGTGGGCATAGCTAGGAGCCCTTGAATCACAATGTATCTTGCAGTTTTGTTAGTATTTACGTATATCTAAATGCCACAGTGTTTCATGTTGAAACACTCTGTTAAAACTGCCAGTTTGATGAAGTCCATCGCATTGACTTTAACAGCTCATTATTACCATAAAACATTAACTGGATCTCTCCACAGTCCGATACATCAATACGAAATGCTAAATAGTGCGTGCTGCGTCCTTTTGCCTGAGCGCGCCCATTGACCACCTGTCACTGCTTCATGCTACCCGGACTGTGAAGGTTCCAACGCCGCGATCAATCGGGTCAATTCGGGGGATTGACTCTTGCTTTTGGGTCTATACGGCCTAACGCCTTGGCCTATAGCTCGTCCAAAATCCAGATTTAGAGGCTTCAGATGTATTTAGCAGCGCAATTATTTACGTAAGCTGTGACTTTTCTCCGTCTGAATCATGCCCCTGAACGTGCGTGTGTGAGCGGGGATCGGGGTCAGCGATATCTCCATGCTCCTACTGTCAAGGCAGAAGACGCCCTGAGCAACATGGCCGCCCGGAGATGTTTACGTGCTCCGTCTCTCATTTTCCTGCGGTAGGATTTGAATCCGGGAGCGTTGGGAGGAGAACCGGGGGAGGGGGGTGGTGGATGCAGAAGTCTTTGCCCGAGAGCGGCGGCTGGTCTGTGGGGAGAGAACTCGATACCGTAGGCCTTGTGTGGTGGTGGTGGAGGAGGAGGCAGGGATGGAGCTAACGCTGAAGCCGGCTGGATAATGAGTCGACTCCTTCGGCACTTTTGCAAGCATAATCACAGCGATCAAAGCGAGCGAGGCCTGGTTCACGCACCGACTGCGACTGTTAGCCCAGACCAAAGAGTAAAGTGGCATTCTGAAGGCGAGACAGCGATTCGTTAAAAATGCTTTTATATTTCCATCTCAATATTGACGCTAAGAACGCTGTTTGATGTGGTTTCATTGTATAGATAACCTCATATTGCTCTTGCAGAAATGTTGTTTCGGAGAGAGACTCAAATATGAAAGAATCCCATCCATTTCAAAACATAGACGGCTAATGGTGGGTTCCACTTGTTCTACTGTAGGAGGTCGTGTTTTCTGTCAAGTTAAAACACTGTTTATTTCATTGTCAATGCAACTGTTTGGGTGAATACAATAAGATCATTAGGTCCATGTCTTACCTGTCTTTTACCAGCTTCAAAGCTCAAATGACTTGTGTATGTGTCTCACTGTCAGTAAACTTTCCAACATGACCATTGGGACGTCCAGACAGATAGAAGGACTTCACCAGGATCGAGTTGGAGTGTTGTGGACAAATGTCATGCAGCTTTGTAATTACGTTATTAAATCATATTTCTGAACGCTCGTAGTCACCCAGAGGTGTTCCAATCATGGGATAAAGCAACCACCTGGACTGGGTTTGTTTTGCTTATGATCCAAGAAACTTCTTTCGCTGGGAAAACCTTTGTGTCTGTTATTGATTATAATTTTGATATCTACAACTTGAAAGAAGCAGGTTTTTATTTACTGTAGAGTCGTGAAGGTAAAATTACTGGTGATGATCAACAGTAACTATTGTTTTTATTTTTATTTTTTTAAATTTTTTTAAAGAGAGTACTGTATCTGAGATAAGATGACAACTTATACTTTGCAAACTCGGTACAATAATGTTTTTTCGTAGTTTTTTTTTCTATGACAGATGCTATATCAAATCTAAACTTTGCTATAATAAGAATCATGCCTGATACGCCTGGCCCTTGCCGTAGTCCTCCCGCCTGATCCTGCCTAAATGAGCTCCGGCGCACCACTCTATCCAGAGGACCTGTGCCTTAACCACCGGTGGGTCCCTTTGAACCCGCTGTGTCTGATGTTATTCCGCCTCATGTCCCGTTAGCCGTCTGTGTTTGCCCCCATCACCTGCTCTCCCTCCTGGGGTCACGGAGGTCCAGTCCAGCCGAGCGTGTCCCGGCACATTGGCAGCGGCGCCGGAGTGTGTGGAGAATACAGAGCGGAGAATCTAAAGGGGAGGGATCAGAGACATAGAGTTATTCCAACAATATACTGTGTGCGTCTGTTTCCATGACAAAAGTGCATCATTCTAAAGTGCCAAGCAAACAGTGGAAACAAGAATGTAAGCCATCAAGCTAACGTGGCTATATGTTATGCTAAGAGCAGCTAAATGCTATCGTACAGAAAAATCACCTTTGTCGACAGCAGCATAGGTTATCTCTCCTCTGACAGATCAGGGCTTCAGTCTCTTCACTGGAAATTTTGCACATTTTTAAGGATCTATGCGTTTTGTTTAAGGCTGCGTTTGCAAACAAAATGGTCAAACCGGAAGTCCTCAGAGATTGTGTGATATGGATACTGTGTCTAATAACAATAACATGGCCATATACAGTAAGTACTACTTCACATGAAGGCCCCAACCAGACTGGGACTTGAACCAAAAACCTTTGCACTGTTGGCCGAGGCTCTGTCCAATATAATTATTATTACTGTTAAGGATAAGACAAGAGATACCACTTTAAGAGTTCACACGCAACATAATATAGAACCAAACCTGGCAACCGTCACCTCAAACAGGGAATAGAAATGTCTCAAAACCTTAAATAGTTCATCATTTTCACCTGGAAAGGTTAAACCTGCTGCTTAAAGGTCAAAATAATACAAAAGGAAAGTCACGGACGCCTCAAGCAACAGGACGGTTTAGAAATGCACTGAATACACTGTACTGTTGAGGGCAGTGGTTCTGACCTGACGGGCCGGGGCCCTTAACTGGGTCTGCTCAGTGACCAAGGCTTGTATAATCTGCTCCAGGGCTCAGCACTAACTTTGACCAGTATTTTATATATGAATGTATGAAAAGGTCTTAATTTTTTTTTATGTATTTAGCATAAAAAGCAATCATCACAATCATCTGTTAGGGTGCACCTGGTTTCTGCGGGGCATTACAAATCATTAACCTTTTAACCCCCACCTGAACCGACCACATTTCCTCCAGTTTGCATTGACCCAAATCTAAAAGCTTCTGGAAAAAAGTGTCAAAACAGCGACAAAAAAGCCACAAAAGAACAAAAAAGCCACAAAAATGCCATAAAAAAATCAGCAAGGAACGCCAGTACAGCATCAGCGCAAGGCAAGGCAAGGCAAGTTTATTTATATGGCACATTTCATGTACATGTACAACTCAATGTGCCTCACAGCAGCACCAGACACCCAAACACAATAAAAATGCAATAAAAAGCATACAATTACATTAAAAAATACATTTAAAAAATACATTAAAAAGTACGTATATTGTATATATTAAAATTTGTTAAAATACAATCAACTGCCATAGGCAGCAGTAAAAAGGTGCCTGGACTTAAACATAGTCAGGGTCGAGGCCTGTCTCACTGTCTCATTGAGGCTGTTCCAGATTTTAGCTGCATGAAACTGAAACGCAGCCTCACCATGTTTGGTGGTGACTCTGGGAACCACCAGGAGACCCCTCCCTGAAGTTCTCAGGGCCCGAGATGGTTCATACGGCTCTAACATGTCAGAGATGTACTTTGGTGCTAAACCATGAAAAGACTTGTACACAAGCAGAGCTGTTTTAAATTCTATTCTCTGAGTGACAGGAAGCCAGTGCAGAGACCGGAGCACTGGACTAATGTGGTCGTATTTCCTGGTTCTTGTCAGGATTCGAGCAGCAGCGCAAGGAAAAACATCTGTTTAGATGAGTTTTGTAAGTCTTAGCTTTCAAATAAGGCCTTACACTGGTCTATAGGCAGCAAGCTGCAGTTAAGACGCTCTTAGATTTCGGGTAAAGCTGAACTGGAGAAAATGCACTCGGTTAAGGCGGGGGTTAAGAGGTTAAAAGTCATTAAATGAATTGTTCCAAAACCTTACATGTCAATAAATGCATTACATTTGATTCAAACTGGCATTAAATCTAAATTTATTGGAGAATTATGACATTGCCCAACAATTTTTACTGTATAAGTTCACGTGTATTCGAGTTATCTTTGATTCTTCCCCGGTGACTATCCTTAACCACAACGTCGGCTTGTACAATGCTCCGCCCCAAGCTCCTCCCACAGGAACCTTTAAATCTCTTGCAGCACTTATCCCTCCATCGCAGGATGCTGTCCATTCTGTTCACAGAGCCTGGGGTTTGTTTTAGTGGGAGCGTGGGGAGGCGGGGCTTAGGGGCGGTGTGCTTTTTGAACCAGGAAGAAAAGCCAAGGGAAAGTTTGAGTAAGCTGTTTTAGATATATAGCGTATAAGTTTACCATAGTGATCCAGATGTGCTTGAGATTACATGTAGCAGATAGTCTAGTGGTTAAGGCTGCTGCACATGTACAAAAAGAAGCCTAATACCCTGCTGGGGCTAAATAATGTGCAGTATGTGGGTCAGGGCTTGTCGTCCTACGCTCTCTTTCTCAGCCTAAGCGTCTGTTGAGGCGCTAAAAGATTCGGTGGCGTGGCCGTTTCGCCGCCTGACATTTGTTTAACAATAGCGTCGGGGATAAGCAGAGGTCTGGGAGTGCTTATGTTTGCTGCTGCCTCCTCGTGTTTAGTCTAATCTCTCCTGCCTGGGCTCATTTGCAAAACCTTGTTCTTTTTTCCCCTCCTTCTCCTCCCCTTGTGCTTTTGGCTACATTTAGGACGCACTTTTCTGTCCCGCGTAGTGCATTGGATTCGCGTTGTGTGGGTCAGATAGTGTTTGCGAGGGCTTTATCATGTGCACACACTGTTTTAGCCTCTCAGTCCTTTGTCACAGGGGGATAATGGAGCTCTCGCGGAGCCAAGCAGGTGACAGGCAGGGCATACGGGGCGGACAGGCTGGACCAGAGGGGGAAGCACTGGCTGCTCGGCGTATTTAGAGTGTCCCATTGGTTATGTTTGCAGCATATTCCATAATCGACTCTATGAAGAGCTTAGGGTAGGTTTAGACGACTGGTGTGTATTAATGTAGCAGGAGTTTCCAACCTTTTTTTCCCACAGCAAGCAACTACTACATAATAAAAACATCAGCGGCTCACGTTTCAAGGGTCTTTGAGCAGGTTGTGGACTTAGGCGGACTACACCCGTGGACAGTCGGTAGCCCAGATCTTTTTTCAACACAAGGCTTTGCGCTGTGGTCACTCACACATCATCAATACAAGATCTGGATCTTTGGACAATGCAGAAGTTTATTGAAAAAAAGCCACACCAAATGGTGCTGGAATCAAAGCTAAAGGCGCTACAACAAATATTAGAGTGTGGCTTTCTTTCGGGGGTGACTTTTTGACTTTTCTGGTCAGGAAGTGTATGCACCAAGATGTTAGCTGGTCTGTTCAATGTTCATAACTAGATTGTTTGATGCATGGAGAGAAAAGGCATCTATCAATTCTATTTGATAGTTATCTTGCCAAGACATTCAATTTGACCTGTCAGGTTTATGTATCGTTAATTTACGTTTGAAAGTAATTGATATATTTAAAAGGTCTCTCTTTCAAATGAGACTTTGGGCCCGATCTTGTGCTTCTAAGCGCAGACTATAGCGTAATATTTTGAGCTTTCGTAGGAGCGCACTTTCAGATCTCGCCACTCTACGTACATTAGCACATTTAAGTGGGAAATACGTGGGGTGGAGAAACACTGTCGGCCAATGGCGATGTTATGTAGAACAACCTTTTTTCCTCCAACCAGACTCCGCGGCCGGGAAGGGGTGAGGGAGAGTGGGGAGTGGGGAGTGGGGGGTGAACGTGTGCTTTTGTTTTGGTCGCATTAACTCTCTCGGGACACAAACATGGTTTAGTTTGACCTGTGGGAGCCTATAATGCTTAGGGAAGGACACAAAGCAGGAAATGAATGTGAGGCTGCCATCAGAGCACCCCTCTCAATGCTGCTTGTAATAAATAGTAACAACTCTATGGGCAACATCGGAAAATACTGCAACAATCTCACTAGAAGCTTGTGCTGTTCTTTCGCCAGCCACAAGATCTGGCCCTTTGAGTCTCAAGGGACAAACCTGTATAAAGGAAGGACATATACAGAAAGTCATTGAAGACTTGAATGGGATACCAATTTATTTTTTTTATATTTTTTCCCCAAGGTATCAGGGTAGTGGTTACTTTAGAGATTCTAATTTCCAAGGAAACATGCAATTTTCATGGCTATGTTTTCATGGCTATGTCTTAAACAAAGGTATTGGCAATTTTATGTTTGTTTGTAGGTTTTAAATATTTGTTGGGGCCGCGTTTAGGCTACTTGGGCCCAACTCTCTCATGAGCAGGAAGAACACGAGGCAAAACTTTTAGGAACCATGACTGACAAAGTGGGGCAGGTGACATACTAAAGTATGGGTACCATATAGAAATTGTCTCCCTAATGTGTAAAGGTTTGACCCTGTTGGTTGTTTCAGCCTTATCAACTCATGGGAGAAACAAGGTTAAGTCTGTCGGTGCTGCACTCTCCCATGTCCCCTGTGCATATCGTCCCAGCGTGTCGGAGCACTCACCTGAAAGCAGAGATGGCTCGGTCAGATACGGCAAATGTCAGCGATGACAGTGAATCGGTCAGAGATCTGCCCTTTTCACTGCGCCTCTGTCCCCCCGGCTCACAGCTGTACCTGGACATCCATATTCATGACCCCCCGCTCCCCCGCCGCGCTGGGAACACGTGCATATGTCGGCGGAGCGGTTGTGGACAGGAGGCCCTCATAGCCCCGGGGCCCGGCGTGTGGAGGGGTCCACGGGGGGACACAAGGAGCTGCTGACTGTGGGACGACCCGGGGGCATGCTCCTGCTCGTGTCCTGAGGAGAGGACAAGCACAGAGTCAGCTCCACAGCCCGGTGCTTTGGGAATGTTGCAGACAGAGCAGTTTAGCTCACTTTAGTTTGGCTTTAGGAAACTGGACACAAATCTAAACTCATCTGTCCTTATGAGAAAGTTGAACTTGAAATTTGATCAACTTTCCAACGCAGTGTAATCATTTGAAAACCGCCCTGATGGGCTTTTCATATTGTTACTTCCTGATTTTTCATGGATTTAACATTCGGTCAGAGTTGGTCTAAAGCAGTGCTCTCAGTGCTCGTGCTGGAGACAGGTCGAGCCCGTCCTGTTCAAATGCATTAAAACATAGAAATACACATTTTTCTCAGACTAATAGTCAACTAATAGACTTTTCATAGTCATACATGATCATTTTGTCTACCATTTGCTCAAACAATGTCTCTGACCCCCCAGGTTGGGAACCACAGGTCTAAAGGCCTCTCCCATAAAGAGTGTTTTTTCACAACAGCATCAGACAAAGGAAATGTGTGGTCATTGGAGCTATAGTTTTTACAGATTCTGCATCTGCTTTAGGCTCGATGCGTTGAACAAAGGAGTCTGCAATGTTGGTGATGTGTCAAATGCTCAAGACATATTTTAAGTCTAAATGATCTGGCCTAATCATGATAAATATACAGTATGTCAGTTGCAATACATTTTCAAAATCAAGATTCAGTTCACATTAAAGCACGTCCGGTCTCAGTAACTTTCAAGATCACTGACAGCGGATGAATGCCTTAGAGCCTTCTGTCTATGATGGAAAACTCCTGTACTACTGAGAGCACTTTGCATTTAAAACGCAACCACTAACGCAAGAATAATTTACAATTCCAACTATGTTTGTAGAGTCCTAAACTACAACGTTAATCGGTTTCAGACCCCATGGAGACACAGAGACACTGGTCATGATTACTGATTATTTAGTCATTATTCTGGTTTATTTGAGCCTTTCTTTGACCTGGTTCTCAACAGATGTGGTGTTGGGTTCTTCTTGGTGGTTCTTGGCAAGTCAATTATCTATACATTATATCCTATTTTATTATTTTTTCACTTAACAATTCCTGTGATTTTGAAACGTTGAAGACACCAGCATGTCGTGCAAAAAGGCCACATTCCGTCATGTTAGACCCCTCCCTTCCCCTCCACTGTAACCCATCCCCGCGGACTCCCTGCACACGCACATCCTTTCCTACCGTGTTAAAGCAGTAATTCCCTGGCACCAGCCGCTCTGACGGACAGCAGACATCCCCTATATCCCGGAAAACACCGCGCAGGCCGATATGACATCCCAAAGATCCATAGAAGGGGAATCCGTTTGGGGGCAATTAAGCGTTTGGGGCCGCGGGGGGTGCAGGTGTGTTTTGGGGCGATAAGGACTCCACTACCACCATTACTCTGCAACCCCCCCCCCCCACCCCCACCCAGCGCCTGAACCACTCTGGCAAGCTCCAAACAGGGAGAGGGAGCTGGGATGAGCGAGAGATAGGCACCGAATGTGCATTTCATCATCGCAACCAAGACGGCGGTAAAAAAAAAAAAAGGAAGCGTGCAGTATTGTCATGAGAAGAGAAGGGGTTTGGAAGAAAAGGCAAGCCATTCTGCAGACGGGCTTGTTTCAAAGCAATTAAGATTAATTAAGTGTGTCTGCAGCCACTCCATATTTCACATAATGCGGCTATTATCGGCAAGCTCCAGCATTAAAAAGGCATTATGCTTTATTTGGTAAATTTGAAAATGGGGAGAAGATAATGCAATTGGCCAATACGTCTTCAAAGACAGTGATGGGGCGGATGGGGGAAGTCATTGTGCGTAGACATGTGGACCATATTGTATGGAGGTTCAAATGGACTCTTGTTTTTGATGTAAAATAAAAGCAGTAAAATGTAAAACTGCAGATGACGTCGAGCACCACCAGAAGAAGTGAAATATTAGTTTGAGGACCACTGACACTGGTTTTAAGGTGCAGCATTTCTTTATCTTCCAGTTAATCCTGTGGGGTAAAAGAGCAGAGGTCGACCAATATATTGGGCTGACATTGGAGTATTTTACTATATCAGCTATCAGCCGATCTAACGCCGATAAAAGCTGGTATCTCTGGGACCGTAAGTGATAGAGACTTCCTTTTTTTTGCAATGGAAAGAGCTTTAAAATGAGTCCACAACTTCACCGCAATGAAAATTGCGGTGAAATTCAAGCACAGAATCTGAAGAATCCAATCGCTGACTTAGTTTCAACCTCCACAAACTGACTTTTGATCGCCGCGCAAAATGCCGCGACTTGGAAGGCTGGGACAGAAACGATTGGCTCACCTAAAGTAATACAATAACAATTTAGTTTCTGAAATAACTGATAATTGATAACTGATCAAGTGAGCAGATCACTTTATGTGAGTTGTTTAATGCGACGTGAAGCCTGTCATGTAGCCAAGGACATTTAGTGTAGAACGGCATCGGCTAATAAAAATCACCACCAAAAAAACCAGCACCGGCCTTAGAAAAAAACCACCTCTTAAAAAATAAAAAAGCATGATTAGTAAATTTCACTTCCATTTCATTCAAGTTGATTTTGAAGAACATCAGTCAGGTCACAGGGCTTCACAAAGATGGTTCGATCAAGCACAACAACAATGTGTAAGTCAAACAATGAACTACACCACTTTGTTACAACATGAGAAGAACACTTTAAAAGGACCTTAGCTCTGCCCCGCCCTATCAGACCGGTGCATGTGCTGTTCCACCGCTGCCCCGGTGCAGTGATCGCAGACCTGATAAAGGGCACTTCTGACGTTTGTTAGTGTGAAACAAAACTCTGGTGACATTTGATGGTCCGCAGCTGTAACCGTGGCCTCGGCTCAGGGTCAGGGCTGGCATTTTACCCACATGGACGTCTGCATTGGAAGAATGTTATTGATTATATGCTTCCTCAAACTGCAATGCCCATTTGATCTATTCTTCAAAACTTTATAGACACCTGGTCAGAAGGAAAACACTAAACGTTAGCATCTGGATTTGTATGATCTGTATGATCTCTGCTGTTGGTCAGGTTTAGGTTCAGCAACACTATATGCTCAAAGACTTGCACATCATGATCAATCAGATGATTATATCATTGGATTCTTTTTGGTCACTGGGCTCAGTAGTTCAGGTAACGTGAGGCATCATTTTCCACCAGAGAGCCCAGACTTTAACCCAATTGAGAATCTTTGGGATGTGCTGGAGACCGCCATGCGCAGTGGTCAGTCTCTCCCATCAACAATACAAGACTCTGGTGGAGAATGAATGAATGAATGAGCATATTAAAACTATGCCACAATGAATGCTGCTATAATCAAAGCTAAAGAAATACAAGAGTCTGATCTTTATGCTGTGGCAGTGTTTTTGGGGCCAGGCAGTGTTTATTGACGGAGAACAACCAAAGCAATCAGAGAAACCCTACTCAGAAACAGGTAGTATGCATAGACCTTTTTTCCAAGGTCGCAGAATAATGTGACAAGAGAAGCAATTTTTTGTGTGTGTGTTTGGTACTAAAATGTGGAATAACATCTGAATTCAGAAGCGCCGGTTCATTGGGCTTGATATTGATTTTGGAAACCCCAAACCCTGGGAAAATCTGTTTCAAATCCATGATGTAAAATGAGAGATGGCTATTTTAGTCTCGTTACGCCCGCTGACCATTAGAACCGGTCCAGTGCTAGAGCTGACCTCTATTGTGCAGCTAAACACTCGCTAACGTTGCTCACGGGCTACTTAGCATGCGACGGGCAGTCTCCACATCTGTGCTTACTCTAGCCTTCCCCAGTCCGTGCTTCACTGGGCCCCTGGCTTTCTCCCAACAGTCCCAGTGCCCCCCGCCTCACACACACACACACACACACACACACACACACACACACACACACACACACACACTCTCCTTTCTCCCACCCTGGAGGGCCTTGCGTCAGCTGGACCGGCCCTGGCGATCAATGCTGGGGAAACAGCCTCATAATGGTCGGAATTAATGATGAAAAATTTGGTGTCATCCAATGCGCCGTGGAGTATTTATCACTGGGGATTGGAGTGTGGGGGGGCAGTTAGCGCCCCACTGACCGGAGCGGAGCAACAGTGCCCCCGTCCCCCCAGCTGGAGTCCTAATGGGACACTGTTGAGCCGGGCCAAGAGGGATTGGTCCATTAAGGCTCCATTACTGTTTGTGCGCAGAGTGAAAAATCTTTGGCTTAAGCGGCGGTAGATTAGGTATCGGTCTCACACAACTATGAGCATTGGTTTGTGGGGTTTAGTTTCTGCCCATCACACCTCACCCAAGTGAATACTCTATACATTGTCAACTACGGTTAAACGATACGAGACGGGACAGGAAGGCTAAGTGTGTCGAGATATGCAGTTTTACAAAACACCAGCAGAGGGCACAGGTCAAAGAGTCCAAACCAAAATCAAAAGTTGGAGTCATAAACATTCATTAAGATGGACCTCGATTAAAGCAACGTTTCCATAGGACTCCAAGTCGTACCGCTCCTGTATTGACGCAACGTGACATATTTGAATTCAGTTTTAGTTTGAGTCTTTTGACAGATAATGTAATCTAGTTTTAGTCTATGATCATTTCATGTAAATTTAGTCGACTAAATCTAAAGATGTATTTCGTCAACTTTACTTGCGTATCATTGTATTCAAATGTATTTTATGAGATTGCACTGCTTCATGGAGCTTCATGGACCTATTTCTTGTGCATTGAATAACAAAGTTATTTTTCAGACTGTGTCACTCACTGAAGTCATTTTTTAGTTGCTTTTCAGTTTTATCGGTTGATCAAAATATCTTGAGCATAGTTTTGGCCATCATGAAAAACTTTAAATCTAGTTTCAGTGTAAGTTTATCCATCCATCCATCCATCCATCCATCCATCCATCCATCCATCCATTCATTTTCTTCCACTTGTCCGTTGCCGGGTCGTGGGGGCAGCTGTTGGAGCTGCACCAGCCCCTATGGCTCCTCCTGCAGGTGGTGGGTCCACAGAAGGACGGCCTCATGGATCTAACCGGGCCTGTTGGTCTCTCATAAGGGGCTTCTGAACCGCTCTTTGTCTGACCCGTCACCTAGGACCTGTTTGCCATGGGAGACCCTACCAGGGGCACCAAGCCCCCGACAACAGAGCTCCAGGATCATTCAGGCTCAAACCCCTCCACCACGTTAAGGTGGAGGTTCCATGAGGGGAGTGTACGTTTAGTCAGCCAAAATATTACTTTGACTGAAACTATGCTGTGATATTTTAGTTTTTGAAATGAACCCTGTGTCAGGACTCCCATCATCCTTTTTGTCCGTTGGGCTTGTTTGAGCACTGCCATAATTGGAGCAAGTTCCAGTTCCAGCATTTGACCACTGAGTGGAGTCTGGCAAGTGGAAGGGTGAAGGATGACGTGAATGGAAGCAAATGAACAAAACCTCCAATCCAGGTGCTTTTGTGAAGGAACAAAGTCTCCATCATCTGCCCCTTGACATTATTAAACATTACACCATGGGTTTGCATGATGCCAGAATCTCCTTGACACTCCAGTAGTCCTTCAAAAATCTTGCTTTAATGCGATTTGGAAAGCTCATAATGTAATGATTCGCCCCTTTTGTTGCCAATGTTTCCGGGGCGCGCTTAAACCCAGGCGGAAAAATGATTGAATGAAGCCATAAAGTGCAGCGTTCTAATTCAGGGCACATTCCCAGGTGTTTGATAATTATGCACACGGTACGCCGCCGAGAGCCCACAGGAGCCAGATGCACCGCTATTGTCTTAATTCCATTCTCGCCTTCCCCTCCATTACCCCCTCCGCTCCCCCGATCGGGCCACTCCTGCTGCACGCCGTTCCTGTGAAATGAGATGAGCGGATGTGCGCGTCTGGAGACAGGCCGTCATCGCGTTTACCTCCGCTTTACCAATGGTTTCGGTTCCGCGCGTGCGAGAGGCCGTGAGCTGTGAAATTACTGCGCATCCCGGGCACGGCTGGTGATGGCTCTTCTCAAGGCAGAGGTTCTCAACTGGTGGGTCGGGAGCCAAAAGTGGAAGTGTTTCCAGCGGGTTCTGGGCCTCTGCCAAAGACGAGTGTGGTTAGAATGGCTTTGTTTTTGGTAATCATAGCCTCAATCAACAGAATAAATGGGCTGATTCTAGAAAATGGCTGTACGGGCTAAATTAACTTGCATCAAGAATTGGTACTATCAAGGTATTATGAGAGCTAGAAATGAGTTTGGGCCGCAGTTAACAGTTTCTGCTCAACTGCTTGAAAACGAGAGGAAATGGGTGGTTTCCTCATGAAACATACTAGGATTTGTATGATGTTTAACTCCTGACTAATTTGTCTTCAGTCCATCGTCCTCTCACATGCTCCAAACACCTGCTGATGTCATGAAGTGCTCCTCAGTGTTTTTTAGATCCATTATCGGTCCAGGCATGGCGCTAGAACTGTTGCCTTCCATGATTCAGTTCTTGAACCAAGACTTTCCGTGTGGAGTTTGCATTTTCTCACCATGTCTCGGTAGATTTCCGGGCACTCCTTTACTTTACTTTATTTAACCCTAAAATATCCCTAACAGGGCACCACACAGAGCAGAGGTTGGCCACTGCTCCCAACCGGTTGTCCTGTTGACAAAGGTTGAAGGATAGGTCAAATACAGATTAAAACATGGCTAATGTAAAATGAAGTCAAATACAAATAGAGGTTTGTCTTCACTTTGAAGCACATCTTGCTGTAAGTTACCTATTGTTTTTAGCCTTGTTTCACTGCAGTCATTGCACTCTCTGTTGGCAGAGTGTATTGATGATTCAGTAGTTTTTTGTAGTAGTAGTAGTAGTTTTACAATGCACAGGCACAAGGGTAATTTTAAATCTACTGTCACTGTATTGAAAGTAGAACTGTGCGAGGGATTCCTCCAAATCCACACAAACCGCTGAGGCTGAGCCCCGGCCGTGCTGCAGGTCCTGGCTGCTGTGCGCCGGTGCAGAGGTGCTGTGGGGGCTGAAGTGGAGGGAGGTGCGAGGGCGAGAGAGGGGAGAGGGTCAGATGGACGGGGTAATTACCTGGACCAGTGAGCATGAAGCCAGGCCTGTGGACCGCTGTCAGGGCCGGGCTAACCGCTAACCGCTGGAGGCTAACGCTTCTCCAGCAGCTGTCTGATTACACACACACACACACACACACACACACACACGCATGCACACACACACACACACACACACACACACACACGCACACACACACACGCGCATGAGGACAGGGGATCAATGCAGGGCAGCTTTAAAGGTCCTCCAGTGTGCTTTATGAAGGCTTTTTCAACCAAAATCAATATCAGTATTTCATATTTTAGACTAATGAATGTGTGGGAAACTGTGAGTATTTTTGTTTCATCCATGCAGTCAAAGATCTTTAATAAAACTCTAGATAGGACATGGCCATAGTAATACGGTGGAACGAATGATAATTCTGACAGCCATCTTGTGCCTGGCCCTTCTAACCCAGTGCAATGTAATCAAATGGAAACACCACTTATTTCCTTTATACAGTTTTGATCTATTTTGATCTGGAAGAAAATAAAGTTTTACAGTTTTTTATTTTATTTTATTTTGGTTGCTTAGGAGACAGAGACTTTAACTCCACTCCTCTGTCAAAGCAAGTTGACAGAGGAACTTGCTTTGTCAGCAAGTGAATGATTTATATATATATATATATATATATATATTTGATATACATTTTTATTTATTGGTTTATTTGGTCAGGACAGTGCATGTTAATGAACATACATGGGTCTCATGCATGTAAACAAGCCACACCGGATTGTAGCCTTGGGCTAATTTGCATCCGTCGTCCCCCATGCGCACTCTCAAACACACTCTCATTCATCCTGGCCTATTGTACATGTTTTTAGTGGTAGGGGAAACCGGAGTACCCGGAGGAAACCTACGCAGACACGGAGAGAACATGCAAACTCCACACAGAAAGGCCCCGTCCAGGTGGGGATCGAACCTGGGACCTTCTAGCTGTGAAGCACGAGCTCTAACCACTGTACTACCGTACTGTGAAATCATTCACTTCTATTTATATCAAATATAAGATTTGTTTCCTTCTTTAAAACAGTATTTCTGTACTTTTTAACACCACATGACTGATATTTATTGAACATGGGACAGTGATACAATGAATGCTAACCTCTGAACCCTGGGAATGAATGGAGAAAACAAAGCTAATACGGCTAAACAACATATAAACCAAGACATTACAAAGAAATGAGCTGATCTTGACTGAGAAACGAGACTCAGAAGTGATAAACCAATCACAAACAATGAGTGTGTCTCACATTCTGCCGTTGGATCAATGAAAATGTTGCTCCTGGTTTTGCATTGGTTGCTATAGGGGTTAGCCTCGCCGGCCAGTCATACTGTAAGATGGCCGCCACGTTTATCACGTCAACGAGCGCCACGTTCGATGTTGACTTACTGCTGTCCAAACATAGGACACATTTTTACATCCCATAAGCCATCACTGAAGCCGTTCTGCGCACAAACCGTGCTCATCACAGAGCCATTGATTTGTTAGCGCATCATTAGCTAAAATGGTGGCTTATACTTTTTTTAACCATTTGTAATTTCCCTTTCTGCTGGTGTAGAGTGCCCAAAGCAACAAATGAAGAGCAGTCCTCACTCTTCCAGTGTATTTCTCATGCTCACACGTTAAAGCAGGTGTCTTGAGTTCGGTTCTTCACTAAAGCATTTGCTTGACTCTAAAGATGTGCCAGTTCCTCAACCTGTGGATTTGGTGGTTGCTAAAAACATGTTAGACCTTGAAAGTGCTTGAGAAGTCCTTGAGTCCAACCTTGGAGTATATGTGTCTTCCCTTCCCTTTCACAGTGCCATTAAGATTGCATGAGTGTTGAGCTGCTGTCGGGCTGTCTGTCTGCCCCCCCGCCCCAGAGCGGGATGGAGACGTTTTAATGGAGTCGGCCATTATGCTCCTACCGCGTGAGTTATTACTGCGCCCGTCCCTAATGGAGAAAATTTAATTATCGGCTAATTTGGCGCGTTGTCTCCCGCGACGTGAAGTGTCGGCTCACATTAAACGCACGGCTGTGACTCCTTCATTCTGACGCGGCGAGGGGAGCGCGCTGGGTCGGGACAAAGGAGCGGCGTGGAGAGGCGGCCACGGTGTGGACGGGAAGTAAAGCCAAGTGTTGAGACAAGATTTGTTTCAGTGATGACTACTCCAAAAAACAAACGAGAGATCCAAAAGTCCACCAAATGAGCCTTGTAATAAACCTCTTAACCGAGCACATTTTCTCCATTTCGGCATTACTCTAATCTAAAAGCTTCTTGACTGAAGCTCACAGCCTATAGACTAGTGTAATGCCTCACTTTAAAATAAGCCCTACAAAACTGATCTAAGCTCTTTACTTGTTTTGGTCACATTTCTGTGGCTTCATCACAGTTATGTTACACACAAACAATGAAATGCGGCCAAAAACAAAAATGCCCCGAAAACATGAACACATCACAAAATGTGTCAAATAACAACAATTAAGCAACAAACACTTCATAACAAAAAACAGGGAGAAGCTCCGATGAGTTTTGTAGGCTTTCAAATGAGGCATTACCGTGGCCTATAGGCTATACAATTCTCCAGTCAAGAATCTTTTATATTTGTGTAAAACTGGAGAAAATGTGCTGGGTTAAAGTGGGTTAAGACTCTGTTTGAGTGTGCAATGATAGTTTCATGAACAAGATGGCTGACTTGTAATGCATGAAACACTACTCTTGTGTGTTTTTAAGATCTACTGTAAATGTCTATGAGTCTATTGTCTAATCATCCTCTCTCTCTCTCTCTCTCCCTGCTGCTGCTGCCTCTGTCCTCCGTCGACCTCTTGGTTCAGGTGAGTCATATTCTCTTTCACATATCTGTCCACATGAGCCTGCATAACACAACATACTTTTGGATATAGATATGTTATGTTTTGTCACATAAGGTTCTGCTGTGGGTGTTTTTAGTACCTTTGCCTCTTAAACCTCCCAAAAACCAAAAACTACATTTCCAAACCCTTTTTTGCAACTAAATAGATCGACACGTGAGCTCAACAACAAATATATTTATTGTTGTTAATCTGTTAGGCTTCAACAAACAGATGTTGCAAAGTGCATTTATAGTGTTTAAGTGTTTCAGGAACTCTGATCATTCATGTAACTTTTAAACAGTAACTAAACAGTAACTATAGTGCCATGTTTTCCATTGTATATAGTCAAATAGATCAAGCTAAAGGAGCATAAAGCATTGCCTTGAAGACTTTAATATTTGCTATAGACGTTTTTATCATCCTCATTCGCAAAGTGAATAGTGATGCGTGAGGGGCAGGTTAAGCCTCGGACCCCGCAGGTTTCTCCTGGACAGAATGAAGGAATAAAAGTACTCCTTATGACGATTCATTGTGGCCTCTTGAAGATTTGCATCTTGTTGCCAGTTTTAGGCAACTTTCAAGCACATTTTCGGACGGAATCAAAGACATGGTCCATTCAGACCTATTATATTTATGCTGCGTCATTTTGAATGGTTGTGGGGCGGTGCGGGTTATTGTTGGGCACATGTTAAGGGTCTTTTGTCCATCACTGGCTGTTTCCCAATTGCGAGGATCCTCGGCGTCTCGACCACTTCGGACGTAATTCACGTCATCACAGCGCCGCCAAGTGGTGTTCCAATTCACTCAGACCACTCGCCTCCTCGCAGCTCGACTCCTCCGTTTGGCTCATTTATGAAGGATGCACCTGTGGATCCTCCGCTGCCTCGGAGAGCTGAAATTACCCATGATGCACTGCAACACTGTTTTTTTCCCCAAAACTTTATTAGTTTGAAGTTTTGTTCCACATTTGTGCAAAAAATAATTGTAATAATAAAATCATTAGTAGAAGTGTTGTAAGCAAGTAAAGATGTAAAAAAGAGGTTTATATAAAGTTAATGAAAGGCCTAATAAATAGGCCTATTTATTGATAAATCAGGCCTATGGTTGTTGTGCAATTGAAGGTGATTAGTGATAAACTGGACCTGCTAAATATATTTGATATTTTAATTGAATTTCTTACAAATCCTTGCAGAAGTTTTGTTATTTTATTCAGGCCAAAATGTTCAAACAGTAAGACATCCAACCAAAACCAGTTTATAAACAGCTTTTATTCATAAAACCGTCGTTTTTGTAAGCATAGATTGACATTTTATTATATGATTTGACACGTGACATGACGCAGCCGCTCCGGAGGCCGTTCCAATTGAGCTCAAATGCGGCGGTGAGAGGACACTCGCCTCCGTTTGGGAGGAGCCCACCACCGAGGACGTCAACGAAGTGGACAGACGGAGGACGGATCCTCACAATTGGGAAACAGTCACTGAGCGCATGTACATGTGTGTCAGATTTATGGGCGTACCAGAAACACGCGAGTAGAAAGGTTCCGGCTCGGGACTTTTTGAAACTGTGAATAATTGCGTAAAAACAAAATGAACATGTTAAAATCTTTGTAATTAATTAATCGAAATGAACATGTTAAGTCCCAGCCCGAGTCAAAAGCAATGATGAAATAGATTACTGGCTAAAATGACCATGGATTTGGAGGAATCTGAATATTCTCCTCATCCAGTTGTCTCCCACAGTTCACTCTAGTATTTACCCTTCCGCCATAATAACATTCAGCCCATTGATAAAAGCGAGCGCCCCCGGCAGAGTCCTCCAAACAAAGCCCCGGTGATTGGCCGTCTGAAGCATTGATTTCCATTTATCCCGTTCTATCCACACAGGCCTCGCTCTCCTCGGCTCTCTCAGACGTGTTTAGGCGTTGAAATATTCAGCAGCGCCTCGGCTTCCTGTCACAACAGCAGCGATCACGGCACACGCCCCAACAGCCCAGCGCACATTATGAGATATTACTGGACAAGTTGTCAGCGCGAGAGAGTGTGTGCTTTGTTGGAATTCAGTGTGAAAAACGTGGAAATAATTTCTGTTGGTTTGGATCGTCGCACGCCTGGACGCTCTCGGACTCGTGTTGATTTACACTTTTTAATGTTATTTAGAAGTGAGCTGTGTTTGTTTGTCATTGCATTTTTAAACTGCCCCAAGTGGGATGAACAAAGTCGTCTGAATCTGAGCTAGACACGGCCCTCAAGAAATATTGGCTCCAATGGATAAGCAGAACAGTAACCAACAGAATGGAAGATAATGATGCGAGACACTGCAGGTGGATAAGGAAAATATTTCTATTCAGAGATACATTGTGAATCTTTTGCTCAGTGCATATTTAGGAAACATGTACAGTGTTTTTAAGAAATGACGAAATCTAATCAATGGATAGATGGTAAGGTTTAAATGTATGAGTTTGTTGTGTTGATTTTTAATTGCAAACATTTGTTCAGAGAGGATTTTGGAGCTTGTTGAATAAGCTTGTAATCAGTGAGGGGGAAAAAAGGGGAAACATTCAAATTTCACCTTGTTTCTTTATGTTCAAAGCGCAATAAATCAGGCAGGAATGAGTTATTATTGATGGGATTTACGGCTCTTTACTGTGAGCCGAGTCTTTGGGAGCCGTTCATTTCAAACAGCTATTCAAAAGACTGGCTCTATTCAATGTCAAATTGTAATAACGGCAGCCAGATAAGTCACAATATCGTAGACTCGCTCGACTGATATTCAGACTGATTTTTACGTTTTGAAAAACGTGTTTGTGAATAAAAATCTTGCACCACAACTAATGAAAAGAGGCTGCAACTGTGTGACAAATCATTTGAGTGCGTTTAGCTTTGGCTTTAGTGCAGAAGCTTTTGCTTTGTTGGGCTGATTCTTGTGTTCGTTCGGGGGAGTTCTGGGTAAAACTGACGGAAACAAAGATCTGGCTCTTTTCACACAGATCCAGTTCAATCTGTTCACCTTAAAGAATCACTATTAGTTATTCAAAAGTCCTCCACAGTCATGTTAAGCCAAAGCCTGTGCAGTGTGGAGTCTGTAGGAGCTGCTAAAAGGAGACCTCTTTTTGTGGAAACAGGTCAGAAATAATGTCAGCTCTTGCGTCTTGGACATTTGTGGATGGCTTCTTCCACAAAGGAAAGGATCATATTTGGATTGGAGAGTGTTGTCGGTGGGATTCTGTGTGTCACGTGGATACTACACACATCAGTATTTGTGAATGGATATGTGAGGGAAACACAGCAGCTGTAGTGACTTCTTGACCAAATTACTTTTGTCTAAAATGTTTTTAAATTATACATCAGTAGGTAAAGGTAAAATGATCCCTGGACCCATTTGTCTTTCATTTAGCTGCTTCTTCTTTTCTCGTGCATGCCGCCGTATTGTTGGCCCATCGCCTCATGTCTGTGTATGAATGAATGCAGGAGTGAGGGGTCTGCTGTTGTATATGGAGCGCTGCAGGCCAAGCGTGAAGCCACATGAAAAATACATGTCCCTTACCACACAGGACGGAGCAGGAGAGAGGTGCACTGTGGGGGAAAACAACAAAAGGACTGGCAACATTTAAATCAGGAGAGAGTTTACCAGGTCAGAGGAGAGGGATGACTTTGAGGTTTTTTTGGAGGAATAGTTGGGGGTATGTGGTTAAAGAGGAGGTGATAAATGAGTGTGTGTGTGTGGAAGAAGATAGGATTGTAACCTAATAAGTGAGTTTGATATGAGCTGATTTGAGGCCAGGCTGTTTTAACTAAGCTGATGCTTGATCGTACAAAAAGGTCGTGAAGCCTCTAAAAGTCTAAAGCGTTTCCCAAGCAGACATTTTAGGGGAGACCGCGTTCAAACATTGTGGCGACATCTCCACAGAAGCACCTACACAAACACCACATTTTCCACTCTCATACTCAATACTTTAAAGGATGTTTCAGAAGGAAATGTGAACATCTTATTTCTTGAGTTTTGGAATCTCCCCAAAACACAGCAGACTTGTCCACTATGGTTTAGTCGCCACACATTTATATATGACAATATTACATGATTGTAAATGTTCTTATATCTACATGTGTGTGAGCATGTATTTGAGGAGAATGAGAGGCGACTTACCTTAATGAAGACTCCCACCAGTCATTGGTGACGCTGTACATTAAAAAATATGTATTTTGCAAATTCAGTGTGCCTCAGCTCCCTCTCATTCTCCTCTACTCCTCTACTGTTTATTTCACTTGATACTGCGGTGATCCAGGCAGTACTCTGCCAGTCTCACCTTAACCTGAGCTTTGGAAAAATACTGTTTCCTCACTTCTAAGCAGAGGTGGTCAGTAACAAAGTACATATAATACTACAGTGCTGTCCTTACGTAGAGTTTTTCAGGATCTGTACTGTACTTGAGTAGTGTTTTGGTTGAGAACTCCTTATGTTTACTGTACTACATTTACTACATTTGGATGATAAATATAATACTTTGTACTTCACTACTTACATGGGAGTATTATGCTGAATTATCCCTTTAGAGCTGTGTTTCTATGTTTTTCTCTCATCAAAATCATACCCGGAGTTCTGTTTCGACCCACTTGCACATCTTTGCGTAATCTGTGAATCTTCTTCAGTGGCTGGTCATAACGTCGCGGCGACAGCTCCACCTGAGGTCCGTCATGTTTTCCTCACTTCTCCATCCTTCGCTTCAGCTTAATCCTCTCATCGTGAAGAGAAAACACTCGCCATAGCTTCACTACAGCCACGCGAGACACACAGACTTTTGATTTCTCTTTATTCAAACAGCTGCGCAGCGAAGGGGAGCAAAGTCGGGGGGATGGGAGGGGTTTACGGGGAGATTGCGTGAAAACCAGGAAGTAAAAGTACTGGATATTTAGTTTAAGCTGTTTTAGATCAATATGGTATTTTCTCACCAGCAAAGTGTGTGAGGTTATTACCAAATACCCAGCCCTAACATTACTTTTATCGGAGCAATAGTATCTGTACTTTTACCACCACTGGTTCTACGTAATACATTTTGATCAATAGTATTTCTTTTGTATCCAACATATAACTCTACTTTGTCTTTCTAATGGAAACGATCCCGTGGCCATACGTGAGGGCGACCCGGGGCCCTTCCACACCGCCCCGTATCCCCTCCATCGCCATCTCCCATCTGCAGCACACCGCCCAATCAATTACAGCGTGTGTGGATATCATGGGGACATCAGCCTCTCTCCCCAGGACTCCGCTGTTAATAAGTGTAAGTGGATAATGCCCCCGCGCCTATCAACACGCAAATTGAATTCTGGCAGGATCGGGGCAGGAGCGTATCCGCGGCGACTGCGGAGTTTGGGCGCAGTCAGCAGTTCAGCGGGTCGGGCTTCGATAGCAGCGATGTCCTAAGGTGCTGTTTGGCAAATTGAAATTCAGAACGCTGATTTGGAGCTCTGACTAATTGGCGGTGGGGGCTGGAGTCGTCCTGGAGGTTGTTTATTGCGGTGGATCAGGGTTGATTTCATTGAGGAAAATGGAAGCGAGCGAAAGTGAATTTAATCGAATACAAGAGGCTAAAGCGGGTGGAATTGTATGAATCGTCCTCAGATTTTCAGTATTTTGGGTTGATTTGATATAATCTATTGTATTAATGTCATTATTTATTTACTTTAAGCTCTGCTACGCTGTGATCCCAGCTCTATTCCCAGTGTAAACTGTTTGAAGGCACTTTATAACATTTAATTTAGAAATAATAATTTGAAACTTTTGCTGAACATTACTGATGTGAATATGAGATTTTTATACATACAAATGGTTATAGTTATAGTTTATAGTCTTTATAGTTTTTTATTTATCTAAAGTTATATGTTTTATGTTTCATGTTGCACCATCGACCGTAAACATGCCTAGTGTGAATATGTTCATAACCATGACAACAAAACCATTTCTGATTCTGAAAAATATACATTTCGCCTCTTTTGGGTTTCAAAGCTCAATACTGTTAATCAGGCAGGATACTGAAAAAATCCCTCTGAAAGGACCTTCAAAATCTTGTTGAGTCCGAGCCTGTAAAGTGTGGAGTCTGTAGCTGCTAAAGTGGAGATGTTGTTGCAAGAGTGGAATGAAAACCTCATTTGGCGACAACGCTGCCTTTTATTTTTGCCCAATCTGACAAACAAGACCTACATTAAAATACTGGGGATTTCACTCCCTGAATTTGATCAAACTAATAATTAAGATACACATACATTCAAGAGTATATTCATTAAAGGAACAGGCCACCGTTTTTCCATACTGAGATATGTTCTTACCTGAGCTTAGACCAGTTGATACGCACCTGTCTGGTCTTTGTGCCCGTGGAAGAGCGTGGTAGCCTCCAACTTCAACCCCGTTTGGAGCCATAGGAATATCCTGGGAGAGGCCAAATGCTAACAACATCTTTGGTCTTTTTGCGTGACTGAGGGCACGCACAAAGACCAGACAGGTACGTATCAACTGGTCTAAGTTCAGGTAATAACATATCTCAGTATGGAAAAACGCTGGCCTGTTCCTTTAAAACTATTTCCATCAGTTCCATAAAGCTTTAGCCACCTACAGTATACTGTTGAAATGGAAATGGTAACCTACTGTTTTACTCAAATAAGTGAACTGTGAGTGCAAAAACAACACTCAGGTAGAAGTAAAATGTATTCCAAGAAGTACAGTTAGTTCAAAATGTTAACATGTCTCTACTCAGTACTGCTTTAATTTATTATGTCTTCCATCTCTTGTCTTGGGATCTGAAAAAGGACGTAGGAAGCAAATTGGACCTTCACATTTTGTCCATACACAGACCTGGAGTAGTATACTGTTGTAGTATATTGGTGTAGTACTTATTTGGTCGCCTCCTCCTCTACTGCGGTGGTGTAGTAGAGTTTGCATTTCCTGTTTTTTTTTTTTGTGTCATACAAAGAACACGGAACTGCCAGACCTCAAACAGCGCCGATGATTTGTCAGCATGCTATTTGCTAACAATGAAAGCTTGCATGACCTTTTTTTCCTTTGTAGAAGTGGAAGGCGCTGAACTTCACAGCGATAAACCAAACACAAGAGTGATGTGGTCACACGGCTCTCACTGACTGAACGTTTAAAGCCAGTATTTCCAGTTGAAACCTTGCATTGGTGATTTGCGTGAGAAATAACACGGTAGAAGGTCGACTTGAAGTGAATGTCAATGGGAGTCCGATTTCACTGAAACAGGGCCACATTTGGCGTTGGTTGGAGTGGAAGTGTAGCACGAGTGAGTGAGAACAAGTGCTTTCCTCACTACGAGAGCCACCTCTGCTTTGACTGTGAAGGGCACAGGCCCTGAAGCCTCACCACCGCGGTCACCTTTAGCAAAGAGCCACTCTCCCGCCGAGAGCACTTGAGTCCAACCACTTGGACCAGTTGGATTATCTGTGCTAGCATGTTTTAGGGAACATGTTTGAATGGGAAAGCACTTTATTTTGTCGTATGAAACTTCATTGCCTTTGATGGTGCAATTCTAAGAATTTCCTGGAATTAACTCCAACATGGCTGTGTCCCTCCCTGGTCTTTCCCACGCTTATTCATTCACAAATACTGACATGTTTGGAATCCACGTGTAGCACGAAAGGCTGTGACCGAGATGACGCTGTAATCCTTTGTGGTCATTTCCTTTGTGGGACACAGCAGTGGCTGAAGACGGGAGAATGTGCAGACAAAGTGAATAAACTTTTTTTTGGAGCCGTTTTCTCCAAATGAACTTTTCATTCCACTGCAACAAGACTCCACACTTTACAGGCTTGGACTGAACAATTTTTTTAAATATATTTTTTATAAATAGCTTATGCAAAAAGTAAACAAGATCCAACATCTCCTCGGAAAAATAATGTAAACATTTAAACCTGGATCTATATTTCAGATTTCGTAGTGAAAATATAGGCCTTTTATAATATTTATATCAGGGCGGTATGGTGGAAGGTCCCGGGTTCAATCCCCGGCCGGACGGGGCCTTTCTGTGGAGTTTGCATGTTCTCCCTGTGTCTACGTATTTTTTAAATCTAAGTACAATAGGTTCCCCTCTACCCTCTAGGGTCAGGACTCCCTTGGAAATGAGCTGCTTAATCTCAGTGGGACTTTCCCGGTTAAATAAAGGTAAATGTCCATTCTGTCGGCCTTTCTCTCCACTTAATGTTGCTTTTTTCCCCTGTCTGCCTTTTCGTATTATGTCTGTATTCGTTTCAGGAAGTATTCTTACCCCTCGATTTAATTCATTTTGCTGAAGTTGATACTGAGAATTCTGAAATCCTGATTGATATTATTTACGGAGGCTGTAACCTAGTTTAGTTTCAGTTTCCAAATGTGTTCCCTCGAGCCTATATCTCTCTCCAAACAGTTGCTAGTTCATTCAGCTTATCTTGCAAATCCAGCGGTGTTTTGGCTGTTCAGTGGAGTGTAGAGGGGTTAAACCAGTGGCCCTCCGTGCTGTTCTCGTCCGCCCGCTCAGATAGACAGGAGATAGGCTCAGCTAATCCACTGCAGCCTGTCCACAAACACTCCTCCACGCCACAGCGCCTTTCCATAAATAAGAAATGTGCCCCGCGCTCGATACAATATTAACTCGGATTGGAGGGGGAGGGGGCTGAGTGACTAGGGGCCGGTGAGGGGCCCCCGCAGGTCATGGTGCTAATGGACACACACGCCTGCACTGTTTGAGGATTAGAAACAGGGACGATTTGAAAAGAGAAGAGGAGCGAGTGACGGCGAGGTTGAATTCGTTACTGTTGGACTGAAGGAGAAACAAGTAGAATTCAATTTTCTTTGAGCTTTATTGTTTTTTTCTGTCACTTGTGAAGCACCTAGAGAGAACGTGTTCATCTCAAACACTTAACGTAGAAAACAATTGCCTCCTAATATGAAGAGTAATATGTACACAATGTTAACCAGCAGAAGGAGGGGCTTAAAAAAAGGTGAAGGATCAAGTCACAAGAAAGATTTAGGTTTAAAGAGCTTCCACTGCTCTGGGCACAAAGTTCAGTGCCCAGTCGATCCAGCTCATTGTTTAGTGGGTGAAAAGGCTCATTCATGATGCTTGTATGTTTGTTGTTGGACAGTGCATGTTAATGAACACACATGTAGGAGCAGTGAGCAGCCAGCGCTATAGGGGACCCATCTCCAGATGTTTTCTTTTTTTATTTATCCTTTATTTATACAGGTTTGTCCCTTGAGACTTGGTTTAGTTTATTGTTTCTTGAAACAGGGACACTGTACAAAACCATTAGTCTTTACAAAAGAAGAGATGATTTGTACCAGATTTAGCAAAGTAGCTATTTTCCATCTGCAGTCCCTGGACAGGTGAGTACACAAATATGTATCCTAGGTTACTAATGTATGTTTGTGTTCTTAATATTGTGTATTGTCTTGGGCCCCATATATAAGCTAAATGTTGCTTCAAGGGTGTCCCGTTTATGAATACGCACTATCATCTATGAATGAATGTTAAAATGCTTTTACCGTATATTTGTAATAAACTGAAACCGTATTTGTAATAATAAACTGAAACTGAACTGAAACAAAACATTACAATTATAATCTTTAAATATAATCTACAATAAAATCACTATATAAAATACATTATATGCTTTTTCTAAAAGTGTAAACAAAAAACTAAACATTCCCTACAATTAACAATACGTGCATCAATGCTGACACAATTGATGATCTAAAATGTACTTTTTCAAATTTTGAGTAAAACTATTACTACTAAGATTCACAGACAGTTTCAGACTGTCAGAAGCTCATTCCACTGTTTAATGGAGCCAAATGAGAAGGCACATTGTGCAAAGGCCGAGGATCTTTTTGGGATTACACAGTTTTTATTTGCAGTGGACTGAGTGGCTCTCGTATTTTGCTCAGAACAAAGTCTGACAAAGTTCTTCAGTGGTGGTAGAGCTGTATTATTAGTGATTTTGAATATAGTTCTTAGATTATTGTATAAAATTAGATTGTCAAAACTGAGCAGTTTGTACTTACTCAGGATATTGCAATGATGATAACGAAGTGTTTTTTTTGTCAAGTGCCTTTAAAGCCTGATTATGCACAGATCTCAATGTCTCATTTACAAGAGACCTGTTTCAAACATACTGTATCAGTTACTGTATAAACAGCTCAGAAAGTAAAAATACAAACGTTTTACGAATACATCTTAACATGGCTAAAAGTTCTAGTTAAAACAACAGAAATTTCCAACTGACACATATTCCATGTGGAGCCAGGCTGATGGTCAGAGTCGCCTGGCCGGAGGATGAACCTATTGTACATGATGTGGTACTGTAGGGGAAACCAGAGTACTCGGAGGAAACCTACACAGACACAGGGAGAACATGCAAACTCCACACAGAAAGGCCCCGTCCAGGTGGGAATCAAACCTAGGACCTTCTTGCTGTGAAGAACAAGTGCTAACCACTGCACCACTGTGCCGCCCTTACAGAAGAAGCCACAGCTCGTGGCCCACTGACAATGGTTCCGTGACCCGCTTTTTGGTCCCGAACCTGCAGTTGAGAACAAATGTGGTAGATGGTTTCTTAAAGCTTTAACCCATCCTACAGGAAAGATCTCTACATCTTCAGCTTCAGTTCACGGTCGGGAGGAGCTATCAGACAGTTTGAGGGGTAAACCAGAGGACACGTCCGCCCAGACAAACTCCACTCTGAATACAACCCAGGACTCTTCTGCCTGCCTTTTTCATGGCGCAGAGCAAGAAGCGGAGCATTCAAACTGATTTTCTATTTCATTGTGAGAGCCGCCACAGTCCTTTCAGCTCCCGCCAAATCCAGATTACTTTAGAATCTCCCGCTTTTAAATCCCCAAGTCGCTTTTCTCTGTGCGACGATTCATTGCTCACTGTCTGGAGTGGAGCGTCGACAATCTTCCAGGAGAAGAGACCATTGACTCAACTTAAATCCTAATTTTGACCCAAATAACCGCTCTCCCATTAGTTTGATCGTTTAGCTAAGTATGACCTCATAAAGAACCAGACAGATTCCTCCCCCCAGTACTTTTTATCCCCACATGCCTCACCACAACTAGATTGTTATAAAAGGGTGTCAATTCTCAGTCATCCAGCCATCCAGAGGTCTGGGATGTCTTTATCAGAGGGGACCCTATTGTACATGTTTTTAGAGGCAGGGGAAACCGCAGCATGGGACAAAATGGGACAATTTATTTTGTTGATATTTTAGTACAATTTACTCAGAAAGATGTGGGCTCTTGTTTAAACTGAATAAGCTAATAAGTGAAAACATCTGTTCAAATTCAAATTTCCCCTTTGTTTTTTGGCTTCAAAGCTCAATAAATTAAAAAGTCCCTCTGAAAAAGTCTTTAAAATATTGTTAAGACTGTCATGTGTGGAGTCTGTAGGAGCTACAGTGGAGTGGTTGTTGCAAGAGTGGAATGAAAACTTATTCAGAACGTATTTTTTGTCTCCGGTCTTTCGCAGCATCTGTCTCTCACAAAGGAAATGACCATATTTGGATTGTAGCGTCATCTCGAGCATTATTTGTGCAACACATGGATACAAAATGTCAGTATTTGTGAATGAATAAGCGTGGGGAAGCCGGTCGTTGTGCTGCGATATTGTAGCTACTTCCTGGAAATCTCCGTCTTGCTAGCGACAAAACGTCATAAAATAAGCACCGCAAAGAGAGAGTTTTGTTTCATACTTCGACGTTAAGGGAGAAAACTAGCTAAAAATCTCCCCTGTGTGAAAAGTCAGTGTTTGCACCTGCCTTAATAGTCAGAAATATATTGAAACAACTAAAGAACCCATGCTAATACCCCGTCTATGCTGCTGTCAGTCCTAATTTAAATCCCCCTGTGCCGTGCGTGTTGTGAGCGAAGCCCACATTTCTCATTCATGCCTCGCCCTCGCCTTGTTTTGGGGGTGGGGGTCTTGTTATGGGGGTACTGGGGAGTCTGTGGAGGAATGCAGATGAAGAGTGGATGCACCATTGTGGTACTGCGGCGCTCTTCTATAATTCAGGGGCTCTCTGCAGCCTTCGCGGTGGCTAATGGATGTGGGGGTGTCTGCTCTTATAGGCTGAGGGGCCTGGGGGTGCGATAGGAGAAGGGTTGCCTCTCGAAGACCCCCCTCCACCTTCCAGCGCAGTGGCAGATGAAAGGAGAAGTCTATAATCTGTGGAACATCTGGCAGGAGCGACGGGGAAGCTGTGAATATGAAGCTGATTGTAAAGTATGGACGGGTTGTTGGTGTGCATAAACAAGTGGTTAGACAGGATTCTGAGGGCGCCCAGATGTTCTGGAACAATAACCTTTTCTATCACTATTAGGGGGAAAGTTTTGGTGAAGGCGGAAGTGTGTACGAAGGTAGGCCAGGGCGTCCCAAACTACTGAGGTTACAACTTCAGAAATATCGACGCTAACTGGGACACTCCAGGCGCTTGTCATGTAATAAGGCCTTTCACTTATTTCAAGGATTAAAAAAAGTCTTTTGAAATGATCTTTTCAACCCCACGTTCTAGGCGCTTCAGGTTTGCTTCCATGCACTTTTAAGGTCATGTGGTTTGTCTAAAAGCTGCTTACCCTGTTGTAGAGCTGCACAATTTGGACAAAAAATCTAAATGATTGATTTTTCTGACAGATATTGCGATTGGATTTGCAATTTTAACATTTGTAATATTGCCTATGTTTAATTTTTCCTGCAAATGAGCATTGAGCTGCGGATAAACTTAATCTGTTGTTATATTTCAGCTTCATGCAGCAACAAGATACACATCTGTAAGAGGAAAAGAGGCATTTCAGGAGCTGCTTAGTTTTAATCCGTCTGAAATAAACGGGTTTGGCACTCTCACTCTTTCTCCAGTTACAGTAAATACATTCTCCCCATCACACGCTGCAAAACGCTGCTCGCCTCATATTTACATGGAAAACCTGCTGTAAAGATGTTACTACTTACTACAGTATGATCTGCACATACGGACAGACAGGCGATGAGCAGAGGTGGTCAGATGTTTTTGACCGTCCCGACCCGCTCTGCAAGGAAAGGATTATTCCGTGACCCAGTCCCACCTGCAGTCACGAGACTCGTTTCTAGCGTTGAGAATAGTTTGCAGTTTGCTCAGCCCGAGACACACGTGGAGTTTGTGTACAGCAACTACAGAAACAATCAAACATGACTCCCCTACAGACTCTTTTGATTGGCCAACAGCCAAAGGCAGCGAGATCTGATGGATCTGATTGGAGCACATATCTATCACTCAAACAGCAGAGGTGCAACGCAGAGATAAAACTAACTGTAGCTCAAACTTCAATTTCAATGTGATAAAGGTTAATCGTGCAGCTCTACAATGTAGTTTAGAGCTGACTTCTCACAAATGTGTAGCTTCTGGACAGGTTTAACATGTGTACAATGAATTGATATGTGATTTTAAAACCTAAATTGCTACTTATTCTGATTCTGATATTTACCAAATCTAAATAGTTGATGAAATGCTCCCAAGGAAATCTCCCAAGCTAAACAGGAATTCTCAAACCACCAGGTATGAAGAGATATGTCTTCATACCTGAGAATTTATCGGACTGTCTAAAAAGTCTTACCGATAGTTTTGTTTTTTATTTGTCTTCATATATATAAACCCAAACACTCATTAGTCCACCTCAGTAGATCCGCGTATCAGACAGTGTCGTTACCCAGACAGCCGCGGTCGATGTATTATTCATTTATTTGCTGCGCTCTTAGCGGGTAACCCTCTTCACTTATTCATACTGAGCTACAGCATCTGTCCCCCTGTTCCGCCGCACATAAAAGGCCCATCAGAAAGCACGGCCGTGAGGGAACACGCTGCATCGCAGCTTTGTGGAAAATCTGAGGGACACTGGGAACTGTCCAGAGCTGTTAGGACCCATCCACTCCACAGGGCCAGCAGTCGTTTTCACTTCAGATTAGCGCCCGGAAATCAGCAGACATTTGAGATGTTGATACTTGTGAGAGATGATAATGGACGATGCTGGGAGGAGGGTTTGCCAGTTGACTTTCATTAAGTCAATTACCTTACACCTTCATCCTGAACTTTGAATCAAAGTCTTTAGTTTCTTTGTATAACAGGGCCTGAAAGAAGCAAAAATAAATCAAAACCAATAAAAAAGAAAGCAATTTTAAGTTGGTACTGCCAGACTTTGCGCTGTTTCACTGAGTAGTCTGGACGTGTGGAGGATCAACTCAGATTCTTCTTCAGACGAACAGTCGTGGAGTAAAACCAATCAGACAATCAATGCTCAGATACTGGGGATACTGGGCTATGCTGAACAAAAATACAAACGTAATTCAATTCACATCTCAATTACTACTATGAATAAGCCCCTAAGGCAGCATCATGATTTTGTGGAAAAACTAATCTATACTGGTATTGCATCGTACCACAGGATTTCCAGGTCTTAGTATCAGAGAACCAGTTCATGCTGTATTTTTCTGTGGGACAAGACTCTGTGGGCCTGATCTTGTGTTTCTAAACTCAGACTGTAGACTAGACTTTGGAGCTCTGTGGAATCTTCAGCTTCAGACCTGGCGCAGTAAGTGGCTGGACAGGCTCCCACGGCGATGTTATGCACAGCAGTGGTTCCTCCCAAGGTTTACCTCTGACAGACCGTACCAGACTGGAATAATTTCCTCTTCTGTGGGCACAGGTGCTGGTGTTTTGATCACGTTTGTGTGATGTGGAGTTTGCCCCGCGCAATTTAATCCTGGCACTAGAGCGAGACCATCGATATATTCTGGACATGGACAGTGTTTAACTCACAGTGGGAGATATAGCCTGTCCTGTGAGTGATGTTAATGTAAAGAGTAAACAGCCAGCGCTTGTTGTAGTCAGCGCTGTTTGTAGCACACTGCACCTCCGCTGACCCCTTTATTCCCTAAGCGAATGTGTCATGGTTAATTCTACTCAGCAGTTATAACACTGGCTGTAGGAAGCATTCATGTTATCTTTTTGATGCCTTCACCTTCTCTTTAGAGTGGAGGCAGGAATCAAAGTGTAAAGAGACTTGTGCATAGGTTGTTTATATTGCATAATTAGCCATGTGCCTTTGGACTGATTCTTTTCACAAGCCTCACTGTTGTTTTAATTCACACAGTGTTGATAACATTTTTATTCATTCAATTTATTCAAAGTTGATTGAATCAACTTTACATTCATATTGTTGTATTCAGACATATTCAGTGATATTCTGTGGTTGCTGTTTGTTCTCCCTCATGGACAAAGCACAGACCTGTTCTTTTGGCAGTGAATTTAAATGATTTGAAACTGAATTTCACGTGTGTTCAGTCCCTTCCTTTCATGTTTGTGAAAAGAGGACTTGGAGATGCTGTAGTGTTGTCTTGGGTGTGTTCCAAAGGTCAGGTGTGGAGTGTGACCTGTTACTGCCGGGGGACATTATGCAAACAGCTGTGACCACGGCAACCCAAACCACACATACCTACACCTCGTCCGAGACAGCGAGGAGAGGAGGCAGCCGCTAAAGTCAATTCCGCCCACTCCAGTGCAGCGTGAGGGGGGGATTAGCTCCGCCGCCTGATGGGTTTCCCGCTGGTTCCTCCCTCGGCTGGCCCGGGCCCGGCGGCGTGTTCGGGGAGGATTATGGCTGGGGTAGAATGGAGGGTAATTGGGGAGAGAGTGTCCACAGCGCGGTGTGATCCTATCAGCCTCTCCACACAACAGAGGCCCCCCCCAGAGACACGGGTCAAATACAGACGGTACAAGTGGTGTCCAGGAGAGACGAGAGGGCGTCAGGCTGCACAGTCAGACAACATGTTAGCAACATCACACAATGACTAAATTAAATGATATAAACTGAACATTTGGTCAATGAGGTTTTGAGCTAGTTTTCTCCCATAGCCAGTGCTTCATTTGTTAATTAGTGGTTTCAGGAACACTTTTAGTCTGATGGATTCGGGTAACACTCTCATTAAACACCATTATATCAGATCAAATCCTCCTAAATATTTCCCGGATCCTTTCCCCTGAAAAATTGAAAATTGGGAGAATGCGTTCTCCCAAACGGGGGATCAAAATAAGCACTGCCCATAGCATTGTGGTTTTAATGTCAAAAGACAAAACAAAACAAAAGTTACCCTTTAGATTCTATTTAATGGTAAATGGTCTCAACTTATAAAGCGTTTTTCCACCTTCATTAGGCACTCAAAGCGCTTTACAGCAAGGATCCACTCACCCATTCAAACTCTCATCAGTGTACGGAGAGTGAAGTGTGAAGTGTCTTGCCCAAGGACACAACGACAGTGTGCATCTTCAGGAGGCGGGATTCGAACCCCCGACCGCCCAATCATGAGACAACCTGTCATTTAATGACGTTTTGTCACTAGCGAGCCGGACATTTCCAGGAAGTAACTACAAGATTGTGCCGCAACGTGTTTCCCATGATTATTCATTCACAAATACTGACATGTTTGGTATCCACGTGTAGCACGAAACGTGGGGATTTTTAATACCTATTCACCAGCCTAATTTGGACCCCCCCCCAAAAAAAAACAGGCAGATTTTTCCCCGCTTGTGAATAGCTTATTCAAAAGCTAAATCTCCTTTGAAAAAGTCTTGTAAGTAATATATCAACAAAATCAAACCATAACATTAAAACTGGTCGTCCATTATTTCGATTCCGCTGTATCCCATTGGTCTGCGCGCTCTGACATTTTGGCGAGTGGAATAATGCGCGTGCCACCGTTTTGACCCGTGCTGGTGCTGCGTTCACGCCTGGATAAACTTCCCCTGGAAACCTCACACTGGCTTTTTCTGTTCCTGCTCTGATGTGAGACGCATCACTTCTGCCTCAGTGAGTCGGCTGAAGCTAACCGGCCCGGTCAGACCAGGTCCTGAGAGGGGACCATGGGTACTCTCCTTGTCATAAATATACATTCACTCATTCTCACACAGTTGGGCTGGATTTGGAGAAATATCATAACACACACATTCAAGTACTCCAAGAAAGACGTACCTGTCAAACACCCAGACCGGTCGTACCAGACTGGCATTTGTAAAAAGTGCTGTTTTACTCTGGGCGACATGGGGAGGTCCTGGGTGTTAGGGACAAAATCATGTTTCACAATATATCGCAATACATCTTTGTTGTAATACATGTATGGCATTGGAAAAAGTATTGCAATACTTCTGATACTCAACTCAGTTATAGGAAAATAAATACACATTATTGACATAAAGATAGTTTTGTCAAGATTAGATTAGGTTTGGTTTAACCTCGAGGCTTTTAAAATGACTCTACCATTTGCACTTTTCAAAGTATTTTAATCCATATTAGATGGATTTATATTTAATTTATACATTTTGGAAACGTATTCAATATTATTATAAATTCACATTCTTATTAAATTCAGTCGGGGTAAAATGTCAGTTTGTTTATGATGAAGAATCCTAGATGTAATACTTTGTGCATTGGAATAATTGTATCGCCCTCTGTATCGTGATACATATTGTATTGCAAAAAAAGGTATCGTCTCAGAGCTAGTTTTGACGAAGAAGAAAATCGTCCCTCCACAACAGTTGTGACAGTGGTGCTTTGTGCGGATGAAGCCATAAGGGCCTTCCTCTTTGGCAAACCCATTAATGAGAAGGACTTTTGTGTCTGTGCTTAAAGTTTATTGATGAAAACGTAACATTGCAGTGTAGTTTGCTTGCCACGCACTTCTACCACTAGAGCTGCGTGTGGAAAAACAAACAGAAGACCTTGTGTCGCTGTCTCTGCCATGTTATTTAAAAGAGAGGAAACATTAAGAGCGAGAGGAGACAGACTTACATACAGCTACGGGCCATTTCGCTCTGTTAGATGTCGGAGTACAAGTTGCAAAATAATAG
Organism: Neogobius melanostomus; assembly: GCA_007210695.1. NCBI lineage: Eukaryota > Metazoa > Chordata > Actinopteri > Gobiiformes > Gobiidae > Neogobius > Neogobius melanostomus. The sequence goes on from VHKM01000437.1 coordinate 414,549, forward strand.
AGTTTCAGTCACAAACTCAGGCCTGAGGAAGTTTCATGAATAGATAAATATGTGAAATAAAGCTGAACTACAGTGAGAGAAGGGCACTGACCACAGTAGGAGAGGAAGAAGTAACTAAGTGCTGAGTCTAAGATCAATCGGAGCGTCCCCCCTTCCTCTCTGCTGTCGATCGAGCCGTGGTGACAAACACGCACCTTAAAAGACTTACCGTTCCTAATAAAGCGGCCCAGGCACCCAAAGGCCATGTCAGATTTACACCGGCAATACCCCGCCCAGGCTGCGGCGCATAGCTCACCCCCGCCCCCCAAGGCCCCCAAGGCAGACTGATGGAGCTGACACTGCGGGGAGAATGGCCTCAGGTGGAGAAAAGAAAAGAGGAGTTTGTTTGGTCACAGTCAGAGTGCTGTAGGTGCATTCGACGGGACAAAGACAACATGCATCAGATAATAATGATATTAATAGAATAGTTAAAACAAACCCCACGGTCATGTGTGACATTTCGGATCTAAACTCTAGTCCAGATTGAATTCTCACCTCGCCTTCGAGATCCTTTTTTGTGTACCACAAACCGAGGTGTATTTTCGTCAGACGTCCAAATGTCACACAGATTATTCTCTTCGTCTCGTGTGCAGAAGAAATCAAACTGTCAGTGTCCCTCAAGTCATTCTTTCCAGCACGCTCGAAACCCACAATCTTCCAAAAGAGTAAGAATCCAAAATGTAACTTTTTGTCTCGATTGTCTGAGTTTAGCGGTGACGTGGAGAAGGGCACAGTTACCAGTTTCAAAGTTAATAACTCTGCTGCTGCTGGTGAACATCTGGCTATTTCTCTTGTACCTGTTAATGATTAACACACTTATTTCCCTCCCTAAACAATAGCATCCTTCTCGGTTTGCTGAGTGTGACCATTAAGATTCAGCGACAGACCCAGGGACCATACGTATCCCTGCAGGAAGTCTATTCACACTGTTATCTGTTATTAGCTTAACCTTCAGTATGATCCTGTCCCTCTTCATCTGAACCCTTTAGCTCTTATCAGTGTGTGCCTGGTGCTGCCGTGTCCCCCGCCTGGCCATCTTATATGCACACAGCACGTCTGTGATGGTGCCACTGTGGCCCCGCGGTGCACCGTCAGGGGCCCATGTGGTGACGGTCCACACAGAGCGTGTAGTGGGAGGGGCTAATCAAAGAACACGTGCACAGCTTTCCATGTGGACAGATGTGTTGTTTGTTAAAAAGAACCGAGAAGTAATGTGGATTCATCATATGGTGCGACTTCATCATGTCACATGGTGCGACACTATGAATAGAGGGGAAACAAACTCTTGTGTATGGTTCATCATAACATGAAGACAGTGGTCTCATCATAGGGTCCAGGATTCTCATAAAGTTTTCAGCTGTAATGACAAAAATAATAAATAATAATAATAAAATAGCTATAGTATTTTTAACATATAGCATACTTTGCAAAATGGGATGCATAAAATATACTAAAATATGTTGGAGTTGCAAAGGAAAATAATACAATTTCAAAGATTATGAATAAAATATTATGATGCATTAAGTGATTTTCATAAAAACAAAATCTACTTTTTTGTATTTGTAGCCGTCAAAATCACAAGAAAAGGCCCTTATCAACATTTAAAGAGCCTTTCTTTATTTATCTTTCCAAAAATCTTCCGGAGCGCCTTGAAATGTGATTTTTATTTTACACTACCCCGATACCTACTAAATTTAATACAATGTAATGTGCTATGTAATAATGTGTAATAAGGTGTAACTATGGGTTACATACACAGTGGTTTGGAGGTACATAATGTAATAAGATATAAGACCCAAACTCTAACCCTAAGTTTCTTATATCTTATTAAACCATGTGCCTTCAAACTACAAAATCACATTATTCCATTGTGTATAAACTACATAGGTACAAGTAATTACAGGTTGTTACAAAGCAGATTACATTGTACTAAATTCAGTTAGGTACAGTGTATGAAGGTGGTGTTACACATGTTTTCAGTGGTCCAAACATCTGCAGTAGGTTTGTTCTAGCTTCAGCACTCACATTGCATACCCTACAGATCCCATATTGTCCTGAGTATATGACTGTCTTTTCTAACGTTGTCCTCTCTCTCTCCCCCCTCCGCTCCTGTGTCCTCGCCCGACCCCCCCTTTCAGGTGAGTCACTGTTTTCTTATCCCTCTGTGTAATTACTGACTGTGGTGCAACGCGCTGATGACAAACATGGCACGAAAGCCACACGGATCACAGCCGGGACAAACACTTCATCCCCATTTGATACTTTTCAAAGAGAACTGTTTGTGGAGTTTGGGCTTGTCTGTATTGTTACCCACGAGGTTTTAGGGGGTAAAATGGAATTAGAAAAAAATAAGGCTAGACACTGCAGGTGAACTGGGAGGAAAACAAATACATGTAGAGATATCAATGTAAATCATAAAACACAGAATTTAGATAAAAATAAGCTTTACAAACTTTAAACTGTAAGGCTATTAGGGCATGCATGAAGAAGATTAAAATAAAGAAATCTTATTTTGCTGCAGATTTAAAAGTGTTCTGTCATTTTATGTTTTCATATTAAAATCAGACTTCTATATATAAAAATGGCAAAAATGGCAGGTATTTTTTGCGATGAAATCCAAATGATGGATAGTGCCAGGTATGGTTTCATTAGTTGCAAATATTTTTTCAGAGGAATTTTGGATCTTGTTTACTTTTTGAATAACATATTTATAAGTGAAAAAATCTGTAAAAAATTAAAATTGCCTTTTTTTTTGGAGTTCAAAGTTCAAGAGATCAGGCAAGAATGAGATAGTAAATACTCCCTTTAAAAAGACTCCAAGCCTGTAAAGTCTGGAGTGTGTAGGACCTGCTACAGTAACAGCTCAGCTCTCACCTCTCCAAGAGAAAGCCCTGAACCACAGACATCTAGCCCTGGATACAACATGTGACAGAGGTCAGAGCTGAGCTGTTACTGTAGTATATCCTCAGTGTTCATAGATGTGAGACACACATGTTTATCATGTTGAAGCTAAATGCTAACCGGTAGAATGCTAACGTCTTGAGCAGCTTAAACACTGACTCAGACTAAATTAACCCATCAAAGAGGAAAACAGAAAACCAGTCTCAGTCTGAGGAGTGAAGCAGATCTTTACTCCTGCTGTAGCTCGACAGACAGAGATTTGATATATGTTATATCACATAAACTCTGGAGCCGTGTTTTAACTGTTATCTTCTTGAGCAATGATTGCGATATATAAAAATTAGGGCCGGGACTCGATTAAAACAATTAATCTAATTAATTAGAGGCTTTGTAATTAATTAATCGAAATTAATCTCATATAAATATTTGACCTGAGAACAGTGAGAAGTAAGTTTTTTCATAAGGATTTTTAGTATACCATTGAATAATGACTGAATACATAAGCTTAAGCAACAAAATATTGTTTATTTTTGTTCAACCAAGTCCAACAGACCAGTGCAATATTGCCATTAATTGTGCGTCTGCAGGAAAAAGGAAACTGAAGTGTGGAAAGCAAAGTGTGATTAATTTCGATCGCACTAAACCTCATGTAATTAATTAATCGCAATTAATCGAAAAAAGTCCCGGCCCTAATAAAAATGCCACTGTCAATCAGTTGTCTTTCATTTTCATTCTGAGTAGAGATATTGTTAGTAGTATGTAGTATGTTGTAGTACTGCATAATTCTACTTCGGTATTCAAAATGGCGGCCTGAACTATGTGTGATGTCATTGGAAACGCATGTATAACTCGTTTTGTTTCTTGACACAAAAACACATTTCCAAAAACGCATTTTCTGTTTTGCTAATGAGAAAATATGATCATAAAAACATGTGGACAGAACAACAAAATGTCACCACCATTAACACAACCAACCCCCAAAAAAGACAAATTATGAGCAGAAGAAGCAGTTTCCAGACACAGCGCCCACAAGCCCCTGTGACAACCAGCCCCCGTGACAACCAGCCCCCGTGACAACCAGCCTTTGTCTCCAAATTCTCACGTTTATACTCATTGTAGTAGTAGTAGTAGTAGTAGTAGTAGTAGTAGTAGTAGTAGTAGTAGTAGTAGTAGTAGTAGTAGTAGTAGTAGTAGTAGTAGTAGTAGTAGTAGTAGTAGTAGTAGTTGTTGTTGTTGTTGTTGTTGTTGTTGTTGTTGTTGTTGTTGTTGTTGTTGTTGTTGTTGTTGTTGTTGTTGTTGTTGTTGTTGTTGTTGTTGTTGTTGTTGTTGTTGTTGTTGTTGTTGTTGTTGTTGTTAAAGATAAGTATTCAGGGGTAAAATTACGAGCTCCCACTTTAGATAAACAAATCCCGGATTATTCTATCTCCGTGTACAATGACTTTTGAACATTTGTGAACTAGTGAACGCAGTAAACCCAGATGGAGTTCTCTGAATTTTGCATCCTCTGCCTGTAGCTTAAGGGAAGTGTAGTGGGATAATCACAAAGGATTGCTCTGAAATAACTGTACTCCCCCCCCCCCCCCCCGCCCGCTCCTCGGCTCCGCTCGGTAATGAACACTTTGGGGCGAGGCGTCTGTATTTTGGGGCGGTAACGAGATTTTAGCACGTATAGCTCTCAGCACAGCTTTCCCCCCCCCCCCCCCGCTCCTCTGTGAGCTGCGTTCTCCCCCACACCTGCCTGACTGCCTGTAGCGCACAATCCATCTCAACTATTTCCTCCCCCCCACACACATCTTCCACCATACTTTGTGTCTGGGCTCTCACGGCGGCGGGAGAGAAAGGCGCGGCACTGTGAATTATACATGGAGCAGTGAAAGTTGCAGTAGTAGTACTAACATAAAGGATTTCTGCGTAGCATTTCCAACAAAAGCACCTTTTTTATTACTTTACAAGTTTGTAGAAAATACCCTCATTCCTCTGCTTAGTGGAATGTTTGCAACTCTTCTGAAATAATAAAGTACATTTTTTCACACTTTTTGCACAATTTTTATCTTTACCCTATTTTTTTCTATTTCCCCCCCACCCAATGTTTTCCTCCAAAATGGGAAAAATATTTTTACACATTACACAATTTTGCCCCATTTTTCTTTCTTTTGCCAATTTGTTTCCCTAATTTTTGCTCATTTTTTATTGCAAATATTTTCCCTATTTTCCCCCAATTTTCCTTCATTTTCCCCCCAATTATTCCCCATTTTTCACACATTTCTTGACATTGGAGATGAACCCGATATCATAAAATTGCAGATTTTCCACACATTATTGTTCTGTTTTCTGGTTCTAGATGAAAGATATTTTAGGTACTGGAAACAGTTCAGGTATTGGTATCGAAAACCAACCATCGTTAAAGTAAAGTACTGGTATCGAAAAATGTAACGTTACCCAGCCCTAGTAATGAGTAGAGTAGTGGTCATTTCCATCTCTGCCTATGAGTTTATGTGAGTATTGTTTAGATGAATAATGTACAATAATAAATCCAATATTGAGCTATAATATACAAACAAAATCATTGAACATTTTTCATATTTGGTCAGGAGAAAAGGTCACACCCTCTAATATATGATTGGTCTCAAATCATGAAAAGACGGTGAGTAAATTAAATGGTCTGTTGTGGCTTAAATTCGTTCTAAACTTTCCTCACACATTTTTAACATTGCAATTCTTCGACGGGATGAGTTTATGAGTGTGTTTCACAACTTACAGTATCACTTTTAGGGTCACTTTCACAGAAAACTAACCTGCAAGTTCATGAAATTGATGATTTATAGCTACAGTGGGGGAAAAAAGTATTTAGTCAACCAACAATTGTGCAAGTTCTCCCACTTAAAAAGATGAGAGAGGCCTGTAATTTTCATCATAGGTAAACCTCAACTATGAGAGACAAAATGAGAAAAAAAAAAATCCAGAAAATCACATTGTCTGATTTTTAATTAATTCATTTGCAAATTATGGTGGAAAATAAGTATTTGGTCAATAACAAACAAGCAAGACTTCTGTCTCTCACAGACCTGTAACTTCTTCTTTAAGAGGCTCCTCTGTCCTCCACTCGTTACCTGTATTAATGGCCCCTGTTTGAACTTGTTATCAGTATAAAAGACACCTGTCCACAACCTCAAACAGTCACACTCCAAACTCCACTATGGTCAAGACCAAAGAGCTGTCCAAAGACACCAGAAACAATTTCATATTTATCAACTTATGAAAAAGAGGGATCTAGCACTGAAAAATCGATCAAAACTAAATTACAGACAGATATACTGGTCTTTAAGGGACTAAGGAATAAAGTTGTTAGTGGATTAAGAAAAGCCAAGTCCTCTTATTTCATGCATCTGTTTGCTGAATCACATGGAAACAGTTCGCTTATATGGAAACACATTAATAAATTGACCAATCGTAATTCGAGTCAGAGTAAATGCATAACTAAACTGGATGTAAATGGAACAATCAGTAGTAATGCTTTGGAAATTGCAAATGAATTTAACTTCTATTTTGTTGATTCAGTGGAGAAGCTTGCTGCAAGTTTCAATTCAATTTCTGTCGCATGTGATGATGTGAAAGATTCAAATTCATCCTTTAATGTCACACAAGCTGATCAAAAAAAGATCCATACAATTATTAATCAATTAAATAGTTCAAAAGCCAAAGACCTTTTTGATTTAGATACACATTTAATCAAAAAGTACAGTAACGAATTGTTAAAACCAGTATCACATTTAGTGAATTTATCAATCAAAAATAATGAATTTCCTGAAAATCTCAAAACGGCTGTTGTGACTCCAATTTTTAAATCAGGAGCAACAGATAAAGCTTGCAATTATCGACCGATCTCAATTTTACCTGTGATTTCCAAAGTGTTAGAAAAGCTTGTGGCTGAACAGTTGATGACCTACTTGGAGGAACATAGTCTACTAAACCCTAAACAATTTGGATTTCGACCAAAGCACTCCACTGAGATGGCTGTATGTCACTTTACAGAAACCATCAAAACTAGTTTGGATCAAGGTAAATGTGTGGGAGCAGTATTTCTCGATTTAAAAAAAGCTTTTGATACTGTAAACCACCAAGTACTCTTGAGAAAACTGAAACAACTAAACTTTTCCAAACAAGCTTTAAATTGGTTTAAATCATACCTTGCATCAAGACAACAGTGTGTAAAAATAAATGGTGTTAAATCTACCATCCAAAAATGTAATTTAGGTGTACCACAAGGGTCGATATTGGGCCCCTTGCTGTTCTGTCTATACATAAATGATTTACCGGAAATCTGCAAAAATACCAGCTGCCAATTGTATGCAGATGACACAATCATTTATGTAGCTGCAGATTCCCCTAAACAGGCTTCAGACTTGTTGAACAGACAGCTTGTCAGCACATCTCAGTGGCTGCGGGACAACTGTCTGACCTTAAATTTATACTAAAACTGTTGCCATGTGTTTCTCTCTAAAGAGAAATTCACCAAATGATCTAAACATTAATATTGACAAAAATAAAATCGAGCAGGTTGATGAGTTTAAGTATTTGGGGGTTATTATAGATTCTAAACTGAAGTTTGATGCCCATGTCAGAAAAATGTCTAAGACCATCAAGACAAATTTAAATTGTTTCCGTATGATTAGGTCTTGTGTATCAACTCAGGCGGCACGAGTATATCTACATGCTATGATTTTATCTCATATGTCGTATTGTTCAATCGTTTGGGGCCAGGCCTCACAATCTGTCCTAAAGCCTTTAACATCACTCTACAAGCAAACACTTAAAGTGTTTGATCAAAAACCAATGAAGTGGCATCACTGCACTATCATTCAAAAATATAAAATGATGACATTCGATAGCTTCATCAGTTTCTCTTTTATAAAAATATATTCAAGTGTCTTAATGGTCTTGCTCCGTCTGTAATGTGTCAGTTAGTACAAAAATACACTAATCAAGGAGTGAGCACCAGAGCTGGAGTCAGCGGGAACTGCAGAGTGAAGTTTTGTAAAACTGCTCTGGGTCAGTCTGCGTTCTCAGTAAAAGGGACACAGTTATGGAACTCTTTGCCACTGGAGCTAAAGTCCCAAATGGACCTGAGACTTTTCTCACAAAAGCTGAAGCTATGGCTAAAGAACAAACAAAAGTGTGAGCACTGAACAGCTTGGCTGGACTTGGGATGGGAAGTGGTCAGATATGTCTTCTCTTATTTCTTTTTATTGTTGTATTGTTTGATGCCTTTTACTGATTTTTCATCTTTCTGTTCTGTTTTAAACCCCTTTGAAAAGCCTAACCAGGGACGGGGGCTGCAAATTAGCCTATGGCTAGACGCCTTATGTACATAACATCGGCCACTGAGCTGGCAATGTTTTCTTGTACTGTCCCTGTCAAATAAACAAATAAATAAATAAATAAATAAAAAACTGTAGACCTGCACCAGGTGGGAGGACTGAATCTGCAATTGGTAAGCAGCTTGGTGTGAAGAAATCAACTGTGGAAGCAATTATTAGAAAATGGAAGACATACAAGACCACTGATAACCTCGATCTGGGGCTCCACGCAAGATCTCACCCCGTGGGGTCAAAATGATCACAAGAACGGTGAGCAAAAATCCAACTCGTGGTGTTTGGAGGAGAAAGAAAGAACACCATACCTACTGTGAAGCATGGGGGTGGAAACATCATGCTTTGGGGCTGTTTTTCTGCAAAGGCACCAGGACGACTGATCCGTGTAAAGGAAAGAATGAATGGGGCCATGTATCGTGAGATTTTGAGTGAAAACCTCCTTCCATCAGCAAGGGCATTGAACATGAAACGTGTCTGGGTCTTTCAGCATGACAATGATCCCAAACACACCGCCCGGGCAACGAAGGAGTGGCTTCGTAAGAAGCATTTCAAGGTCCTGGAGTGGCCTAGCCAGTCTCCAGATCTCAACCCCATAGAAAATCTTTTGTGCTCCTGGACTTAACTGCTGCATTTGATACAGTGGATCATGGCATTCTTTTATCACGCCTTGAGCTGTCTGTGGGACTCAAAGGCACTGTTCTGAAATGGTTTGATTCATATTTAAAAGATAGAAGTTTTTCAGTTAATGTTGGCTCTTGCTTCTCATCTGTGTCACCTATTCATTGTGGAGTGCCTCAAGGGTCCATTTTAGGCCCTTTGTTATTTTCTCTGTATCTTCTACCCCTTGGACTGATTCTAGAGAAACACAAAGTCGGTTATCATTTTTATGCTGACGATTTGCAGATCTATATGCCACTAAAGTCTAGCTCTAAGGGATCACTGAATCCTTTGTTGGATTGTATACAAGAAGTTAAGTTATGGATGGAGGCCAACTTTTTAAGTCTAAACAAAGATATGACAGAAATTTTAATATTTGGAAATTCTGATTCAAATGTTCTCGACAATTGTGACAGCGCCATCGGCCCGCTAGCCTCTTTCTGTCACCCTTTTGCAAGGAATCTCGGTGTGTTTGTAGACAATGAATTTAAATTTGAGAAACATATAAATCATGTTGTCAAATCAAGCTTTTTCCACCTTAAAACTCTAAGCAAGGTAAAAAATTATCTACCTGCCTGTGACTTTGAGAAAGCCATTCATGCTTTTATAACTTCGCGACTTGATTATTGTAATTCTGTGTACATTGGTCTTGGTCAGCGTTCAATTCATCGCCTCCAGGGGGTACAAAACGCAGCTGCTCGTCTCCTTACAGGGACCAAAAAGCGACAGCATATCACCCCTGTGTTAGCTGCTCTGCATTGGCTTCCTGTGTATTACAGGATAAGGTTTAAGCTTCTATTTGTTGTTTTCAAATGTCTCCATGGCACTGCTCCTCTGTATTTGTCTGAGCTTCTTGTACGCCACGCCCCCGCTCGGGCTCTGAGATCTGCTGATCAGCTGCTCTTGGAGGTTCCTCGCTCCAAGCGTGTGACCAAAGGGGACAGGGCTTTCTCTGTTGCAGCTCCTAAACTGTGGAATGACCTGCCTCTCCACATAAGAGCTGCACAGACACTTGACCATTTTAAATCATTGCTTAAGACACATTTCTATGCAAAAGCTTTTAACACTGTCTAGCATATCATGGCCAAAATCGGAGCTGTTAGTGCTTTGCTGCTTGTACATTGTGTTTTGTTTATTATTATTTTACTATAACTTTTTGTACTGTGGACCTTTTTGTGAAGCACTTTGGTCAACAACAGTTGTTTTAAATGTGCTCTATAAATAAATTTGATTTGATTTGATTTGAAAATCTTTGGAGGGAGTTGAAAGTCCGTGTTGCCCAGCGCCTGCCCCAAAACATCACTGCTCTAGAGGAGATCTGCATGGAGGAATGGGCCAAAATACCAGCAACAGTGTGTGAAAACCTTGTGAAGACTTACAGAAAACGTTTGACCTCTGTCATTGCCAACAAAGGGTATATAACAAAGTATTGAGATGAACTTTTGTTATTGACCAAATACTTATTTTCCACCATGATTTGCAAATAAATTAATAAAAAAATCAGACAATGTGATTTTCTGGATTTTTTTTTTCTCATTTTGTCTCTCATAGTTGAGGTTTACCTATGATGAAAATTACAGGCCTCTCTCATCTGGAGAACTTGTACAATTGTTGGCTGACTAAATACTTTTTCCCCCACTGTAGATGCACAGTATTTCCACCGCACTTATCTGAGTTTACAATGTACAAAACCATGTTACTTTCACCACCAGAAATCCAATCAGGTTCATATTTGGTTGTTCCGCCTTTAGCTTTGATTCCCTTGTTTCAATAAGCCTCTGCAAAGACAAAAGATCCAGTGTGTCATTTTTCACCAACATCTTGTATTGACGATGGGAGAGTGTAACCACCACACAGAGCCTTCTCCAGCACATCCCAAAGATTCTCAATGAGGTTAAGATCTGGACTCATCTCATACTCCCTGATCCACTCTTTCATAATGTGAGCCCCATGAATCCTGGCATTGTCATCTTGGAATGTGCCTGTGCCATCAGGAAGTAAGAAGCCCGTTGATGGAATAACCTGGTCATTCAGGATGATCAGGTTGTCACACAGGGTTGCTGAACCTAGACCTGACTGACTGCAGCAGCTGCAGGTCAGAACAGTTAGTGACATCCAGGTTAAGGACAATTTTGTTGGTCAGAGAGTGGATTTTTTTTGGCACTTTCCTGAAATCAATATTGTTGTTGTTGTTGTTGTTGTTGTTGTTGTTTATGGCTGAGCTCTCTCCCTCCTGTTGCTGTCTCCTGTTGACTGCCTGTCTCTCCAGGTGCCTCCCCCTCCTGTCAGCTGTAACGCGAGGTTCTGACGGCAGATTTACATGGCCTAATGACGGGCCCGGTGCGAGGAGAGGAGAGGCCCTGTCAGCGCCCCTTATTAGCCCAGCCCTTAGCCCGCGGCGCCGCTAAAGAATCGCAAATGACTCTCTCGTTCAGAGGGCGGGGTGTCGAGGGGGGGTCCCTACACGTGTGAGGGCTGACAATGGGTGACAGTGGGTGACACCGGGTGCTTCCCAGGCTGGAGGAGGAGGCGACATGTCAGGAATGTGCTAAAGGTGGAACAAGTTGAAATGCCATCCTGTCTCCACGTGGATACATCATGCCAATTATCGATTTGGAATTTCCATCTGACAAGGGAACGGGCTGGGACTGGGGCGTTCGGGACAGAAAATGCCAAGGTGGCTTGTTAAGTAGCATTGTATTGGAATGGTTTGTGTATCATATATTGTATGTTGGAGCTAGCCACAATTGTGACATAACCAAGGATAGAAGGTAATAGTGTATTTGAGAAGTGGAAACACAGATTTTTCATGCAGTGGTTAATTTTGGATTTTGGATTTCTGGCCGGTTTAGTGCTTAGCATCTTTGTTTTAAAGTAAATATAGACATAACTCACCTTTCACATTGGTTATTTTATGATGTTTTGATGGATTTGGTCAGGAAATCACTACATTCATTGGCAAAGCCAAACATGCATGTTAGTGTTGCAAAGATGTCAACTTCCTAATCACTTCATAGGGCATAGTGTGTATAACTTTAGGGCCTGTTTTCCTCAAATAAGTTTTTAATTACACTCTTACAATGACATTTGCACTTTAGCAGCTCCAGACACCAATTTTTAACAATATTCTTTTGAACATCTAACGCTCGCTTGAAATAGATACAATATTTGATCTTTTGGCAGATTTTAAACAAATATCCTAAACCTCCTTTACTAACATACTGTATCAACATAATAAACACACACATTTAAAATGGTCACTGATTTTATAGATTTTGTGGCAATTTTGACCCATTCCATGTGAAAAAAAAGCCTTATTGTTCATGACCACATCAAATGAAAGAATACTTAGTATACATTTTTCTCATATTTATGTTAGTACTCTACAGAAATTGATATCTCTACATTTATGTATTTCCCCGGTTCCCCTGCAGTGCCTTGCCTTATGAAATGATCCTTGTCTGGACTCCGTATGAGTCTATTAGCTACAAAAGCTTTCTGCTGAGATACGAAAATGTTTCCTCTGGGTTCTCCTCTTTCCACTAAAACATATACAATAGCATCCTCTGTGGGGCCAGGACTCCCCTGATAAAGATTTGGAAGAAGAACTTAAATACATGTGAATCACAACTTTTTACGTCTAATTTGAGAGGTTTCAAAATGTTGGTGTAAAATCCAAATTTGGATAACAATCCGACTGTTCCGAACCACCGGGGCTTTAGCTCGGCGGATTTCTGGATGAAGCTTTTGTGTGAGCTGTCTCTGGTCTGCTCAGACAGTACTAGGATTACTGCAGTACTCCTCCAAGCTCGAGAATCACCAATCTCTCCACTTTCTTCTTCTGACCCATAGTGAGTCCTGCATTTTTAAATTGATGTATGCTTATCATAGATCAAATCCAATGTATAGAATGGTTTAATTTTCTAGTTTTACCTCCAAAAAGCACCTAGGGAAAGCAAACATTGAGCCGCGAGGTGTGGACTCGTCTTCGGGAGCTCTCCCCTGATACTCTGCGTCCACACCTGCTGCATGAGGACAAACATAAGAGCAGTGATCCTTCGGATAATGAGAGCGAGGGCGTGACCGGGATTAACCCCATTAAAAACACAGTCTGTCCCTTTATCCAGCAAAACTGCGCTCCATATAGTCCAACGTGAAAAGCAATGAGACAGGCCTTTTGGGGGAAAGTGGTTCTTTTGCTGCGTGGAAACACTTCAGATAAATGATTTGGAATTATATGATTGGAAACTTGGAAATAGCTTTAGTTGCTGATGTGACTTTACAATACCATGAGTTTTGGACTGGTTTTTAGACAACTAATTACATTTCAGATCAAATTTGGACAGACAGTATACAGTAGATACGTTTCACAGTGATATAAGATGAAAACTGCTGCCATAGCAATTAAGAATTCAAATGCTAATGCTGCCTAAAAAGGAGAGGTGTTCAATCCTAGCGTATCGCCGTTTGCTAGTTTGTTCAGAGTATTTTTCCTAATGCCATTAGCATTTAGACACATCCATGTAGTCAATCATCGACCACTTTTAGGTGATGTTAAAACCACAGAAAGGATAGAAATGCCATGAAATACTCTAATAAGAATGTTCAGCCGTTTGCACTCGTGGGAACAGGTTTAGATAGCTAACTATGATGTTTGCTGCGTGCATGTGGACTGGGGAGCTCGTTCTCCTGAAATGTTAAGTCGTTGTTCCCAGTTAGTTGGTGTTGATGTTAGAAAATTGAGATTTCGATTTCAATTTCAGGCAATTTAGCCTTCAACTGAGCAGCTATAAGAATTGGTGTTAGTATTTCAAAAGCAAAACATAGGCCTGCTGGTTCTCTAAAATGTCATGTTAAATTACCTTTTCCTTGTGTTTATGTTGTGCATTTCTCTCACAATTACTCTGAAGTATGTGCTTTGTTATTTTGCCTTTTTAAGTAGCCATGTGAGCCATGTGTTTACAATTCTGGGAAATACGTCCATGTTTATGTCCCAAGAAGCTGTCTCTAACTCTTGCTTGCACATGCGCAACTTGACTCAACATTGACCAAGCATGTATTTCCACTGTCAGGTGCAGAATTTGGGAAGCTTGTTTTGACCTGACTTCCTTTATTGTTTTCCCTTGTTGTGTGAGCATTTACAGGGTTAGGGTTAAACCTAACCCTGCATTATTCAACTGGGGAAGCACGTTCATTTAATGATTGTCTGATTAGCCAAACTCTGATTGAAAGTAATGTAAAAAAGACAGATAAAATGCAACATTTGGTAAAATGTGCTGCAGAATCAGGCACTTTCACCCTCAACAAGCATACAAATTGCCAGCCAAATCCTGAAGGAACTGATTTGGGCAGTTACCAAATATTTCCCCTTGCTACTCAGTCTATAGGCTTATACGAAAGTAAGTCATTCTGTGCGGCAGCCTGCCCCTCCCTCCCCCTCTGGCCCTGACCACATCAGACAGGGAGGCCCCATCTCTCCTGCACTGTTCGCTCCCTCTGCCTCCCGCCTCCTCCGCCTCCTCACCCCGCAAACCAGCGCTCTGCCTCCCCGCTCTAATTTTACCAAGAGCCCGGCCATCTGTAATTTATAAGTCCCAAAAGCTATCATTAACGGTGCTTTTACAGGCGCTCGTAAATAATCCCAAGGTCTTTTTATAAAACGCTTTTTGACTCTTCCTCGCCCAGATCTGGGGAACACGGGGAGACCCGCTGGATGACTGCGCGAGCCACCCACTTCATTCAAAAACGCCCATTCTTTTTAAGCAGAAGACCTCAAAGCCCTTAGGAGGATTTTGGAGGGTTTACCTCAGAACATCTCGTGTGGGGCGGCCAGCAGATGGTGGAGCATGGAGGATGAGGTTTGCAGATGTGGGAAGCTCTGAGGAACTAGTTTGATCATAGCACGATGTTCTTGTTTACTTCAGCTATGATTATTTTCAAGTAGCTGGACTTTTGAATGTAAGGTCTCAGTTGTACAGGGGTCACTAGAAAAAGATCTTTAAATTACTGGGTCTATCATCCGAAAGACTTTTTAACTGGTCTGAACCATGGATTTATAGTTTTTTTCTCTTTTAAGTAAGTAAGTAAGTAAGTAAGTGCTTTATTGTCATTGTATAAGCGTACAATGAAATAGTGTTCAGGGGTTAGTCCTGAGCTGCTGCGGCTGAGCCGCGCTGCCACTCTGTCAACCTGACCCGCATGACCTTGGAGGTCGGGGAAACTGTAGCACTCGGATGAAACCTGGCTGGCTGCCCTCTCTCGCTGTTTCCTCTGATCCTCTGAAACGGTGCAGCGCCTCCTGGGTTTGTCCTTGTTTCAGAGCGTGGTGTCCTGCACTTATCAGCTCCTCTTCCTCCTCCTTCCTCTTCCTCCTGCAGCTTCCTCCTCCAGTCTTTCACCATCTCCTCCTTTGTCCCTTACTTGTTTCCGCTTGTGACGCCTCCTCTGTGCTGCAGCTGTGGGGGCTCTTGGTGCCTCTTCAGTGTCTCAGAAGAAGAAATGTGTAGGTCTCAAATGGGTTTAGCTGATAAGCTAGCATTTTGTTTACCTTTAAAAAGCTGCTTTCTTCAGGACCATTTTAGACTCTCAAAGTAAACAAATCCACCAAACCTCCACAAAAACACGGCAAAGACGTACAAAAGTATCCAGAAAAACAATGTGGAACACAGAAACCACAAATGCAGAAAAATGTGAAAAATTAGGTACCCGTAGGTTTCCTGCGGGTACTCCGGTTTCCCCTACCACTAAAAACATGTACAATAGGCCAGGATGAATGAGAGTGTGTTTGAGAGTGCGCATGGGGGACGACGGATGGAAATTACCCCAAGGCTACAATCCGGTGTGGCTTGTTCATTAACTTGCACTGTCCCTACCAAATAAACAAACAAACAAATTAAGTTGTACCAGGAGAGAGGGAGGTTTCTTCCTGTTTTCATATCGCCATGACAACAGTTATTTCTCTTTTCTTCGCTCATGGGTTAAAAACCTTACTTTTTTATCACAACCCACACAGCAGGTTTTGACATTACAAGTGACAAATAGACAAGGATTAAAGTTTTTGAGATGGGAGTTCAATCATTTGGTGGATTTGGTGCAGGAATTAGAACATATACTGTACTGATCCTGTGGGAAAGAGTCAGACTTGACATCTGCTTCTTTCTTGTTTCAATACAAGCCAGGTCAGAAAATTCTCAAGCCAACTTTTTGGTTTATTGCTTTATAGTAAGTTCATAAATGTTTTTATTTTGTCATTACAACCATATCCAGCATAATTGAGGTTTAAAAGCAGCAGAGAATGACTTGGTTAAAACAAACAGTTTTAGCAACTTGTTGATGCCATGATGAATGCTCCGGACTCATCCGATATTTGATTAGTAAACATGCGGAGGGCCGTTTTGTGTTTTCCCGACGACGCCTCACATCCCAGGGAGTGCAGATCGGAGTCTCAGCAGTAGACTTGGATCCCGACTTGAAATAACAGGGCTCTGCTGCTGCTGCAGATCTTTCGGAGGCTTCCTGGAATCCTGGCGCAGTGCGGTGAGGTGCGGACGGTTTGACCGGTGCTGGCATACCGTACATGTGTCGAGCAGTGATGTAATTAATGACTTTAGCAGAGCAGACAGCCCACCACACCGGGCCGGAAAGCACTGCCATATGGTGAGCTAAACGCAGCTCTCTCTACGCCTCTGAGAAAGTATAGGAAGAGAGTCGGAGCCAGGTCTTTTTCTCTCTGTGTAGTTCATGTAGAAGCTTAAATGGAACCTGGAAGTGAAAGAAAGTTTTAACTATTTGGAGCAGCTCTCACAAACGTGCCATTCTCTTAATTCATCCTTCTGGGTTTGTGATGTTAAAAATTGTTCATATCATATTTCGAAGGCATTTAATACCATAGACCACCACATTTTGGTGGTCTATGGTATTGGAAAGTTATGGAGTTACATGACAGATATCAGTTTGTACAGGAGAGCATAAATCATTCTTTATGGAAGTAACATGTGGGCTGCCACAAGGCTCCGTTTTAGGGCCATTATTGTGTATTATCTATGTAAATGGTCTTTCTATGCAGAAGATGCCACCTTATTATGAACTGTAACTGTAAACTATAAACAGCAGATTTATGAAACATTCACAACAGAAATGCAGAAACACAGAGTCTCTTTTGTTGTCCTTAGTTAGTAAAAAGAAAAAGGACATTCCTCTTGGTACTACACTTTAATCTTTTATAAATGTATTTTTGATTTATATTCCAACAAACAAAACACCATACCCTATTTGGAATAAAATGGGGGTAAATTAAAACAAAAGATTATGATTCTGTGAGGATCTGAGGTCAACTCTAAATAAAAATAAAAGTCTCCGAACCTTTAGAAACCCTGTTGATGTATGATGTCTACTCTTTGGGGGTTTACAGGCTTTCTGAAACATAAGGACATAGAAAACCATTTTTTTGTGAATGATTTGGGCTTAATCGGCTCCACTTCAGTTACAGCCTGGAGTTTTTGTCTGTGGACAAATATCACAGAGCTGTAGTAGTTCCTGTGGCGACTCTCCCAAAGTCAGGAGCATATGACTATGGCGTAGTAAAACATGTTTATAGTATTTCCTGTCGTCTTTTCATTAGCTGCACAGATTGCACTCATTAAGCCGTTCATGAACATTATCAGCCGTGACGACTGTTTGTATTCCCTACATTGTACCACTTTGATTCGCCTTTCGCCGCCTAATTCCACCTCAGGCTTTTTTCTTTCGTCTTGCGTTTTCCTCCTAGCACTGATTTTAAACGGCGGTTTTAGCTGAAATCCGCGCTGCAGGCCATTTAGCAGCTGAAGACTCCAGATTAATTGATTCCGAGCAGAACAGTGGGATAAGGCCGGGGTTATAGGCCCGGAATACTGACTCCCCTCCGAGTCTCTGGTGGATACTCCGACTCCAGGCGAGGCTCTAATCGTCCCGCTGCACGTGGGGTTAGGAGCGGGGGAGGTGGGGGGGGGCAGTCTGGGTGGTCCCAAACCCAAACTCTGAGGGCTTTTTCTGGCTCTCAATGCCCCAGTGTTTCCTCCAGCAGATGGGCCTTTGTCTGCAGAGCGGGTACCAGCAGGTTTCAACCTGGGTTTTGTGTGACTTTTACAGTATCTTACGATTGCTTTGGCACGTTTTCTCAAACTCCGTCCTGTATGTGGCACAAAGTTAGCCTCTTGTGTCAAAATCTAGCACATCTTTAGTTGTGCGCTGCAATTTATTTGGCATATATGTAAAACTATAAGTATTTTATTCATTTTCGACCAAGAGTGTTCAGACTGGTCTTGGTGTAGACTTGGTTTTCATCACATAAACCTGCTCTTGTCCTTCTTCATTCCATCTTAAATAGAATAATAGAATAAAAACAAAACATAAAATAACGTGAAATTTGTAATATTTGGGTGGAAAAATATAATAAATAATCCAAAAAATAAACTATTTAGGAGATTTAAGTAAGCAAAGCACACAATGACATCTATGTTATGCGTCAAAATCAAGATTTGTCACTTAAATACTCACAGAGACACGAGTGATTATTTTTGTGCTCTTTGGACCCAAGACTGCAGCGCTTGAACTGAGTGTGACAAAGTAAACAGTGTGAAACTTGCATGTTTCAGAAACAGTAATACAATGTGGCTCAGTCGATAAGCGCTCACCTAATTACATATTCTGCCTGAACATACATCTGACCCGCCGCTCCTGTCATTCCAGATTTGTATTCTCGTAACTACAGAAAGTTAATGAGTTGTATAACGGACCCTTCCTGACGCCCAGTTTGCGTTTGCTGTCGCGTGTGTGACTCTTCCCGCGCATTAACGTCTTGTTTTTGGAGGTCATGTGTGCAGTGCAGAATGCTGAGTGGAGCACTTCTGCTCTGTTCGCTGGCTGTTTTCTCTCCCGCAGGACACGGAGCACAGACCTGCACATAAATCACACCGTATAGCGCCGGGACGGCAGAGGAAACGCACAGAACGACCGTATAGGACCAAGCACTGCGCTGCCATTTCACATCAGACTGTATCATTTCATAAGGGATTTGTGGCTCCCCAGGAAAAAAATGACCAGAGCTTTCTGAAAATGAGAAAATCGGAACATCATCAAGTGAATTCTTCGCTCTTTGTTCGATTCAATCCTCGTAAAAGCGTTTGGTCTGTCAGTTGGTTTGTTTCAGTGAGTGGAGTTGATGTTCTGCCTGTGTGGGTTTTCTTCAGGGTTCTCCAGCTCTCAAACTTTTCACACAAAGTGGCACCTCATAAAATATTTAGCCTTCCAAGTAGCTCAGATCAACCGCTTCTGAAAAATAGTCTAAAATGGTTTCGATCTAATAAACTGGGTCTAAATCGTGTCTAAATAAGAAAGAATGTTATAACTTAAGCATTAGAAGGCGAGACGCTGCAGGTGAATAGGGAATGAAAAAAACAAATTGAGATATCAATTTGAAACCTTTTACTGTAGATTACTTATAATAAAAAAATAATTAAAAAAAACTCTTCCTCACCCTCCGCTCTCTTTTTCCTCCAAGCTCGGGTCCTCTACCAGAGGCCTGGGAGCTTGAGGGTTCTGTGCAGTATCTTTGCAGTTCCTAGAACTGCACTTTTCTGGACCGAGATGTCTGATGTATTTCCTGGGATCTGCTGGAGCCACTCCTCCAGTTTGGGGGTCACTGCCCCCACTGACGTGTTCCTTTTTCCTGATGTTGAAGTCGCTTGGTATTGCTATGTCAACCACCACGGCTTTCCTCTGCTCTTTGTCCACCACCACAATGTCCGGTTGGTTCATTACCATTCTGTCCGTCTGTATCTGGAAGTCCCACAGGATCTTGGCTCGGTCATTCTCTACCACCTTTGGAGGTGTTTCCCACTTTGATATATATATATATATATATATATATATATATATATATATATTTTTTTTTTTCTATGTCATTTTTATTTTTTCTGTCACTTCACGTTATATAAGCCAGAATTGCCTATATTTTCAAGGATGAAATCTAAATAATGGATAGAGCCAGGTTTACAGGTTTAAGTGTATGGTTTATTTCACTTCTCCTGTCGGTTTGTCCCTGTTGCTTTGGAAGATTGGGTCAAATAAAATAAAAAACTATGATTTCCAATTCAAATTTCAAAGC
Organism: Neogobius melanostomus; assembly: GCA_007210695.1. Lineage (NCBI taxonomy): Eukaryota > Metazoa > Chordata > Actinopteri > Gobiiformes > Gobiidae > Neogobius > Neogobius melanostomus. Next base: position 434,664 of record VHKM01000437.1, read on the forward strand.
TCGCCCCTTCTCTCTGACTTGTAAAGGACCTGTTTAAGTCCATATGTCCGCCAGCCGTCCCCTGCCTGTCTGTCCGTCTGCCAGCGTGTGAGCAGAGCTGAGAGACGGTCCCCCAGTGGAGCTCTGGGGGCCCCTGGAGACCCCCCCCCCCCTCCACCTGCACATCAGCCCTTGCCTGTGCCACCACCGGGCCCCTGTGTGCCAGCCTCTTTTATCACAATATGGCAGTTCTCAGGGGGCAGCGGGCTGAGTTTACCAGGCTGCACCGCCCGCTGGTTAAGCTCCTCCAAAGCTCCGCATGGATTAGGCTTTTGTTTTAGCGCCGCCGCAGCTTTAGCAGCAAGCGGGGGCCACTTTCACTTGACCCTGATGCGCGATAAGAAGATGCCAGATGAAGTTGTTTTAGCTACTGTGTAAAATGAGTATTAGTGTGCTTGTTTGCAGTACTTTTGTAACAGTAGTGATGGAGAAGCTGTTGGCTGTTGGCTTCAGGGTTAGGGACTGTAAGAACCTATAGAGTAAAATGTCACATGATCACTTTGATTTTTATAAACGGAAACATAATTATATACAAACTAAACCATAGAGTACCGTAGAGTACAATCCCAAACCATAGTTTGGGATTGTAGCATCAGTACACAAAGATTTATGGGATTTGTGACACATTACAACTATTGAAGACTTCCATCCATCCATTTTCTTCCGCTTTATCCGGGGCCGGGTCGCGGAGGCAGCAGTCTCAGCAGAGATGCCCAGACTTCCCGATCCACGCACACCTCCTCCAGCTGTTCTGGGGGACCCCGAGACGACACCAGGCCAGCTCGGAGACATAGTCCCACCAGCGTGTCCTGGGCCTTCCACGAGGCCTCCTCCCAATAGGACATCCTGGAACACCTCCTGAGGGAGGCGACCAGGAGGCATCCGAAACAGATGCCCTAGCCTAGGAGCAGCGACTGTGAGGTCCTCCTGGGTAACTGAGCTCCTGACCCGATCTCAGAGGGTGCGCCCAACCACCCTGCGAAGGAAACTCATTTCGGCCGCTTGTATCCTGGCCTCCTGTGGACCCACCATCCACACAGGGAACCGTAGGGGTCGGGTGCAGAGAGGGCTGGTACATGTTCACAGCTTCACGCTGTCGGGACATGAAATGTCTCCTAATGAAGACTTGAAAATTGTTCATATAAAAGCATTTGGACATGTGTCTGACGCTGCTCCCTGATTCGACCAAACAGATTTTGCTCCAATTTTATAAAACATTAGCTCACAAAGTCTATAACTGTCTAGCAAAATGATAATAAATATTATACTTATGTGTTTGTGTCTGGTCGAGCTGTTTTAGTGACTCACGATCACGAGTTACAAACATGAGCACATTCTGTAAACCGTCCAGATCCTTTTGTACATATTTCTCTGGACCCGCAGTAGACGTTAATCCCTCTCTGACTAAGCCGCCGCTCCGGGCCGCACTGATCTGCAGTGATCTGATCTGAAGTCTGTGTGCCACTTTGCCGAGTGCTCGCTGGGGCTGGGCTGACTCCATGGACCAGTTTAACCTTAAAGGATCTGTATCATGCTATTTTAGCCATTCCAAAGTAAAGTATAGGCATATATATGATATATTGTACCTCTATCACTATGGAGTACTCATTTTTGAGAGAAATATAAGTATTTTCTGGAGGTATTTTTCAAACCCGGAAGACAAGACGCTTGGATTCAGTTAACTCCGCCCCTCTCTCTGCTCATACAGCTTTAGCAGTAGTAAAAATATAAATACCACAGCAAAAAGTGAAGTTACTTCACGATGCAGTTATAAGGAGTTGACATGTGCAACACAGCTTCATAAATGGCTAACACACATGCTAACACAAACGCTAACACGGGTTTTGATTGACTCACTGCTCTGGTCCATCAGGCGTTTTTATATGGGATCGCGTTGGTTATAAAAGTTAATCCACTTTGATTCTGGCCAAGGTTCACCAAGCATCAGAGACAGTCACAGAGAAACACTATTTTGATTGATAGTCACTGAATCTCAGAGAGAAATTCAAACTTCTGGCGAGTGTCCTCTTCTTTATGAAGGTTGAATAAAGTCCTGTCCTCGTAGCCAAACGCGCTTTTCTCCATGACATTATCGTTAGGTAAGAAAAAAGAACAGGTGTCCAGACTCCAGAGTAGGTTAGAAAGAGCTCCTTCACAACTTTCGGTGCAAACATGACATCTGTTCAGACGCTCAGAGGGTGTGTTTGTTTTCTCTGCAGGGGCAGCGTGGAGTCAGGCACTTCCTTTTTTTTTTTCTCTCTTTCTTGAAAAAGCTGTTTTATAAATTAAAATCAGGCCGTAAGGCATTACATTACAGACGTAGAGCACTTCCGTTCCTTTGTGACGACACAACTGAACAGCTCAGTGGTTTACCAGGAGAGGGCGGAGCAGCTGCTCAGAGAGCAGGATTCAGGAGGATTACTGAGAACTGCGTGAATGAAGCTAAAACCGCTCTGGGGGTGTTTTTGATAAGGAAATAGCATAACAACCAGTGTTGGGAACGTTACTTTTAAAAAGTAATTAGTTATAGTTACTCACTACTTGTTCCAAAAAGTAACTGAGTTAGTAACTGAATTACTCTATAATGAAAGTAACTCGTTACCAGGACAAGTAACTATTTGCGTTACTGTAAAAAAAAAAATTGCTTTATATCAAATAATTTTTTTTTTGTTGCACTTTTCAAAAGTCAGTTGAAAGGAGTAGAACAGACAGAGGTGTTTGTATTCATGTACTATCATGTAAAATATGTTCATAGTAACTGAATGAACTGAATGGGGGTAGAGTGGGGGAGGCCTCTGTGACTGAATGGTATTGACCAGTATTTGCGTCGCTGTTTTATTAATGTCAATGTCAATTAATACGGCCGTATTCACAGAGAATGAGGAGGAACAGGAGTAAAAGAAACATGTGCCAACGCGGCCAACGAGGGGGGGAAGACGCGTCTTTGGGTTAAAAATAAGTTCCAACACTACTGATCGATTCTCCCCCGCGTCCGCACCGCGCTGTGGGGATGACCAGCCGCGGGTCTGGGACACACGTAGTTTTTGGAGCAGAGAGCACGAACACTCTGCACAGACTCCGCCCACCCTCTCCGCTGCTCCTGCTGCGTGAGCCGACAGATCGTGAGTACGATGTGATAAGGGCAATGTGTGAGGGCCGAATTAACTCTATAATTCCCCATCAAAGACATACTTGCATAAAGGTTTTCTTGCGATCCGATACAATCCGATATTTTGGCCCATCCTATTGGATATCTTCTTTAGCTTTTGAATAAACTAGTTTGTATGTTCTACTTTCCATGAGATGTCACTACAATCTAATAATAACATTTACATATTTATTTTTTAGAAAACAGTCTTTGTTTCCATATAAATTAATGTGGAAACATTGAATAAATGCAATATTTACATTGCTTATTCTGAAGATTAGACCATTTCTTTGATTCCAGGTGGAAGTTTATACGTTAAGAGCAAACTGGAGCACAATCTGAATAAAACAACAAAACTGTTTAGTAACAACAGCTGAATGCTTTCTACTTGTTCAACACAATTGTTTTGTCCAAACTCCAAATCTGATGTTGGTGGTGAGGAGACCTGACGACCAAAGCCAACCCTGAGAGCATGTGTTCAGACCGAACGCCTCTCGCCTCAAGCCCGTAGTTGGACGCTTGTGCTTACTGAAGTCAGACGCTTGTCACAAATGTCACAGAGCGTCAAGACGCCCTGGCCGCGCGTCAGCTCAGAGTCTGTTCGTAGCCATCTTGGAAACAGCTCGTGCCTGAAAAGTACAGTTGTTCGGAGACTAACTAGTCTCCCTCTTTGCTCCTGCCATGTCCTATGGATCTTTAACTATGGTTACCCCCATGGTCTGTGTCAGGCCCAGCTCAGTGTGTGATCATTGTTACACAGTTGCTTTATGTAGATGGGGCTTAATAGACTTTATTTCTCTTTCACATCGATTGGCTTGTAGCAGCTTTGGGAATGCTCTGTGCATCATCAAGTCCCAAACACATTCCCAGCGCAGATCCAGCCACTCAAATAAGTTTTCTTGTCGCCGCTTTTAGTCCTGGGTGTTTAGGTAAAAACACTGATGTGTGTCTTTGTAAAAGTCCCAGAGCTGCTGTAGCTCCTGTTCACAATGAAACTAATCCTCCATGACTTGTTTACATCTGCGGGCAGAGCTTCTGCCCCGGTGGCCGCTCAGCTACAGTGTACGTCACTGTTGGAGAAAGCTCCTGATTGGTCGACGCTCGCGAATTTATCCAAAAAGTTCAACATTTCCAACTCTAGTGTCGGCCGCGCTGGAGGCACGGGAGGGGCGTCAAAAGCTTGAAATTTCAAAACACGCAGCGTCCGCGGCCCGAAAAGCTGCAAAACGCGTTGCACAGGAGGCGCGGGACGCACTGCGGGACCTCTCGACGCTCCCCGGGGCGCGTCCCCCATGTACACCTGACGCTTTGGAGGCGTTTGGTCTGAACACAGCATTATTGTTGGTGTGATGCTTTGACAACACGGGACATGCCCCGTCATGCCCAGGATCTGTCGTCACTATGGTAACGCACACGCTATGGGACACAGCATGTGGTTATTCCCAATGCAGGACAAAAAGAAAACAATAGGTCTGCTTTGTGATCAAACGCTCGGATGAACTTTGATGCAGAGATGACGGACTTGTTCAGGAACACAAAGCTGAGACACTGGTGATGAAGAGGAGAAAGGAGAGGCTGAGGTGGCTGATGCTGCTGCTGCTGCTGTGGGGAATGTGGTGGATCTTTAATCTATTTCAAGCCATCACCTGTATTGGTCTGGAGTGAAGTGGCCTGGCTCTATGTGGAGATGCTAAAGTGTGCTAAAGAAGCTGCTGGATGATGAATGTGCTGAGGAGGTAGTTGTCACAGCAGGCCAGCTCCCATAAGCCCACAGGACCAATTAGACGAGGACTCTAATCCTGCTACGACACCTATATGACACCTCCGGAGAGCAGGGCACCCCGCTCACTCATGGCCCATGTCAAATACTCTTTTACATGTTCTGCACAAACAGTGTGCCTGGAGTGCAAACAGTAGTTACTCGATTACTTTGCTTATGTGCAAAGACAGAGTGAACAGTTAGTATCTGGGCTACCATTTATGCCACATGCTGTTAAATGTGAAGTTAAACATTAATTTCAGCCTGTTTGATTCCCAATACAGTCGAATCATTAAGGCGGGACACGGCAGGTGGACACCTGGAGTTTTAATGCAGTGGTCTTTTTGGAGGTTTTTGTTTTCATTGACAACTTGTCAGGCCTGGTACCGTTGCATAACTCTCGACTTCCCAAACAACACGTCAACTAAATATCGTGGAAGATTCCAACCACGAGAGTGTTTTCAAACAGAGTGATGCAAAACTTTAGCCATCATTACTCTCGCAACATCTCCACTTTTGCAGCTCATACAGACAGCATTGTCTTGTGCTTGTACTTATACATGTACTACAATAGTAGTAGTTGTACTTACGTACTACAATATTTTGAAGGTTTTCCATAAAGATTTTCAATATCTAATTCATAGCCTGATTTATTGAGTTTTGAACTAAAAAAAAAAGATACATTTGATTTTTACATATTTGATCACTAATACTTACAGTATATTGATTCAAAAACTAAACTAGAGACTTTTCAAATTCCACTTAAAGGAAACCTATGGATAGTGTATAAGTCAAGAAAAAAGGCAGAAATGTCAATCTAGCTCAGTCCATTATTGTGTTTTGTTTATTACTCTTATATTAAAGTATAAAATGTCAGAAACCTCACCTTAAGATTCTAAACTGTATTCTGCTCACATTGTGCCGTTGATCCCAGTGTGTGCCCTCCCGGTGTGGGTTAGCCCGGGCACACGGGCAGTGCCATACGGAGGCTGTCACACTCAGGTAATTAGGCGCGCTTATGAAGACATGTGTCCAGCTCTAATTAAACAGCGCTGTCCTCCTCCACAGAGCACAGCCTGGGTCCCTCAGTGGGCCCCTCCCCGGCTCCCACACACTCAGTGCTACATGTGAGTCAGTCAGAAAGCAGGAGTTCCAGGAACAGGAGCGCACACATACACACTGTCATCATCTCAGATCCTCCAGAATACACATTTCCCCAAATGTCCTTCCTTTAATGGACACCAACAATATACAAACTCCAGAGCATCTCTCCACTGCAGATCTGTGCACAGCACTGAGAGCCAGTCACCCAGGCCAGGTTCCTCTCCTCTTCCTGTCCTCGGCCTCTCCTCTTCCTGTCCTCGCCTCTCCTCGGCCTCTCCTCGGCCTCTCCTCGTCCTCTCCTCGGCCTCTCCTCGCCTCTCCTCGGCCTCTCCTCGGCCTCTCCTCGGCCTCTCCTCTGCCTCCCTCGGTCCCCTCGTCCTCTCCTCGTCCTCTCCTCGGCCTCTCCTCGGCCTCTCCTCGGCCTCTCCTCTGCCTCTCCTCGGCATCTCCTCGGCCTCTCCTCTGCCTCTCCTCGGCCTCTCCTCTGCCTCTCCTCGGCCTCTCCTCGGCCTCTCCTCGGCCTCTCCTCGGCCTCTCCTCGGCCTCTCCTCGGCCTCTCCTCGGTCCTCTCCTCGGCCTCTCCTCGGCCTCTCCTCGGCCTCTCCTCGGCCTCTCCTCGGCCTCTCCTCGTCCTCTCCTCGCCTCTCCTCGGCCTCTCCTCGGCCTCTCCTCGGCCTCTCCTCGGCCTCTCCTCGGTCTCTCCTCTGCCTCTCCTCGGTCTCTCCTCTGCCTCTCCTCGGCCTCTCCTCGGCCTCTCCTCGGTCCTCTCCTCGGCCTCTCCTCGGCCTCTCCTCGCCTCTCCTCGGCCTCTCCTCGGCCTCTCCTCGGCCTCTCCTCGGTCTCTCCTCGGCCTCTCCTCGGCTCTCCTCGCCTCCTCGGCCTCTCCTCGGCCTCTCCTCGCCTCTCCTCGGTCTTCTCCCTCGGCCTCTCCTCGGCCTCTCCTCGCCTCTCCTCGGCTCTCCTCGGCCTCTCCTCGGCTCTCCTCGCTCTCCTCGGCCTCTCCTCGGCCTCTCCTCGGCTCTCCTCGGCCTCTCCTCGGCCTCTCCTCGGCTCTCCTCGGCTCTCCTCGGCCTCTCCTCGCCTCTCCTCGGCCTCTCCTCCTCGGCCTCTCCTCGCTCTCCTCGGCCTCTCCTCGGTCTCTCCTCGGTCTCTCCTCGGCCTCTCCTCGGCCTCTCCTCGGTCTCTCCTCGGCCTCTCCTCGGCCTCTCCTCGGCCTCTCCTCGGCTCTCCTCGGCCTCTCCTCGGCCTCTCCTCGGTCTCTCCTCGGCCTCTCCTCGGTCTCTCCTCGGCCTCTCCTCGGCCTCTCCTCGGCCTCTCCTCGTCCCTCGGCCTCTCCTCGGCCTCTCCTCGGCTCTCCTCGCTCTCTCGGGCCTGCGGGTGGTGTTTGCCCTTGCCGTGAGCAGATTGCAGACTTGCTTTGGCGTGGGAGTGAGCGGGTGTTGACAGTTCATTTGACTTCCCCTTGGTCAAGAACACTCATAAATCAAGCACATGGTGACAGACTCTGTTTGACTGGCACACAGTCAGAGCTGCTGCTTCACATGTTCTCGAGTCAGGCTTCAGATGTCCGGCACAATGTAAATACTGTATGTGTCTGAATGACTGAAACAGGACTTTAGTCAATTAGTTAGTCAACAAAGTGAGACATATCTGGCAGAACTGAGCTTTGTCCAACTTTGAGGCTGTTAACCGGTTTTACAATCACCACGGTTATAAATCTGACGGTTCATCGTGAGAATTTTAGGACCCACAATAAACCGCTGAGTCGTAGTGCGAACATATCTGTGTGCAGTAAAGGAAAATCCAGTGTTAAATCCAGCCCAAAAGACATGTCTGCGTCAGGCTGCTCAATAGTCCAATGTGCCTAACGTTGCCAAGGGAAGAGTCCCAAAAGGACTACGTGCAGCTGTTGCGGTAATAACAAAAGTGAAAGTGTGTGAGCGCATGGAAACCTGCTGATCATTTCTTTAGGAACTCTTTGCTAATTATTGTGAATTCATGAGACACAGATCAGGTTATAGATGATCTGTTAAAACATTCTCATAGTTTGCTTCTTAGATATGGCTAATAATATTCTATTACCTATTTCTTGTAAGGGTAAAAGCTTAAAGCTAAAAGGTAACTGGCTGAATGTTCATAGGTCAATTAAAACAACTCTTACATAAACGTAAAAATCATATATGTTTATTTTTTGTGAACATTCAGACAGTACTTTTAAGGATTTGAGGAATGTCCTTCCTTAATTTTGATAATCGCAAATTGTAAAAATCGCAATATTTTTCTTCACAATAATCAAACATTTAGAATGGTGAGTCTCCTGCCTCCAGAGGCTGACCCAGTGTCATACTGGCCCATCCATGCTCACCCTGCTCTTATACAGTCTCTTTGACCCTTCCCTTTGCTGCCGTGGTTTGGAAGTCTAAACAGGCCGAGTCACATTCTGAAGTGGTCGAGCTGAGCATTGACTCCCTATACAACTGGCAGCTGCTTCCAATCCCTCAGACAAAACTTAAACATAGAAGTTCCACCTTGCACCTTGAGGCCCAATAGCTTTCTAAATTGTAGTTTCTTGGTGATGTACTAATACGGTTTCTTTTTCCACTGCTGCATCTGTATGTCCTGGATTTTGGTGCTCTTCTGAACAGATATTTTTCATAGAGAAATGATCCCAAATGATAATATTTAAACACTGAGGAGCTTTATCATCCCCTTGTGACGTGCACCAGAGTGTGGATTGGTGTTTTGAGAGCCAGAGATGGACTAAAAGTGAAGATTACTGAAACAAAACACAACTCCAGCTCTGCAAAAAAAAAGGGAAAACAAACATTTCTAGCATGATATAGACTCTTGTTTCTTTTTAATTGAGCCTTTCATTTAGTTTGAGCATGTATTTGCAAATCTAACCCGACACAACATCCCACTGCCTCATGCACTCACATCCTCTTATTACGCCGATGGAACTGAATCAAACCCATATTTCATTTGTATTGAACAACTTAACCATGGAAACCTCTGGCAGCTTCCCTCTGCTCTGCACGGCGAAGCTGACAGTGGAGCCGTTAGCAGTGAGCGTCAGGGCCGGGGCAGAGCTGGGGGGAATGTGGGGGTCCCTAGAGGGGGCTGTGGAGAGGGGGGTTAGTGTCTTATTGCAAAACATCAAACACAGCAATAAGATTACTGCCACCAACGGCCTTAATATCACTGCTAAGATATTGCCCGAATCTCCAGCGAGCGGCTTAAAACGTCCAACGCGATTTAAGAAGATTGCACTCACGGCACAGAAAGAGGTTATTTTTTTTCATTTGGTCCACTTTAAAGTATTGTTTTAGAAGAAGTGCAGAGAGCAGAGAGTCCAAATGTGGCGCAGAGGCAACATAAACAAAGGCATGGGTTATTGAAACAGACAAACCACATCGTTTCAATTGCACACTAGGCTATATATTTTTTTTGTGCATCTTTTGAGGGTGAATGATTTTTAGAGTTAAACACAATGTAGTTTGCAGTCTGGTAATGTTTACTATCCAAAGTGATGGCTGCATGCCTCTTTGATATAGCTGCACGTGACAGCACACGGAGATGTTTGATTGACGTTAGTTCTAGGTGTTTTAGGCTTAGCTTTTGGATTCCTTTTAACATTTGCAAAAGGTCCAATACATCTGCAGTCCAACTTCTTTAGAAAGGTGTCCCAGGTGTGAGAAAGTTGAAATGCCCCTCAACATTATGTGACACTTCTGAAGACGGCAGTAGAAGCAGCCGAAACTGTCCAGGTATTAAATTAACACACAGGTCTGAATATAAGAACATATTATCATCGCTACAAGACTTAATGAACTGTGTTGGATAAAAGTATGGTCATCAGAACAGACCTTCCATGAAGGAACATGTGTAGACTCTCAGTCGTACAGGAGTTGTCCATCTTTGATTAAGGCTCTTGAGTCATCTTCAGTATTCTGTAGTTGAAGTGTAGGACGTTTCTCATCCAAAAGGCTTCGTCAGCGACATTAAACTTTCCAGCTCAGCCACAGACTAGATAAGGACCACTGGGAGGGGCTAAGTCCCTCCCCTCTATTAACGGTGAACATCCTACACTTCAACTACAGAGTACAGATGATGACTCCAGAACCTTCATGAAGGGTTTGAACATACTAAAGCACTCCATGACTATGAAAGGTCAGATGTTTTGAATGAAGGTTGAGGTCAAAGTCCCATCACAAGGAATACAAAAATGTAAATGTTACAGCTTTCAAAACATGCACAATAGGATCACCTCTGGGGCCAGGACTCCCCTGTAAAAGAGAATCTTCATCTCAGTGCAAAATTGACTCTTTAGAGCCTTTTTCTTTTTTAACTTGTTACAATGGTGTTCTCATCCAAAACAGACCTGGAGCTGTGGTTCGAAACACTCGCGCATCTTTGAATCTTCTTTGAATGGCTGTTCTGAGTTTTCTGTTTAAGATTATTACCTGCATAATACCTGCTCACTTGTGCTGGCAGTTTTAATATTAATGCGGTTTACTTTTGCTTTAGCCCTGGTTTAGCCCTGATTCAAACATAAGTACAGCTCACATTTCACTGATTTATTAGGTATCCAAAATGTCAAGTACAGTTGCAAAAGGTGTTCACAGGCGTTTAAAAATCCACACGCAAGCCTCATTTGTCATTTTCAGATCTGCCGGCTTCATTATGCTAATGGCTAACATGACTTCCATCCCGTCTCCCTATGCGGTCTACATTTGACTTGTATTGTGTCGTCTATTAAGTCCCTGCTGTGATCGGGACACGTGGGTGGGGGTTGGGGGGGGGGGGGGGGGGGGGGGGAGATAGGAGGGATGATGGGAAGGCAGTGGGGCTCCGGATCCTTTCTGCCCCCTCTGCACTGTAGCCTGGGGGCCCCTCGGTTGGAAAACAGGCCTTTCCGGGGGCCCGGTCTTTGATAGTCCTGGTAACCGTCAGATATTAGCTCGATAAGCGCATTAGTTCCAGTGCCGTCGAGGGGGGGGCCTTAGTTAGCGCCGCATGGATTTTTCTGGGCTAGACAGAGGTCAGGAGCGCCGCAATTTGTCTTGGGTTCGATCCACCATTTCCATACGAGTGTTTTTTACCTCCAGCTATAGATGCGGGGATCATGAATATGCAGGTGTGGGTTGAATTCCCCTGTACCTGCCCCCTTTCCCCTTAACTCTGCCTCTTTGGTGCGTAAGTATATGCAGCCCCCTGAGGGCAAGAGCAAAGGGAGGAGCCAGCCAGCAACCGCCGCAGTCTCGGATACAGCAGCTAACGCTCGCCTCAGGGGCTGATGCTGCTGTGAAAGTCACTTTCTAAGGGGAAGAGTGGGGAGTTTGCGTACACACCTGTGCTAAAAAGAATTGAGTTTAAACAGTCTACGTTGCGCTTAAGCAATTGCTGTAGCTTTCTTCCAAGCTACATCAAATCGCTGTTACCCATAATCAAAACAGATCTTGTGATCTCATGGAATTTCGAGTGATCTTGCATAAACACTTGACCTTGCAAACGAAATACATGGTTCAACGCCAGTACTTCTATACTCTCACCATCCACTGTATCCAATTTGATAATAATAATACCTTCCACTTGTATTGTGCTTTACAAGCCTGTATTACCAAGTTTCTCAGGGCGCTACACTGTTGTCATTATTCATTCACTCCATACTCTGTGGTGGTAAGCTAATGTTGTAGCCACAGCTGCCCTGGGGCAGACTGACAGAAGCTAGGCAACCAGTTTGTGCAGTCAGCCCCTCTGATCACCACCAACCACTCACTCACTACATTCACCAGGCTTCCTGGTGTTACCAAACGGTCTCCCATCCAAGTACCGACCCGGCCCTTAATGCTTAGCTTCTAAGGTCTGACGGGATCGGGCAGAGCAAAGGTTGTATGGCCATCATGATCATGAACTTTGTACAAAAAAACAGATTATTATATGGCTAAGACACCAAGTGTGAGTTGAGATGTTTTCTCTGCTCAGAAATGATCGAGATAGATGAGCTACGTAGAACTGGACGATACGGTGAAGAAATGTATCACTTTTTTTTTTCATCATAAAATAAATAGATACAGCTGATTAATGAACTTTTTATACAAACCTCAGCTAAAATAAAAATAAATGCTTTCCCCCAGTTTTATTTAACACACAAAAATCTCCCATTTTCTCACCCAAACTTTTCTGCAAATGAATTGGCTGTAAACCTGACGACAATGATTACTGAGATTGACCAAAGTAGAGATTTCGATTGAATATCAATTCACTGCCCGCCTTGCCCTCGGGCTAATATGTTTCTACATCCAGTTAATTCACTCAGTTTGGCTAACTGTTGCTGTTGTTTTGCAAACTGAGGTCTAGCAAAATGCCATGCCTGCTTCCCCATTACCAAAAACAAAGTACCGTATGTTAGGTGTAGCCTACACATGCGATGGCACAACGTCACGCCTTTTTCTGCGTTTTAGGAACACATTTGAAAAAATAATGGGTACATTTAAGTTGCATATGAGGCGGCATATGACGGCGGGGGAACATATGTTAACAACAATACACAGTCCCTCCAGGTCTATTAACGCAAAATCAGGCAAACTCGAAATCAGTGTGGCATTGTAACTTTTCCTAAACCTAACTAAAGTGAGTTTCTGATCAGTTAAATCCATTTTACGTGTTATATTTGTGCGTAGGAAGCCATGTCCAGAGCCTCTGGGGGTTTAAGTCATTCAGACTGAAGCAAGGACTGTTGCTTCTGCTCCCGCCTCCCCTCACTCTGGGTCTGACTTTACAGCGAGCGCCGCTGTGTGCTCCTATCACTCTCTGTCTGAGTTTTGTTTCTCTGCTACTGGCATGCTTCTGTTTTATATGATACAGCTATTTAAAATAATGCTTATTTTAAGCCCTTTCTTATTCCCCAGAGTCTCTTTGGTCTAAAATGATGTAAACATATATTGTTTTAAGCAGAAAAATATCCCAACATTTAGAAAAATGACCCGTGATATCAGGCAGTTTAGCAACAATCACAAAAAAATGCCTGTGAAATCCTGGAGGGACTCAATACAAAATAGTGTAAAAAGCCTTCACTTGATTCTTGTTGCATTACCATTTCTCACATTCTTTCCGTTACAACTGTGTAAATTTGCATTAAAACCAGAAAGAACAGATTTCGCTCTTTGCACAAATGAAGTGGGGAAACTCCCCGTACGGCGCGGGGACTGGGGTAGTTCAAAGAGCCTTATGGCTGTGAACATTTCCAGTCCACAGTTCGTTCTGACGGATGTTTTCTCCCTCACACTTTGGACTGGAAGGTTTGGCTCCATGTGTTACTGCACACAGGGAAATAACATGTGTTTTATAGGTTTTCCACTTGTTTTCATAGTGTGCTCTGGTCCACATTTCTACCATGTGCGAGTTTCCCATAGATGAAAGTAATGAAACCAGGGCTTAAGAAATATCAGGACTGTACTTAAGACTTTACAGCTTTGGCAAGTCGACCCCACAGAGTACAGGTAGGATTTCTGGCATTTTAATATGGAACAAACATTGCCAAGCTTTACAATCAGTTTCCTCTTCTGTAGTTGCATATAGTTAAGGCACTGGAGGAAGCAGGCCCACCACCTGCTGACCACTCCCCGCGGCTCAGAGTCAGGATTAGGATTAGGGAAATGGTCTGGAATAAAGGAAATATGCTCTTTTGATAGGACCCTTTTCACGCTCTCGCCAGCCGCAGATGGTTCAGTCAGGGCAGACAGAGCACAGAGCTCAGACAGAGGAGAGAGATCAGACCTTCCTAGTGAAAGAAATCCTGAGGCACATAATAAATAGATAGATACTGTTTTGTTATCAGTCTGGAAGGGAAGTGGATGGACTTTTACGGAGGCATTTTCCTCTCAAACGGGATAGCTAGATCCAATCATGGCAAAGTATTGAAATGTTGATGAAGAAACAAATTGCCACAGTTCAGTATTATATGGTTAAAGACAATCATTTTGTATAAAACATCATGTTTTTTTTTCATCGTCTCAACAATTAACAAGTGTTAACAAGAATCAATGAAGAAGCTTTTTTGCTAAAACCCGCCCAATCACACCATTCTGCCACGCGATTGGCTCACATGGTGAATGTAGTGAGGGAGTGAGTGGTTGGTGGAGATGGGAGGGCCGATGGCACAGACTGGTTGCCTTGCTTCCGTCAGTCTACCCCAGGGCACAATAACATAAGAGCACTTCGACGTCCGCGCAGTAATATCTCACTTTACTGCACGGACGTTGAAGTGCTCTGGATCGTGTAACTTTTAACATAACTGTATTTAAATAGGGAAATCATGGAACAGCGTGGTAGCTTCTAACTTCAACAACATTTGCGTGACTGAGCGCAAGCACAAAGACCAGACAGGTAGAAGAAGAAGAAGATCTTTATTTATATAGCGCCTTTCACAGACATGGTCACAAAGCGCTTTACATGAGAGCATTTTACATTCACTCCACACTCGGTGGTGGTAAGCTATGTTAGTAGCTTCAGGTTCCCCGGGGGGAGACTGACAGAAGCGCTGTCGCGACTGCACACATCTGCACCAACAGTCCCTCTGACCACCTCCATGCATTCACACACAGGTACACATCAGCTTGTCTAAGCTCAGGTAAGAACATATCTCAGTATATAAAAATAAATGGTCAATGGTCACATTTATATAGCACCTTTCTACCTGCTTTAGGCACTCAAAGCGCTTTACATCAAGGAACCAGTCACCCATTCACACTCTCATTGATACACCAGTGTACGCAGACACTGGAGGCAAGGTGGGTGAAGTGTCTTGCCCAAGGACACAACGACAGTGTGCACCTGCGGGACTCGAACCTCCGATCACGCTTTACTCTCTGCGCCACCGTCGCCCCAGTGGCCTATTCCTTTGAGTGAAAACACTCACCATAGCTTCATTACAGCCACACAAACATTTTTTCTGAGCAAGAAAGCAGGAAGTGGGAGAGGCTTATTTGGAGATCGTATGTAGGATCCCAGAGTGAAAAAAGTACACAAAAAGTAAATTACACACAAATATATAAAACAAATCTTTTTTCTCACATAAAAATTTCCACAATGCATGTGTAAAAGTAGTTAAAGAGACTACAACTATGACTAAAACCTCCAGATCAACTAATAAATAAAATGAAAAGAAGGGAATGAAAATACAGTAGTGTTCAAAATAATAGCAGTCCAACATGACTAACCAAATTATTCACAGTTTTTGGTATAAATCATAGAACTACATGGACAACAATTTACCAGTAGGTTTGTTTGTTTGTTTGTTTGTAGGGACAGTGCAAGTTAATGAACAAGCCACACCGGATTGTAGCCTTGGGCTAATTTCCATCCGTCATCCCCATGCGCACTCTCAAACACACTCTCATTCATCCTGGCCTATTGTACATGTTTTTAGTGGTAGGGGAAACCGGAGTACCCGGAGGAAACCTACGCAGACACGGGGAGAACATGCAAACTCCACACAGAAAGGCCCCGGCCTTGGTGGGAATCAAACCCAGACCTTCTAGCTGTGAAGCACAAGCGATAACCACTGTACTACCGTGCCGCCCGTGCAGTAGATTCTTAGAAACACAGACAGACCCAGCATTCATGGTATGCATGCTCTTACTGCTGTGTAGTTGAATATTCAATTGAAAGGGGATATAATAGCAGTGGGGAGTTCAATTGGTGAGGTCAGTCATTCTGTGGAAAAACAGGTTTGAATCAGGTGGCCCTTATTTTAGGAAGTCAGCACATGTTATACATGCATTTCACTTTGAAATCCTGAAGGAAAATGAGTCGTTCAGAAGTACTGTGTTCTTTTGTTAAAAGGTTGATTGGAGGGGTTAAAACTGCTAAAATGATCTCCAAAGCGTTATAATGGAAAGCAAAAACACAGAGAAGCAGAAGAAAAATGGAAGACTACCATTGGAATGGATCGGACAATAGCCAGAACTGCAAAGGCTCAGCCAATGATCAGCTCCAGGATGATCAAAGACAGTCTGAAGTTACCTGTGAGTACTGTGACAGAAGACATTTTGTGGACTGATGAAAGTAAGATTGCTCTTTTTGGGTCCAAGGGCTGCAGACAGTTTGTCAAACTCTGAATTCAAGCCATAGTCCACTCTGAAGACAGTGAAGCATAGTGGGGCAAGCATCATGATATGGGCATGTTTCTCTAACTATGGTGTGGGGCCTATTTATCGAATACCAGGGATCATGGGTTAGTTTGGATACATCAAAATACTTGAAGAGGTCATGTTGCCATATGCTGAAGAGGAAATGCCCTTGAAAGACAATGACCCCAAACACACCAGTAAGCAAGCTAAATCTTTGTTCCAGACCAAAAACATTAACTTTATGGAGTGGCCTGTCCAATTCCCGGACCTTAATCCCATAGAAAACTTGTGGGGTGACATCAAAAATGCAGTTTCTGATACAAAACCAAAGAATTGTGGAATGTTGTCAAAGCATGTTGGGCTGGTGTTGACAGGTGCCAGGAGTTGGCTGACTCTATGAACACAGATGTGAAGCAGTTCTAATAAACTGTGGTCATACAACTAAATATTAGTTTATTCACAGGAAAGCTAAATCCTATGGGGAATTTATTTTTATGTAGTACATATTGAGCTTGTAAAGACAAATGCAGACACTGCTATTTTTTTGAACAGCCCAATGTTCATTTTTTAAAATGTTCTACAAAGTACTTGAAGAAATTATACATTTCTCTTCATGTTTTGATTTAGAAAACCATGGGCAATGCTTCCAATGCAATGAAATAAATCTATTATGAAGATGTTGTGCTTTACTAACGGTTTTAAACACACTGCTATTATTTTGACCACAACTGTATATCTGAACTTCAGTGACAGTTTGAAAGAGCCTCAGATCACAGAGCATTGAGAAACGAAGCATTTTGACTGTTTTGAAAGACACTAAACTCTGGATGGGACGACTGTGTAAATGCGCAGCAGATTTCTGAAGTCGGCACAATGGGGCCCATTGTTCCGACATGAGGCCGATGTGCTCAGCGTGTTCCCAGCCGCGTGTGGGGCCGCTGGGGAGAGAGGGCCTTCCAGGATCTGTAGCAAAACCCGCTCCCGAGCCAAAAGCCCGGGTCCAAAAGCCACATCCCCGACCAGAAGTAGTCCTTAGTGGTCAGGGGAGCCGTGTACTGCCCTGGCACTGGGCGACGGACAGGAATAACAGCAAAGAGGAGGGAGCCATCACCAAAGCTCACTCATGATGGAATTATTACTACCAAACCCAAAATAAGCCCAAAGTGCTGCTTTCTGACAGACAAGAAAATAATCGAAGGGGAAAGTACATGTGGTTGTGGGGATGTCTTATTCCAGCTGCACTTTCAAGGTCTTTCAAGGTTTAGGAGAGTCATTTTGGCAGCTTATAAAATACCATCTATGGAAAACAATAAAAGTAAACCGGAATCAAATTAGAATGTTACGATTTGAGTAACTTTTTGAAGAAATAGTTAGAAGAGTGGTTTTATCACAGTGAGAGGGGAGTGAGTGAACACGTCTCTCATATGAAGCACTTTGGGTGACCTTTGACGTGTGACAAGTGCTATAAGATGCTCTTTCCTTCCCCACTATACTACCTGAGTAATATACTATTAGGCCCTGTCCCATTTCTCTCACTTGCTCTAAGAACACTCACTATGAGTTCCCTCCACATTAGAGTCCCCTCAGTGAGGGAAGTGCAAGTGAAGATTCTCCCCTAAGCAATGGGACAACACTAGAATGCAAATTGCGGCAAAGAACGTGTACCTTACGTCACGCGCAACATCGACGTGTCTGATTTCACCCCCGTCTAGTACATAGCGGTAATACAGAGTTTATACACATAAACTACAATAACAAGAAATACGTAGCTCCTGCCTCTTGTGGGTGCCATGTTGATTTATCTACGTTTGATAAATCAACGGAGAGGAAATATACGAAACACAGACGCGTTTGCCGTATGTTTGTGACGGTCGGGATGTTTCAGGTTTGTTGTTTCGTTTAATTTTGGCACTTGGCTCAACTTAGCTGCCAACTACCATTGTGTCTAAAAACAAGACGACCTACACATTCAGATCGTATAGTTTACATCCAGTCTATTGTTAAACGACATTAAACGTGATGCATTACTGTTTTCCATAATCAATAATCATCTGTGTCACATAAGTAGAACGTAAACAAGCAACAGTCCTCACAGGAGAAAGAGTTCAGCTTGAGACCATTTTTGTTTACTGAAAGCTTGAATCAGAGTCAGTAGATTGAGAATCTGGATAAGCACGATACATCCACATGTGCACCGGGACACACCGGGACACACACCCGGCCGTCAGTGTCTATTGACGGGCAGACTCTGGCGAAACACTCGGCATTTTTACGAACGTCGTCAAAT
This sequence comes from Neogobius melanostomus, assembly GCA_007210695.1. Classification (NCBI taxonomy): domain Eukaryota; kingdom Metazoa; phylum Chordata; class Actinopteri; order Gobiiformes; family Gobiidae; genus Neogobius; species Neogobius melanostomus. The sequence continues at coordinate 453,134 of VHKM01000437.1, forward strand.
AGCGACTTTCAAACTATAACTTAGAGGTCCATTGCATATACATCTAACTAAGATATTCCAACACATTTCAGAATTTTTACAGGCTTATTTGCGTATATATTTTTACATTAGTAATTGTCGCTTCCACCGGTAGCCGCCATGTTTATACTCCCTCGGCCGCAAGTCAGCTCCTGACCTGACTCGCTGCGGAGGGGCCTTTTCAAGGGGAGATAGCCACTTCCTCTTGCTCCCTAAGTATTGGGACACCCTACCCCTCCGCGGGAACACGCTAAATCAAGGTCTTAATGGAGTGTAAAGTGTCGGTCACTCTTTCCACTGTGAATGCCATGGTGGATGCCACTTGCCGAGTGTAAAACGGCACTTGAGCGCACCCTCATGTGGTATTTTCAACTGATACTTTTGGTGCCCGAGTTTACGAGACAACCTTTCGACGCGGAAGAAAGAAGTGGTAATAGTTTAAGTTGATTGTTTTCTAACCTAAACAATGTAATCATCCTACATAATTGAATGACTTCTCGATTTCCGCACATCATCATGTAAAAACGGCAGACATGATTATGTTTTAACAAGCAAAGCAGCAGATATTGGGTAGTAGTTGGTCAGCGTTTTTTGTCAATAAATGTACTTTTGCAGCACAAAAACACAATGCAGTCGTAACTTCCAACTGACAAGTAGAAAGGGTCAACTTTCCTATTGCACATGAAGACAGGAGTGAGTAAGATGTGATGGTCATGTTTGTATTTTCATGGATTGTATCGCATTCACATGCTTTGGGAGGGTTTGTTTTGTTCTTGGGTCAGGCTCCGTGTTTTCCCTGCACCTGCACACTCCCCTCACACACACACAACACACACACACACACACACACACACACACACACACACTCCCCTCACACACACAACACACACACACACACACACACACACACACACACACACACACCCCCCACACACACACACACACACACACAACACACACACACACACACACACCACACCACACACACCCCCACACACACACACACACACACACACACACACACACACACTCCCTCACACACACACACACACACACACACACACACACACACACACACACACACACCACACACACACTCCCCTCACACACACACACACACACACACACACACACACACACACACACACACACACACACTCCCCTCACACACACACACACACACACACACACACACACACACTCCCCTCACACACACACACACACACACACACACACACACACACACACACACACACACACACACACACATACTCCCCTCAGACAGCTCATATCTTGCTGTGTCCCTCAGGAACCTTATGTGGGGGGTCTGGGCAGTGCAGGGGAAGCTCTGGGAGCTCCTCTGCCCCCAGGGAGAGGGCTCTGAATGGACCACTTCAGAGAGAAGGGCGGCTTTCATAGAGTTGGCATGGAGGGAGTGAGGGCGCTTTGTCGGGGGTCTGAGAGGAAAGTCTGTTGATTAGACACTGCTACTAGAGGGAAGATCCAGACCCCGTGTCTGAGATGCATCCACTTAAATGGCACTTACTCTTTAGATCCAGGTGCAAGCGCTTTTACCCACAAACCTTTTTTCCAATGATCTCGTGTGATATTTATCCCAATGACATCTGGCTCTTTAAATGTGAAACTACCAACTGCACTCTCTGCGACCTCTGTGGCCTTTTGGCATTTCCTCCTGCAGCTCCTTAAAAAGTCAGCATGCAACACATATGTACAGGGGGGTTAAATGCTAAGTTTACCATGTACAATGTTCTCTCATCCAAAACAGACCTGGAGTTGTGTTTCAGCCCACTCTCGCATCTTCACTTTTATCTTAATCTTTGAATCTTCCCCAGTAGCTGATCTTAGCAGCACAGCGGCAGCTTCCATAAAGCCCCTCCTGAGGTCCTACGTATCCAGGAAGTGCGTTCCACACCTCTCTAGGGCGGCACGATTTTGACAACAACAAAAAACAAATTGTGATTTGCAATACATTTACATTCACATTTAAATGCATAAACTGCTGAAATGATGAGTGAAGGAAGTGTTACTTTTAGACTTAAGTCAAACAACAACCTGCTCAAAGGTGGCAGTAGAAAGTATAAAAATGACAACTACCATCTAGTCCCTTTAAGGCTTACTGACATGTGTAAGATCTGTGTGAGTAAAACACAACTTCCATCACACTTGCGAGGCATTGAAACAGCTGCGCAGCGAAGGGGAGTAAGAGGGGGAAACAGAGGGACTTACGGGGAGAAATTCAGGGAGTGAATCTATGGAATATTTTGTTTCAGCTGTTCAAAATAGCATTTTCAAACAAAGACAGTGATTAAGATGTGTTTGACATTACATCCATCCATCCATCCATCCATCCATCCATTTTCTTCCACTTGTCCGTTGCTGGGTCGTGGGGGCAGCTGTTGGAGCTGCACCAGCGCCTATGGCTCCTCCTGCAGGTGCTGGGTCCACAGAAGGACGGCCTCATGGTTCTAACCGGGCCTGTTGGTCTCTCATAAGGGGCTTCTGAACCGCTCTTTGTCTGACCCGTCACCTAGGACCTGTTTGCCATGGGAGACCCTACCAGGGGCACCAAGCCCCCGACAACAGAGCTCCAGGATCATTCAGGTCAAACCCCTCCAGCACGTTAAGGTGGCGGCTCCAGGAGGGGACATTACAGTCAAATACCTGCAAAAAGCATAAAACCGGCTCTTTAAGGTTGTAAAAAATAATATAACTCCTGAGGTTTACAAGTCTCAAACTCTGCACTACTGGCACAGTGAGGAGCGTACAAGTTTAAATAACACATAAACAATGACAACTTTGGGGTAAAAATGAGGGACAAATTTGAGCAAACAGCGCGTGACTGAAACGAAGCACGACTCCAGGTCTGTTTTCATGATTTTAAGATGATTAAATGAGAGAAAAGGCCCGTTCTGTACACAGGCCCGCCTCTGTATCCTCTCCTCACCCAGATCTTGGCGTTTAGCTCCTGGCTGCTGTCCTCAGACTTCAGATTTCACACTCTTCCCACCTCCAGCCAGGCTTATGCGCTCGCTGTTTACTGTCACCTCGGCGCGTTCTTCACCAGAGAAAGCCCCTCCGCCCGCGGCCTCTCACAGCCCTGTCAGAGCCACAAACGCGTCCCGTAGGCGTGCAGGATGCATCTGACAAGCATAAACACTCGCTAAATAGCTATTTCTTCCACACGTTAAGCTATATGCATATTTTATCATTCCCTTTCGTAAGCACAAAGCCGCTTTCAGTCAGAGGTTTGCACGTGCGTGTCAGATGAATTATTTTTGTTTTGTGCGGGGTAATGGGATGGAACAGCTTTCAACCACCTTTAAGAGAAATACGGTTCTTCATGAAAAACACACCTGGAGTTATGTGTCATGCTTGTTTAAAGCCATACCGCCGAACATTCCAGGATATATGTTTCAGATTGTTTTCATATTCATTAGACTTCAGCTGTTTCAGTGCTCAAATGGCCTCCACTACACTTATTTCCTTATGCAACATGTATTTATAAACCTGGCATCCAGAGTGATCCCCTCTGTATATTTTATACACAGTGATATCAGTCTGGGCGGCGTTCACTGGTGCCAAACTCAATTGGAGCTGTGCAATCAGATTTGTTTATTTGCGGTCACGTGTTGTTCGCGAGCAGCGCAAACAACATCACTCTTGAGTGATGCGAGCAGCGTCACTCTCGAGCGGCGAACGAGAGAGCCAAGAGCTTTATTCTAATCGGCGGTAAATGACCAAAAACACATCGGCAGTAGGTGAGTTTGTGATTCATAATCCTGTTCGAATATTAACGCAGAACCGCTAATAACGCCGCTGATTGCTCTTCACTGATTGGTTTACTCCGCTTCCTGTTTGCTTGCGTATGTTCCACTGTGGAAATGTAGTTGATGCCGACACTAACCAGACTCAATCGCAGGTACAACAGTGAGTCTTGATTTTTCACCACGCTCCTGTTCCCCAGTTTTTGTCTATTTTTAAACTTTGCATCATGTGTGCGTTGAATGGCGAGTGAGATTGTTCCCAAAGAGTGAGGAAATTTTAGGGAACTCTTTCCAAATCATGAATTGCTCAAGGTTTCGACACAGGAATCCCGTATTTTTGAGAAATGAGTCCAGTCGGTTGGTGCTTGGTGCCATCAGTGACTTCTGCAAAGCGTCATTGTCGTTGCTTCTTAAACATTGTCAGATCGTGTGATGGGCACTCTGACATTACTATTGCGAGGCAGGGATCATGCCTTGCTGTGGGTTTGACGAAAAATTAACATTTTTTCCTCTTCTCTTTTGCATGTCCATCCTGTCTGATCGTCCACTTCTGCAGGTGAGTAAAGCTTGGCTTTTTCTTTCACCTAACTGCTCATTGTTGCTGGGAGTATTACGATTCTGATTTTGGTATCAGGTTGTCGGCTGATTCCATAGATTATCTTAGTGTCGGTTTCTCAGAGTCACTACGTAAACCAACGCCCCAGTCCAGTATGGAGTTAGTACAAACTACCTCGTCTCTAGAGTGGGGAAAAGGTATCGGAATAATGCTAACTTTTGCAAACACTATGGCCAATACTGAAGTAACATAAGTAGTTAGCTTCTCAAATGCATTTCTAAAATATTCTTATTACAAAAGTAAGCAGACTTTTGTAATAAATCATGTTAGAATGAGAGCGGACAATAGAATCCCCAGGAAGGCCTGTGTATTTAAGCAAAGAGATAGAGATCATGTCGGTAATGCTAAAGGCTCAACGTTACAAAGCTCCATTTTAGCCCTAATGCCGTTAACAGGATTAGCAGCAGATGCTAACACGCTCGCTAACTGACTCTTAAACAACTGTGTACTCCTCCCTCCGGCTCACAGCACTGTTAGCACGGAGCGTCTGTGCGGTTTAAGGCCAGCAAAGTCGACAAACCTTTAAAATAGAACTGTTCCGTTTCTTAAGTAGGCCATGCAAGTGACAAAGTGTAAAAAGAAGACAAATGGTGAGAGAAAAGTTGATTCAGTGAAGGAATAAAAAACACTTCCAGGTAAGAGACCAACCTGCTTTCTAACCCTACAGTGTCTGGCCTTAATAACTTTAAAGTGTCCTTGTTGGCACTATAATAACAAGAGATAAAAAATGACTGGATGAGGGCCAGTGCAGTTACCCCAGCCCCCTCTCCTCAGCCCGGGGAGGTGTGGGATGAACTGGCCTTGGGAGGGCTGTTAAACGTCCATCCAGGCTCATCCTCCAACCCCACAGCTGCTGTACCCCCACGTCCACGGCCCCAAAGAGGGCCAAGGTTACGGTCAGCAGCCCCCCGTGCCCATTAGGGGTGTCACGATTTCAATTTTTTGAGTCACGATTATTGTGAGAGAAAATATGGCGATTTTACGATTATTCACGATTATCGACTGAATGTCTTTAAAAAGCTTTTTAATACTTGTAAACTTGTAAACATTCAGCATTTCTAAAAATGAAAAATGCTTTAAGATTGTTTTGCATTAAAATAAATAGGCCTACATTGAATAATACAAAACAATGTCAACTATACTTCTTTATAATGACCATAATGATCATAATTATTTTACTATATATTATTAGGCCACAGTCTAGGCTGGGTTTCCTGTTCTCTAAAGTTCTGCTGCTGCTTAATTATTTGTCAGATGTTTTGATGAACAGAGAATGAAACGTGTTTACAAAATGACTAAGGAGACTCTTTTGAACAGCTGATTTCCACATGTGCGCGGTTTCACTTTCCTTTCTGTTATGCTGAAGCAGAGCAGAGCGCGTTAGCTTTTTCTTTACATCCTGAGCCAGTTGTGCTATTTCTGAACATTTGGACAACTTTTTGGGCAATTATGACCACTCTACTCTCTTTGTAAGCCACTCACAGCACACATGATGAAACTGAGGCTTTATTTGTATCTGCAGCTTTGTGAGAAAGTGCATTGACTGTTTCGCTGTTTTGTTAAATCTGTTGTTTTTTGAAGAAATGGCTCATGCTTTACTGTTTGTTCAGTATGCTGTCGACCAAAGAGGCAAATATGCTCGTAATTAAAGAATATAGTGTGCAGTGTTAATGGAAATGTGTGTCAAAACTCAAAACATGATTAAATTAGAAAAAGTATTATCTACTTATAAGTAGGGGGAGTAGGGGCTGGGTACTGTTAATTTTTTTTTATACCAGTACTAACGATTCTCGGTTTACGATACTGAGACCTGAACAATACCTATGCTAAAATACTAATGTTAATTTATTCCTTTTCATTCCATTGAATTTCTCTTCCATTTGTATCATTTATTTGATATTTTCCCCAAAGTTTTGAAGACCAACGACATCAAAACTTGGATCTTAAGATTTAATAGTTTTTTGGCACTTGGGCTTTCAAAACTTTTATTTTTCCGATACCAGTAGAACTTTAACTTCTTTTCGATACCAGACTGGTATCATTTAACAGTACCAGCCCTACTTCTGAGTGATCGTCAAATCAGTATTACAATTCCTATAATACAATGAATAATTGTCAATCCTTTTCATACATAGGATTTGTTCCGTACTCCAGCACACTTAGCTCACATCAACCTCACCTTTGAGAGAAACTCCACATCATTTGGAGATAGACGTTAAAAAAAACACACACACAAGAGAGAACACTGATACTGTCTGTTTTGGTCCAACTTTAGATAAGAGTTTGTTTCCCAGTGGCGCTGTCTCCCCGAGGTCAGAGCGGAACAGGGCGGACGAGGACAGCGTTTCAGACGAGCGTTATCTCCGCTGTTGTTAGCGTACGGTGGAAGTGCAGGAGACACGGGGGAAAAACATAGAGTTCCGCAAGATAGACTTTTTTTACAGCTCCCAGAGGAGTTTGCAGGGAGTCACAGCCAGGGCGCATTCTGAGCAGGTGCTTAGTGGAGGAGGAGGCGGAGAGATAGTGAAGGGGAAAACACACACAGGAAATTACCTAAAATGGCTCAGTTTATATTGGGCATAATATCAAATTCACAGGAAGGTCTCAGGGTTGAGCTCCCGAATGATCCTGGGGGCTCTGTTGTCGGGGGCTGGTAGGGTCTCCCATGACCCGGTTAGAACCATGAGGCCGTCCTTCTGTGGACCCACCACCTGCAGGAGGAGCCATAGGGGCTGGTGCAGCTCCAACAGCTGCCAACACGACCCGGCAACGGACAAGTGGAAGAAAATGGATGGATGGATGGATGGATGGATGTATGGATGGGTGGATGGATGGATGGATGGATGGATGGATGTATGGATGGGTGGATGGATGGATGGATGGATGGATGGGTGGATGGATGGATGGATGGATGGATGGATGGATGGATGGATGGATGGATGGATGGATGGATGGATGGATGGATGTATGGTGGATGGATGGATGGATGTATGGATGTGGATGGATGGGTGGATGGATGTATGGATGGGATGGATGGATGGATGTATGGATGGTGGATGGATGTATGGATGGATGATGGATGTATGGATGGGTGGATGGATGTATGGATGGATGGATGTATGGATGGGTGGATGGATGGATGGATGGTGGATGGATGTATGGATGGGTGGATGGATGGATGGATGTATGGATGGGTGGATGGATGTATGGATGGATGTATGGATGGATGGATGGATGGGTGGATGGATGGATGGATGTATGGATGGGTGGATGGATGTATGGATGGATGGATGGATGGATGTATGGATGGGTGGATGGATGTATGGATGGATGGGTGGATGGATGGATGGATGGATGGATGGATGGGTGGATGGATAGATGGATGGATGGATGGATGGGTGCCAGGGTTGGATTGTACGAGCTTTACATTGTTTTTTCCCTCCCTGCAGTACACTTTCACTTCTGCATGAGTCATATTTAGGGCCCGATCGATATGGATTTTTGAGGTCCAATATCGATACATGAAGGGGTTGGCCGATAGCCGATATATAATTTAATTTGATGTAATTTTTAATTTTCTTAAATAGCCTATAGTTAAACCTTTATTATTATAGTAAAGTTTCATTAATAGAAATATATAGTAATATATCTAATAGAGGTTGACTGATGTGGGTTTTTCTAAGGTCAATGCTGATATGCACCAACAATATTTTGGCCAATATTTTCAAAATGTCTAAAACGTCTAAAACGTCTGTAATCCTGTGTATGACGCTTCTAAACGTGTCAGTGTTGAACTGTGACAGCAGAGGGCATAGTATGAGGAACATAGGGCCGATTTATTTAGGACATTCATGTTTAGTCGGTTCTTCAGAGGGAGCTGACAAAATCTGTAGTTTCCAAAACTAAAGAACGCAAGTCTCTGTCTCTTATGTTTCTGAAATCAAAAGCAGAAGTCTGCAACATAAAATGTATATAAAAAGGTGAACAAATCGATTTTGATATTTCTCCGTCCCCCTGAGGCCGAGGAAGTTGTGGGAGGCTCATTTTAAAGTCCCACACTGAGCTCTCTCCAATGCAAAAAGTCTCTATCAATTTCGGTTCCGGAGATATCAGCTTTTTTATCGACCGATATCAACCAATAGGCGATATTCATGGCCATACCACCTTTGCTATGCCCAATCCCGTCAGACCTTGGAAGCTAAGCAGGGAAGGGCCTGGTCAGTACTTGGATGGGAGACCGTTTGGGAACACCAGGAAGCCTAGCGAATGTAGTGAGTGAGTGGTTGGTGGTGGTCGGAGGGGCCGATGGCGCAGACTGGTTGCCTCGCTTCCGTCAGTCTACCCCAGGGCAGCTGTGGCTACAATAGTAGCTTACTACCACCAAGTATGGAGTGAATGGATAGTGCAATGTAAAGTGTCCAGAAAAGCGCTATATAAAACTGATGCATTAAAAAACCGATGCATTATATTGTGAATTACCCAAATATCGGCCCGATATATCGGTCGGGCCCTAGTCATATTATTTTGTAAAACATGTAGTTTCTCATTCCAGTGTGAGTAAACCTGTAAGAGACAAAATCATTTAAGTTCAATTCATGTTTTTGTATTTTATCTTAGTAATTATGTCCATTATCTTTTGTATAGTGTATTCTTCTTAGGAAACGTCTGAATTCACACATTTTAGTTTTTTTTTGTCTTTTTTTTTCACATTCAAACATAACTCAGATTTTTATGCACTAAGCCCATTTTTTGGCCAAATGTTTTGAACCAAACTTGTCCTAAATGTTGCCGTGGACCTCGTGTTTCAGAAAACATAACTCAACATGGGTAGCCTGGCTAACGCCAGACTAAAATCACAAGTGATATTTAGTCTGGGGACCACCAATTCATTTTCTCGTAGGAGAGGTGTGGTTTACGATTGTCCATAGCCGTTTATTGGGCGCTACGAATGTCTCTCATGCGTCTGCACGTAGCCATAGCCAATCGTATCATGATATCAGATGACATATGACGTACCTGCTGTAAACTTTTGAGCTAAACTATTTAGAACACGTTCTAAAGCTTGATCGAAAGATGGCATCGCGTCTGCTGCTGTCATGTTGGATCCGTAAATATATATATATTTTTTTATCCCTAAACAAACTACAAGCTTCCGTATGTCAAATAGTGCGTCATCGTCTTACCGTCCCTCCTCGTTCTGTGATTGGTGCCCAAATCCATGGAAAAATGTCGGCCATGGTCCCCAGGCTGTTGTGAAGTTCGAAAAGATTCGAGCGCACACAGCAGTCTGGCGTTAGCCAGGCTACAACATGGGGCCTTTTCCGGGAGGATTTTCAATGACACCGACACGGTACATACAAGTACAGTACTTCTATTTGAGTGCTCGTCGATGCCAAATACCGATATGAGTACATGGCAAACGTACTTAGGGTGTTGTTTTTAGTTAGAGGAGACCAAGTTCATTCAAATTATTTGATCTGGACTTGCTAGTGATGGTTCATTCATTTTTTTTAGGGGAGACTGTCAAAGGTTTTAGCAGTTGTATCAGAACATATAAACTCTAAAAAATACCTAAAGCAGAGAAAGTGACCCTTTTTTAACCATTTCACATTTTAGATTGAAAAAACGCAAACGCACGCCTCTGTCTTCAAAGTCCATGTCTGATTAGTTTCCAGTGACTGTTGCACACCAAAGTGGAGGAAAAATGCCAAACCCTTGGGCGGTTGACTCATCTGTGTGGGAGAACACGCTTTCTGTTTGTCACAATGCGGTCTCTCGTCTCCTGCCAGCTCCTGCCTGTGGGGGGACTGCTTCACTCATCAAACGCTCATCATCAACTTTACCTCTCAATCGGCCTTTTGTTCCCGAGCGACCGGCGCGCTGGAAAACAATTACCTGAGAACTCCACTTCAGAAGGCATGTCAGGAATGAAGCCGCGCATCGGTATGTGTTGCAGCTTGTGTCTCGTCAGCCGTTCGTCGTCTATGGACCGGCAGAGGAAGTGGGCCAAAAGTTCAAGTCCAGGTCCAAGCTCAAGTGAGGACTATAACGTTTAAACGGCTCAGATAGATGGTGTAATGCTCATGATAAACATATATTTTATTATTCATGATAATGGGCCCGTCAGGTGTGTGAAATTAAGCAACAGGTCTCCACACTCCCCAAAATAATGTATCTAGATTAGTTTAAACGTCTGAAATTGAGCATAATCAATTAAATTTGAATTGTTTGACAAGATCTAGTTTGGAATTTGACCTAGATTATTTCACTTGTTTCGAAATTGTGTCAATACATTTTGTCTTTATTTCAGGCTAATTTGTTTGCACTTGTCCCATTGGCAGTTTTACTTTCTTATTGCAAGCGAGACGACCTCAGAAGCAGTGAGAAATATCCTCAAACAGGCAAAGTGAGTCCGATCAGGAAAAGAGTCGAAATGAGTGAAAACCGCTCGAAACAAGATTCATATTCTCATTTAAACCCATTCTCCAAGGCCTGTCAATGAAAGCCAAAAGCTCAAACTTAAAACAGAACAAAAACCAGCGTGGTTAAAGATATGATATGGAAAACAAAAAGTCAAGACAGCTCAAGTTTGCTCCCACAGTTTTATTACTTGCACCAAGTCGTGACGTTTCGGGCGTCAAGCCAGACATGATATGATATGCCCTTCAGTTGTCTTTGGAGGAATACTATCTTTAGAAACAATAACACTCTTTGGAGAAAGGCTTTTTAGTTGGGGGATGTAAAGTCTGCATAGGATTCCACATTACAGAGTCTTCCCAAGCACTAGGGGGTGGTATCGCAGCGGTGAGGACCAAAGAGAAGTGCGTTCCCCACACTCAGTCGCGTGTAGATTTCGATCACTGGTAATTCAGTTTGGGTTATCCTTTCACACAATGGAGTGTTGGCACCTTAGGTTTGGTCGTAGTTTGCAAAACTCGGCTCGGTTCATGGCCATATCATCTTCGTCTGTGGAACAGATGTGTTTGACATACTGAAAACCATAGACGTACTGTATATTAGTAGATCGTCCTTCCTCTCCATTTACATTCATTACTCCATTGGAGAGAGAATCCATGATGCAGCTCAGTTTCCTCCCACAGAACAGTTTCCAAAAAGGCAAATAACTCTGCCCTGCACATTGCTCAAGGGCCTGTCAATCAAAGCCCAAAGCTAACACTTTGAAAATAAATATAACAAAAGCCAGCGTGGTTAAAAATATTTCACTCTTCTCAGCATTGTCACGGGAATAAACCGTATTTTTGGAAACAATAAAGTCTTTGGAGCCAGGCTTTGAAGTTGTTTTGACACGTATAAAGTCCCCATTGGTTTCCGCGATATAGCAAACCTTCTGGAGTCACCCCTGGCCACTAGGGGTGGTATCGCAGCAATGTAAGCACCCAACCATCATGGCATGGTGAAAACTCAATCAAAAATGAACGAAGCACTGGCTCAATCTCCAGATCTGAAGTAACACAAAAAAGATTCAAGCTTCTGATGATAGTAGTAGTAGTAGTAGTAGTAGTAGTAGTAGTAGTAGGGGTTTAGGCTGAAGTGAAAACTTATTATGCCTAACCCACTTTACATACTTCCACGAGAAAACAAACACAAGCTTTTATAGTAAACAATATCAAGTGTCAAACAGAAGAGAAATAAGCATGTATTTAGAATTGATTTTAACATAGATTTCAATATTCCAATATACTGTATATCTATATATACATTTTGTTTTATGTTAATTTATTTTAATGGATCTATTAGTCTTTTCACTAGTTTCTTACTTTATTCATCCTAAGCTTATATATTTTTGAATGATAGTAGATTTACACATTGTTTTGAAAGCTTTGACTGTTTCAGACTGTTTTAACTGATCTTCCAAATCGTTCCACAGATTAACACCTCTTACAGAAATACATCGACTTATTTTTTTCTTTCTAGCTTTTGCTTTTTGAAAATGGCAGTTTCTCTGAGGTTATACTGACTTTTCCTGTGTTCAAAAAGCTGCTGGATGTTAGGAGGGAGAAGATTATTATGTGCTTTGTACACTATTACTAAAGTATTAAGATCAACAAGATCATGGATTTTCAATAGATTTAGCTCTACAAAAATAGGGGTTTGTTGTTGCATAGAAATCTGCTTTAGTGATAATTCTTATTGCCTTTTTTTGGAGTAGGAAAATAGGATGAGTATTGGATTTGTAATTGTTTCCCCACATTTCCAAGCCATAATTTAGGTTCCATTCAAGTTTTCCATCAGTGGTAACTCCTAAAAATGTATTTGCTTGAACTCGTTCAATTTCTGTATCATTTATTTTTAGAGTTGTATGATCACTAAGATCAAACCATTTTTTTAGAACTGTGTGTGTATGAATGAGAGTGTGAATGGGCGAATGGATCCTTGCTGTAAAGCGTTTTGAGTGCCTAAAGTACTGTAGGTGAAAAAGCGCTATATAAGTTGAGACCATTTACCATTACCATTTACAGGCTGGTATCATCCGCATATAATAAACATTTTACGTTTTTCAAAGCTTCACAAACATCATTAATATACAATATAAACAATTTTGGACCCAAAATAGAGCCTTGTGGAACTCCATGTGTGATAAGTTTTTTTTTCAGAGTCGACATTGTGCATATGTACATATTGGCATCTGTTGCTAAGGTAACTTTCCAGCCAGGCATATGCAGATCCCCTGACACCGAACCTTTCAATCTTTGTTTAAAAGCCTTGTATGGTCTATGGTGTCAATAAAAACACCCACTGCATATACACTATTATCTGAATATGCATTGATTACAATAATAATGATTTTTTCTTTTTGTTTGGGTGTTTGGGAATTTGAACTTCTCTGAGTAATTTCCACAGCCTCTTTCCCTCATGAATGCAGAGGTTTACAATAGAAAGCCAACAGTTATTATGCCAAATATGTAGTACTGACCCATGTCCACACGCTGACATGCCTGAGCACAAATGAACTGCCTGCTGATTGCCAAGGCCTTTCATGCAGTGGAGGGGAATGCCCAGATTTACAAAGCGACATGAAAGCACCCAGAGCACACACGGCACATGTCCTATTGGCTCGTTCCTGTAATAGTTAACCATGTCTCTGCGCCCAGGCTCTTCTCTGCGTGACCCAATGTCCACAATGCGTCAATGCGGTGTTTACTGATCAAACAGAGCTGGATACGATGACCCTGAACCCTGGACGAACAGTCTGATGAAGGATCCTGACACTTCATCAAAAGTTACACATTAAAAAGGCTTTCACTCGTGATTAGGACGGGCTCGTATAGTTCCTGCGCCATCTGCTGGTGGAAGTGGGGAGCTCGAAGCAGTTTAAATTAGGGAAAAGGTTCCCAGACACTATGGTCAGGATAAATGAGCTCATGCCTACAACCCGGCGTGGCGAGTTTATCATCCAGAATCATGTTATTAACCATCACCACAAACATGCCGGGAGTAGTGTTTTGTTTCACAGGGTTTCCATGAGGAGTTGAAAAGAATTAAAAGTCATTCGATGAATTTTGACCCAAATTATCCCCTTAACCCCCACTTTAGCAGAGCACATTTTCTCCTCTTATCCAGGCATTACCCAAATCTAAAAGCAACAAAACACATGGAAACACAATGAGGAGACATTTTAGATGAGTTTTGTAGGTCTTAGCTTTCAAATGAGGCGTTACACTGGCCACTAGGGTAGAAGCTCCAGTCGAGATGCTTTTAGATTTGGGTAAAGCCGAACTGGAGAAAATACTTTCCATTAAAGTGGGGGTTAAAGAGGTTAAAAGTCATTTAAAATAATGCATTACATCTACATTTATTACAAATATAACTTTTCCTTAGAGTCAGAACAACAATGACATCGCTTAACCATTTTCACTGCATTTATTCATCAAAAACACAAAAACTATGGTCAGCTGCTGTTTTGACTGAAATTTGACACAATCTCTCGCTCAAAAGTTGCCTGTTGGGTCCAATTTGTTTTGAATGGCAAAATTTCCCCTCATTCCTTTGTTTGACTGAATGTTTACAAATGGTAAATGGTCTCAACTTATAAAGCGCTTTTCCACCTACGTGGCACTCAAAGTGCTTTACAGCAAGGACTCACCCATTCACTCTCTCATTCATACACCAATGTACGCAGACACTGGAATTCATTTGTAAATGATTACAAATGAATATTTACAAATGATAAAACATGAAATATAAGAGAGATACAAAATATCTTATTTAGTCATTATAATGACATTAAAAAGCATTCAATTTGAGTTGCTGCCACCTCTAGAAACCCTGGTTTCAATAAAACTCATTCTCCAAAGTCATTCATGTTTTAGGATCCAGGTCAATCTGTCTCTGGGAATTCACCCGTCTGGAAAAGTCCTGACTCGCCGCTGTACGAATGAGTCTGGTCACCGCGCTGTCAACCAAATTTCTCAGGCGTTGTAGAACCAAACAGGGAGCGGAGTAAACCAATCAGTGAAGGCCGGACATTGCCCTGATATTCTGCCAGAGCATTAACCACAACAGTAACCTACTGTCGAAAAGCTGAAATTGAGGGGACCTTCGCATCCCAAGTGTAGAGCTGGGTACAGTTACATTTTTTCAGATACCAGTACTTTAACGATACTTGGTTTTCCATACTTGAACAATACTTTTTCTGATACTAAAATACCTAGAACCAGAAAACAGAACATTAATGTGTGGACGATCTGTAAAAATGTACAATATTGGGTTCATTTCCTACGTCAAGAAATGTGTGAAAAATGGGGAATAATTCGGGGGGAAAATAGGGAAAATATTAGTAATAAAACATGAGCAAAAATTAGGGAAAATGAAGGGGAAAAAAATTGTGGCAAAAATAAGAAAACAAACAACCAAGTCACTTCCTTTGATACAGTCACTGGACCAACAGCATCAAACCTGGGATCTAAATATTTATGATATTTTTTTCGGTACCTGCTTTCGATATGTTCATGTTTTCAACACCGGTAGTAAACTTTTTTTCCTGATACCAGACTGGTATCTACCCAAAAAGTGATGGTGCTCACCAACAACGCGGCATGGTAGTACAGTGGTTAGAGCTTGTGCTTCACAGCTAGAAGGTCCCGGGTTCGATTCCCACCTGGACGGGGCCTTTCTGTGTGGAGTTTGCATGTTCTCCCCGTGTCTGCGTAGGTTTCCTCCGGGTACTCCGGTTTCCCCTACCACTAAAAACATGTACAATAGGCCAGGATGAATGAGAGTGTGTTTGAGAGTGTGCATGGGGGACGACGGATATGCAAATTAGCCCAAGGCTACAATCCGGTGTGGCTTGTTTACATGCATGAGACCCATGTATGTTCATTAACATGCACTGTCCCGACCAAATAAATAAACAACGCGTGACAAAGCACTGTTACCCACGTTAGTTGCATTTCTTTTCTTTGTTTCATGTTTTTGACCAATTGTTCACATTCTAATCCACTGAGCCCCTCCTTCCCCACTGTAATACTCACCATGGCAGACAGTGTTCAGTCCGCCGTGTGTGACTGCAGAGTGAGCTGCTGTCTTCCTTCCCTCTGAAATGGGCCAGTGTTTAGGTGTGGCTCTGGCGGGACACATTAGCAGAGTTATGGAGTGGCAGGAATAGCAGAGGCGTCTTAACAGCCCCGCGCAGCCATTCTCTCCTCTCCGCTGCCTCCGCCCGGTGTCCTGGCGGGGCCGTTTTCTCCCTCTCTTTTTTATGGTCCCGTCCCCGTAAACAGCCTTCCAGGTGAAAAACAGGGATGATCACCGCACGGTCGCTCCGGCTCGACCCCGCGGGAGGTGCTCATCTTTCAGCTCAGTGGCTCCACGCGCCCAGGCCTAATGAGCTCGCGACACACGGGAGAAGCCAGAGTAATTGCGCCCGAGTGTTGGCGTGGCAACCGCCGGCCCCGGTTGCACAGAGGAGGCGGCGTGGTCCGCAGTGTTGTTTATTCACTTACTCATCTGACGAGTCACTTAGCCCCGCGCTCCGGCCCGGCTACAGAGGCTAATCAGGTTTAATGCTGTTAGAAAAGGCTTTGTCACTTACTGTGGTTTTATAGAAGGAGTGAGCAACGTCAGGCCCGGGACAAAATCTCCCCAGCTAACATGAAACGGAAGAATCTTGAGAAGTACAGTATGACTACATATGGCAGTTTGAATACCGGTTTAAATACAATAAAGGAAGGTCAATTCCTTATTTTTAGCTAATGCTCTGCCTCAAAGGTGCATTATGCAACTTTTTATTTGAAAAAAAGTTGATATTTGTTCGTATTTGACCTTGTAGTGACCCAGTGGCTGTATGAGTGGTCAGCATGGGGCCTTTACAGTGGTCACTCCAACTCCAAACAATTGATCCTTGAGCTTCTTGGAGACCACTGTGACGGAAACTAACTTTAAATTGTGGGGTTTAAATTGTAGCTGGTTTAAAGGAACAGGCCACGGTTTTTACATACTGAAATATGTTCTTACCTGAACTTAGACGAGCTGATGTGTAACTGTCTGGTCTTTGTGCGTGCGCTCAGTCACGCAAATGTTGTTAGCATTTAGCCTCTCCCAGCAAAGGTATAGCTCCGAACTGGGGTAAAGTTAGAAGCTACCAAGCTGTTCCACGTTTTCCCTATTTAAATACAGTTACATTAAACGTTACCACTGTAAAAAAAATTTACGGTAAAAAACTGGCAACTCAGCTGCCAGCATTTTACCATGAAATTTATGGTAACAAGCTGCCAACCACAGATACTAGTTTTCACCGTATTTTTTACAGCAAAAAACTGCCAACCTGAGCTGCCAGGGCGCCCTCTGGCGGCCGACCTGTGTACTGCGCACTGGGAGAGAGGAAGGCTTGTGGGCAGGAGCTGATCACCTGACAACTCCCATAATGCAGTTCTCTGCATACGTTTCCCTCAGAACAGAAGGATGAGGTTTTTAAGTCATGATGAGTGTTACAATAAACTGTTTTCACTATTAGAAATATAATCTGGTGGTGCTATGAGTATATCTATCTGTGAAGTTTACATTCTTAACTGTAAATAATATTACAGAATTGATCCGTAAAAAGCAGTTTAATAAATATTAACAGGGTAAACCAGTAATATTTGAGCAAATGTATGTAAAATGTACAGCATTGTCACATTTTTCAAGAAATAGTTATCCACTGTGAAATAAACAGTAATTTTCTGTAAAGACATTTACATACTTTTTCTGTAGGTAAATTACAGTTTTTTTATGTATTGTATAATTTACAGACTTTTCTTAGAGTGTAGACTCGGATCGTGTAAAGGCTCACATAACTGTATTTAAATAGGGGAAATGTGAAACAGCTTGGTAGCTTCTAACTTCACTCCAGTTCGGAGCTATACCTTTGCTGAGAGAGGCTAAATGCTAACAACATTTGCGTGACTGAGCGCACGCACAATCAATCAATCAATCAAAGTTTATTTGTATAGCACTTTACAACAACACCAGGAGGACCAAAGTGCTTCACAGAAAGATTCAAACAATTTAAAAACACAAAATGAATACAACCAAGACACAATTCAGTGTGCCCTAAGACCAGACAGTTATGCGTCAATTCGTCTAAGCTCAGGTAAGAACATATCTCAGTAAGGAAAAACGGTGACCTGTTCCTTTAAAGTTTCTAAGCCAAAATAAAGGTGTGGGACACTGGTTAAACTCTACTACTGTAAAGGCATTGAGTTGAAAAAACAATGTAGTTTCTCAGTCATCCAGGTAGTTGATTAAAATTCAAAAAGGTGAATCAAAACAACAGGACTTACTTTAAAAAAGAGCTTACAGTTCCGCTGCCCCTCCAGACAGGATGTTGTCTATGGTGACCACACCCACCAGGTATAGACGCGGTGTGTGTCTATACCTGCATTCAGTGGAAGTTTTCACTGCATTGACCATGGATTTGTGGCCCTCCACACCATTACACTTCAGTATGCGGCCCTCAATGAAAAAGTTTCAACAGTCCAGGTCTAAGGGAAGGGCATCCATTGTACCAATCTAACAAACCACAGTACAACATGTAAAGGTTATTTTTCCATAATTGTATCTTTTGTTAACACCAAATCATGAATGTCCTTGGCTAAAATGGCGCACGTTCATCCTCACAAGCAGACGCAGACAAAAGCAGCATGTGAATGTGTGTCTTTATCTGCTCCTGCGTGTGGCCGTCTCCGACCCAAAAGGACATCCATTCATCTTAACATCGCTCCCTGTAAATCCCCCTAATACCCCCACCAGCCTCTCCTAACCCCGCCTCCCGGACACTCTGACCCCACCCCTATCTCCACTTAAACCCCGCCCCCTCGCCACAAAAAGCGCAAGAATTGATGCGCCCCCTTTATTTGGCTCCATCTGCTTTTTGGCTTTTCAAGTTGGATTTTGTTTTTGTTTGGGTTTTTTTTCCAAATCTTCTCCGAGGATTATGGCACTGTCCTCCCCCTCCCGCCACATAATACATATTCCCCAGTGACTGCAGCGCTAAAGCCTCCATGATCAGATTTGGTTTCCCTTGCTAAACCATGTGTGGGTGACGTCCACGCTGACAAAACATGCATCATATTGTGCTCATTTCTGCTAATAATAAGATAGATGTGTTTAAAGGGATTCAAAAGGGAGTCTTTTGGGTAATCCTGCATATTTAGTCCATTTCTCCCTTCCACACTCAAAACACCAGCCCACACTCCGGGTGATGTCAGAGGAAACCCATGATGATCTGCGTTGTATCACTACATTTTATAACATCCTCAGTCCTAGGGGTATTTTCTTATCAACACAACAATAATTTTGGTGCTGACGTGCAACATAAAACATACTGTATAACACAGAATCTAGATAAAAAATAAGCTATAAAACTCTAAACTATAAGGCTTTAGGATTAATAATCTTTTTTTTTCTTTTTTACATTATATGGATATGAATGAATAATTGTTTAATGTTTGATTTAATTTGTTCTGACAGAGGAGACATTGAACTCTGTGCACGTCTTTGTTTCACGTGGATAGTTACATTAATGGGGCTATACTCCCCCCCTTGTTGCGTATTGAATTTTAAAGCATTCATGCAGCGTCCACAGCAATACTGAGTGATTGTAAACCCAGTTAGCACGGACGCTAAAAACATCAATTAACCCTTTGGAGGCTAATAGTGGCTAATAGTGACATTACGGGGTCCCTTTGCTCTGTGGTGAAAGGTGCTTATTGCTCATCGCTGTGAAGAATCAAGACGAGACAAGATGTTAATTTTAACATTTATTTCCATTTGCAAATTAGGTACAGGCCCTTTAAACATAAACTAGGTCCAAACATCTACCCCTGTCAGCCCCGACCTCGTTTTAAAAAGGCTCTTTGCAATGTGATAACAACACATAACCACCACTCATTCCCCTGTAATAGACTTCTTTGTGTGGTAAATCCTCCATCTGCAGATCTCTCCATCCCCTCATCCAAACAGCTTCTATCCATCACCGGGCACTTCCCGTGGCCCGCTCTGGAAGTGCACGCCATCAGGATGAACGATGGTGAAGCTTAGATGAGACCATTTGTGGGACCCCCCTCCCTGTCGTGACTCCTGACCCTCTCCCGGGCCCCCCTTCGGTTGCCCGCGGTGACGGGACTAAATAGTGCTGTCTCCGGGTCAGGGGTGCAGACAGGGGTGCCCCGTATCTCCATTAAATTTCTGAGAGCTTTGGCGCATTGACGTATATAGCTTTTGTCTTCTTGAAGAGCGTGGGCTTTCCTTGACTAAAAAGGGTATTAACGCTACATGTTTGCATAAGTACTTAAGATTTATATGTATCTTTAGTAGGCTGGACTCCTAACTTTGGGAGCGGGACATCACGAGCTTGTCCTTGAAGATGTTAGTGGTTTGAGTACAGGTTTAAACACACAAGGTCCTTTTCCAAAAACTTTATTTGGACAACCCACAGCAGAAATATCTTTGTGGTTCTTAACTTAACTACAACAAACCGTGACCTAAAAAAAAAAAAACTCTTTGAAGACAAGATGCTGCAGGTGAATAAGGGGGAACTTTTTTTGAGCAATCTAAATAATGGATTGAGCCAGGTTTAAATCTATGGTTTTATTTTGTTGATATATTAGTTCCAAGATTTTTTTCAGAGGGGATTTTGGATCTTGTTTAGTCTTTGAATAGGCTTTTTGTACATGCACAAATCTGTAGAAATTGAAATTTTGCTTTGCTTTTGGGTTAAAAGCGTGATAGAACAGGCAGGAATATTGAAAAATCCTTGTGAGAAAAAAAAAAAGTAATTCAAACTAATTCACTAATTCGAGTTTGGAGTCAGTAGGTGCTACTAAAGTGGAGCCCCAGAAAAGGAAATGACCATATTTGGATTACAGCGTCATCTCAGTTTAGCTTCAGCCAACAATGGGTGTCATGTTACAAAAGTCGAGTTGTGCTTCTGATGTAGTGACATATAACTTTAGAACATTCCTATTATATTATATTCCTAAGTAACACTTTATTTTACACTACTTCAATACATTGTACCTAAAAATTTTTTAGTACAATGTAATCTGCTTTGTAACAATCTGTGATAACTTGTATCTATGTAGTGCATACACAATGGAATAATGTGTATTAGTACTTTCTAGGTACATAATGTAATAAGACCATATGACCTTTAGGGTTAGGTCTTAAGGTTAGTGTTATAGTTAGGGTCTTATGTCTTATTACATTATGTACCTGCAAAGTACTAATACGCATTATTCCATTGTGTATCTAAACCTTAGGTACAAGTTATTACACATTGTTACAAAGCCCATTACATTGTACTAAATTTGGCAAGTACAATGTATCAAGGGTAATGTAAAATGAAGTGTTACCTATTCCTATTATCTATATTTTAAATCATTCTGATCAATCTGTATTTGGGCTGATGGGGGAGTGTAGTCATCTTCATTCATCTCTGTAGTTGTTTCCTCCATCAAAATGTTGGAAATAACTACAAATGTCCACTACAGATAACATTTTTTACAACTTAAATTCTTAAATACTGCTAAAATACTTTCTTCTTCCATTAATGGCCACCATTGGGTTCTTGGGCTCCACCCCTTCACATTGAAAATCATTTCAAAATCACTGAAAAGGTCAAACCACCAACTCATGATCAAGCGCCTTATTTACATCACTAATCTATTTTACAGACTTCTTCTTCTAGAGCCCTGTTGTTATAATGTTATATTTCCCTGTGAAAACATATCTGAGGTTGTATTTTGTAAAGTATTTACAAAATACAACCTCAGATATGTTTTCACAGGGCATCTATTGTGGTTTTGGGAAAGAGAAACTGGAGGATTGGCCTATTTTTTAATTCACGGCACTTTAAGAAAAATATTCACTGCATATCATTTCCCAATCCCAACCTTAATGTCCTTTCCCGCTTTTAAAAAAAGGGAAGCCATCCGTCGGTTTTTGATCACACATTTTTAAAAGGGTCCACTTCCATTCCCCATCATGAATACCTCTCACGGGCCATTATTTTGGCCGTAAATGCGCCCATCTGTTGCCTTGGTAGCAAATAACATCCTTTAAAGCGCTCCTCACATGACTTCCCTTAATGGCCGTCCGTGGACCATTCTTCTCCAATCAGGGGCTCCAGAGCGATTAGCAGTGTCACTCAGAAAACCTCGGGAAAGAAGTGAGAAGGGAAAAAAAAGCATTTTGTCAATATTGTAGACGTGGTTTCTATGGGTGCATTAGCATTAGTATTAGCAGCGCCTCGTAATAACACGCTACAACTGCTTTTACAGTCGGGATGATGTGGGATGATAGAGTGGCGCATGCAAATCCAGCTTTTTGGGACATTTCACCCAATTAATGGAACAAAAGGCGAACATTCATTTTATTACAAGCGGTTTTGGTTGCCGTATAAATTACCCACAAAAAGGAACAAAAAACATGTCTTTCTCCTGGCTCGCCTTGATCTGCTTTGACGACTGGGAACCAGACGTGAGGATGGAAATACATTCCACTGAAGAAATATAGCATTGTAAGAAATGTAACTGGTTGATGTTCATTACAATGGCAGCATACATTCTTATTCAAACAAAAACACCTCTGTAATCCTTTTTAAAGGCTCTATGTAACCATTCTGATGTTTTATATAACCTTTGGGGGGGAAAAAAAACTTTGCACCGAAAGATGACATGAGCATGAATTGTGACTTATAAATCTGCTTTGGGACACTTCAGCATTGATATTTTATGTTTTATTGCTTAAGGGAGTTTATTAATTATACTTTATCAGTTAGGATGGTGTTGGTTTTCATCTCAGTCATCCAGGAAGTTGATCCTAACACAAAAGGACAAAAGGTTAGGGTTTCACAATGTTTCAACTTGAGTCCAGTTGTTTTGTTTTATCCTTTTGTGTTTTCATCTTGAAGTTTGGCTGGAGCACCATTGAACATCCTAAGGACAATATACATGTACGAGCCTACATTTTTAGCCAACGGTCCAGAACTTGTGCAGTAGAAGAAGACATACAAAGTGGGCTGTAAGATTACTCCAAAGTCTGTTAATGAAGCAAAAATACTCTGGATAAGTATGATAAAACATTAGGATGTGATTGATTTTGTTGTAAGGCTAAAGAGCGTAGAGAGTGAACCCCCTCCTTAGACGCCTCCTCTTCCCTGGTTTGATCACTTGACCTGAGCTCACGGCAGCCTGACCCCTTCGCCCTGCCCCTAACCCCGAGGTCACCAATTAAGGCCTCCCGTCTGTCAGCTGCAAGGCAGGGATGACACCCACCACGCGTCGGACATATTGGAAGTGTCTGCTCGTCTTCATCAAGGTCTTTACCAACGAGGGCTCACAGGGTTCATGGACAGAGGTCAGGCTAACGCTTCAAATGCTTTGACGTTACTCAGAAAAGGCCAAGTGATGGTCGGACTCCCAGACCATTAGCTTTCCCTTATCAAATTACCCAGAGTACATTTCACTGTGTTCACTCATTTTAACTGCCATCATCGGAACGGTTTTGCGCACAAAGTGTGTTCATGACGCCACCCTTGATTTGTTAGCATGCTGTAAAAATGAAAGCTTGTATTTAAACGTTTTTATTGCATCCTACAGGCCAGTGTGAAATGGAGACCAATGCCATATTGACTCCTAAAATGTATTTTCCGTATATATTTTCAAATGATGAAACGTGAAATTTGTATGCCGAGGTGCCCAAAACAATGTTTATAAGTTACGTATCCAAATGCACAGGACAAACTACAGTAAAGTACACTTAAATCCTAATCTACTATAAGCCTAGGTCACTTAATGTAAAGTTGGACATCTGCAAAAATATTTACAGTTGCAAATATTTTTCTTTCTTTTCTTTATTGATTTCTAAACAGCTGACTAATGCCATATTCAACAGTAACAGAAGGAGGAAGACATCTATTCTACAACTCCAATAATAGTGTTTTTAAGAAGAGTTGTAGTATTTGTGGTAGTAGCAGTAATAGTACTCACAGTAAACAACAAATAACCTGTCTCTATGACGTCTGAACGGCCCTTTTTTACAATAGTGTAAAAACATGTTTTGTCCTTCCGTATATTGTAAACTCAGTCATTTATAGAAACAATACTGTTCATCTAAATCAATTTCCTGAACTTGGAGCCTAGCTCCCATTTCTGTAACTGTGACCCCGAAAAGAATGAGATCATTTAAAGAATGAGATTAAATGATCTGAAATGGGATTATTGTATTAGTTTAGCAGCTCATTGTCTTCATTAGTAGTAGTAACACTTGAACTTGCAATTGTTTAATTGAATACTTTGACTGTGGAGTAATCGTAGAAGTGAAAGGTGTACGATCACATATATACTCAGAGTAATTCACATAGCTCTAGCAGTAGTATAAGCAGGAGCATCAGTAGTCGTAGATAGATTTTTGTATTTGAAAGTGAATTCCGGGCCCGTTTTGCCAGTGCATTGACTCCCATTACCTCGCGCACCTCTCCTCCTGCCCCTGGAATGTCCTCTTCGTCAGGCGCTGGCAGCTGGAGTGGCAGCTTATTACACGGCACACTTTTGTTTTCAGCCTCATAATGAAGTGTGGTGACGGGGTGTGTGTCAGTCAGGAGCGGGGATGGGGGTGGGGGCATCGCTGTGCTCTCCTCTCCCCCAGACCGCTGCACGTCTTCCCGGGCAACGGGCCGGCTATAATGGGCCTGTCAACAACCCGGCCAGGAGTACAGTGCTCCAGCTCCAGCGCGGAGTGAGTGATGGGCTGGCTGTTGAAATGAGGCTACCACCACCACACACACCCGAGGACTACCCCCAGCGCAGAGAGGGGTCTGACAAGGAGGAGATGGGAGAATATGAGGCGAGGGGGTAGTGGGCTGCGCGGTCCCAGGGTGCCGTTGTAGGCCAATAGCAGTTTGTGGAGTGTTTAATGTTTGACACGCTGTCAACAAAACCTGGAGCTGCAATACGGCGCTGGAATGCTAGGTGAGGCTACAGGAAACACTACACATATTTGTCTCTATAGAGTTTTGCTTTTCCCTGTCGCGTCAGAGAAGATATTGCCCAACTCTAGACTCTAGACGTGCGGTGGATTTGTCTTAGGGGTGCTAAGATGTGGAAGAGTTGTTTTCTTTGATTTATAGTGCGCTGAATTGACTGATTAAATAACACAGCATTTGAACATATTTTTACTGAAATCTCTTTGCATACAAACACCAACATGCAAACTTTGCGTCTGGTCCTTTGCACACGATTATTACACGTTCATTCTGCATGTAATACTGTATATGAATGAAACATATATTACAATTTCCATCTCTCTGTAGGCAGAGTCATCCTTCCAAGCTCCGGTCAAGGTCAAAGGTTTGTGCACAGGCAGTACAAAGTGCAATACATTGAAAAATACATCATGAAAATTGCAATCCAGGTTATTGCAATAACAAGAACCAAAAAAAAAAAAAAAAAAGATGCTCAGCTTGTGTTGAAGGCCAATGCAAACAAATGGCTCTTCAAAAAAGATAGAAAAGATTCAAAGGCTGAGCTGTTTTAACGCCCAAGGGAAGGCTGTTTCAGCTCGGTCACAATCTCGGGTCAATCAATCAATCAATCAAACTTTATTTATAAAGCGCTTTTCATACCGAAGGCATCACAAAGTGCTTTACAGATTACAACATTTAAATCAAGTATCCAGGCAAACATAATGTCCAAATAAGCGTCAGCAGTAGGTGGCGACGAGCGGCGCGGGTGTCCCCGGTCCTTAGACTCTCCAGCACGGCAAGGAAAAACTCAAAAACCCGGTGGGAGAGACGAGAAACCTCGGGGAGAACCACAGAGGCTGGAAAGATCCACTCCCATGGATGGACAGGCTATAGAGACCCAGGCCGATGAACAGTAAAGGTATTGCGCAGAAACCTCAAGCTCCCAGGCTGACAGAATATAGGACCCGAGCTTGGAACCATGAGAGAGACCGCCCATGAAGAGGGAGAGGAAGTTATATGCTATAGTTCTTTCATTTACTGAATCCCAAATGAAGCCCCAATGACGGATGGTGATACTTTGGATGTGATACAAGTACAGGGCTAGTTTCGCAATATCAAGTTGAAACGTGCTGTTTTGCTGCTTTAACTGAGGAAGAAACAGTTGATCCTATCAACTCAACACTGATCAAACCGTTTAAAAATCAAAAAAACAAACAAACTGTAACCCGAGCAATGCAGTTATGTTGTGTTTTAGAATGGAAATGAAAAGAAATGAAACTTGAAAATGAGACATGAGGATTCATACTTTTGATATTGAAACTTTGTTAATGAGCCTGTCATTAAGTCCTGCTTGTCATGTTTACCTTCATGGACTTACATATTGAATAGTCGTAGCCTCAAACATTAGTAACATGCTCTTCTTCTTGTTCCATAATGACACTTTGAAATCATGACGTGCTTAAATCTGGTCAGAGACAGAGTAGTGTCCTCCCGGTCATTGCGATCACTGGGGTTGTATCAGCCGCTCTTTTGTCTGGTCTTTGACCTCTGGGGCCAGACATGTGTGTGTGGCCCCTGCCGTGGCCTGTCTGGAAGGGGCCCCGGGGTCACTACTGTTTGCACTGGCCTTCAGCGCAGATTGAATGGGACCTAAAGGGTCATTAGTCTGAAGCAGAGCTCTCTCGTGTCCTGGTATGTCCTCAACACCTCGCCGTACTCCATGTGTCCAAATATTTAACTCGGGACGCACTGACAGCTGCCGCCACGGCTAACCAAAACAAGCGTCTGTAAGTCCAGACTGAAGAGGAGTGGACAAAGTGCAACAGTTACAAACGAGAGCAGGAGACACCTGTTTAGACCAGTGGATGTAAAGATCTTCAAATACCTTTTTCGCTCTTATATTAAAATGAAAAAGGGGTCTGCCAGGCCTGTGTGTGGCGCTGTGACGCTACAGAAAGTACAAAGACAAAATGATAACAGCAGTGAATATATAGCTGCTCCATAGATTAACAATGTACAGAAGAGACGAGGAGACCCCCAATGGCGGTTTTGTATGGATGAACTGATGAAATATTTTCTTCAGTTAGTTCAAGAGTTGACCACAAGAGTGAGGAAAAGCTTCTGAAAGTTAGAAGCAAATACATACTCTGAAGGCAGCAATCTAAATGTTAAAGGGTAAAAGATCCAGTAACTATTTTGGAGGATCCAGCAGGTTTTTTTTCATTCAAACCTATAAACGCTCCTTTGGGGTACCGACCCATCAGCTCAGTTGGTAGAGCATTTGTCCACTAATCTGGAAGTTGGTGGTCCAATCCAGCTCTCACCAGTGGTTACTGTTGTCGCCATCTTTGGACGAGGTTCCCATGAAGAAGTTTGAATTATGTGAATGTGGCTGGGCTGATGGTACACTCGAATACAGCATTAGGAAAGAGATTGGAAAAACAATCGCTGCTATCATTGTTGATTGGTTGACTGCAAAGTAAAGGCAATTCAAGCTCTGAAATGACTACAATGATTCTGATGAAGAGCTTTAGAGATGAAGATTGCCTTAAATATGCCTTGAATACACACACTTTTTGAGCTTATAAAACATGTCTTGTGTAAACTACCCGCTTTAAAAACAGCCTGTTTGAGCTTTGCTTCTATAATGTCCGCAACCATACACAGCCAAGATACAGTGCATCCCAAAGCACACAGCACACATTGTGGACTCATTCCTCAGATATATGGGAGGTGTGAAATTGGATTGTCCGTTTCCACATCTTTGTATCGATCCGTGCTGTGGTCCTGGGAGAGCAGCAGCAGCCGTGTTTGCTACAGTAAATCCTCTCCAGAGTCATCAGATTCCGGGGCGTCTCCTCGTTCGTCGCTGGCCTTTCGTTGCATTGTTTACACACTCCGGTCGCCCTTGTTTGGAGAACTTTAATTCGGTCCTGAATTGTGTTTGCTGTGATGAAAAGTTGGCGGCGTTGGGGTGCGGCGGACAGGTCCTATCATTAACGCTGGGAGAGGATGGAGGGGCGGAGTGGAAGTGTCCTCCAGGCTCCCATCGATCGCCCTGTCTGCAGATGAATACTGATGAGGGAGCTCCTAATGCCAGCGGAGGGGCGCGGGGGACGGCTCTGAGCAGGCGGACAGATTAACACTGTATGTTTGTCAAGGGAAATAACCAACTGTAGCGATTTCACTGTTGGAATGCCCCCCAAATTCAAGGAGGAATAAAAGAAAGTTACAACTTACAACGATTTACATTTATTTCATGGACTCTTTCTTTGGCTCTGATAGAATTAAAAAACTGTTAAAAGATCCTATATCATGTCTTTATTCAGGTTTTTATCTCAACTTTATTCTCTGTAGCCTTGGTGTTGTTGCACTTTAACTTCAAATAATGTCTTGTTCCTTTCATACATCATTGACCAGGACAGCAGTGTAAAATCAAACATTAAAAAAAGACATGAGTTGGCAGAGGGAGAGAGTTTGCTCTCAGAGAAGAGTTCAGTGACGGCGTTTAAAACAGTGGTTCACACCAAGTGTGATTTCACACCTCATGAGATATTTGACTTTCCAAGTCCAAGCCCAGATCAAGATCAAATCAGGACTAAACCAGGTCTAAATGTGGACCAAATTAAAAGCTTACCTGGGTGTAAATGTCTAAAGCAGATGACCCTGAACAACAACCTTAAACGACAGAGGAGCTAATCGGAAATCTCCTCATGACAAACACCAGAGTGTGGGCTGGTGGTTTGACTCCGGAAGAAGGAGGCAGGCGAGCTGAAACTAAATATAAGTCTCACTTCCTGGTTTTCAAGCGACCTCCCCATAAGAAAAAGCTTGCACCAGTTGGAGGCAGGATTCCAACTTTTTAACTGGACATGACATGTAGTGAAGAGAAGATGAGCACTAATGGATCACCTAATGACATCATTATGTGGATGGTTTTAGTGTTGTTGTATATACTGTCTTTGTTTTTATATTTTGTAACATCAACCTTGACCTTGACCTTAACCTTGATGTGTTATATGTATATGTTATTGTTTTTATTCTTGGGGTGGGCGCTTATAAGCCTGTGGCTTCGGCCCACTCCTTTTGAGCAGACAAACTGCTCAAATAAATAAATAAACTAAACTAAACTAACCTGCCACAGTCTGCAGAGTCTGGAAATGAGCCTATAACCTGGCATATTTAAATGGGCGGCACGGTAATACAGCGGTAATAGAGCTTGTGCTTCACAGCTAGAAGGTCCGGGGTTCGATTCCCACCTGGACTGTGTGGAGTTTGCATATTCTCCCTGTGTCTGTGTAGGTTTCCCCTACCACTAAAAACATGTACAATAGGGCTGAATGAGAGTGTGCATGGGGGACAACGGATGCAAATTAGCCCAAGCCTACAATCCGGTGTGGCTTGTTTACATGCATGAGACTCATGTATGTTCATTAACATGCACTGTCCCGACCAAATAAACCAATAAAAAAACGTGTTTAAATGTTAATATGCAGTTCCTTTCCTTTTTCACTTCAATAATTTGACAGAAAATTGTCCCTATAGTCTAGAATAAAATGTCACTGGTCAATAATTTACAACTTCTTGAATTTTGAACATCAAACACTGTGGAGCTAAACATAAGTGCAGGACATTAATGTAGAGTCCACCAAAGAGACGCCTTCCATCGCCGAGCATATGGTTTCCTTCTGCCTCTGTCTGCCCTGTTGCGCTCACACCCCCCTGACCCCCCCTGTGTGTCCCCTGTCCTCCCCTCCGTCCTCCTGCTGTCGTCCTCCTGCGGGACCTGTCCTCTTAACGTCCTCGCGGGGCTAATTACATCTGAAATGCTAATGGACGGGCTCTCGTTAGCGCCTCTTGCTAGCTTCAAAGCGTTCGACGTTGGGGGGCAAAAGAAAATCCGAGTGTTCCTTCAAACGCCGGACTTCACTCACTTTTTCCGCTAATTACCGCGGCCGCGCCAGACCGCTGTTCTCGCATCAGCGGCCAAAGCTACAGAGGCGTGCTAAATCTATAATTCAATCTGCACGTTAGCCCCGCTGTCTATTTCTGGACCATTGCGAAAACCAGTCACTAATGCGATGACTAGGCACTAGGGCGTTTTTTTTTTTTAAGTCGTATTTAAAATGGAAACTCCCTCGTGGTAAAAGCAAAGAAAAGATGATGATGTCAGAAAGGTTTGGGGGAAAACGCTGACATCTGCTGCTGCTACATGTTATTAGCCTAATTAGGGTTAAAGACGGGAATTAGATGAAGTTAAGCGTGTCATTGCGGAGCGCGAGTTATTTCTGTGCAGTTTTAGCTCACGGAGGAGAAGTGTTTTACTTAAACTGCCTTTGAAAATTGGACATGGTTTTAGTAATTGGTCATTTGGGGATTTCAGTTGCTTCATTTTCAAATTATGACCCATAGTAGGTCTACAGTAGGTGGTGAGAAAAATGATATTCAGAAGCGCTGTTTCTGCTTCGTCCTTCAAGACAGTAGCCAATAAGCAGCAGGGAATATGCACATTGACATAATATTGAAGTAAAGCAGTAAGCAAATGTGACAAAAGTCCACATTGCTGTGAGAGGAGAGTGCTAACTGTTTTGGTGTCAATCTATGACTTATTGGATTGTATCATGCTGCATTATCGTCTCTGTTTCAGTCGGCCTGCTGTGAGGAAGGAGACTGTCAACACGGAGATTAGCTGCAGCTGTAATTGCACTGTGCTTCTTACAGTGGGCCTGTTTGTCTGTATCGATCCTGCCGGAGGAGTCATCATCAGCTGGAAGCGAGAGAAGAGAGGGAGGGAGAGCAGGAAGATAAGGAGGATGGAGGGGGAGAGAAGGAGGGAATGAGAAGGAGGTGGGAGGAAGGAAAGAGAGGAGAAAGGGAGGAGTGAAGAAAAAGGAGAGAGGATTGAAGGGGAGAGAGGAAGAGGTGGAAGGGAATGGAGGAGCGAGGAAAGGGGAGAGGCAGGGAGGAAGGCAAGGCGATAGGGAGGGACGAAAAGAGAGAGGGAGGGAGGTAAGGAGTGAGGAAAAGAGAGAGGGAGGGGGAAAGGAAAGAAGAGTGAGGAGAGGCTGGAGAGAGGGAGAGAAGGAGACCCGAGCAGAGGTGTTCTGGTGAAAGAACGTGGCTTGGCCCTGACAGAACCAATCGATCCTGACGGTTAGAGGTCACAAAGCTCCAGGCAGCCAATGGGAAAGCAATGGACTCGTACAGGCTCCGGGGCGAGCGGATGGAGGGATAATGGGAGAGAAGAATATAGCTGGCTTTTTGCCTTTTCAGTTCTGCATTTTCTCTCTCTGTCTCTTTCTCAGCCCACCTGCAGGAGTAGACACATGGGCCTGCCTGGTCTAACTGATGGCCCATACATTAGTCAAAGTCAGTCTTAAGAGCTGCTGTGATGAAGCTGGAGTGTGGAGCGCCGCCAGCAGGAGAGGCTCAGGGGAGCCATGCATGAGGATGGGGGGGTCAACAGAATACTGAAACGAGCTCGCAGGAAAGTGAGCTGTTAATGTTGAAGGAAGATTTGTGAACATGTGAACGCTGTAGACAAATGTCATTACGTCCACATCTGTGCAGTTCACAGTAAATATCGGCAAATCTATTTACACGCACTTTTTGTTTTGATCTCTAGGGACGTTCGAATACAAAAGAATCTATGCTTTTGATATCACCCACTATTTGTTTGGAATTGATACCAAACAGAAATAAGCAATACATTATTTTATTCAGAAAATGGTAAGGAAACAGTTTATCCTCGTTCGATTACCCAACCGCTATAAACATGTACAATAGGCCAGAATGAGTGTGAGTGTGTTTGAGAGGGCGAGTGGGGGAGCGGATGGAATAATTTGTATGTCTCCTACCCAAGTGAAATTGATCAGGAGATGAATACTTCCAGAAACAATGATCCTGTTCTGTAAAGCACAGTTACTTTGTGTACAAATTGTCCCCTACAAATATGCGCCTGATAGTATCCCAGGAATCCTTCGAGAGAGAACTCCTGGTCAGGAGCTGGCCTACATCACACAAGCTCTAGGCTGATGGACAGCCACCCAGACCCAGGAGAGCACGCTAACTCCACACAGAAAGGCCCCACCTGGAACTAAATGACTTCTTGACTTGACTTCCACAGCAGTGAAAAAAGATCTGTCGCTGTGAGCTGTAGCGTTAGCGTTTTCCGAGGCGCTTCGTAACTGTGTTTGCACCATTATTAGGATTGACCTAAACAGTTTCAGGGGTCATGCTTATATAGAACAGGCTGTAATTCGTGTAGCCATGCGCAGAATGCTAACGCCTCCTGATGTTCATCCCAGAGATGCCATAAGGTCAGAGGCTTAGCATAGCATTAGCCGCAGCAGTTAGCATCACACCCCCTATCTGTCTTATCTACTTCCTTTTACATGTCTTTTTCTCGAACCACGGAGCCCCGTTCATTCTTAATTGCTCATCACTCCAGCTTGATCGAACGGCCCGTGCTCTGTCTCATATTTTAGCCCAGAGAGGACGGATCTATAAAGCTAATCATTTCCAATTGCATTAGCAGATATCCCATGTCTTCTTATTGACCTCTCTGCCGATTATCGAACTCCTGACTGCTCCGGAGATGCCACCACTCAATACACGTCCACATCCATCGGCTCTGGTTGTTTGTTTTGCCCCCTTTCTCACTTAGTATTCAGCTGTGAGACTTTATAACATACAATAAAGAGATAATAATGATATGTGATAGGAGTCCTAGCTCTGGCATTTGTGTCTGGAGCATAAGTTCAAGCATGTGTTTATGTATTTGTTTATGTATGTTTAACGAGGATGGATCAAATCAGCAGCGAAATGTGTCCTTACTAATATCTATGACTGGGAAGAGGCTCTTTCCCCTGATACCTGCACTCCAGTAACGAATGTCCAGATGAGATGAGGAGCTCAGACTGGAGACGCTACTCCTCCAGGTTGATAAGAGCTAGCTTAGGTGAAAGCCCAGGGGTGGTGCTCCAGGTATGACTATGACTACGTTCAGACTGCAGGGCTTAAGGCTCAGTTACTCTCAAATGCGACGGCGCTGCTGTTTTGTGGACATGGACTGAAACGTCAAAGTTGTGGAAAGTTAACGGAGCCGATGCATATAAAGAAACCTCGTCATTTTAACCTCTTAACTCCCGCCCTAACCAAGCACATCTTCTTCAGTTCAGGATTAATCTATAAGCTTCTCGAGTTTACAGCCTATAGGCCTGGGTAATGCCTCCTTTAAAGCTAAGACCTTCGAACATTATCGTAACTTATTTGTCGCCACGTTTTTGTCATATTTTTTAAGTGATTTTGTCATGTTTTTATGGCTGTTTTCTTCTGCGTGTTTTTGTCACTTTTTGTTGCTCTTTTGTCACTTTTCTCAAGAAACTTTTAGTTTTTGGGTAACGCCAAACTGGATGGTCCTCGGTTCGGGTGGGGGTTAAGAGGTTAAGAAGAAAGAGAGACTATGGACTTTTGTGGCAGCGATGTCTTTAACAGAAACGTGTGGAATGCAGAGGTGGACAGGGAGGAGCGGCTTTGGATTTAGGAGATATCCAAGTGTTCAATACAGTATGGCCACCACCTACAGCACAGGCAACATCAATGCGATAAGTAAATCTGCGTAACGGCACATCACGATCCACCGAGTTGATCGCTGTTGTTATTCGATCTTTAAGCACCCATTCAAAATGCTCGTCTGGGAGGAATTCTCTTTCTCGTGTTGATGTTGCTCGCATACGGAAAAAGTCAGGGGCTAAATAAGGCACAGGTCTCGCTGTGAACCCCGGCTGAGACGAGCTTCTAATGAACCCAGGTGAACAGTGGGGATGTGCGGGAGGGACACGTTTAGGCGACAGTGGAGACATTCTTTAGTGCAGCTTTAAGTTCCTGCTGAAAGAGCTGGAGGGAGTAATGTACGTGTGGAGAGGAAGGTCTGGGTGTCTCTGCTCAGACTGATGCCTCTGCGACCCGGATGAACGTAAGTGCACTTCATACTGACAGTCCCCTATAATTTACACATATGATCAGGGTTCATACAGGCAGCAGGAAGTCATATTCAATGCTGTTTAATGCCATTGTAATGCTGTATTTTTAATGGCGCTAACAAAAAAAATGAGGGGCTTTTTTTTAAAATCCAGAAGCAAATTGGACACTACGGTAAATAGCCCAAACTGCAGCTAAATATGTTTTCAATTTTTTTGCATTTTTGACAAACTTGCACATGAAGTTTAGATTGAATTCCAGTTTGATTCCAATTTAAAGCAGTACTAAGTAACTCATGCCCCTAGAGGTCATAAGCGCCACTGCAGGTGTCGTAGCAAGTTGTGTTTTTTCCTCATTAATTGTCCGTGAGAGTAAATACTACACTGACAGAAAAGACAAATGGAGAGAGGGATATTGTACATCCAATTACACAATGGAGCCCGCAGTTAGCTTTGCCCGTTAGCCTGTTAGCTTCTTCTTCATGATTCCAATAGTGTGTATTGGTGGCTCTGACCCAGTGGCAGTCAAGTTGCAATTGTGGTTTTCTGGCCAGAGACACCAGGGGGAGATGAAAGATCCCCCAATCATCCCATTAACACTTGTATTACCCTCAGAGGAACTACGGAAAGGATTTATTAAGGATTTATTAAGATAATCAAGTTACTTCTACTGATTTAATGCTTTTTAAGGCCCTCAATTTTGGCACAATTCAATTAATGAACTTTAATTCTTTTGAATGCGCCACAGAAACCCTGATGATTTACACATCCGTTCTTGTGTCCACGGGCAGGACACTTCTTAAACTCATAGGTTCCCAAACTTACCATTTAAACAATCCAGGACCCCCACTTTAAAAAAGATTTTGGTGCTCATAAAAATATCTAGCAGTAAAAACTTTTAAAACATGGATTTACAAATGTATGCTGTTTCCAATTATGAGTTTTGTTAAACTCAGTGTCTTGAAATCCTCTTTCCTTTTCTGTTACCCTCGCACATTATCCAGCAGGGGGCAGGCTTCGAAGCACCCGTACTCCGGTGCAATTGCCTTGATCCCCTCACTAATTGGTTTGCACAGCCACATGCTCCTCCAGTCCCCGGGGGCCCCAAACATCTGAGCGCAGCGCTAAACCAAACAAGTGCAGAGAACATCGGCCCCTTTTTTTGTTTCCTATTCGGGGAGATTCCATTAAAGACACCAGTCCCTTAAACGCCCCCCCTCCAATCTGAGGTCGGACGGGGCCGTTTCAAATGCCACAGTGTCTCTGCGACCTTTAAAAGACCTGGAACTAATGCGCAGAGGAAAATGAGGCGCGCTCTTAAATGGCAGCTACACTCACCTCTGACTCCAGCATTTGTCACAGAACAGGTTCATTCTATTGTTGTGCTTTTGGTTTCAGAATAACTCTGCCTTTTCTTCTCTCTGTGTGTGTGGACGGTGCTGATTAAAATAAACACTGAGATAAACATTTTTAGGAAGGGGGGATTACTTGGTAGGTGAATGGGGAATGAAAATGAAAAGTAGACATATCAGTTTCAAACTTTTGCTGTAGATTGCTGTCGTTTTCCGTCGTTTTCTGTTTTCATTTTATGCATGAAAATGGCCAAAATTGCTGATATTTTCAGGGACAGATCTAATTGATGAATATGGCCAGGTTAGTTTGGTTTTGTGACATATTACTTACAAAGATTTTTCCAAATTAATAGCTCGATAAATCAGACAGGAATTAGGAGCTACCACAGTGGAGTGTAAAGAAAACCTCATTTAAGGAAAACGGCCCAAACGTGTAGTCCCTTTGTCTGCACATGCGCCCTGTGTATATTTCTCCTGTCTTTAGCCGCTGCTGTCCATATTTGGAGCGTCATCTCGGTCACAGCCTTTCGTTCTACACGTGGATACCAAACATGTCAGTTTTTAAAGAGGGGGTATTATGTAAAATCAACTTTTTCAAGCTTTATATCATGTTATTATGTCATTCCCTCATTAAACACATGCCTGGAGTGTTGCCTTGGCTCATTCACATATTTTTGAGTAATCAGTAAAAACTTAGACGGCAGCCATTTTAGGTGTAGCTATGCCTCAGTCCTCCTAGGAACGCCCCCACCTCCTGGAGACGCCTCTGGACCTTTCGTCACCAGCCAAGCCACCAACCACTGCTCCTCAGCTCAGCAGAGCCCCCTCCCCGCACAGTAGTGTTGTTTAGATGCCACAGCAGTGTGCTGAAGGGGGCGTGTCGGAAAGCTTCTTAAAGAGACAGAGGCCTATTTCAAGATGTTCAGTACAGCCATTTTGAGAGAGCAATTTTATTCAAGGCAGTTATTTTAATTTACTGCATATACAGACCAACAGAAGGTTACGTCATCATTGTAGTATGCTATGCTATTTGATTGAAAAAAGCATAATACCCCCCCTTTAATACTTTATTGTCCTCATAGGGAAATGTGCCCTCTGCATTTGACCCATCCTTCGTTTGGGGCGACCCTTAAGGAGCCCAGGGACCCATCTCTAGATGTGGAGCCAGGCTGATGGTCAGAAGCACCTAGCTGGAGGATTCACCTATTGTACATGTTTTTGGTTGATGGTGGAAACCAGAGCACCTGGAGGAAACCTACACAGGCATGGGGAGAACATGCAAACTCCACGCAGAAAGGGCCTGTGTAGGCGGGAATCAAACCCGGGACCTTCCTGCTGTGAGACAAAAGCGCTAACTGCTCAGCCACCGTGCTGCTGTTGTAGATCTGTTGTAAATCTCTGGCTCACTAGGGACAAAAATCACAAAATAAGCATCTTAAAGTGTACGTTTTGTCTTGTGATTGTAAATGTATCATCTGCATAATTTGAATATAATCATTTTGGTGAACTTTAGCATACTAAACTACTGACCTGTGTTCGACCTGGACTGTGATTCTCCAGTTTGAAACTTTTGGATAAACACTGGTGAAGAGATCATAACCTGTCCGGTCTGGTTTAGCTCTTCAGAAACAGAACACAACCGTAAAACTGCCCCTCTAGTGTTTTATTGTTTCCTTAAGAATGTTGCTAATCTTACTGTTCCGTGTCCTATCTGCTGGCTGGACTATATACTCCAGAGAAGAGAAGTCGACCTCAGACTTGACTAAGATTTTGGTGTGATCACATATTAGATTCAGATTCAGATTAAGAAAACTTTATTGATCCCTCAAGGGCAATTCATTTGCTGCAACCTCCGACAGATATTGCACAAACAAACACATCACCAAACATTCACTGTGTGTCACTTCCAACGGTACAGACAATAGCAGATAATAAAAAATAAAATTTAAAAAAAGGACACATTTCAAAAAGGTCAATGCCACTTAGTAAAGACACTCCCTTCAGAATTTAACAGTTCAGTGACAGAGGGAACAAAAGAGTTAGCAAAACGATTTGTTTTCCGAAAGGGTACATAAAAACGACGTCCAGAAGGCATGAGCGAAAACTCAGAGGACAGAGCATGGAGAGGCTGACCCAAGATACATTTAGCCTTCTTTAGCGCCCGCTCCTCCCATAGAGACTGTAGGTCTCTTTGTTTAACTCCAATGATTTTAGAGCAAATTTTGACAATATTTTGCAGTTTGTTTTTATCTTTCACAGACAAACCCTTGAACCAGCAAACAAATGAAAAAGTTAATATAGGCTCTCTATGAAACAGCAGTAAAAGTTGCAGAGAATCCTTTTATTTACATTGAAAGAGTTCAGCTTCCTTAAAGAGGGGGTATTATGCTTTTTCAATCACATAGCACCAGTCTATAGCATACTACAATGATGACGTAACCTTCTGTTGGTCTGTATATGCAGTAAATTAAAATAACTGCCTTGAATAAAATTGCTCTCTCAAAATGGCTGTACTGAACGTCTTGAAATAGGCCTCTGTCTCTTTAAGAAGCTTTCCGACACGCCCCCTTCAGCACACTGCTGTGGTATCTAAACAACACTACTGTGCGGGGAGGGGGCTCTGCTGAGCTGAGGAGCAGTGGTTGGTGGCTTGGCTGGTGACAAAAGGTCCAGAGGCGTCTCCAGGAGGTGGGGGCGTTCCTAGGAGGACTGAGGCATAGCTACACCTAAAATGGCTGCCGTCTAAGTTTTTACTGATTACTCAAAAATATGTGAATGAGCCAAGGCAACACTCCAGGCATGTGTTTAATGAGGGAATGACATAATATGATATAAAGCTTGAAAAAGTCCATTTTACATAATACCTCCCCCTTTAAAAGATAGATTCTCTGCTGACCACGTTTAAAAACGGAGTCTGCGTCAAACTGTAACTTGTTATCCATCCAAGAACCAAAATATTATCTGTCAGTCTCACTTGTATTTTTTATTGTTTTATTCATTTGCTATTCAAAAATTATTATTTTCTACTGCTCATAATAAATGACCAAAAGACAACAGTTTGATCTTCCTTATTGGTAGTTTTCTGCAATGACAGTCTCTTTTTATGCTCTGACATTAGAACTAAGATGCTAGCTAAAAATCTAAATACTGACCACCATGCAAAAATTGCTTTAACCCGTCATGTTTCTCCTCCATTTTAATGCAAACCATCAGCAATGCATGCATTCACTGTCCTCCCTGCGCCCTGGAGACGTGAGGATCACTGAGTCCCGAGTCCTGTCCTTGGAAGTAGGTCAGCGCTGCCCTCCAACCATCTCCTTCTCCGTCTTCTCCTTTTCAGCCTGTCGCGTTACCAGCCGCCTCATTTACTCTGACTCCAAAGAAGAGGACGAAACTGAAATAAACACCAAACGCAGCTTTCTGAATACTTACAATGTTTCTGGATTGATAAGACAAGACGCTAAAATGACATTGAGTGCGCCAAGCGCCAACTCTTTTGTCAAAGCCTCAGTCATCCAGGTGGTTAATGCAATCTTCTACTTTAAACAACTGGAGTTAGGTTTTATTCCCGAAGCCCCGACCAGGCAGCGTGTTCATGGCTAATCCAAAAGTGTTCATTTGGTCTTGTAATGTATTTTCTCTGAGGAAGACGGCACAAAGTGAGCAGTCTAAACGATCTCCATTCTGTCTCTGTCAGACACTGGGCACATACGTTTGAACACATCTGTCATTCACACAGCATGCTAAAAAAAGTGATGCGGTTTCATATGGTACGGTGTTATGTTTACTGTGAGCGCGGGTTTTGACGGTGTGTGCTTTTGAAGAGTTTGGCACTTTATGAATTTGGTCTTTAACGGAGAATAGAGTGTGCGGTTTGGGGAAATGGAAGTTTCATAAAGCTTTGATGCAGTTTTACTTGGACTGTTTGAAATACTATGCTAAATGCTAATAGGGGAAACGGCTGCTGGATGAATTGAAAGCAAATCAAGACTCCAATTGGAATTAATGAATCATTGAAGCAGCAATTATGGATGCTAAATTAAACAAAAAGAAGAAAAGCTAGCCTGAACAGTTTCAGTCATCTCTTTGGTTTGGTTCTCCCTTAAAGGAACAGGCCACCATTTTTCCATACTGAGATATGTTCTTACCTGAGCTTAGACGAGTTGATACGAACCTGTCTGGTCTTTGTGCCCGTGGAAGAGTTTGGTCGCTTCACCCCCGTTTGGAGCTATAGGAATATGCTGGGTGAGGCTAAATGCTAACAACATCTTGGGTCTTTTGACTGAGGGCACGCACAAAGACCAGACAGGTACGTATCAACTCAGTATGGAAAAACGGTGGCCTGTTCCTTTAAGGTGAGATCAGTATGTATCGAGAGATCGAGTATCAGTATCTCAATGTGGAGATTTTTTAATAGTTTTCTCCCTACACCTTACGTAGTTTTCATGTCTGAGTGTAAAAATGAAAAAAAATTACCCTGTACAATGTGTACTTTATGATGTTTTGTCGATAGCGAGGTGGAGATCTCCCGGTAGTAGCTACTACGTTGCTTCACAAAGCCGGCTTTCCCTCGCGTATTTATTCACACATATTGACATTATTTTACATCCACATGTCCTGCGAAAGGTCCTGGAGATGACTTTAGGGCTGGTTTTCTCAAAATGAGGGTTTGTTCCACTCATGCTACAAAATAGCCACTAAAGTAGCTCCTCCGAACTCCTAACTTTCCATTCTTGGACTGAACAAGATTTTGATTTTGTTTTGTTTTGAGGCATTTCTTAATATCTAATTCCCAGCCTGATTTATTCAGCTTTAAACCCCCCAAAAATAAGCCAACATTTTAGTTTTTACAGATCTTTTCACTCATGATTACCTTATTCAAAAACTAAACAAGAGTTACACGTAATCTCCTTATTCCTGTCCTCTTGTTGTGGATGCCATTTGTAGTGTTGCTTGAAGAAATGAATGCCTGGAGTTGGTCCAGAGTCGAGATGTACAGTATTTGGGCGTCTTGGTAACGGTGTTAAAATTCTCATCACCCATTGATGGGACGATTCTCCACAGAGCCAACATCCCTCCCCCCTGTAGTGCAGTTAGCCTGGGCGCGCGGGGGAAGACATGCAGATGTGTCCTCCAGCGCAGGGCTCTACGGATCGGTTAGACGCTTCAGTAAACCAGCTAATGTCAAGCCCACTGGCCCAGTCGGCACGCAACACTGCACCCTCCCACCATCGCTGAGCAACCAGACTACTACAACCCGGGTAAAGTCACCAGGCTAAACCAGAAAACAGAAACCAGTCTGCAGCATCTGGGCTTTAGCAAACAGGTCACTGCAACCTGGCTTCATCCTGGTGAAGCGAGCTATCGTTCAGAAAACAGAAATGACTTTTTGGCCCAGTTCTATAGGGGTGCGAAAGGTGAATTGCAGCCTCATTTACTGCATCAGAATGTTGTTGTTTTTTCAATGGCAAGAATATATATTTACTTCTTTTTCGAACTCTGATGAACATAAACCCACCATAATCAACAACAAATATTATAGAAACCATTGAGGATTTTTATATATTTTGACTTACAATTGAGCATAATTTCAGGACATTCATAAAAGACGCAGACTCTGTAATCCATCAATTTAAAGGACTTCACGTTTCAGCACATTTTCTGTTAACGATGTACTAAAACAGTGGTAGGCAACGTGAGGCCCCGGGACCAAATTTATCCCCGCCCACGAGATAGACTTCTATAATCTGATTCACACAACAGAGGTTGAAACTGTTTTTTAAAAATACACACACAAAAAATACTAAACTTAAAACTGTGGTCAATTTCCTTAAAAAGTTCTGTGGACAGCCTCCGGACCCGTCTTTTTAGTTTATGTGAAAACAAAGTCATTATTTCTACAAAGCAATGCTTGAGTCTGGGCCACAGTGGGGAGTCTCGGTGCTTCGTCTTTTGAGAAGGAAAAAAGTGGCCTGTGACCGAGCAGACTCATCCATCCAGTCCTACTGTACTCTTCACACTGTTTCCTAATGATGCTCACACTCAACAACTGGAACACTTTCACAAAAATAACCACTATAGCATCTTAGACATCGGCCTTCCCATTTCCAACCTCACAGTTAAACACTAACACCTATCAAAACAGGTGCTCAGTAGCAAGTGCAAGTTAGAAAATAGCGTATAGTTAATTGTGGGCATGTTGCACCAAAATTGACCATACAGTTTTAGGGCCCCAAATCTGATATGTAAATGAGGGGATTGTGCGTGGCTAGAAAATGGCTAAATGACTCTGCTGCTGATACATGAGCAAACGCTTGGTACAGGCCGTAACACATATTGCACGAGCAATAACACTGGACAATTGTCAGCCGCTGCAGTGCTGTTTCACTCTGTTACCCTCAGGTGGAAGATGCAGCACTGTATTCTGTCAACAGTATGAGACTACACGTGTTGGATGTAATGTGCGTGGATTTGGATGTGTGCCGTTTCTTGTACAACCTTGAGCTGCGTGTTGGGGACACAATATAAGGTTTGTGGACATGTCTTACCTAATTTGAAAGCTAAGCAGAGTCCGTTTGTGTTTGGCAGATAGTTGAACGAGTTTGGTGTTAAACTGCGGCGGAATGAGATGAGCAGACATTTAGGAGATCCATCGATCTCTGCTCGAGTCCTAATGCTGGAGAGAAGAAAAATCCACTTCAGACGGACATGACCTTTCCTCCTGCCTCAGCCAGGGAGCAGGACGAGCAAATCAAGTTGTGTTTTTAAGGACAAAACTGAAGCTGCTTCATGTGTAATGGGATATGTTTTGGAAAATATTTGCGTAATGCCTGTTGGAATTCAATTGACATTGACATGACATTTAAGGCCTTAAATTTGTTAAATGGTTTCAATGCCCCACTGCCCCCACATTATTGAAAAAATTGTCACAGTGCTTCACGTATTTGCATTGTGTTCTCATCAGATCGACTCCAACGCGAGCTTAATTAAAAGGTGGTCGGCCATCTTCGAAGAAAGCACCTATTTACGAGCTCCTGACTGCTCCCGGCTCCTGCTCACTGCCAATCCAATCACCCAGCACAACGATAAAACAGCTAACAGCCAGCAGGAGGCTACACAGGACAGGTTAATATGGAGAGTGTTTGGGAGCCGCTGGAAAGACCACCTCATTACATTAGGGACACTTTTAAAGAATACAGTCTCAGTTTTACTTATCACTTCTGAATGACTTCATAAACTCCATCAAAGTTTCCATATCCTATATTTAGAGTTTTTATCGACGCGCTGCAAGGAGTTACTGAATGTTTGGGAAGGATCAGATATTGAAAAGTATGTAGAGCAGAACTGAAAACCAGGGAAACTTTTAGGGAAGTTATTTTAGCAATTACAGTTTAGCTCCAGGAATTACCCAATTGTAGAAGGCTTTCACAGTCGTCAAGTGGACTGTTTTGCCTCACCTCTCAAAGGTTTCTGAGTGAAGAGGAGTGAAGGCATTAGAGACTGTACCACATTCATCATATTTAAAACTAAACTTAAAGGTTGGCTGAAGGGGAATCAGACATGTAACCACTGACCATTATATTCATGTTTTATGTCTCAAGTTTAATTGTGTGGATGATCTGTGTGATGATCTTTTGTCTTTAATGTTGTATTTTGGTCTTTGTATTTTCTTGATCTGCCAGGGACTACAGATGGAAAGTAGCCATTGGCTAATTCTGGCATATTTACATTTATATGTTCATTAATATGCATTGTCCCTTTAAATAAATAATAATAATAAATAAAAGGAGGATCGATGATCTGCCTCCTTTAACCAATGGTCTCTCCAGCACCATTGGTAATGGTAATTGTGGCCATACCGCCTTTGCTATGCCCGATCCTGTCAGACCTCGGGAGCTAAGCAGGGAAGGGCCTGGGAGGACTTGGATGGGAGACCGTTTGGGAATGTAGTGTGTGTGTGAGTGGTTGGTGGTGGTGGCTGATGTGCGCAGACTGGTTGCCTCACCTATCATCACCGAGTATGGAGTGAATGAATAATGCACCAAATTGTAAAAGCGACTTTGAGCGTCTGGAAAAGCGCTATATAGGACTAATGCATTATTATTATTATTATTAATGTAAATAAGACCTAAGTGACTAAGTGCCCTTTGGTTTCACCACAGTTCAGGGTGGTTAATGAGCGAAGCTGGCTTGGTGTAAACAAGAACCATAGGTTCTGTGGCCGTCCTGATTCCGTCTCTGAGCGGGAGCCAGAGTTTAAAACCCAACTTGTTTGATCAGATGAGTGTGAAGAAGCGTGAGTGAAATGTCCTCAACGCAATCGACCCAGAAGACGACTTTGGAAAACCTCTTCTACGACTGCAAGGCATGACACTCAAACAAACAAAAACTGTTGAAATCACAGCCAACTACCCAAAGACCTTAACACACCTGAAAAATGCATAGGACCTATTGGAGCTGGTCGAGAAACCCAGGTTAGTCAAAGGCTTCCGTTAGCTGACAGGGAGATGGTATTATCCAGAACAGTACAGGGGTGTGATTTCGTCCGATAGGAAAGTGTCTAGGAAACATCCTGGATCCTCTTTCCCTCTCGAAGGTCACCCAATGTCGTCCAAACCACACACGCTGGCGAAAATATTCCAGATTTAGGCGCAGTCCCATTTACTTTAAGCTCATGGGCACGAGAGGCTGAGTCCTGCTGGGAAATGTCAGCGTTTACGATAACTGCGTTGGCTTAAAAGATTAGGCACAATATTTGTCACGGAAAGCACAAGGGGTCATAACTGTGGGTCAGCTGTGTATTTCCATACCAGTTTCACCCTGGTTTCGGGAGAAGCCTTGATAATGTGTTGGTGTTTCCTGCTCTTGTTGTTGTTGTTGTGGGGCAGGCTGCTGTAGAAAACAGACGCCCATGGCCCTGTAGCTGTGTGCCGGCTCTGATAAGGCTCCAGTGAAGATGGGGTTTGGACACGCTAGAGCCGCCAGGGAGGGGATCAGAGAAAAGGGGAGAGAGAGGGGAGAAGCGAGGAGAGGACATGTGCGAGTGAACGAGGAAAGGTGGGGAAATACGCCACAATGTAGACCATGTCACAAAATGTATTCTATATTTAAGTTCTTATAGATTTATGTTACTTTATTGACTTACAGTGCTTCAAAATTGTGTCCACTTTCCTGGGTTTTCATGGGCTCAAAATAGATTTACAGTTGTCCCAGTTGCTTGTGTCATGTCTCAGAGGCTTCTCTGAACAGACTCCTCTGTTCTTCTGAAGATGTCGAACATGTGTCT
The DNA here is from genome assembly GCA_007210695.1 of Neogobius melanostomus. Taxonomy (NCBI): domain Eukaryota; kingdom Metazoa; phylum Chordata; class Actinopteri; order Gobiiformes; family Gobiidae; genus Neogobius; species Neogobius melanostomus. The sequence goes on from VHKM01000437.1 coordinate 497,636, forward strand.
GAGGCTTTGAAAATTGCCAAAAACACAGTTGGCTTTTTAAAAAGTCTTTATCACAAAAAAACAAAACACTACAACAGGCATCAAACTTTTCCACCCATTTCACTCAACGCGACCATCCCAAAGTTCCACACATTTCTGATTGGTCGCTTGACCAGTTTATGTCCGATCATTTGCACCACAGCAGCAGAACAGACCGTCACCTCCTATTCATCACCACCAGTGTCTTAATGCTCAGATTGTGGTTCTTCTCTTAACAAATCCATCATTCTAGACCTTTCTCAAATTCCTGTACCTCCTCTACCTTCTGGGCTCAAAGTGCCAAAGAACCCATTAACATTTCATGATTTATAACTTCAAATAATATCTAACCATAAGCATCTAGAGCAAAGGTAAAGCAAGGATAAGGCGTCATACAGTTGTTTACAAAGCCTGAATAAAGCATATTATGGAAGCAGTCACTTCCCGTCCCTTCCAGTTCCTCTTTCCTAAACCGTACGACTAGCACTCTCTACTCTTCAGAATATCCCCGATGTCTCGCGAGCGGACGGCAGATGAAATTCAGATGAAGACATATCCTTCTCCATATAGAGCAAACCCTCGATATCATCTCCGCTCGAGCCCGACCTATCAGCACATCCACGCGCCGGGATTGTAAATAGCTCCGTCACTTGGGCAGATAAGAGCCTGGATATGGAGACGAGTGTAGCCCCAGGACGCTGCCTTTTTCTGGGCTAGATATCTCTGATGTGTTGGGGGTTGGAAATGGAGCTGCGGATTCAGGGGCAAGTGAGATGTTTTGGGATATATAAGGTTCCGTCTGAGCCTGTGTGGACTGACACAGCGGAGCAAGGTCAAATAAAACAACATTCTGAAGGTAATAGGATTTGGACATGTGATGACACTGAAGACGCGCGTTAGGGTCTGCTGACAACTGCACTGTGGTTGAAGCTTTGGTCCACAAGATATTAGAAAAGCATCTTCCAGACATCCGGGTTTTTGAGTTTTTTCTTTTTTTTGTAGTTTTTTTTTTTAGTTTTTCCTTGCCGTGCTGGAGAGTCTAAGGACAGGGGACACCCGCACCGCTCGTCGCCACCCACTGCTGAAGCTTATTTGGACATTATGTTTGCCTGGATACTTGATTCACCTGAACTTTACATTGTCTTATTTACTGCTCTGTTTTATTGCCTTAATGTTCGGTGCAGCCCTATGAGGCAACTCCTGTTGTGACATACAAAACCATTGATTGATTGATTGATTGATTGATTGATTGATTGATTGACATCCTCTTGAACTAGTGTAAGGACCTCATGGACTCGTCTTGGAATTAGGTTCCTGCCCTGTCGTCTTTCTTTACTGTTCTTTTTTAAAACGGCATCTTAGCAAATGTTTGGACATCAATAAAAGGATTTGAAAAAGGACAGTGATATTTTATTCTCATCGAAAGTAGTCCTGCACAAATCAGGGATGTTGGCGTTCCTGTTCCATGAGGAAATGTGGGTGTTTCAGGGCGGAGTTGGAGCATCTTTTGTCCCTGTTTGGATGCTCCAGCTTCCCTAATCCTGAAACATACGTTCACGTTCTAGAATTTGATAATATCATAATCTCAGATGGAGGCAGGGGCCAATACAACTCTATGGGACAAAGACAGTTTTTGTAAAAAATCTCAAGTAAGACAAAAACATTTTCAATTCATGGAATTTTCAGTTGCCCACTGCCCCAATTGTATAGCCTAGGCTAATCCCCAAGACATAGGCGCCTACTGATCGTGATGGTTTGCTCCTGCTGCATTGAAGGAAAGCAAAGTACTGTACATACTGTACAAATGGTGACACTGTCGGGTTTGTGAGAGCTAGAAACGAGTTAGGAACACGGTCTAACAGTTAAGACAGAGGCAGAGGCCAGCAGTGTATTGGGGAATGCAAACAAATTGGTGTTTCTTTTGCGTCTTTAATTTTACGGCAGAACTTTATCCATCTTTCAACCTCAGTCAGTACTGAGGGAATTTATTTGAGCTTTTTGTTGCATCATTTAGATACATTTGAAGCTCTCACATGTGGATTTTGGATGAATCTTCAAAATTGTTTCGTGAAAGTGGACGTATTTGGAATAATTGAGGCGTGATAAATATCATTCTGTGGACCTCAGCAGTGACACCTGGGTATATCATTTGAAATATATGTCTATGTTAGGATGAGACAGTGATGACGCATTAGAAGAAGAAATGACCAAGGAACAGGACAGCTCAAAATGGGAATCTACTATACATCTTTTCAGGGAATGTCATAGCATGGTTAAAGGCAAGACGAGGCACATTCTATACAAAAAAGCAACTCAGTGTGCCTTACAACAAATACAAATACACTACTACATCAGTAAGTGTGTCCTTCTAAGGCCCATAGTTAGGATATCATTACATTAACGTGATAGAATTGTCTTGGACATGCTCAAAACGTACATTCACCGTAAAAACATGTGATTTGATTTCTCCATCTTCTCCACACAAAGGTCCACAGTGGAAGCATTATTATAAAACACGACCTGCCCAACGCCGACAATATGGCCGCCACAGTGCATATCGCTCCTGGGAGGGCGCCTATAGAAAACGCTTTGTATTGTAATAGCTCTGTGCGGCATGAAGCACACACAAAAAACGCCTTCAACAAAACGATATTGTGGCTGCGAGCTACCTCCGCCGCCCGACAATGGGGAGGCTGAGTGCCGCGTTTTCTCATCAGGGGCCGGGGCGTGAACACTCGGCCCCGGGGCCCACTCTCGCTGTAATCTCGACATGAGTTTCCCGGCCCCGTGACCCGAGAGAGTATCAGAGGAGAGGCTGAGGGCTTTTGTGTGCGGAGAATAGAGAGGAATGAAAGCAATAACGCAGGCAAATGGAGACGCTCATATTCACATTTGAAATATTAGAGGGATGTATCGGCGCCCCCTGGCCCTCAGCGCCGTTATGTGTTTGGGGTGAGGTTTATTAAAACAATGTTGAACCTGCTCTCAGCCCCGGGCACAAGACGGAGACATTTGGACAAATAATGTTATTTTGTAAGCGATTTGACAAAGTCAGTGTGTTGAATGATATTAAGACATAGAGCAGGTCGTGTTTAAACCCCCGGTCCCACTGGAGCCCACTGTTCTTGGGGCTTGAGAATGGTTGGCCGTGGTCGCAGCAGATGGCGCAGATTGGCAGCCTGACTTTCATCAGTTTAATTTAGGGCAGCTGTGGCTACAGTATAATAGCTTACCACCACTGAGTATGGAGTGAAAGTAACACACTGGCTTACAAAAAATACTTTTCGTAAGGTGTCTGAAATAAGATTTCACAAGGCAGAATCTGAAAATGACATTAGTTTTTCTGAATCAGCGCAGGTTTTTGTGCTCAGTGGATTTGTTTCAGTGTTTTATATATAAAATAAAGATCTAAAGTGTTTTTAATCGATTTTCCATTAAATTAGATTTATTTTTTATTTTAGAAGTTTTCATTTGAAATAAGATTTTGTCTGGGTTTCCGCGGGGCATTAAAAAGCATTGAGTCATTACATTAATTGTGCCAAAATCAAGGCCTTAAAGGAACTAGATGCAAGTTGGTCATTTTATGCTCTCTACTGCCACCTCAGGTCTTATGTGTAACTGCAGTCTCTATATTAAAGGGATACTTCGGGATTTTTGACATAGGGCCTCATTTCCTAGTTATCCAGAGCGTTTTTGATGTCTGGAGATATTTTTTTCTTAAATTCATGCAGTTCTTATATTTGAAGAGTCTAGTTGCGCTAGCCTAGAGCAAGGCTAAAGCATTTCTATGGTAAACGCTAGCCCGCATTAAAAAACAGTCTGACCCACTCCACAGTGCACCTGAGGTAAATCACATATAACACCAGACTAACCATAGAAATGTCTGTGTTAATAGAATAATTTTTTAAATAAAACTGACCTTGTATCACATGAATTGCCGCATTTTGAGGACTATTTTCTCGCAGATCACTCCGCCGCTGCCTTAGCTTACAGCCACGAAGCTGATGCCGCTCAAATATAAGTTATTTTAAATGATTCTATTAACACAGACATTTATATGGTTAGTCTGGTGTTATAAGTGATTTACCTCAGGTGCACTGTGGAGTGGGTCAGACTGTTTTTATTGCAGGCTAACTGATACCATAGAAATGCTTTAGCCTTGCCCTAGGCTAGCGCAACTAGACTCTTCAAATATAAGAACTGCATGAATTTAAGAAAAAAATATCTCCAGACATCAACAACACTCTGGATAACTAGGAAATGAGGCCCAATGTCAAGAATCCCGAAGTATCCCTTTAAGCTCGTGCATGACGGCACTTCAGAACCGAATTAACACTTTTTTGAGTGACAGTGCAGGATTTTAGTGAACAGGTCTGGGCTCATTCTACACATTAAGACATGGCTGGAACATGTAGTGGGAGGAAAATACATAATATTAACATTTTTAAACTCCGTATAGTCCCTTTAAATGTCATTATTAAAACTGGCATTACATCTAAATTTATTTATTTATATATATATATGTGTGACCAGCCACAGGAATGGGGACACAAGTCGATTTTGGGGATTTTGAGATTTTCACAGATTATTAAAGTGTAGTCTCCAAGCTTTCCAACGATGCCCAAAGGCCTGAAAACCTCTCCAAAGTTTTGGGCCATTCTCACCTCTCTGCTGTTGGGAGTGACAATAGGGCTCATTTACATCTCATTGGGATAAGCCACACCCCCTGTCAAACTCCCCCTCAAAGCAGTAAAGCACAGGTATTAAGTCATGCTGTACAGTATGAATACTTGTGCACTCCCCACTTTTCAAAAATAACAGAAGCATGTATCATTTTGTTTTCACTTCACAGTTGTCTGTTACTTGTGTGTGAACTTTCAGTAAAAAATTCAAAATAAAATCTTTATGTTTATGGTTGTAAACATGACATGTGACAGTGAAAATGCTGCTGCGCTTCTCCCCAGTCCCTCCCTGTGTCAGCTCCACTCTCAGGCTGAGAGAGTTACAGACTCCGGACATAACTGAAGTTATAAACTTTAGAAAAGACTCCTGTACTACTTTAGTAATGCACATACAGGAGAGAAAAGGCCGACATCGCGACGTATCGCCGCGAGCGGTTCCAGATTGTTTATTTCACAACAAAAAACATTGTAACTTTATCTGGCCATAAAACCGAAAATATGAAGCGGATCTCTCTCAAATAAGAAGTGGCTGAAAGCTGGGGATGCGCTGACTACATTTATGGAGTAGTTTAAGTTTGATTTTGTGTAAATAGCAGGTTAATTCCTCGTGACTAGATCATTGTCTCGCATGCTAACACCGGCATGTTAGCTAAGAGCAGCACAGCACACATGGGCACGGCGGCCACCACACCAGCGATAAAAAAAACAATCTTTCACTCACCCGTCTGAAGTAACCGTTGCCTTTTGCACGTAAATCCATTTTAAAGCGTAAGTAGCGCCGGCCTCTGATATTATAGTAGATCCATGTCTGAGTCTGAGAGCCACACAGGCGAAGCTTAGAGTCCTGAAGCCACACACGCACAATGACACGCCCCCACGGCATGCGCTATTTCTCTGACAAAACAAGACTTTTTCAACCTGTAAACTGATGGACAATAGGCTTATGTATAAAACAGCCTTGTTTGCGTGGCATTTGTTTGCTAAAGCATGTGTCAACAACACAACTGAAAGCAGCTCTGCTTCTCCTCCTCCGCGGTGTTTACTCAGTATGTAAATACACACAGACAAAGTCACGCCCCTACTGCACGCTCCGAAACCCACCTCAAACTAGTCATTTTGAACCTAAAAGTTTACGCTTTTAAATATACTAATACTGCTATCTTAAACATGGAGAGGCTACTTCCTGACTTCAACTGAACGAATCTGCACGTATATTATATGTAAACAGGGAAATACTATTGAGAAAATGTTTCCAATAAACGAATAATAATAATAATGAGGCCACCTGTCTGAAATTGTCCTAATTTTTGCTCAAAAGTTGCCCATTTTGTCCAATTCTCTTTCCTCTGTTTGATGAAAGAAGTCTGTGCCAGACACTGAAACAGGAGGTTTTAAACATTAAACAGAGAGTGATTTTTAGTTAGATGGACCTCTTTCTTCCTCAAATGGCCCGCTGTAATCATCCCTTCATATACAATTGTGAAAAAGAAAACGTATCCACCCGGACTCACCCTGGCGTGCAGTGTCGAGTCGTAAATCGTAGCTTCCGACAGCAGCGACTTTAGTTTGTAATTAAAGAGAAAGTTACGAGACGCGGCCGTGAATCTGCAGTGGCTCCAGTCTGCAGGTTTAAACACTGAGACGCGGTCCCAAGCTGATCTGGAAAACTTATCAAAGTTATATTTCTTTTTTAAGTGCCATTCAGCATAATAAGCACACACTGTTAGAGAACTAAATATGCCCTCTAACAGTCGACAGTAAGTAGGTCTATATCTAAATTGAAGGCTGTAAAAAAAAAATAAAAGAAGAAAAAAATATCAGGAGATTGCTTTACACCATCACGAAAATCTCATGGCAATTTTATCTTGCGAGATCTCCTTGTTATTGGGACCCAACACCAGCGTTCGATCAATTGAATTTGGACGACGGTGCAAAGGCACAAAGATGCTCTCCCGTAACGCCCACTCTGCACCTTGGGGCCCGTCGGTGAAGCTGGGCTGACAGCGGGGGAGCGGAGCGGGCCCGTATCAGGTTCACACGCAGATAAGACGCAGTGGTGGAGCAGTGAAATGTAATAGGCCTGATTTCCAGTTATGAAAAATGGGCCTTGGCTTTTCCTGTAAATGTCACTGTTATCATCACGGTGCTCCGCGTGGGAGAACAAACTGCTTCGTAGGAGCGTTGGTGACATCGCATTCACAGATTACCTGGTTAATGCATTTTTAAGATGTGCGTATGGAGGCTCGGAATAAGGCGGCATTTTATGTAATGTCACAAATTGTATCTGGTTTGTTATAAGCGCCGTGTTATGCCAGATGCAGTACTCCAAGTTACCATCACTACACTACTGTTGCAACTATTACTACTTCTATTACTATTATCTATAGTATACAAACGATGGGCCTCATAAGGTTTGTACGAACCACAGATTTAGCTATTTTTCTGAATTAAACGCCTCATTTTGTATATGAAACATAAAATGACCGAAAACTTGCCATACATTTTTCCCCTCATATTTATGTCAGTAATCTACAGCAAAAGTTTCAACTTGATTCCCCTGCAGTGTCTCACCTTATCAGGGAAAGTCCAAGAGACTCTGTGTTTCAGCTGAGTCCAGGCCCGAGAGAGAACCCTATTGTACGTGTTTTAGTGCAGGGAATGGGAGAACAGTAACCCTTGGCCTTCCATAACGTCTCAGAAATCACCTCTCTGCGCACTACAACCTCTCTGCGTGGGAGTTCTTTTTGTGCTTATGTTTTGGCACAGATTTCCTCGCCCCTCCGTTCCACCCCTGGGCCTATATCGAGTCAAGAAGCCACCCTTCCATTTCAATCTTGATACGGTGCCAAACTTTTCAAAATCTGCAAATTTACCACGCTGCGCCCCCCGCCTCCCGCCTCCCTCACACCCATCAGCCCACTCTCGAGTTCCGGGCAGATATGAATAATATAAGACGAGGACTCCATGTTTAGGTTGTACCTTTGCCTGGAGAGGGATCGACAGCTGCGGCGTTTGCCAACAGGGGGCGTGAGAGAAGGGGGGAGTCATATTAATGTGGGTAAAGTTTATGGAAGTCCGCGGGAGGCGAGGCGTGCGCTCAGGCGGGGTGGGGTGGGGGGAGGGGGTGGGGGTTGTGTTTAGCCGAAAGGCCACGCCGACATTTCACTGCAAGACAAGCTGCTTTTACATGTTTAGTGACAGATACGAGGATGTGAGGAGAGTAGAGATCTGTTAGGGAGATGGTTCTGCTGCTGCGGTGGAGGATGTGTCTGAAACATTTGGGCATATAACTCTGAAAGCATTTTCAATGAACGATCGGACGATAACTCGGGCTTGGCATGACCTTTTATCCTCTCTGGCCACATGCCGCATGTAGTGACATTTCTTAACCCTTGTGACAGTTATATATGTAGATTACTCTATCAGGTATCTCCAGGCGGCTCACTCCGAGCAGCTCCTCAACTACTCATTTCTTTACCTGCTTAGACACATTTGATGATGTCTTCACAAACAAAGTCACGTTCAGAGATATGTTTTCTTCTTGTTCGCCAAATGAGGCACTATCTACAAACAGATGAAACAACAGGAAACTAAATGTATGTTTTCATTCTTTCTGATATTTTCTGATCCTGGAGACTAACTGTCCAGAGGGAATAGTTCACGGGAGGATAAAGCTCAACACAATGTTTGCGACCCCTGCTCTTTATACAACAAAACCATCAGAGAGTTATGTCTATATCAGTATCAGATTTTCCTCTTATTTTTTATAACTATGGTCCTCTTAGAATTATAACGTTGTATCTGCATTCTGAGTAGTTTGAAGATATAAGATAAATGGAAATGGGTCATATGTTTTTGCTTTACAAAACGTTTAATATAGTGCACAGAATGGGTCCAGGAACAAGACTATTCAGGAACTCAATCAAATGAAAAAATGTCAGCATAGTTTATAGCTTATATGACCCAGCCCCCACCTGTTGTGTCCTTGAGCAAGACACTATAATGCTCCCCTCTTAACAAAAACATACCCGGACTCGTGACTATTTTCCTTGTACATTAAACCACAATAACACGGCGACTCTCTCCTCATTTCTACCTCTCTCAGCGTCCATAGTCCTCCGTTGACTGTGTATTTGCGTGTAGCCGTTTGTGCCTCTTTTTGATCCATTCCACAATAAAACTCTTTCCCTCAAACACCTTTCGGTGATTGGTATTCTGGGCCTAACCGGAGCCCCCTCAGTCAGACGGCAGCGTGGGAGAGTGCCGCGCCCGTACCCGCCGGGCGAGATTCGATTAGCCGGAGAGCGTGTCTTTCAAAGGGAAGCCATTTGGAAGCGGATCCCGCCGGGCCTATCAGCAGCCAGCGGTAAAACAGGAGCAATTAAAGGCAAAAACAACGGGCTGGATGTGACCAGGAGAGGCGTGTGATTTTAAACAGTGGGGAGTTTGTAATGCTAATACACGCACAGGCTGTAGCTAGTATAATGGCCGAGGAGTGGGGGGGCGGCGTAATTACAGTAGTACGATTGATTAGAAGGTAGGGATTATTTTAAAGGGCTAAAACTCCCACGTACTTGAGGTGATTTGATTATTTTATGTGCACAAAAAAGCAGAACGAATATGAATATAGCACCAGAATGAACATGGAAGTTTCAAAATAAGCAGAGAGTATGTGTGGGCAGTAGTGGTGGGTGATACCACATTTTTTGGAATTGATACAATAACAATACTGGTTATTTTATATAATTATTAGGTAAATTAAAATGATATTACTTTAACTGGTTAATTAAACAATGTTAATTCGCTCCGTTAGGCGAGCGTCCCCACTGCCCAGGTATTTGCCTTGGCACCACTGAATAATCCCACAAACCCCACCAAAAGTCATTATTTGTCCACATTGTTCACATCGAGGCTTACACAACTTCGTCGTTTTGTTTTTCCTTCAGTAATGTGTATTATAGCGTGTGCATCCGTAGCAGGGCTGCCCACAGATGCATACACTGCTGTCCATTATTAAGTGGAAAACCTGGGTAGTAGATACGTGAGAAGCCGAGCACTTCGACCGAGCCGTACTGAATAGAAGCATGCTATGTGGAACCCTGGCATAAGAGCGGCGCTTCCCCTTTGCAGCCTCATCATCTTTTCCTCCTTTACATAGTGCTGCTTTATAAACTTTATTTATCCCACTGTGAGTTAAACACTGTCCATGTCCGAGAGAAAGAGAATAAATCGCTTGTGGCGTTGGTATCAAGGAGCGCAGGACTCTCCACACGGCCGATACGTGAAAGCATGTGTCTTAGGCCGTTTTCACACATGTTGGAGCGAGACCGCCTTAGCTCCAACTGTATTTACTCCAAAGTTAGTTAAGTCCGTGTTCACACGCGCTCGCACAAAACATCGCAACATCAGCCACGTAACAATCAGCTGTTCAACAAACTTATTCCCATGACAACGGGCATCGACCTGTCAATGTGCCGACACTGACACGCGCGCACGTACATGCACACTTCCCCGATGTTACTGTGGACAGTCCTCTCCCTCGTGGAGAGGAAAGTTTCACTGCAGCAGGAAGGCAAAGACGGGAAAGAGAGGCGTGCCTGATGATTTAAAGTTAATCCATTTTGCCTCGTCAGAGTAATCCAAACGTCCTCATGCAGCGCTTAGTCATTCTTTCTTCATGCAAAAAAGAGGCATCAAAGCGAGAATAGTTCACCAGAGGTCGGCCGCCTTCACACCACAACCGCTCCCACGCACAGAGCGAGATGCACCGCTCCGAGACCACCTGTTTCAGCCACAGTCAGAGCGGCTGTTTAGACCGGCTTAAAGTGCTGCGGTTAGATTCACACTGACCCTAAAGTGCCGCTCTCGGCCGAAAGTCCCTTTAAGTCGACCTAACTAGAGCCTGTGTGAAAACACCCTGAAAGTCTGTAGCTGCACCTGATGTAGTTTTGTTCTCACCATGTTGATAATCAGTAGATACTTTTTTTGTTGTTGTTGGCAAATGTTACATCAGCCCACTTTATATGAACCAAAAAACTATTACATACTCTATGTTTACAGTTTATTTGCAGTGGCAGTGCAAAATCATTATTTGCTTGTATACCACATATCTACAAATGTGTGAGTCTTCCTGTCTACACTGAGCCACGTAGTGATTCTGAAGCATGTTAAAGCCATCATAAATGTCCTGTATAGTGCGGTCTGGTGGAAGAATGGCCATTACAATTCATGTCACAGAGCGGTACATCCCCAGGTAATTGGCTGGGGCACATTTCTCGCTCCTTTACCCACACCAAACCAGGCCCTCTGAGGCCTGGTACCGTCTCTCCTCTAATGAGAGAGGAGCACAATACCCTTCATAAGACCAGACCTTTGATTACGTCCATGTCCCAAACGGCCCTGTGGGGGAGCTCCTTCCTGCAGTACTGTTCACTAAACCTGTTCTCCTTCAGGGACTCAGGGTCCCCTCACACTCCTGCACCTCTGGACTCAAGGGAACCCTCGTATAGTAGAGCTTTTCAAAGATTGTCAACTGGACCAGTGTGGTAGTGTGAAGGATGTTATGCTTCCATCTTATGAAGCTTCTGAAGAACCCAGTCCAGTCGACGATATTTGATCACCTCTACAACAATGACCACAGTGAGAGTCTTTTCAGTTTTGTTTCATTTACATTTTGCTCCTTTATTTTACAGCCATTTTACATTGTATGGTGGTTTTATCAACACGTTTGGTGCAAGTGCAGCCGTGTAGTCATTGTCGGGCCCATAAGCAGCGCACACATCATGGACATAAAGGTGGAACTTTGCTTGTAGTCGGTGGCGTCACGCTGTGACAGCCCAGAGCCGCTTCTGTAAATGTGATGAAAGCTGTACCCGAGGCTCCTCTCTCGGACCCCCGCTGTGAGCAGTTTGTTCTCCACATGTGAGTGACACCAGCTCCAGGGCCACTCTCCGTCTGTGTTTGTTCTGCTGCCTCCTCCAGGAGCTGCATTAGCTCCAATTAGCTTCTCCTCACACAGACGGACGGGCACACGGATGCCTTCAAATGTTCGACACAATGTTACAAGCGTTGCTCTATTAATTATCATCATAAAGGCAACTTGGTCCTCATTACTCAATCACAAAGCCTGCAGTTGCTGAAGATGGACAATATGTTTTACAAACTACACACATCTCTATGGTGTCATCTTTAGAATAAAAGCTGCTGACCCTGTAGTTAATGTTCTGAAATGTATGGGATTCTTGTATTAGTTTAGTTTAGCATTTCTATTTCTGTCTTGGAATGTGCACAGTGAATGGAATCTTGATTTTAAAATGTTGACAAAACTCATTGCAATTAAAGTAAAACATTATAGTAGTGTTTATTTAGCTCTGAATGACATTCAACTGTAACATATTTAACAGAAACGGAATAGTCTCTGCGTCCTATTCTTTCAGGAATTTCTATCAATTAAAGGTTTCATTCCCTCACTGGAGTAGCCCGCCCTGACCGTCCTTTCTCCTCTGTGTTCCCCAGTGCTGCGGGACGACTTCCGGCAGAACCCCACGGACGCGGTGGTGGCAGCGGGAGAACCGGCCATCCTGGAGTGTGTGCCCCCTAGAGGCCACCCCGAACCCACCATCTTCTGGAGGAAGGACAAGAACCGCATCGACGAGAAGGAAGACCGCATCACCGTGAGTTACAGTACCAGGCAGTGTCACCATGGCAGTTCAGTGTCAGGATCATGGCAGGGAGCAATCAGCATTTTATCATTATGATACACCAGTGTAATTAATCACATTTGATTAAATCTACATTAAGGCGAGACACGGCAGGTGAAAGTATTGATTTTTCACGCAGTGCTCGAAGTGGAGATTTTTATCTATTTTCCTCCCTTTACATCTTAGTTTTCATGTCAGAGTATAAAAATGACAAAATTCACACTGCATGATGCTTATGCGTTAAAAGACCGCTCTCCCGCAGGTATTCATTCACAAATATTGACAGATTTTACATCCACGTGTCCTGTGAAGGGTCCCCGTGATGACGCTATCACCCAAATATGGTATTTTTCTGCAACTGCAACTTTATTTATAACGCACTTTAAAAACAACCAGGTTGACCAAAGTGCTACAAAATGCAAATACCTTAAAATATATAAAACATATATAAAACAGTTAAAATTACACTAAAAGCTAATTTTAAAAGGCCAATTTTAAAATGTCAACACCTTAGGGTGTACCAAACACCAACTTTAAAAGCCACGTTTTAAGAAGAGATTTAAAAACAGGTATAGAAGGTGCCTGTCTTATACATAAAGGCAACTCATTCCACAACTTTGGTGCTGCCACTGCAAAAGCCCGGTCCCCTCTGAGCTTCCGGTTTGTCCTTGGGACGCTGAGGAGGAGCTGGTCAGCCGACCAAAGAGACCGAGAAGAGAGTAGGGTTTGAGGAGCTCAGAGAGGTACAAAGGGGCAGCACCATTTAAGCATTTAAAACAAATAAAATCAATTTAAAATGGATCCTAAAGTGCACAGGCAGCCAGTGAAGAGAAGACACAATTGGGGTGATGTGTTCAAATTTCCGTGTGCCAGTTAAAAGACGTGCAGCTGCATTTTGAACAAACTGCGGACGGGAAATACAGGACTGACTCACCCCAAAATAAAGTGCATTACAGTAATCCAGCCGGGTAGTGATAAAGGCATGGATTACAGTTTCAAAGTGCTCACGTGACAGAAAGTGCTTCACCTTGGCCAACTGCCTCAGATGGAAGAAACTAGACCATACAACTGAGCGAACTAGGCCATCAAGCTTAAATACAGGATCCATTTTAAAACCCAAGTTCACAATCTCTGGTTTACAGTACATATCAAGGTCATGCAGTTGTACCGGAGCTGGGACCAAACACCATCACCTCAGTCTTAGAGTCATTGAAATGAAGGAAATTCAAAGCCATCCAGGATTTTATGTCCCTAAGACACATTTGTAGCGAGTCCACAGTTCCGAGTTCCTCCTACAAGACGCCTGGTGCGGAAGAGCCAAAGAAGGTTCCGCGCACTCGCTGCAAAACTTCAGGGCTTGTTTTCTCTGAATGAGAGAAGGCCCCACTCGGGGTTACACCCCGCCATTCCGACACACCGCTACTCCGACGTTGAGGTCTAATTGTCGGAGTGGCGGTGTTTCCATTTAATATTAAACGTCCCGGCACTCCGACATTTTTTCCCCCCCTTTGTCGGAGTGGTGACACTTTTATCTTTTGTGCAACGTCCCGCCATTCCGACACAAAAGATAATTATCAAAAATACGTAGGCCTACTAGAATTAACTATATTTACGCTCACATCCACTCACACAAGACAAAAGATTTCAAAATGAAGTGTCACGATCACAAGAGCCTAGGACCAGATAATGCAGTGTTATTTTCTTTATGTCTCTACACGGTTCCCTCTCGCGCACGGCTCCCGTGTTTTCTGGGCACAAAACAAAACCCTGAGAATAGCTGATGCTGGAGGAGTCCGTACTCCATCACGCGGTGTGCGGAGAGCCAAGGGCAGCGGCTCGTGCCATAGCCGCTCCTAGCTCTCAACAAGTTTTTTTTTTCTGACGGCTGCATATGCACGTTAAATTGGGAATCTTTTTACGAATGGGGCAACACATGCATCACTCCTCTCTCAGTGCCGCCGCCTGTCATGCGCTCATTACGCACTGTGCGTCGGCTGTCTGATGCTCCAAGAGGCACCACTGAGGCCACTGTGATTGAATGATGTTGAACAGTATTTGTGCCGCTGTTTTATTAATGCAGTTGACATAAAAACGATCCATATTAAATGAGAACGATTAGGAAGAGCCGCAAAGGAAACATGCCAACAGGTCCAGTAATCAGGGCTTATGGCACAATTACGCGGTACTGTCCGTGGGGCGCGTCATATGCGTGTCCATTATGCGTAAAAGCAGTGACCCACACATACACACCCCCATGCGCGCTGCTTCTTGGAGAAGGACTTGTTTTTGGACAATGTTTTGAATGAAGGGGAGCGCGTGGCTTGGTCAGCGCTGTGAGCGGCGCATCCACTTTTCAGTCTCTTTAAAGCCTTGAGACAGTGCGCGGCGTCTTTCCCGCGGACTTCAGCGCTTTGTTGTGAAATACAGACTAGCCTGCACCTGTCACTGCCTTTGCCCAAAACTATCTCATGAGCCGCTGTAGAGGGACTGGGAAATGTGCATAGATGGGCCGACAGCGGGGACGCTCAGAGCGGGGATGAACAGGGAAGGAGACGCTCAAAACGATTGTCGGAATAGCGGTACCAAAAAGTGTCGGATTGGCGGGGTGTCGGAATAGAGAGGTGTCGGAATGACGGTGTGTCGGATTGGCGGGGTGTCGGATTGGCGGGGTGTCGGAATGACGGTTCGACCCCCCACTCGGGCAGCGGGTGAGCCCTTATAGTCGCTCATACAGACTCCAAACTTTACAGTCTTGGACTTAACAAGATTTTGAAGGTTTTTTCAGAGGGATTTTTTAATATCTAATTCCTAGCCTGATTTATTCAGCTTTGAACCCAAAAAAACAGGCGGAATTTTAGTTTTTACAGATTTTTTCACTTATGATTAGTTAATTGAAAAACTAAACAATATATCCAAAATCCCCTCTGAAAAAATCTTAGTTACTAATATGTCAATAAAATAAAACCATACATGTTAATCTGGCTCAATCTATTATATTTATTTTGTTGCCCAAAATATAGGCAATTTTGGCCATTTTCATGCACAAAATGTCTTATTTTTATATGAAAACATAAAATGACAGAAAAAATGCAATACATTTTTTTCTCATATTTATATCAGTGATGTTCAGCAAAAGTTTCAAATTGATATCTCTACATTTTTATTCACCTGCAGTGTCTCGCCTTAACTCTATCAATTGTGGCTGGATTTTCATGGACAGGTTGACAGCCAAACCTGTGGCAGTAAAAGCATGCGGCATGGAAATGATGTATTGTTAAATATCATTAGTTTGGAAAGCATTCCATGTGTGCAAATATGGTACAAAATATGGCACAAATCACATGTTAAGCTTAACCGTTGGAACCAGCACATAATCAGAGGGAAAAATGCAGGTCATCATTGGAACCTGGTTATCTAGTGGTTTTTAAGGTCACGATCCACGATTCAAAATGTTTCTCTTTGGGAGATAAAAGACAACCTATGGCCTCCCCTGGTGATGGGTGGAATGGAGACTTTTATGAGATTGATTTTACATGAGGCTGAAGATTGGAAATGGCTTAAGCCCAACGCACACCGAAACGCCTTGACGTGCGGCAAAAGAGCCGCCTCCTTTATTTTCTATGAGAGAACGCACACCGAGGTTGCAGTGACGCGCGGCGACGCTGGACCCCGCGCCACGATTCAGATTTGTTGAATTCAGACGCGGCGGCGCGGTGGATAACACAGGCTTTTAACCTCCAGCAGAGGCACAGAGGCGAGTCTGGTCAGTGACAGACAGGGAAACCGCCGTGAACTTTGTTTGTTTGGACAAGAGAAACCATCGTCAGGGCTCAGGCATCAGGGGAAGCATGTTAAACTCGTGTCTGTCGCCAACTCGCTATTAACCTACAAAAAAGAGCCAGGTTTGCTCTCTCTCTCACAACACGGACATACGTGTCTTCTTTTATTTATGATAAATGTATAAATCACGTGTGAAAAGCCCCGCACAGTTTGAGAAAAGCCTCTAAAGGCGTCGTTCCACATAGCGCGAACCGGCCGCGCACGCCTCGATCTACGTGCACGTATCGACACTAGCCCCAGGGTTGCCAGGTCCGCGGTTAAACCGCGGAATTGTTTTTTTTTAAGCCATTCCACGGGTGAAAAAAACTGTCCGCGTTTTTTTGCCTTGCTGTTATCAATGTAAAATTGACTATTTCTATCTTATTTTTTGATCAAAATCACTATTTCAAATGACAAAATCTCAAATCCAAGGCTCTGTGAGCTGCTTTTTCAATAAGAGAGGGAGAAAGGGGCGGTTTCTCATCATCCTGGGAGCACATGGGCTCTGTTTACTGGTAAACAATATTGGAAATTCCAGCCGCGCCTATGTCCGCGGGTTTTCCGGGGTTCTTCAGATATTTTTGGGCGGGTTTGGCTCCCCAGACCTGGCAACCCTGACTAGCCCGCAGACCTTTCTGTTTCCACCACACACACATGCATTTGTTGTGGGCGGAGCCGCATAAAGCCGCAAGCTTTACAGATCGTCATTAAAAGTTTTTAGAGCCGCGATGAGAACAAATGTGGACAAATGCTGTCATCTGGTGGGAGTTAGGGAATCATTCAGAGGAGCCAAGCTGTATTAAAACAGAAAATAAACTGCTAAACTACGAACTATGAAGGTAAGCTATATGGAAATGTTATGCTAACACCAGCTAAAGCTGCGCTAACAGCGGCTAAATGCTATTATCGGCAAAATCCCCTTTTACCACAGCGGTATGATGTTGTGAAATATTAAATCCATATGACCTGCGTGTCAATAGTGAGGGCTGTGCACTCTCTCGTTGCCAATCAGAGGCCAGAGTCTGTTCACGTCATATCAGACACGGGTTAGCCCGCTTTGGCCACAGCCAGAGGTCGGGCCCAAAACCTATACCTGGTCAGACCGGTTTGGCCCTGGCCTTTGTTATGGAAAAGGTCGACAAAGCGGGTGAAAGAGCCATTCGGCTGACACGCGCCTGCATGTGGAAAAGAGCCTTAAAGTGCCGTGACGCGGCGCGCTCTGGTGTGTGTTGAAATCCCACATGGACGCGCGTCAGAGGACGTGCCGCAGCGCGCTGCTTTCTGGTGTGCATTGAGCTTTAAGGTTTTTGCTCCTTGAAGCATATTGGTGTTCATACAAGCGTTCTTTTAGACGTCTATTTGTTTTCCCTACACAGAAGCATCCACAACATCCAACCAGTATATGGCACAAGTAGTGTTACAGTTTGAACCAGTCTGTGAATGTGGTTGTTTTGTTGATATGACAGCAATAACTACAGGAGCTACACTGATGGGTGCCCACTGGCTTAGTGTGTTTGTATGGATCAATTCAAAAACACAACAGATGGAGCATCATTGTGCTTATAACAGAAGCTCATTAGAAACACGTGGGCTTTTGAAGTACACAACATTTTAGGAGAGTAGGGACACAGACATTACCATACCATGTAACTTCACAGGGAGCGGGACGTCTCCAGCTCCTCTCCATGCAGATGTGACTAAAGGCCAAATATGAGATTTCAACAGGTAAAGTCCTCATTCAGATCCATTCTGTGCTCGCCCACTGCAACAATAGGCTTTACTTTGAGGAGCTGCTAATTAGGAGCATGTTTTGTACTGTATAAAAAATAGCTTAGGGTTATTTGAAAGTGAGCATGTATTAGTTTTGAACATGTATTATGATAGACACTGGCTACGTTTACATGGAGACCAAAATCGGATCATGATCTGATTTCTGGAGTTCTCACATTGACTGATTTCTTTCTGATCTTTCACACGTGTGCATAAACTAAACTAAGGAAAATACAGCAGTATAAAAATACTAAAAGCATTTTCAATAAGAAATTAAATAAAAGTTATACAAGTACAAAATGTATCCATGAAAAGTATAAAAGTTAACCATGGTAAATGGACTCAACTTATATAGCGCTTTTCCACCTTCATTAGGCACTCAAAGCGCTTTACAGCAAGGATCCACTCATCCATTCACACTCTCATTCATACACCAGTTTATGCAGACACTGGAGGCAAGTAGGGTGAAGTGTCTTGCCCAAGGACACAATGACAATGTGCACCTTCAGGAGGCGGGATTCGAACCCCCGACCTGCCGATCATGAGACGACCCGCTCTACCATCTGCGCCACCGTCGCCCCGACCATGAAATATGATTGAAGAGAGGGGTGGTCTAAGTAGCAGGTGACTGGTAAATTTCCGACCTGCCACTTGAAAACTGCCTTGAAACGCCGCTCCAAGTGGAATTACAACTTGCAAACTCAGAGATGTCCAGAGCGCTCCGAGTTCGATGCGAGATGAAGACAGTAATGGTGCCCCCTAGTGGAGGAGAGTAGCTATTGATACAACTTTAACAAAACCACTGCATCAGTGAAGTGAACGTTACTGTTGGTCACAGCCTTCAATGTAATGTTATTTAACATGTTTTGAATGACATGTTTGTGGAGAAACATTCATGTAACGATAGCATCTTATTACTCAGATTTCTGGAGTGAATGTAAACGCATCAGATCTGATTATTGGGTTATCTGATTACCCCAGTTATCTGATTTTTCTGACCATGTAAACGTAGCCACAGTCGATAAACCATGGGGAAACCTTCACCAGCTGCGCTTCAAGTATGATAGAATGGGACTCCTAAAATCACCTTAAAAACTAGCTGGAACGCCTCACTGTAAATGTAAAGCACAGAGACGCAGCAGTCAGCGCCCTCGCCTCACAACCATAAGATCCCGGGTTCAAACCCCAAGTGGGGCCTTTGCATGTTCTCCCCTGTGTCCATTTGCCATTTGTGATCCTCCTGATGTCCTGTTGCAGATTCGTGGAGGGAAGCTGATGATCTCCAACAGCCGGAAGAGCGACGCGGGGATGTACATCTGTGTGGCCACCAACATGGTCGGGGAGAGGGACAGCGAGACCGCACAGGTCACCGTATTTGGTAAGGACACACTGAGAGTCCATCAGACATGTGCAAGCCTTAGTTTGTTACACTTTACAGCACAGGGATAACATGGAATGTGATGGAATTAGTGTGGTAACTGAGCTCTTCTTTCCATTTTAAATAGTCAGCATGTTTCACTGGGTTTGGATCAAATCAAATAAATGTGTCATGTAGGGCTGGGACAAAATATCGGATCGGACTTCAATCGCAATACTTTGTGTTGCAATACCAAGTATCGATTAGGGTTGGGCGATGTCCCCTTAATTGGCAGTTGACGAGTTTACAGTGAACCATCGAGATGGACGATGATATCGTCCAACTCTCATTATAAGCATTTTTTAAAGACATTTACATAGCCTATATATAGGCTGCATTTTATTTATGTTAGGAAAAATGTGAGATTGCAGGATAAATGTATCTAAACTAAACATGATCTGAACAGAGTCATGGAACACCAATTTTGCAACAGAAATGTGTTAAAACTCGACTTATTCAGAGCGTCATCTGCTCCTCAATAACAAGGCTCTTATCACACTAATACAGCTCTAATTCGGAGCTTATTATTTGCATTTGCTCAGTTTTAAAGTAATGTTTAAGAAACAGTGGGTGAACAGGACAATATTTAGAAGTTTGCGTTGTAGCCTACGTTATTGAAGCTGCTCCACACGCTGCCCGGTCCGTGTGCTCGTAGCCTCGTACCTCTGCGGCTCTCTCTCTCCTCTCGGCCCTTCGTGAGAACATCCAAACCCATGCGCTCTCAGCTCCGATGTGATATCCATCGCGCCATTTTAAAACTGTTTAGTTTCCGTACGAAAAGCAAAGCGAAACCACGCGGTGTTAAACAGTAGCTGCTTTTAGAGAGAGAGAGAGAGAGAGCCCCGCGCGTCAGAAATAGAGCAGCGCTGCGTCTTTCCTTTAATAATTACGGCTAACACATCATGTCTTCGGGCTTCTGGCAGGCTACTTAAACTACCTTGCATATTAGTTATATTCGAGATTTAATTTACAGTACAATCCCTGCAAAGTTTGTAGGTTTACAAGGCCCACAGAAGAACAGCGCGTGTTACTGACTGGAGGGGGCGTGGCATCACGATGGTTGCTCTACATCGTGATGTTCGTCATCCATCGTGATGGAAAACGAACATCACGATGGACGATAATATCGTCGATACTTCATCAAGTATCGCAATGCTTTCAATACTTGTGCTTGTGTTTTTATCATACACTCCTTTGTTTTCCAGTGACAGTTACACAGCACTTTGTTACATTTTGTGTTCATGCATGATTCAATCTAAACACTTCAGTAAATGTCTAATGGCATTTGGTTTAGAAACTTTGGACAGATGACTTTGTACACATTTTAAGGTAAACATGTCACTTGTTATAATTACTTACTGTATCGCAATACGTATCGGATCGGCCCCTGGGTATCGTGATATGTATCGGATCGTCCCAGCCCTAGTGTCATGTGTTCTTTGTGAACCATAATTATTATGTGTTTACACTTTTGGGCACCATGCTATGTCTATTCTTTTACCATGTAAAGTTTTCCTGGTTTCTGTTCAAAAGCAGGACCGTCTGGAACTTTGCAATCGATCCAATCACAGACCACGTTGTCACCACAGGAACCGAAATAACCGCTAGTGAAATATTTATAGAACGTACCTGCTTCACTTGTGTCAAATTGCGCCCATCGGGAACTCGGAGAAACCCCCCTGATCCCAGATACTCATTTTTGTAAATAAGAGGAAACGCGTGTGTTATGGCTGGATAGGCTATTGTAAAGTGCCACCAATACGTTTTCAAAATGTTCAGTACCACCTCCATAAATGATTTAACCATCAATAACCAGAGAGAATAGATCATGGTCAAATTAAGAGTAAACTGTGTCTGAAAAGCTTCTCAGACAGATCTAAGGTAAAAACCATCCCACGCCTGCATTAAACCATATGGTGTCTAATGATAAAACCTTGTTCCCCTCCATCAGAGCGACCCATCTTCCTGAAGAGGCCCATAAACCAGGTGGTGTTGGAGGAGGAGTCGGTGGAGTTCCGCTGTCTGGTGACGGGAGACCCTCCGCCCAACGTGCGCTGGAGGAAGGACGACGTGGACGTGCCCCGCGGAAGGTCAGCACCAGAGAATACTCGTGTAACACCAGGCAGAGGGGTCAGAGGGGCAGCGGCCATCAGAACTAGCCTGGGTGTAGTCAGTTAACACCAGACACGACAGCTAGTTTTCTCCCTTTGATGTCAAAGTAAAACATAGGCCAAACTCTCCCTTTACAATGTTTATTTCATGTCGAGGTTATGTCTTGAATGTCTCCAACATGGCATCGCTCTGTCATGGTGGGGTCTGTCAATTTGTGGCATGTTTGGTATCCACGCGACGGACGGAATCCCCCCGACAACACAGTTACAAAACTTTAAAGGCTGTTTCTCCCAAATGACTAATATGAAATGAGGTTTTCATTCTACTCTTGCAACATCTCCACTTTTAGAGGGACAATAATTGAGTTTAGAATTTTTTCCAGAGATTTTTTGTTTTCTTCACTAATAACTATTATTATTCAAAGAAAAAAAAATCCTAAATCCCCTCTGAACAAACTTTTGTAACATTTTTACCTGGCTCTTTATATGATTCACATTTTGTCAATTAAAATATGGTTGATTTAAGCCATTTTTACGCACAGAACCTTATTGCTAATACACCTTATGAGAATATGAAAATATTTTTGGTTTATTTCCCCCCCTAATCCCCTGCAGTGCCTCTGAAGTTTGCATGTTCTCGCATGTATAATAGGGTCCCTTTGGAGGGTCATTAGGGCGTTCTTGGTCAAATAAAGATTGAATACAGTTTTCTATTTCCTGCCTGCAGTGTGAGTGTGTGACATTTAGACAGACCGTGGCTAAGTTTAGGTGTAGACCTTAATGGAGCTGCTTCAGAACAGCAGAAGCAGAGCCTGTTTGTCACAGAGATATTTTAGACACATCCTGGCGTGTCAGGCTGAGGTCAGGTGCCAGTTCGCAGACAGACTTCAGCCGGCTGACACGTCGGGAGTCAAAACACCGGCCGCGGCGTGCATGAGCCGGTGCAGATAGAGGAGGCGCAATTACGGTGAGTGGCAGGAGGAGAGCGGAGGAGCTGACAGGAGCAGCAGGAAGGAGAAAACGGCGCAAAATGACAGGCGTACAGTGTGCTCGTGCAGGTGGGGCAGGAACCGAGCGACCACTGCAGAGTTTAACCTACAGCCCACGAACATGACACTCAGATGAGAGCCAAACACTGTGTCACTGCCTTTATGGAGCTGTGTCGACCAAATATCATGGAATAGACACGATGAATGACACTTCAGTCCGTCCATCCGCTCCACATGTATTTATGTGACGGGTTTGCAGTGTCTCGCACAAACAAATAGACTTTTGGAGATTATGAATAAGCGTTTCATAAGTGAAAAAGAAAAAAATCTCTAAAAATTCAAATTTCGCAGTAAATCAGGAAGGAGTTGGATATAATCCATGTATCATTCGTTCACTCAATATTCAAATTGAAAACAAAATTACAAAATTACAAAATTACTTGTAAACGTCTGCTATGAGCATTTTTCGTTTTATGTAATGAAATCAAATCACTCTATATGGCTTAAATGTAAACTTTTCAATCTGATGCTTAAATCGAAAGACACATTTTGAAAGCACGGGCTCAGTGCAGGATTATACTATGTTTAAGTCCAGGCTGAAAGGACACCTTTTTACTGCTGCCTATGGCAGTTGATTGTATTTTTACAAATTTTAATATATACATATTTTTAATCTATTTTTTAATGTATTTTTTAATGTAATTGTATTGTGTTTTTAATGCTTTTTATTGCAATTTTATTGTGTTTGGGTGTCTGGTGCTGCTGTGAGGCACATTGAGTTGTACATGTACATGAAATGTTCCATATAAATAAACTTGCCTTGCCTTGCCTTATATCATCAATTATGATTTATTCGTTTGTAACAGCTGAAGTTTCCTCTCTTTCAGAAGTCAAGGCGCAGAAAAGCGAAAGTAGCTTTAGCAATAACCCCGGGGCAGTGTCAGTGCGGGTCACAGGTCTAACACCAATAAAAAGATACATAAATTAGCCTATTATACGAACAGTCAGGCAATGTCTGGTTGTGCGCCGCGCGGCACTTAGGCGCACCTACTTTGGCACAGTATACAGTCTGCACACGTCTGACTAACAAAACAACAGTTTTCGATAGACAAACCACACACTTCTTCAAGTGCCACAACACCACACCTACTCGTTTTCAGGTGACATGCCCCATGGAGCTCATCCGTGTGCCAGATGTTGTCAGATCCAAGATTCCGCTTTGGCAAAGGCCTGAAGAAAAGTTCTATTTCCACGTGTTTCCCGGTGAAGTCGAGGGACAACACTGACGTCTCATATCCACGGGTCCACCTGTAGTTCTTCTGATTGTATCCAAAACTGCGTGTCCAGTGCGCACCACAGACAGCAGTGGCTGAGCAGCTTACCACGCCGCACATTCAGCCACGGCTCCAAAACACGTACACATCAAACATCTGCACGATGCCGATCTACAAACATATAAAGACTCAACAACGTGACGTGCTACGATATAAATAGAGCCGCTCATGACAAAAAAAGTTTAGCAAAAGGCTGTTTTGGCATCAGACGTGTGCGCGCTGATCTACTGTGCCACATTAAGTGCACGTATGTCCCGTGCGTGTGTGCAATCAGACATTGCTTGACTGTTTGTATAATTTATGTATCTTGTTATTGGCATTAGACCAGTGACCGATGTACCGACACTGCCCCGGGGTTATTGCTAAAGCTACTTTTGCTTCTCTGCACCTTGACTTCTGAAAGAGGAAACTTTGTCTGTTACAAACGAATAATCATAATTGATGATATAATCCTGCACTGAGCCCGTGCTTTCAAATTGTGTCTTTCGATTTAAGCATCAGATTGAAAAGTCTACATTTAAGCCATATAGAGTGATTTGATTTCATTACATAAAATGAAAAACGCTCATAGCAGACGTGTACAAATAATTTTGTTTTCAATTTGAATATTGATTGAACGAATGATACACGGATTGGATATAATCCCTCAGAAGAAAACAACACTATTTCATATGTCAATGTTTGTGAATGAATAAGCGTGGGAAACTGGCCAGTGCTCCGTGATCTTGTTATTTCAGGGAAACTCGCTAGCAACAAAACGTCATAAAATAAGCATCGCAAAGGGTGAGTTCCGTCCTTTTCACTACTCAGACCATAGACATATTATTAATAGACTGTTAATACTCACTCCTCCCCGTTTACCACAATGACCACATTCGAGGGGGAATTCATGGCGGATTTACAGACTCCTCCTCCCCAGCTCTGACGAAGCATGTTCCTAATAAGGGCATAAGGGCGAGTTACTGTAGACTCGGCCCCTGCGTGGACGTGTAGCTCTCGCAGCTCCAATGCTAACAGTCAGACCCCCGTTAAGTAGGAGATTTCTAAAATGTATCCTACCATAACCAGCCCGGTGCCTCTGATTGTGTCTAACCCAGCGTAATCACAGGAGGAATATCTAGCTGTAGACAGTTCCAAACAATTAGGCACCGGGCATTAAAGTTGTTTTTAACATGTCTAAAGTGCAATGGATTCCAATGGGGACCTAGCGGCTATATGGCAGTACTACAGCAATGGTGGCCTCCAGTGTCGTCGTTGCAAAGCAGAGCAGCCAGCAGTCATTGACTCAGACATTAAAACTAAGATGGTAAGGGAGAAAACTAGCTTTTCACCTGCAGCATCTTGAAAAGTGAAAGAAAAGTCCTTCACTTCATGTGAGTCAAGTCTCTTTTGGGTCCGCACTCACATGCTAAATAAGCAACCAATTGTAATATTTAGTCTTATAAAGTGTAAAAATGATAAAAGATGTCAAAAGATAATACGGAGGAAGCACTTCAGCAGTCGTTTTCGTCTGAGAAAGCCTTTTGTTCTGGCCGTGTTTGAAGCTTTTGGGAAATGGTTGACGTCTCCGCTGTCTGCACGCGCTGCTTTCAAAGGCGAGCGTTTGTCACATTGCGAACCGAGATTATTTTTGTTCTGATCTTTGGTTAGTACAAATCAAAGAGCGTTTCTGGTGACTGACGGGAAAATGGCTCCTACGCAGGGCTATTGTTTCCAGACCGACTGGAATTAAGAGCTAAAACGACTGCATGACAGATATTTGTACAAGAAAAGATACATTATGTTCATGTTTTCTTCATCCAGCGCATAGTGCAGTAATAATAAGCTAACACTGTCTGGTTTTCCTTTGGGCATCCTACTAGCATTGATTGTGATGAGGATGCAACTTTGTAATAGTTAAAAGTGCAAAAAAGTTGACGGTACTATCAGAAAACCGCAATTTATTGGGTACTTGGACAAAGAAAAAAATGAATTTTTGTAAAACCGAATATCCTTCCCCTCGGTGTTAAGCCCTTTAGCGTGCCAAACCTTGAGAAAGCTTGTATGTAGTGGGGTTCCAACTGCATGTTATAGCTTTACACACTAAGAATTACTGAGACAACCCGCCTTGTCGAACCACATGCGTTTGCCATGTTTCATTATCTAGCTACCCTTGTCAGCTCATAGTACTGTGTGCTCTCTGCGCAGACGTAATAACTCCGACAGGAGCGAGGATCGTGTGTCGCGGATAATATCAGGCCATTCCTCCGGGGAGTCAACTTCCCTCCCAAAGTTCTTCCACCAGCAGTGCGTCCAGGGACTCCCTTCTGGGGATTCCCTTTTACAAAACGGACCTCAATAACAACAAAACTGAATGATATAAATGATCACGTTTTGTAAATAAATAAATAAATAATAAATAGGCAGGTCTGCCCCAAAACGACTAAGAACATGCCTTGGATGTGGAATGTGGTTATTTGTTGAAAAATGGCTGCCTTTCAAGTGCTCCTTTACCTGCGCTCTTCAACAGGACGCAGTTCTTGGGCTTGTAAAAACAACCAACACAATTCTCAAAGCCTCCACGCTGTTTCAGATGTAAGCATATGTCACACGTGTGAGGTCACAGCTTTTTTGTACCAGGTAGTGACGTTCGGCCACCTAAAACTTCCACATCTTTACTTTGGCGGGAGTGTGTTTGGCCTGACCAAAAACCACTTTATAGAGCGTTATATCTCCTGCCATTATTTGCCCTTGCCTTTGCTTACCACAGTGGAGTGAGGATGAGGCCCCTGGCTCTGGCGGCTTTCATGTTGGAAGGTGACACTGTCCTGATTATGGTGATGAGCAACACTCTGTACCATCAAAGATCTGTGATCTGTGCAGCTTTATGAAGGGGCCCTCCCTAACTCCACACGCCTGTCAACAATTGAAGACAAAGTGACGATGTATCTTTAGAAAAACATCAATGGTCTATGGTTTCACTTTTAAATGTTCAGCAGCACACAGGGCATAATTGTAACTGGCCTAATATGTTCTTTGATGTTTATGAGAAATACAGAACAGTAGTTCAGAGAAGCAGGTGAACAAACAACATCTGCACAGTGGGGAATGTCATGCACATTGCTGACTAACAGGATCGACACATGAGAGGTTATGTCATTCCTTTCCAATTCATTTCATATGGAACTTGCACAACGCTTGCCCTCATTCGCCCAGCAGCAGGCGGCATTCGTTACATTCGTTCACACATACATGCACATGCGGAGTTTAGATGCGATAAAAGGAGGGAAAAAACTGGTCAACTTTGGTCACATTTGTATGTACATTTTGGTTTGGATTGATTCAAATAGGCTAATAAGGCTTATTGGAGCAGAACCAATGGTAAGGGCCATGGGAAAGCTTTGGATACACCCCCTTTGCATGTGCCTGCCCCAACAGTAGTAAGACTATAGAAAACTCAGTGTCCTACCAAATGGCCTTTCAATGAGCAACTTTCAATATATTTTCCCCATTTCAATGTCCGAATCTTCACAGCTCAACTAATCTGTAAGAATGTGTGATCTATGCAAGAACACAGCTCGATGTGATATTTGGTTGGACCGCCTTTAGCCTATATGACGACTCGCATTATGTGGCATTGCTTTGATAACCACTGTCACAAAGTTTATTACCGTCCAGTGTAATGAATTTTTCTAGCAACATCTTGTGCTGGTGTTGGGGAAAGTCGGCCTTCTCCTCTTTAAGATCTGGACTCTGCCTTCCACTCTTTCGGTTGCTTCACTGTTCCCCTGCCGAGCGTGCATGGCCTTTCCGTGCACGTGCGTGGTGTATGTGGCGGTGTGACCAGCCGGGTGTGGAGAGAGTTGTTAGCGCCGCGCTGACACCTCTGTTGTGCTGACCGACCACTTTGGCTGATTTCTCTGCTTCTGGACTCAGCACAATGGGCCTTATCCTGTCTCCATTACTGATGTATACCAGTGATACACGGGCCGGTGGAGAGAGCGTGCACGTGTGGACAACTGTGTTTGTCTGAGAGAGAGAGAGAGAGGCGTGAGAGGTGAGTGTACAGTCAGAGCACTGATGAGTTCATTGTGGGTTTGGAATTGGGCAACAATGAAAAATGTCCGCCGTGCAGGTCATTCTGTGTTCTTCTGGCAAGATCATGTGAGAAAGCTCATATATGTGTACAGTACTGGACCAACTGCAAATGTACCATAACAAACGGAAAATTAATTAATTCAAGTCAAGATGCAGCAAGTGAAAATATAGATATGTTGGTAAATGGTCAATGTTGAGATTTAGAGCTGGTCCTCTCTCTCTAAGGTGCTTTTTTCTCATGTTTTGTCGCTAGTGAGCCAGAGATTTCTAGGAAGTCACTGCAACAGTAGTTCCCAAAGTGGGGTCCGGGGTCCTCTGGGGGTCCTCAGAGGCACTGCAGGGGTGCCTCCAAAGTTTGTCGACAAAACAAAAAAATGTTTGGAAGAACATTTATATAAATTAAAACTATTTTGAATTGTTACCATACATAATTTGAACAGATTTTGATTGGTGGGCCCCAGTGGGATCTTAAGGAGGTCCCAAAGCAACATCAATAAAAAACTAGAGATCCAAAATCCCTCAAAATATTTCTAACCAAAATATCATTAAAATAAAACCATACATTGAAACCTGGCTCTATCCATTATTTTTGTTGCTGAAAATATTACTTTGGCCATTTTGCATAAAAATGCCTTATTATTATATACATTTAAAAAATGAGAGAAAACCTGCACTATGTACTTTGTCTCATATTTATATCAGTAATCTGAAGACCAAATATTGACGTCATGGACTAAACCTGGGGAAAAATAGAGGAGCTTTCAGTTTTCCAGGTACATACATATAAATAGTCCTATTAAATGATCCGGCCCCACTTTGCAATCTTAGGGGGACTCCGTTCCCAACCTGGGCCTCGGGGGAAGTGCTTTGGGGGATTATTTTCATTATGGATTATTACAGCGGAAATAACGTGATCACATTAATGTCAATCTGGAAAGGAAGTCTGGCTCCGGTTTAAGTCGTTCATGGAGAGGACGTATTTATATTGGGATATTCGTTGCTGATTGGATCTAGCGCACCTTGTTTAAGCCAATCACGACTCGAGCTCATAACAAAGCACTAGAACACCTTAATATCTTAATACCTAGGTTTTTTTAAAGTGTTATTTGTGTTTGTAAGTCTGTAACAGCACCTTGTGTTTCCGATGCCGCCGTGTTGTTAATTAGTATCGATTAAAATGCTCGTCGGTAAATGTAAACCCGCCCACTCACTGCAATACTGCCGTGTGATTGGTTCTTATACCACCAGTGGATTTGAGCCCGAACGATTCAGCTTGAGGTTTTCTGGACAATTGCATCAAACAAACTGATTGAACGTCTGCAGCCTGTTCCATGAACAGAACCAGCTGAAGAATGACCTTTTATCCGCATTGTAAACAAAAGTTACTATGTCATCTGTACTTGGTAGTTTTAGTTGAGAAGAATGAAGTTTCGTCAGCAACTAGTGATTTTATTAACGTTGTAGCAACAGTCGAATGTAGTAAGGGTGGGCCGAGACACAAATCCTGCGAGACGGGACGAGACTCAAGTGGGTTCACAAGAACGAGACTTGACGAGATTTTTTCTAAAATGTCCCAATGTAATTATCCCGTCGCTGTAGGTTCTGCCTTTCCCACACTGTCCGCACGGGTGTGAGTTGATGTTCTCGGTAGAAGTGTATAATCGGTGGTCCCAAGCGACTGAACTTGAAAACAAATTGGTTTCTTTTAAGTGCAAAACAAGATACTAAGTACATTGTTAGATAACTAGTATAACTAAATATTCCTTTAAGCACCATAAACACAGTCTACAGTAAGAAGTCTGTAAGTTTTATGCAGTCTTCTAAAATTATTATTATTATTTTTTAATCCACGAGATTACTTTACACAGTGACGAGAAATCTCATAGTACTTGGATCTCGGCCCATCCCTTGAATGTAGCCACGGACACGTCTCTACGCATTCCAGGTGGTTTTCTCATTAATGTGACTTTCTTAGATTGCAATAACACTGGCCTGAGCTGTTGCCTGGAGTAATCAGACTCTAACTGGACGTTTGAGCGTAATCAGAGTACTGCACGGTCTTCCTCCTCCTTTGTTCCACTGCCGCATTACAGGCATTCGTCATTCAGAGCACTGTGGCTGACAGCTTTATTACTATACAACACTGGAATGGGATTTTAACTGCAGAAAGAAAAAAAAGGGGGTAATATCATAATTGCGAGACGGGGATGAAAGATGACAGTGGGAGTGAATGGACGGTAGTGGCGCGTGTGAAATGACTGATGTGTGATTGTGTTGCATTTATGATGGAGTTTTAATGCAAATGGAATGGGAACCGAACGCAGTGGCAATGAGCATATAATATTGGATGTAAACATGGAGCAATTTTCCATCGAGGGGAAATGGAAGTGTTTTGTAGAATGTGGCACGGGCCTCGTAGATTTCAAAAGCATACTTACTACCAATTGACTTATTTGTGTCTTGAAATATCGGTTCTGCTGATGACAATTGTAATGTTGATGTATTAGAAACCAAGATTTTTACAGGATTTGAAATGACTTTGTTTGCGTTTTTGGTTCTTAAGATGATTATCCAATTGTGGAGCATATTGAACCCTAAACTGAAAGTCCATTTACACCCGGCTCCTGATCTGAATCCTGGCCCGTTTGCCTCGGATACTACGGTTCGAGGGGTTGAGGAGCAGACTAAAATCAGGAAGTACCTGATGCCGGAACGCCATGTGACTGTCCACAACTAAACAAACGGAACGAAAAGTGATCAATATCAGGTGGAATAATGCTCGGACAGGCACGATGTCAGCTGCAGATGATAGAAATGTACATGAAAATACTCTCTTTTGTAGACTATTTACAAAAACAACAAAGTCAGAAAGTTCAGCTCTGGATAAATAACCAAAAACAGCACTGAAATCTCTTAAAGTTGACTTTGATGAGAGAAACTGGCCTTGTCTAGATCTGTTGTCCTTACTTTGACTAATTCTCACAGCAGTGCCCCCCTCTGGCAAGATAGATACATTGCTCGATTGTGAAAAGTGTTGTATGATTATGATGTTACACATTCTGCCCTTGCATTTTACTTGCTCCATAACGGCCCGTGTGTTTGCCAGGTATGAGATCAAGTACGACAAAGACGACTACGTGCTGCGGATAAAGAAGACGTCGATCGGAGACGAGGGCGTGTTCAGCTGTGTGGCCGAGAACCGCGTGGGCAAACTGGAGGCGACGGCCACTCTCACCGTCAGAGGTAAACCTTAGCCGTTAGCATCGCACACCTGCTGTATGTCATACCTCACCCTCATTCATACACCACAACTTCATCCTGACACAACACTACAGTATTATTAGTGTAGCAGCTCATCTTCCTGTCAGCAACATGAAAAAATCCACTTTTTATGAGCCTTTAACTGTGTTACTGCATTGGTACCGCGTCAAAAACAAAGCTTGAGTACTAATTACCTTAATTTACACCGTTTTGAGTATTCCAGTTAACTTTGGTCGCTGCTTCTACTACAGGAGCACGCCGATCCATGTTTCCTGGGTAATGTCTGTATGCTACGTAATGGAGAAAATCTAAAAGAGTCCTCTGAATTTTAAAGCGAGACGCTGCAGATGAATAAGAAAAATAAAATAAATAGATATATAAATTTAAATGTTTTGTCCGTAGATTACTGACTTTAATATAAGAAACAATGTTTTCTTTCATTTAAAGCAGTACTAAGTAACTCTTGCCCCTAGAGGCCATAAGCGCAACTGCAGGTGTCGTAGCAAGTTACGATTTTTGAACTTATTAAATGTCTTGGAGAGTAAATACTACGATGACAGAAAAGGTGGAGGGAGAGAGGGATGTTGTACATCCAGTTATAGAATGGAAATAATGTTGGTGCTATCCCGCAGTTAGCTTTGCCCGTTAGCCTGTTAGCTTCGTGATTCTATTAGTGTGTATTGGTTGCTCCGACCCGGTGGCAGTCAAGTTGCAAGCATGGTTTTGTGGCCAGAGACACCAGGGGGAGATGAAAGACCCCCCAATCATCCCATTAACATTTGTATTACCCCCAGAGGGACTGCGGAAAGGATTTATTTAGGTAAACACGTTACTTAGTACTGCTTTAAAGTGATGGTCGGTAAGTTTGCAAAATGAGGAGAACTCAATCAAGCTCCTCCTCTTATCGTTCTGATTGGACTGAGAGCCACTCCTAGTTTGTAAATAGGGTGTGAGGCCCAGAAATGTCAAAAAATAACATTTTGGACCTGACAGGGCCGGTTCACAGGAAAGTTCTTCTCATTGGTCAAATGATGGCACCGCGGATTTGGATTAGTGTTTGAGATCAACAAAGGGAGGGGCTTTGATTTAATATTAGTTTCAAAGCATGAGTAAATGCAGGCCCAGGTGTAGATTATGCACAATTTATTAAATGTGTAAAACATTTAAACATACAGACTATCACTTTAGGTTTATTGGTTTATTTGGTAGGGACAGTGCAAGTTAATGAACAAGCCACACCGGATTGTAGCCTTGGGCTAATTTCCATCCGTCGTCCCACATGCGCACTCTCAAACACACTCTCATTCATCCTGGCCTATTGTACATGTTTTTAGTGGTAGGGGAAACTGGAGTACCCGGAGGAAACCTACGCAGACACGGGGAGAACATGCAAACTCCACACAGAAAGGCCCCGGCCTTGGTGGGAATCGAACCCGGGACCTTCTAGCTGTGAAGCACAAGCGCTAACCACTGTAATACCGTGCCGCCCACGGTAGTACTTTAATGCCTTTTGTTTTTAAATAAGGCAAAACTTGGCCAAATTGCCAGTATTTTTGGCCACAAAATCTGAATAATGATTATGAGATAAATTGACATCAGTTTGCAATTTTTAATATTCAATTTAGATTTTGAATAAACTAAATAACTAAGGCAAGAAAAGTAAAAATTCAAGCAATGGATAAGGTGACAAAAAATAACAACTTCAAAGTACAATACGGGGAAATTTGCTTTAAGATCAGCTGTTGTGTAGATTTTGAGAAAATGGGCTTTGAATTTTCCATATAAATTTATGGAGAAATCGGTCTGCAATAAATAAACCACATAATGTCATAATTGGGTTCTTATTTGATTCCAGGTGAAAGTTAAAGGAACAGGCCACTGTTTTTCCATACTGAGATCTGTTCTTACCTGAGCTTAGACCTGTCTGGTCTTTGTGCCCGTGGAAGAGCTTGGTCTCTTCTAACTTCACCCCCGTTTGGAGCTATAGGAATATACTGGGAGAGGCCAAATGCTAACAACATCTTTGGTCGTTTTGCATGACTGAGTGCACGCACAAAGACCAGACAGGTACGTATCAACTGGTCTAAGCTCAGGTAAGAACATATCTCAGTATGGAAAAACGGTGGCCTGTTCCTTTAAAGAGAACTAACTGGATAGAATGTGGTTTCCCCTGCAGTGTTTCAGCACACCATGAAGCTGATCCACTGCTGTGATCGTCTTGTACCGCTGCGTCACAGTATCAGCCTCTAGGATTGACACGGAGAATCCAAACCCAATCAGAAGAATTATTTACATGATTGAGTGCAACAAAAACAGACCGTCGACGCGCTCCTCCTCGACTGCACACGCTCAGTCAGCAAAGCCATTTCACAGCCTACTGGTGCACACAGGCTACACCACACCTGGGTTAATAAAAACATTTCAGACCTCATTTCACTGAGTGTTTGCGGTCTCCGTGGAGCTGTTAGAGCCGTGACCAAAGCCACGGGGCCGCAGCATTTGTTCTTTCAAAATAATAACTACGACAACTGCTGCTGTGTATGTGTAGTGTCCATGAATGCTAGCAGAGAGGTTTCAGAGGCAAAAAAGGGTTGTTATGAAGATATTCTGCTTAAAACCTTCAAACGGTTGTCCAGTAGGCCTGCATAGTTCACTGTGTAGGCGATATCACATGCAAACTGCACTTCTGTTTGTTCTATTCCGTGGTTGTAACAGAATATCACAAAAGATTCAAACTTTTAAAAGTTTATAAGCTGTGTTGTATTTTACCACTCCAAATGATTTTCTTTGGCATAAGAAGGGGCAAAATGGCTCTTTTGATAATGAAGTTTGCAGACCCCCTGTGTGGTGGCCATGGGAGTGGGTAACTTTACTGTAATTGGAAAACCTGCATAGACACAAGCTGAGATGTTTTTTCCATTGTCCTCTGAAAACAAAGACAATCCTGTTGCCATTTGGAATTATAATGACCCTGTAGTTTCGAGCTCTATGAATATGTGTTCCGAAAATGCAGGGATTTTCACATTAGCAGCCCCCCCCCCCACAGGTTCTGCCTATAGTGCAATGGCTTTTGACTGGAATTATCATTACCCTACAACAGGGGTAGGCAACGTCATACCAAATGCACAATAAAGTACTGTAAAAATACTGTCAATATATATATTTTTATATTTCCTTGCAAAACATCCCATTAAGTCATACTGTATATGATGTACAAAACTTGCAGAAAAAGGTGCTTTACGTGGTGATTTTGCTATGAAGAAACGACACAAACTTGCCTAACCCTGCCCTACAATAACAAGCCACCATATATACTGTATATACTGTATATAATGTAAAAGTACTGTACTTTTCCCACAAATTATTGTTGGATAAGCCTAAAAAGATGAAATGATAAATAAAGTCATTTTAATTGACTCAGGTCGTGGTTTTTTACTATTCCAGTGGATAAATATGGACAGAGATATTTTGCCTGAGCTGCCTCTGAAGCCTCTGAAGCCTCTCTTCTGCGCACAACAGGCACAATGTTACACTCACTACACCACATCCATTCACTCAGAGTTATGTTGGCTTCTCTTCGGTTGAGTTCTTGTGATTTTGATTATTATTATTTTTTTTATGTTGTGCTTGTGTCCATCACCTGTCTCCATTGTCTCCAGCTCGCCCCGTGGGTAAGTACCATCCCTCTGCGGCTTCATTTGCATGCTCCTTCTCTCTCCCTCATTCACTCTCAGAGACTGCCTCTGCTGCTTTGTGTCGGTCGTCCAACGCGTGTGTGGCTAACACAGGTGGTGTATCACAATGTGCGCCTTTATGCTCGCTGGACAGTGCGGCAGCTTAGGCAATTGTGTGGAGCCCATCTGTTATTTGCAACACCGACACAACAATGTATCGAGAAATGTCCCTGCAAATGCTCGCTTTCTTTGGTGGAAAGACGAAAACAGAATGTGCTCAATGTCTTTAAATCCCTCGAGCCATTGCAATTTGTGTACGTCACCATATTTGGACCCTGTGAATGAAGATGCATCAGGAAAGTGCCAATAACAATGTTTAGTCAAGAAGGTTTTTGCCTTTCCTTCAGTGGCCAATGCCTCTTTTAACTACTCATGTGGCTACGCTAGTTACTCATTTCTGAACTCATGAGCACAAGTACTTCCTGTCCTATTCTTTTCCTATGGGGATTAGCACTTTTGTCCGAGTGATTCTGGTGTACACTAGATCGGGGATGTTTGGCGATCAGCGTTTCTATCACCATGACTGTGAAGAACTTATTTCTTCATTTAGCCTCTAGTTGTAGCCCTATGCTGTTAAAGATAACAGTCCTTGTTCGTTCATATCCAAAATGGACACAACCCGCCCTGCTGTATTTTGGACATGTTGGACATTTGTTGGCAGGGCTGGTTGGAGTGGTCAATAAAAGAGAATCGCTGTAGCATTGTATTAAACTGTGTCTAAATGTAACATCTTTACTGCAGGTTTTTGATGTAAATATGAAGTGGATTTTCATAAAACAAGCAGCGTATGAAGAGAAAACTAAGTTTATCTGCAGCTCAGTGCTCAATTGCATGCAAAAATAAAATGTAGGCTATAAAATATTAAAATCACAAATCAAATCGCAATATCTGTCAAAAACATCACAATGAGGTGTTTTGTCTAATTCACGCAGCCCTACAGTAATGTGGATACAACTCAGAGCTGGAGGATAGCTGCCTACAAAAGCCACAGGCAAACTGTGTTAAAGGTTTACTTAAGAACTACAGTGTACGGTGTAGATACTTCACCAGATGAGACCTCCCGCAGGGCGCAACATCCACAATGTGGATAAATAAAGTAAATAAAGACAGCGGCAGAAGCAGTGGCGCAAACGGGCATACGCAATATATGCCTTGCATAGGGGCGCCGAAAGGATGGGGCGCCAATTAGTGATGTGTCGGTCGCGAACGATCCGGCTCTTTTGAACGAGTCTTTACAGTGAACGATATGAACGGGTTCGCGGAGTATTTTTTTTTATTCCTCTTTGGGGAGGGGCGTCACTTTAGTTGTGCATGCTTATTTTGCGAAACAAAAGTCACTGCTGGAGTGGGGCAGAGAGAGGAGTGTAGGATTGGCACTTGTGATACCTTTCGGTATGAAAAGCGCTTTATAAATAAAGTTTGATTGATTGATTGATTGATTGGCAGAGGGACAGTTTGTGAACGAACGACCGCGGGACGTGAGCGCGGCCTGCGGGGAAACGGTTTCAGAGCGCCCGAACGCTCCCAGCGCCAGCACTGTCCTGGGCCATAGGAGAGAAAAAGGCGCGCAGGGTCCGTGAGTGACGAGGCGGCTACAGGAGCCCCGTCACTCACATCTTCCACCTGTTCACTCAGCTCCACTCCGCACACTGTCTCCTCCTCAGTCCGCCCCGGTCATCTCCACCCCTCACGAGGAGCTCAGAGTGAGCATAAGACAACACGTTTGAGAAATAAAAGTCCTAATGAAATAATAAACAAGGTTACAGAGGAGATCGTGCTGAAGCAAAACACCTCTTTCACTTGCGTTTTTTCTCCCCTCTTGTGCGAGGGAGAGAGAGGGAGAGGAGGAAAAGTTACGTGAATGAAGCAACAGAAGCTTAATCGGGCCGTGTGATTGTTTTTTTGTGATAACAAACTCCATAGAGGGAAATGTCGATGTTATATTGTGTGAAATACTGACATTTTCATTAAAATAAAGTCAATTCAGAGGGTATTTGCTTTCTTTAAAAAAAAAGCATCAAAGAGCCATAAGTCCCATCACTAGCGCCAATACGATAGAGAGATTTAAAAAATATATATATATAGTCGGGGACAGCGCCCCATACCATCTAGTGTGTGTATTGCAAACAAGCTGTTATGCACTTGTTTGCATAACCGCTCTCTGCAAACAAGTGCAACATCCCCACTGTTTTATCCAATTGTAAGCCACTAAACAGGTGTGCATGGGCGGTGACCCGTGAACTGATCTTATAAATGTGCGGGTTCCCGCTTTCTCTCTCTCTGTGCCTCCACATCAATAAACGGGGACACGGTCCAGACCTGTCCTCCAAAAAGACCCTCTGCGTTGCCTTATTCTCCACATCACATCGGTCAGCTACACAATAAACAGGTAGAGTCAGATACTATGGTTGGACATATGTTAACGTTAGTTTAGAAGTGTGCAATGCACTTTAAAACCAAGTTCGCTTACAAGGACCACAACCTCAGATGGAGAACGAGTAATGATTTTATTGAATGTATAACGAGTAGAATAAATGCCGTTCTGGGGATTCGATGAGGTAAGCTCTCGGGCTTGCGTCCCCGTACCTGTAAGAAAAGATAATTAATAAAAGGGAGGGAGGGAGGGTGGGGCCAGAAGACCGGGACGAGAGGACGAGGTCAGTAATTAGTGGGCTTAAATAGTCTGCCGGCCGGAAGGGGCGTGTTGAGGTATGGTCCTGCTCTCGAAACTTCAGATAATTACATTATCACCATCTATTAATCAGGATGAGCCATCAAATACAACAATGCACAGTGCACTGGAGAGAGAGAGATCACTTCAGATACATTGGGTATTTTTTTCCTTCCATCTCAGTTGATTGTTTGTTTGCCATTAATGAGATGTTCGAGGCTGTAAAAAAAGTTCTAATTTCTCCACACGTTTATGCTCTGGACTTGTACCATTGTATGTCGTGCTCAAGTACACGGAGTTGGATTACTACCAACCTGGGCCACCACTGCCTCAATGGATGGGTAGGGTTAAACTCAAGTTTAAAAGTGTATCTAGATGTTGAAAAAGAAAGCGAGACCGTTATCTCCAATACACAAAGACAGATTTCTGAGCAAAAGAAAGAGCTGTTGATTCCAACTCCAGTTCTTCCTTCCAAACTTGTTGCGAGCCCAGTGCAGCCCAGACGTTTGCAGACGGGCAGACGACGCTCTCAGACAGACTAATCTCTGGAGGTCCAGCTCGTGTTTAACTTGCATCTCGCCGCCATCTGTGGAGCTGTGGACCCCCGCGCTCAGATCTGCTGCTCTGGCTTCACATGACCACCAAATCTGGTCTGTCTCCACGTCGAGCGAGAGAGACTTAGACACAAGTGTGTAGCGAGGGAGGAATTGTTTGTCGAATGGAGAAACTTTGAGGCAGATACCCAATTTCAGTCAATCATGCTAATGTTCCGTTGGCCTATTTTTATTATATTACTTGGTAGAAACAGGCAAATACATTCTCTACAAGTTGTAGCCTTAGTTTGCAGTCCATTTAGAGAAAGCACGTTTCACACCAACCCGATTATCTCCTGTCTGGAATGGCTGGGCAGGTTTTCTTGGACGGCGGAGAGATAGACGTTTCTTTGAGAACACCACCATTGGGGATTGGAGATAGAAGATCAGTGGAGTTAGTTTTTGTTTGTAGAGTTTGATTCTCCAGTCGCCATACTAAAAAGCGCTGTGATTAGACAAACTGTCACACTTCTTTTGTCTAATATAACTTTTAAGCAAATCATCTGATATTGATACCTTCTGTAGCTTACCTTAGCCTGAGCCATGTGGGAATGCAAACGTACATGATCCAGTCCATTTAATCTGTTAAAAATGTGATTTCAAAAAATGTAACTGAAACATCCGAAGACTAGTTTGTTTCCAAAAGTCATCTCCGCACACTGTAGCCACTCGCGCTGCCAGCTGAACATTATTACACCGTACACATGTGCACAAGGATTTATGCTTGGCCAAAGATGTGAAGATCGTAGATTGTAGAGTGGGCAGTGACACACTCCAGTGCACAGGTGTTGAAGTTCGAACTGTCACCAATTCAAACATAGCCAAACTGTGCCACTCTACATCTTTGGCCGGTTAACAAGAAAAGTGGGCGATTTTTTTCCGTAACGTCGGCCGTCTGAGCTGCTGCTGAGATGCTGTAGTGATTTAGAGGATTCTACAGGTTATCTTGGATGATTGAGCATTTGTTTAAAATTCACTCCTCTGAGAAGAAAAAGTTCCATTAACGAATTTGCCAGATACTTTGCCTGAATTTCTAGAAGTGAATCGTCAATAGTTATTGCGCTATTGACACATCCCACAGATGGAACAGTCTAGTAGCGTAGGATCTGAAGCCCTACCCTTGTCAGGAGCTCTTTAAACTCGACAGCAGATCCTTCCTTCCGTCCTCCTTGCATTACCATTTTCAAAGCGTGAGCATTTCTTCGACAGTGGGACA
Source organism: Neogobius melanostomus (assembly GCA_007210695.1). Taxonomy (NCBI): domain Eukaryota; kingdom Metazoa; phylum Chordata; class Actinopteri; order Gobiiformes; family Gobiidae; genus Neogobius; species Neogobius melanostomus. The sequence goes on from VHKM01000437.1 coordinate 537,028, forward strand.
CAACTTTCCCAGTGTTGCGTAACACAGCCCACGTTTTTATAAATAGACAGTATGCTGGCTTGTCTCTCCATAAATTATATTGCTAGTTGACACATAAGAAGGAATAAAGCAAAGCGAGGCAGTCAGCAGTGCACATTAGTCTTAGGAAATGTGCGGTGTGTGCCGACCAGGGGAAGAAAGTCTCTCTCTCTCTCTCTCTCTCGATGCCAAAGCGTGATTTAGGAGCCTGTCTCCCGGTCCAACGTTTGGGAGAGAAATCCAAGCTTTGCACAAGGCCGAACGGGAAGCCAGTAAATTCCACGGCCATCTGCACCTCTCCCAACTGCGTATCTTTGTCAAATACGCCCAGCCAGAACCCAGGATTACACGCACAACAACGCCAAATGTGAGCTCCTCCAACCAGCTGGCCCATCCCCGCAAGAAATTCACAACAAGCTCCGTGGCGCGACAACACTATCAGAGGGAAGATAACAGGCGCAATAGACTTCAAATCATTAAAAAAAAAAACGCACTTAGTGTTCATTTTGATAACTCATTTCAGTTGACTTTTTGTTCTAGCCTTTCAAGATGTTTTGCTTTTAGTTTTGATCAAGACTCAAAATAGTCGACCAGATGTCATGCTACTTTAGTCAAAAAGGACATAAAATGCATGAAGTAAATAGTATTGTTTGAGTAAGCTCTTTTCCTTTTTGCAAACAAAGGCTCTTCAGCTGACATCTGTACTTGTTACTTTCAGTGTTGGGCGTTTCGGCTCCCGTCCAAGATGCTTTGTCAGCACACTGTTTGGCAGAAGGACCATTAGAGTATACTGATCCAATAGGAGGGATTTAAATCGTAATGGCGCTATCTTTGTTCTAAAAAACGACTTGTTTAGTTATAGTTTAGTGATGTCAGTATCAACTTGACCTGAGTCTGTTGTGCTTTGGAGACATGTTAAAGAGGGGGTATTATGCTTTTTTCAATCACATAGCACCAGTCTATAGCATACTACAATGATGACGTAACCTTCTGTTGGTCTGTATATGCAGTAAATTAAAATATCTGCCTTGAATAAAATTGCTCTCTCAAAATGGCTGTACTGAACGTCTTGAAATAGGCCTCTGTCTCTTTAAGAAGCTTTCCGACACGCCCCCTTCAGCACACTGCTGTGGCATCTAAACAACAACACTGTGAGGGGAGGGGGCTCTGCTGAGCTGAGGAGCAGTGGTTGGTGGCTTGGCTGGTGACAAAAGGTCCAGAGGCGTCTCCAGGAGGTGGGGGCGTTCCTAGGAGGACTGAGGCATAGCTACACCTAAAATGGCTGCCGTCTAAGTTTTTACTGATTACTCAAAAATATGTGAATGAGCCAAGGCAACACTCCAGGCATGTGTTTAATGAGGGAATGACATAATAACATGATATAAAGCTTGAAAAAGTCGAGTTTACATAATACCCCCCTTTAACAATCTAATGCTCTTTGCATTTATTCTTATTTTTGCAATCGTAAGTGTCTATAATAGTATTATTCATATTCCATGGCGCTTGCAAGAGAAATAGATCTAGTAAAGTTTACTCGGACTTTGCAAGACAACATGATATGGTGCTCTGAGCTCTCCCAACATGAATATTGTGCATCACGTTTTGACATGATAATTATCACAATTACTGATAAACTGGTATTATGTAAAATCATAATTTTCTTGTAAAACCTTGATCGGAATCTTTACCAGCTGAAATAACTTAATATATGAGTAAAATAAAAGGATTGAGGAACGCTTTATTCCTTTTTTCAAAGGTATTCCTGACGCCAGCGTGTTTGGAGCGCCCCGTATACTATGACCTGTTGGAAAATGGTCTCCAAACCTTTGATAGTGTTTGCTTCATATGCGAGCAAACCCAGGAGCTGCATTGACAGTCATAGAGCAAACAAGAAGAGGTCAGGAGGTCAGGGAGTGCATCAGCAAAGGTGAAAGGTCCCGGGGCGGCCAGTGTGTGCTTTACAGCTCAGATAATGGTAACGACACGGCGCCAGAGGAGGGTTCATGATGAAGAATTTGTTACAACTCGAGGCCCAAAAGGCTTTTTAGAATTCAGCTCATTGGGTTTTTTTAGTTTTAACTTTGGGCAAAGCAATAGGGTGTAAAATGAATGTGACTTTTGTATTACTTAATGTTTTCTTGTAGAAATGAGTTGGTTTTATCCATGTAAAATGCCCACTGCTTATATTTTTAAAGACCAGAATCTTTTACTGAGATAACCTTTTTTTCTGATTTGTCTTTGATTAAAACTATGATTATTGAGGGGGGGAAAGGACAATAAGCTCAATAAGCTCAATAAATCATGCAAGGGTTAGATATGAACAAATCTCTAAAAATTGCACCATTTCATGAATTACAGGTGAAAGCTCATTAGAAACAGTCTGTCTTCTGTATTTGACTTTGTCCCATAATAATCTACTTTACTCTGGACTGAGAGAGAGATCTGTACTGATGGAAAGTGTTTGAATGTGCTGCTGTGGATGGGGCATGTGTGCGGTCTGAATGCCACCGTGACGCCATTCATCCGGCCCCCCCCACCTGGATGAATGCTACCTGGTTACCACGGTGACAGTGGTCCTGATATCCCCCGTGCATGGAGGCTCTGTTGGCCCCTCCCCTTCTGCCTGTAACCCTCCTCCTCTGGCGCTTCACTGGAATGACCATCTTTAATGAGAGAAATGACCTCCAACTGTTTGAATGAAGAGAAGTCATCCTGACTTTGTGCAGGTTTAGACCGAGCTAATATAATAAGATAAAGAATATGATGGAAAGTGTTCACTTATCATATTTCAAAGCTTGCTCCATTGAAAAGGAATTGCCAGACATTTAGGTGGATTAGTAAAAGTCTATAATATCTGTGAAGAAGGGATTTAGTCACAAAACGTCAGCTGAAGTCATCCATCTCATGTAAGATGGTCACATTTTGCAGCGTTGTGTTCTTTGTTGCTCGCCTGGACTAACCCCTCTTTTCTCTGTCTCCAGCCGCGCCCCAGTTCGTGGTGCGTCCGCGGAACCAGATCGTGGCCCAGGGTCGCACTGCCACCTTCCCCTGTGAGACCAAAGGGAATCCCCAGCCCGCCGTCTTCTGGCAGAAGGAGGGCAGCCAGGTACGACTATCACTACTAACATTGTTCTTACAGTAGTATTCTCCATATGTGGGTTTTAAAGCGCTCTTCTACTTCCGTATGTGCTTAACTGCTCTGCGCTGTAGGCTACGTTTCATTTCACCACAACCAAACAATGTTTGGTTGTGGTGTATGTTAATAACTACAGTAAAAAAGTTTAAAAAGTTGTGGTGTATGTTAATAGTTAAAAAGTTGTGGTGTATGTTAATAACTACAGTAAAAAAGTTTTGAACATTTCTACTGAAATGAATAGTCTGTAATGTAGAAGGCAGGGTTATGAGCTCTGACAAACTGCTCAAAGTCTGCTGTAGTTTCCATTGTATTCTACGGAGCCACTCCCCTCTCTCTCTTGCTCACAGAATTTGTAATTTGAAATCTTTATGAGCTAAAGTATGTAGCTACATTGTCAAAATCCACAGACAGTCTGTCAGATCTAAGTCCACCTCTATCACCTCGCACACCTTCACACACGTCGCCCACGGACGCACGATTATCTCCAACACTTGTGCTTCCACAAACAGCTGCAGTAACACAGCGCCTGACCTTTCCCGCGGGGCAGTGAGTCAGGAGAAGGCTCTGTTTACGGGGCGAGATGGCATCCGCTAAACGCCACTTATTGTAATGGAGATGAGAAAGGTTTCTGCAGGCTGCGGCACGTCAGGTTTGACTGTAAACATACTTCCTGTTATTAAAGATGAGGTCATGTTCCAGCGGCTTTTTAACAACAGTGAGGTCAGACACTTCGACGTTATGTATCATTATGTTTGTTTGACAAGAGGGAGGCTGTGTTCATGAGGCGTCTCCCATAGTTTAAATATCTGTCGTCTTTACAGTACAGGTATGTTGGTTACTATTTGTAAAACTGTTTATTTTTCTCTGCAGTATTAAAGAGAGGTCATACAACCACACAGGCCTCAGTTGTGGTCATTGGAAGGACTTTGCTCTGGTTGCCCTTTTAATTGTTTTGTAGTCATATGACGAAAATGCCACCTGCCGCCATGTGGCAAACTGAAATCACAAAAGTGCTCACACTTTACTGCCCGGAGGGAAAACAGGGATCACTACGAACTCGGCGTACGTTGTACACAATCGGAAAGAGAACAGACTTTAAAACAGCCCTACTTGTTACTAGTCTCTTTATGGCCTAGCACTTAAGTAGTGTAGGAAACATCTCGGGCCTTGTGAACTTCAGGGACGGGTTCCTAGAGTCAGTAATAAACACATTGAGGCTGTGTTTCAGTTGTGCAGAGCTAAAATCTGGAACAGTCTTCATGAAGATGTGAAACAGGCTTCCACTCTGGTCATGTTCAAATCCAGGATGAAAACAGTTCTTTTTCGCTGTGCATGTGACGCTCAAAGTATTTTATCTGAACTCTTTGCTTTGAATGTTCTTAATTATTAGTTATGTTGATGTTTTATTTGATTGATTCTTGTAATTTGATGTAACTAGCCCTGGGTCGGGTTGGGCTGGACTTTTTGGGCCCAAAAATTCCAGCCTGACCCGACCCAGGCCCACGGGCATAAAGCCTGACTCGAGCCCAAGCAATTAACTTGAACTGTCGGCCCGAGCCCCAAAACAAACCCGACGTAAATAATTATTTATTCAGGCTCTGTCAAAGCACACTGAGACGAGCGGGCCTTGAAGCCCAACCCGACTAAAACCCGACTGTTATGCCTTTGGACCAAGATACTGTATGTACGAGTGAAAATGAAAAGCCGTGTGTTATACGCCGATTGTCCTGCGTTACGTAAGTTTTCATGAACTGATCGGCTGCTAAATGCGATATGAAAAGAAATTGCAATGATAAGGTCTTGAATAATATCACTGTGATATTACTACATTTATTTTACTTTCAAACCCAGTACACTCCATTAAATTGACACAAACATTGCAGCATGTTGCCCATGACCAAAATCCTTGCTCAAGCTCTGCATTGAAGAATGAGAACAATGCAGACAGGGCCGACAAAACACTTTCTGCCTCTACCTTTTGTGAACCACACACTCACTACATCCAAAGGCATTTTACAGGATTTCACTTTGTCTCATTGGACGAAATGAGGAGGCGAGGTTTGAATTGACTATTTAACGAAGGTCAAACATATTTCAGATCGGGGGGATTGCGTGGATTGTTGTCCTTGGTGATATTAGCCCTTCCTCCTCTGCCGCCTCGCTCTCACTCTAAAAGCCGCGTTTGTTTGAGTGAAAACATATTACCACTAATTAAACCACGTAATTAAACGAGGGAAAGAGCCTTATTTTTTTTTTCTTTTCCTCGGTGGCACTGCGGGATAATGGACATCTCTGCCTGATACGCGCCGCCTGATATGTGTCGCCTAATTACAAAAACAACATAATGCGTTACATTAAAGTCGTTAGCAATAATCAAGTCGGGGGCTAATGTATCCGCTCCCACCGGGAACGAGTCAGGGGCGAACGCGACGGAACAAAGACGAGACCGAAAACATGGCTCGACGTTAGTGTGATTAATGCGCGCCTTACCCCACCAGTGATATTCCAAAGATGGATGGCGGATCTTATGCTGTTTTTCCATATCAATTAAAAGGCGTAATGAGGTTGAATGTAATGATTCCAACGCCAAAACAAACACTTCCACTGGTCCACTGACTCCGTCTAAGCATTACAGACCAAACTGAGTGTTGTCCTTTGTGTTATAGATGAGTGTCAGTCACTGCGTTTCCATCACTGGATTTGAATGCACATTTTGGAAGATGAAAACAGATTTTTGTGCATAAAGTTTGACGTAGCGAATAAAAAGAGCTGTCCAAAGAGAAGAAGAAAAAGAATCCTTCAGTTGCACGTTGTCTAGTTCAAACAATATATTTCCCTGAGGAGCTCTCACTCACTGTACTGCCTTTGTCGCTGCGTTCATGCTAACAACAACAGAGCATTGTAACTATGGACCAAGTTAGCCAATTTAAGACTTGCCCAGAGATGCAGACACTCCTGATTTCCATTAGAAAACTTAGAAAACTCTGGGATAGTTTTAGTTTGTCCAGTATTAACAGAGCTGCAAGACTTCAGCGTAGTAGTTAAGATACTTTTGCTTCGCTTTAGCTCGTCGGTGGCCGTGATGAACATTTATTCATGACATTACAAGTAAAAAGAAGCAACTAATTCCGACAAGGTGAATTAATGTGGCCAAAAACAAAACAAGAACATAAAAACGCAACATAGAATTAAATACATAGAAATGGCATTATATCCTAACATGGGAGGGTTAGGATACAGTATAATAAACTAAAATTGATATTACAGTGCCATTAACATTAGCGCTGATTCAATCTGGGGTCGCTCCGTCTGAAATCACTTGAGAGATTTTATTTTATTTAGTTTGCAAAGATGTTCTGCGCGTTTATAAGTCTCAGCAGCACGTCGTGTTTTTTCCACCATCACCGCGATGTTAACAAGTGTGGACAAAGTGCAAATGTTACACCCGCCCACTCATGACAACACTGCCACCTGACTGGCACAAACCACTGCTGGTGTTGGTTGATTCAGTCTTAACATACACTCAAAGTTTTTAAGTGCGTTACTTCGGGTACCGTGCACATATGGAGGCTTTTATGTGTTTGTTGCTTGTAATAAAATGATCACAGACTTTTCAGAATTCTGCCCTGTGTGTTTTTGTTACATTTGACAGTTTTCATCGTTTTTATGTTTTGTTTTGTTTTTTCTGTGAGACTCCTGTTGATAATACACATGGAGTTTGAACAGTTTTTGCATTTTGGGTCTATTCCTGATATAAAACATGAAACAAGCATTGATAAAGTCTGTCACCTTTGTCAGTCACCAGCCTCTCCCGAATCCCACAGTACCTTCCTCCTCTCTAACTCCTCCCCTGTCCCTCCACAGAACCTGCTGTTCCCGAACCAGCCCCAACAGCCCAACAGTCGCTTCTCCGTTTCCCCCGGAGGAGACCTGACCATCTCCAGCGTGCAGAGGTCAGACGCCGGCTACTACATCTGCCAGGCCCTGACCGTGGCGGGGAGCATCCTGGCCAAGGCCCAGCTGGAGGTCACTGACGGTGAGGGAACACGGGCCTGGGCCAGGCTGTAGCATCAGGCAGCTGAAGTATTATTGACTGAGCGTTATCCTGTGGATTTGTGTCAGCTGGTAAAGTCCAGCTGAGCAAATTGACTTTCTTATTTTCCTATTTACTTCAGGGTTTCATTAAAGGAATTATGGCAACAACAAAAAAAAACTTTTTTAATTTAAACTTTATTTAACCAGGATAAAACTCACTGATATTCTCTTCAAGGGCGTCTAGGCCAAGAGGCAGGGCAACATTACAGAAATACACAAAACATCTACAGGTTAAAGACTTACGAGGTCTGCCAGAAGTGATTTAGAAGCATCAAGTGACATCTCTTTGAATTCAAACTTAGAGCAGAGAGCAGGAGGAGGTCCTGAGAGCTCGGGCTGTAGCTGCTGCTCCTCAGCTCAAATAGCTGCTGCAGATAAGGAGGGACAACTCCAACAGTCGACTTACAATGTTTCAATCTGTGAAACGCCCATCCGGGCGTTCAGGACACAGTGACGGGTCAGTGACCTCATATTTGTGATAAGACACACTGCTCCAAGAGAAACACTGTCCAACAGTCATAGAAATGACATCGCCATAATCAAGAACACAAAAGTAGTGAAACGTTTCTTCTGAGCTCCAAACGGTGAACATGATTTCATTCTAAAATAAAAGCCGTTTCAGTTATGAATCAGGTTTGAATATGAGGCTTAAAAGATAAAGAATCTTCAAATATTTGTGAGAAAAAACATTTAAGAGCCAAAATAAATTGGATTTAAACCAAGATGAAATGTAGATTCTTGGAAAAGAGAGACATTGCTCAGCCACTGTTACTGCATTGTTTAATCGAAAATACAAAACATATGTTCTGAAGCACATTTTTGGCTGAAATTATACACAAGTTGACAGCTGCATCAAATTTGCTTTTGAATACAAACTTTCCGTCTTTCCTTTGTTCGATGCTATGTTTGCAAATGTTATTAAATGAAATATGCACCTTTTTTGCGCTTGTAGCATTAAAAATGTAGTATATGGTCATTAAAATGTTATTAACATTTGACTTGCTGCTGCCCATATAAATCATGTACTTACTTATTAACTGACTTGCTTAGTTACGTATTTAAGTGTGCTATGAATGCTAAAGAGAAGCCTACTTAAGTTTCCCGTAGCCTTGGTGCTGTTTACCATCTTCTCTAAGTCCTTCAAACCTCCAGCACTTCTCCTTTTCAGATCTCCAAATGCAGCCCGTTCTCTTTACCATTTATTGTTTTCCCTTTCCAAACACCTACACTCGCTAATTCCATTCCTGATATTACAAGAGCAGACATACCTCAAGCGCTGCTCCGTCCCTGACCTTCAAACACGCGTGTTTTCCTCTCTGCACAATTTCATTAACATTTTCTACATTTTGCGCGCGGCGGTGGGTGGAATGGATCGCTCGCCCTTGTACCTCTCTGTGGCAGCGCCAACGTCCACGGCTCGGAGAGAGGAGTGATTGAGTGAGGCGCTGGCATTGGACATGTGCGTGCTGAAATATGGGGCTGTTTGGAAAGTGTGTGTGTGTGTGTGTGTGGGTGTGCGTGTGTGTGTGGGTGTGCGTGCGTGTGTGTACATGTCATCCATATGGCTCTGGAGGACCCACTGGACAGTGACAGAGGGACACACATGAGCACAAGTGTGACTTATTGTTCATGCTCATATTATTATTGTAGTTATTAGTAGTTACAGTGGTAGTTACAGTGTAGTTACAATTGTAGTTACAGTTGTAGTTACAGTGGTAGTTACAATTGTAGTTACAGTTGTAGTTACAGTGGTAGTTACAGTGGTAGTTACAGTTTGTTACAGTGGTAGTTACAGTGGTAGTTCGTGTACATGAAGTCAATAGTCTTAGCCAGCCTTGTGGTTGTAGCTTGTCATATGGCAGGGATCTCCAACCAGTAGCTCGGTAGCTCGGGAGCTTGTCCAGCAATAACACACTTTTCCTCTTCTTTACAAAGACGTGTATCTGGGTTGAGGGCTGATTTCTTCGAGCGCCTGACGGGTGGGATTGACAAGCGTATTAACCAATCAGAGAAAAGCCGGATATGGCGCAAATGATATATTGTAAACAAGGAAGTTAGTGGTTTTACGATGCGTCGGTCGAAGAGCGGAGACAAAATGTGAACGTTCTATGTTGTTTTTACCGCATTAATTTAAGGATACAAGGAGTCATTAGCAACTGTTCAGATTTTAAACATAGAAGAAATGTTTATATCAATGTACGTTTGGAACGGGACAAAAACACTTTTGATAGGTGTTAGAGAAATAACAATGGTGTTCGAGAGGATAGATGAAGAACAGGCAGCAGTCAGGATGTCTTATACAGGAGAAGTTTATTTACCATTGTTACGGGACCCAGAGACATGAACTCAAGACATTGTCTGTCAAGTCTGTCTGTCTATGCTGTCTGTCTATGCTTCCACAGAAGAGGGATAAATACCGTCTAAGAGCGTCATACTGATACGCAAGCAAAACATTCAGTGGCTGAGAGCGGGCGCCTGAGCCCCAGGGTCAAGGCTATGACAGAGATAGTACGACTGTACAGCTTGACCCAGTATGATAAATAACGATTTAATGTTATCCTTTAACAATAGGCGGCAACAAGAAGAAAATCCTCTTAATAATAATAATAATAATGTCTTACACTTGTATTTGTGCTTTACAAGCCTGTGTTACCAAGTTTCTCAAAGTGCTACACTGTCGTCATTATTCATTCACTCCATACTCGGTGGTGGTAAGCTACTATTGTAGCCACAGCTGCCATGGGGTAGACTGACAGAAGCGAGGCAACCAGTCTGTGCCATCGGCCCCTCCGGTGTTACCAAATGGTCTCCCATCCAAGTACCGACCAGGCCCTTAATGCTTAGCTTCCAAGGTCTGACGGGATTGGGCAGAGCCTCTTAGAGAAGGTGAAGCAGGTACATTATTAAGTACATCTGAGATTTTTTTTCTAGTGGTTAATTCGGTTCCTGTCGTGTCAGCAAAGTTCCAGACGCTCCTGCTTTTGAACAGAAACAAAAAGCAGGAGTGGAGCCTTTTCTAAGTCACTCGCAAAAGGCTTTCTCCATGTCTACATACAGTACGCTTGATGTCTTTTTGTTCTGGACATGCCGGACACAGTCTGCAAACATTTGGGTCAATATATGAAAGTATAAGGACAAAACCTGATCACACTAATCTAATCTTTAAGGTTTGACATGAATAAATCAAACTGTCCTTCCTCTATGAAACATTCCAAAGAGCTTGTGGAAGGTTTTGGGATCACACACCTTCTGTCATTAGCCCTGTGTTCCTGACAGTGACTGAACACCAGGGTAAATCATCTGTCACTGTGCCACTGCAGACATTTCTCTTTCCAACTCCTACATTTGGACACGAGCGACACTTTTGTGAATCGAGGTCTGAATATTTGATGATACGAATCACATTTTTCAGGTCTGTAGGTCAGTGGTTCTCAAACTGAGCTTGGGCTTTTTCACCGGATTCAGAGTTATCTTTCTTTTTAGTAAAGGCTTAGAAAGTAAAGGTGCCCTGCAAACCACACATAAATGATCAACTACGCACTCATATCAAGGTTATTTTCCACATAAAAGTTGCATAATACACCTTTAATCCTCTCATTGCGGAGTAAAAACACTCATCATAGCTTCACTACAGCCACACGTGCTGCACAGTCTATTATTATTTATTTATTTATTTTCTCTTTATTGGAACAGCTGCGCAACAAAGGGGAGCGAGAGGAGGAACGTGGGAGGGGCTTATGGTAGCGATCAGGAAGTGAAACTTGTAGATATTTAGTGTCCGCTCTTTAAGATCAATATTGTATTTTCGAAACAACAGAGTGTAAGATGACGATAAAGATGTGGCAAAAAGCATAATACCCACTACTTCAAGAAAAAAATCTAAATAAATGTAAGGCCAAAATGATAATACAGCCCTGATCACAAGGTTCAATAGAACTTCAATATTCAACAAGAAGAAACAGGAGTGACACAAATATTTGGAGTAAAAGTTTAGTTTAGTTTGGTCAAAAACAAGTTAAACTGAAATAGTTTGTTTTTGCAGCTGATCAAAAGTTTAGGACCACATGCCTTTAAAGGCCAAAAACAGACTATTTCTGTTTATTTTAATTTTATTTTAGTATTTTTTGGTAGTCATTGTATATAAGATACCTCTATTTACTATTTAATTGTTTGCACATTTCCTGTCTCTCCTGCACACCCTGAGTGTTTCTGAGAGCTGAATGTAACAAGTGAATTTCTCCATTGTGAGATCAATAAAGGCTTATCTAATCTTATAAAAGCTTTACTCAGTGTTTTCTTCTTGTTGCACATTGAAGTTCTACTTGGAACCTTGGAAATATGAGTTTTAGCCTTTAACTTTTGATCTGGACTGTAGATTGTTTGTCTTTCATTCCTTGAGTCGATATAGTAATTACTGTGGCACGCAATACTTTATGAGATGGCACTTTGTGTGAAAGTTTAGATCCTTTAGAGACTATATTTATCAACCTAGGTTTCAGTGTACAGCAGGGAGTACTGTAGTAGTTTGAAGTATTGAGTAGTTGGTGTTTGGAAGAATGCAGTAACAGGTGTTTTTCTTGAAACGGGTCTGGTCCATCTTATTCATGTGACGTCTCAAAGCTCCCAGGCCCGTTTTAGTCGCCCTTCTGTCCAGCGTTTGTCAGGTCCAGCCGAGGGAGCACCGGGGTCAGCCGGAGGTCAGGGTCACACCTGCTCCAGCCGGTGTGATTTACCGCCCCTGAGGCCCCACAGTCTGGGAGTTCAAGGAAATGTGTAATGAGAAAAGCTTCATCTTCGCAGTCAAGGCCGCTGTCCGGACCCCCTGTCACCCCCCCCCCCCATCCTCCTGTCAGACCGGGAGGAAGCTATTTTAGGATACACATACAAAGGCGCTAAGGCATCTCACATTCTTGTCTGTCTCTGAGATTCAGAGCCTTACATCTAAAGTCAACCTCTTTGTTATTGTGCTCCATTTTGCACATGGTTATTGCAGAAATCGTTGAGTTTATAAATGATTCAAAAGGTCTTTGTTACACGTTCGTGTGCGATGTTGGTGCACAAAATTAGACCAGATCATTTCTGTCAAAATCGGTCCGAAGATAGTTGTTTACGTCCGTTTAATTTAGTTTTATTGACCACAAGAACTCTAGTCAAATGCCTCGATGTTTCTTTTAGGAAAATAATTGTTTTGGTTTTTTGTCAAGAACTTCCTACTTTTACTCCACTACGTTTGAAAGATAAACATTTCTATAAAGGATGCAATGTAAAAAGTCAATTTGGTCGCTTGGCTTGTTCATTTTAAAAGCTATATAATGCACACTCCAGAGCAGTAGGTGGCGCTGTGCAGATGTACCGTCAATGTCACAGACTCTCGACAAAAAAGAAAGTTTGTCCCCGTCGTTAGTTAAAAGTTATTTTCCCCCACCATTTACCACGTCAATAATTTCTCTTCAAAAACATTGACAAATTGGCACAGGCTTCTGTTTCCAGTGGGATGGATCCAAGGAGATTGCCCGCTCTCTGCCTTCACATTTGCCGCCTTTAGGTCTCCGAGTATTCAGTCACCTCTGACGTTATGAGGTCCACACTGGTCGTAATGAAGCAGTTGTTCCAAAACCACACTGAGTCAAAGTGCTCCACACAGTCCACTTCAGTCTTTAAATAAAACGTCACAGGAAGCGTCTTAATGGCCCAGTCGCCACATCAATGGAACCTACAATACATCTGCTTCATGGGCTTTGGCCAAATGTATGAGTCACTTTTATATGGTTCACCGTATGGATGGGCCAAAACAGACTGACCACTGTGGGACGGAGTCTTAGAGCTAATAAAGTGTCCCAGGCTGCGAACTTGATCTGGTTTCTTCATCATTTTTTAGAGCCCCAGTGGTCATACCAAAGTTTTGCCTATTTTTTCTTTAAAGCAGCATTATTTTAAGTCTAATCTTTGTGACTTTGTTTCAAATATGTGACCTCAATGACAACTCTTCAGGCCTCTTTTTATCAATGGGGAATTAGATTTTCAAAATGCAAATCTAGCTTAAAGATTTGAAGTTCATTCAATCAATAAGAAGATAGTTTTCTTCGTTTATTTACGAAGTTTTGCCACATTCTGACGTGTCCCACATCGTATCCATTTGTGGTGTCTTAGTAAAGCTCTCGCCTTTATATGCACTGTTATACAATTCATTTAGAATATTGTCATTTTCTTTCAATCCAGAGAGTCTGTACTGTAGGTAGTGGGTCTTCAAAACGTAAGCCCAGTTTTTTTTCACGGGTTAGTTATTCACAACACTCTTACGACACTCTTAAGATTTGTTTTTCCAGAGAATTTGTCTGATTCATATAGGTTTAGGAATTGCAGATTTCTTTCACTATAAACTAGCTTTCGACAGTTGATTTATTGATTAGTTTTGTTCGTCAACGTCATGATCATTGCAGTCAAATCTGTATATTAATCATTTTAGTCCTGAACTACCCCAGATGAGAACCACTGGCCTTGGCGACTAATCACACTACTGAAATGACCGTTACTTATCCCTAACTGTTCTGTTTTTCCCCCCAGTGCTGACGGACAGACCTCCGCCCATCATCAGGCAGGGCCCCACCAACCAGAGCCTGCCCCGGGACAGCGTGGCCCTGCTGCGGTGCCACGCGTCCGGGGAGCCCATCCCCTCCGTCAGCTGGCTCAAGGACGGGGTCAGCCTGCTGGGCAAAGACCCGCGCATGTCCCTCCAGGAGCTGGGCAGCCTGCAGATCAAGAACATCAAGGTGAGACGACACATACGGGACATTCTCCTCTCAGGAAAGGGTTAAGTCACAGCGGGCTAAGTGAAGCAGTAGAAAAGATGTCATGGATGCGTCATAGAAGTGAATCAAGGCTGTAGCGCGATGTCGAAGGAGGACAAGTACGGACGGATCTTTCTGTGTGGAGTATAAATGTACTGCATATACAGACCAACAGAAGGTTACGTCATCATTGTAGTATGCTATAGACTGGTGCTATGTGATTGAAAAAAGCATAATACCCCCTCTTTAACATAGCGTATTTGACTATGCCGAGAAACAGTTCCTCCAAAGGTGGCCCAGTCCAAAGTTCTCCCATCTCAGATAGTCATGAAAAGGTGCTGGTACTGGTAGCACCGAGAACTGCAAAAGGTTCCTGTAGTGAACAAAGGCCTGTTGTCCACAGCCTCTGAAAGGTTGTCCTCAGTCAGTGGTTAAAAGATGGAGAAATCGTTTCCAAATGCTGTGTACTATTACATTAGTCCCCTTAATATCAGACACATTTATTTCCCCCGGTGCCAGATTGTATCCAGCGCTGTAACTGTTGCTGAACGAGGGCTCGAGGAGCAGATGAATTGGCCGTATTGATTTTTAAATTGTTTTACAGTTTGACTCTGTGTCACGCCGACAGACCTCAGCTGGGGCTCCGAGGCCGCGGCACTTACGGACGCACATGTGGACGTTTAGCGTGATTCAATTTACCGTCCGCTCATCTGCCTCTCCCCGCTCGCACCAAACCCCTGTGGAAGCGCTATTACCCCGGACAACGTGGCCCGGCGCTGACGTGATTTAATAAAGGAGATGAAGTGACCGCCGTTTAGACCACAGCAAAAAAAAAAAGCTCCTAAAATCAATGTGGTTCTAGTTCAAAGGATTTGAATTTGAAACGTTGGTCTGGTATTTTGGACAAGGGCTGTGCAAGTTGGGGAAAGTGTCTGTGAAATAGAGTTTGTGACCACAATTTGCATTATATTTGCGATTCACGTTTTAGAGGAGACATATCAGAAAAAAAGTTTAGGTACTGCAGGTATCGAAAAAAATGAAAGTATTAAAAGCTGGTACCCAAAAAAAATCGTATAATCGTAATTTATCCCATTTTTGTTCTTATTTTTGCTCCAATTCTTTCTTGTTGTCTACACTTTTCCCCTCCTTTTTGCTAATTTTTTTAATAACTAATATTTTCCCTGTTTTTTCCCCAAATTATTCCTCATTTTTCCACACATTTCTTGAATTGATGAACCTAATATTGTAAATGTGCAGATAAGATCTTCCTGGTTCTAGATGACAAATATATTAGTATAGTTATCGGAAAAAGTATCGTTCAGGTATCGGTATCGACAACCAAGTACCTGTATCGAAAAAACTTTGTTTTTTATGGTACCCGGCCCTAGTTGTAACATTGTTCCCTCATCAGAAAGACCTGGAGTACTATTATGTTTGCTTCTTCTGTATTTCCTGGTTTTATTTCATCATAGAGGGAAAACCAAACTGTTTAAAGCCCTCCTGCTCCCAAAGTGTGCCATTAGCTCAAAGTGAAAGCCTTCACGTATGTCACTGGCATGTTTGTTTAAGTCTTGAGTTGTACAACAGCTTAAAACCATTTAGAATGGTTTATAGGTTACGTTTACATCCAGATGTGATTGGATTCACAAACCTGCCACACTCTTCCTCTGGCAGAAAGTCATTTCATCGTTTGGAATATTATCTCCACTTTTGGACGCCTTCATGAGACTGACAGTCATGTGACCTCAGTTCATACGTTGGACTTTGTGAGGTTTTGTTTCATGTGGACAGGTCGGCATCTTGGGGAACGTCCATAAATGTGACATCTGGGGGGAAACAACTCCTTCACCTAATGTGGATGTGTTTTCTACCAAATAAATACACAGAAAGGAACAAAGTTTAAACGGCCCATATTTGTACAGTGAACAGTGAATGCTAACCAGAATTCTAACGTTAGCTTCATGCTAATGGTAACTGCTAGCTTTGAGTGCTGGTTTTTCACTTCTAGTGGACAATCTGCTGTGAAAAAATCATTCGATGACTTGATTTTGACTGGACTTTATTTGTGTGTGCTAAACATGCTTAAATATTCCGCCAGAACGTCGGAAAAAAATAATCAAATAATGATTTCCATAAAGTACTTCCTTCCTGCTTGGTAGGTCATGCCCCCAAGTATGACGCGTCACCATATGTATCAATATTAACCATAAACCAAGTCCACAGTTCAGCATTTTGATGGTTACCATAGTTACTTCAATCTGTCCACCAACTTAATTTGAATTCATAGGTTGTTTAGAATGATGTGACGTCATCTAAACACAACCTGCCATTGTCAAAAGGGTCACAGACCAGGAATATAAAATATAATAAATCAAACATTTATGATAAAGTGAAGATGTACAATTATTTCTAACCTTGTTCCACATTGTGGCTTTAAACGTATCCACATGTTTGATCCACTTGTTATTCTGATGGCTTTACTTTTTCAGCCGCAAATTTCAGCGAAAGTTGAAGGTTCTTTCCCCCGCTGACGGAAGAACCACTCAAATCAAGATGAATATTCTCCATTACCTTTTCCTCCTGACAACATGGCTGACCGCTGACATGATTTAATAAAGCAAATGAAGGCTAAAGAAAAAGAAGTTTCCTTGGCCAGCTGTCACCGGGCCAGGGTCCGCTCCACAGCCCACCCTTAAATGAATTAGCCTGCTTTGTGCTCCTCTCTGACGGGACGGCGGAGCGGGGCGCGGGGAAGGGGCCGTCGCTGATTGAAGAGTGGTGAGGAGAAAATGAAATTGATTAGGAAATTAGCGTCAGCACTTTGAGCCACTCGCAGATGACAAGAGTTTGGCCTGGGACGGACGGGGACTCAGGACGGGCAGATGAAATGGACACTTAAATGAATTAGGCGTCCCATGTTGTTCTTGGGTCAGCCATTTAAACTTCTGTTGATGCAGTTTTAATCTCGGAGCATGCAAAACGCCTGGGGTCATTATTATGTACTGACCCTAAAGGGGAGGGAAGCAGTTTGAATAAATCTGACATCTATTAGCAAGAACATGCTATTATGTGACCAATCTACTCCTCTATAATTCCCTCTTATTAGTCCACCTTTAGACCACCAGTATGAGCTCCCTTAACAAACAGGTATAAAGGTTCTTGACCAAATGCCCATGAAGCGGTTACGATTGCATATTCCAAGAAAATTGTAATCTGTAAAGTGTTTGTTAAAGAGCAGCTAAAGGCCAAACCAACTTTTTTCTGCTGATAAACTGTACATCTGATGATTTTAGAGCATTATCTGCTGTTCCCATTTTTTTAATGCCATTTTAGTGTAAACAAGTATATTTTACAATTATATAGGCTAAAAGTGTCTGAAACCGTGCATGTACTGCGCCCTCATGGTTCAAAATAATTTTGTTTTCATGAACTTCCACTTTTTATAAAAGTAGAGGTTCACATCATGACGTCACGGCGATCTGACCAGCGGATCCTTCCCTGATCACGCCCAGCGACGGAAGAAGTGTAGGTGTACAGTATTACCTTCACAGAGCAGCAGGTGTGTGTGACATTAGCATTTAGCATTAGCAGCGCGCCATGACAGTATTCTGTGTTTATTTGACGCTGTTCGCAGTGGTTTCTCTTAGCACTGACCACCACGCCCCCTCGGCGCCTCTCTCGTGTCCCCTCACGGACCGCTGAGCCGACCCTCTTCTGCCTCATTTTTAAACTGCAAGTGTGGGTGGAGTTTGGACTTTAGTTGCTCTTTAAATTAGCTTTTTAATCAGATCTGGAACTCCACCAACTGAACTGAAGACTCTTTCAGATCTGAACAAGTTTAAGTAGAAATCAAATCTGTGAAAACTGACTTTTTATGTTGTTTTATTGTACTCTGTGTAATTTGTCTGAATATTTTTTTGTCTTGCGCAAAAAGGAAACAAATCCGAGGCACTCTGATTAAATAAAAGTCCTTTATTGTGTGGACATGCCGACGCGTTTCGGTCGCGTTCGACCTTCTTCAGGGCATACATTTCATGTTTTTTTGTCTTATTGAACGGTTTTATGAATTAGAGGTGTGTATGTAATAATATATATTGATCTATGCTTATCAAATAACCATATAAAATATTAGAAGTTAATAACTAGTTATACGTATGGTGTGCAGAGGTCTTAGATAAGCCTTTACTCAAACAACAAATGGATGTTTTCTACTCGATTCGCACAGAAAGGTTTCCATCACTCGTTTAAACTCTAAGCAGGAAGTTGCCTTAGGATTGTACTACTGAAAAGCCTCATGTCAATTAGAGGAACTGACCGTAGATGAAATTCTGATTCAATCAAAATTGAAAACATTTTTCTTTTGTGGTGTTCAGAAAAAAATGTGTGGCTTTTCAACAAGTGCAGGATTTACAGTCCGTCAGTGGTAACGTGGAATGGAAGGAATGTTTCACACGCACTGCTCTGTACTTTGTGGATTTTGTAGTCGCTCCAAAAGAGTTATATACGTAAAATTCTCTTTAAGCAGGACTTTTTCTCAAGGGAAAAAGTGTCAGATGGTTGACAGGGTTCCACTGCTGCCTCACAGTGAGAAGGTCCCTGGTTCAATTTTCATAAATGTTCTGTCAGTGTCACGCTGAGATTCCTGTGGCTCTAGTGGGCTTCTCTTCTCCAAAACTCTTCCCTTGTTCCACAACAATCCTGAAAAGAATTATTATTAACCATTTTGAAGACAGTCAGATGGTAAAAGTGGAAAACAAGCCAACCTTACCCAACCTAAACGTCCCTGGTGTTTTTGTGTCCTCAGCTGTCCGACTCGGGCATCTACACCTGCGTGGCCACCAGCTCCAGCGGGGAGACGTCCTGGAGCGCCTTCTGGAGGTCAAAGGTACACTTTCACCAATCACTTTGCCAAACAAACTCGGCACTTGTCCAAACCGTTGCGTCCCCTCTGCCTCTCAGAGTCCGGTGGGGGCGGTGGTGGTGAAGCCCCAAGATGAGCCGGAGCTCCCAGGACCCCCCTCCAAACCCCAGGTCACCGACGTCACCAAAAACAGCGTGTCCCTGTCCTGGCAGGCCGGCCCCAGCCCCGCCGCGCCCATCTCCTCCTACATCATCGAGGCGTTCAGGTATCACGCTCAGGCTGGGAAATTCTCAGTAGATTGTGCTCGAAGTTATAATGAGATGAGATTTCAATCCATTTTCACCCTTGCAGATTTCTGTAAAGTTTTGAAGGTGTCATTGGGACGGGGTTGTGTGTGTTGTCAAAGTCAAAAAAACGCCAAAGCTCAAAGTGGTTCTTATCATCCTTCATCACAAGTTTGAATTCCACATTTGATTTTGTTTCTCTGAACTACGCAGTCCAGTTGACAACTTTGAAAACCTCCACTATATTATAAAATTCCTGGACTGAGGGCTGACACAAAAATATTACTTGATGCTTCAAAAACATTGGAATGTCAGGGATAATAATTTGAATGATTGATAATTATTTATATCTCAAAGGAAAACTTGTCTTTTTAGAATCTAGAAACACTTGAGGGGCTGTTTGGGACAAAGTGTGAAATAGATTGTGACAAAGACGTGCAAAATAACATCACCTTTCTTTGTTTCCAGTTTCCTCTCACGTTCATCACCACATAGTGGCATCTGTAAAGTCAAAGTTGTGGTTGTATTGCAGTCAGTCGGTGAGCAACAGCTGGCAGACGGTGGCGGACCACATCAGGGGCCCTCAGTTCACGGTCAAGGGCCTGCGTCCCAACACCATCTACCTGTTCATGGTGCGAGCCGTCAGCAGCCAGGGCCTGAGTGACCCCAGCCCCATGTCCGAGCCCGTGCGGACACAAGGTCAGTGCGCTGAACACTCACATTCATTCAAAACACTTTAGTCTGCTTGTCAGTTAGCGGTGGGATTTATGACAGTAATGGGACCCGAGTCTTTGGGAGAAAACTGCCTCATTTGTTCATTAAAATGATAAATCTCTGCTGGAGATATGGTGAGTCTCCAGGTAGTCTCGGTGAAAATGAATAGGTTTGATTTCATTGGAGACTGCACTGCACTCCATGTGGTCTCCGAGAGGTCCCACGGTACTATTTGTTGTCCTCAACCTGTGAGATGTTTCTGTGACGTCCCTGCAATGTCTCTTGAGACCTATCGGGTACCAAGGAGATCTCAAAGAGACTCCATACGACACTTTCAGATCTCCTTGGTATCTGACAGGTCTTGGAGACATTGCAGGGTCGTCACAAAAACGTCTCACAGGTTGAGGACAACAAATAGTGTTGCTTGAGACCGCGTAGACCTCTCAAACCTGTTCCTTTTCACAGAGACTCGCCTTATCTCCAGGGGATGTTTCGGAGACATCTCCGTGACCAGCAGCAACTCGTGTCGCCAATTAGTCTCCAGGCCAGTGGGATAGGCACTTAAATGACCCCCTAAATGTTTCTGCTCCGCCCTTTTGTTTAGCTGCTACATTTTGAGACTTTGTTGTGAATGGCTACAACAAGGTGTGTTTGATCCAATCAGCAGCAAATATCCCGATAAAAGTCTGTCCTCCTCTTTAAATGTTTAAACCAGAGCCCTTCTAGATGGATTTTGCTGTGCTGGTGTTATTTGCACTGTACTAGCAAGATCCAAGTGTATAAAACCTGATATAAACAGGTCATTTGGCATATTCCGCTGACCTCTTCCTTTGGGCAGACTGTTGAACATGGAGTAACATGGGCTCCTACCTGTTTGGAACTTGGTTTGGCCACCACTCCAAAGTAATTCCTTCCTTAAAAAAACACCAACCCCCCGCTCCCTGCCTCCGACCCACAGCCCCGGCCGTGATGTATAAACGCTTTTATTGACGACGGCGTGTTCTTTCGGCGAATACATTTTTCATTCCGTGTCACACATTTAGCCTGTCTCGCCTGGTTACCGCGCCCTGTGATTTATGACCGCGCTGGACTGTATGAAAGAAGGCTTTTCTCAAATTTCATTTCCACAGCCATTATTTCCGTAAATCAACTCACCGTGGGCCTCGCTGCGGACGGCTGTCATCATGTACGGGGAACATTTCACGGCAAACACATGTAAAATGGGAAATGAGCCGGAAAATGGTGTCATGGCATCCGTCCGTCTGCTGTTTGTGAATACTGAAGAGATCTTTTTAGATGCGGCTCTTGGGACAGGGCTTAATCTTTCTCATTGCTGGTTGATGATGGTTGTTGGTGCAAAAATCAATGTGACTTTTGCAAAGGATTAAATTGTAGCTTTTCTTAAAGCAGTACTAAGTAACTTGTTTACCTTAATAAATCCTTTCCGTAGTCCCTCTGGGGGTAATACAAGTGTTAATGGGATGATTGGGGGTCTTCATCTCCCCCTGAAGAAGAGGCTAACAGGCTAAGGGCAAAGCTAACTGGGGCTAGCGCCACTTAAACAGTATTTACAGCCAAGTTTGAGTGAAAAAAAAAGATGTCCATTGTGTAATTGAATGTACAATATCCCTCTCTCCCTTTGTCTTTTCTGTCAGTGTAGTATTTACTCTCACGACAAAAAGGCAACATGCCTCTCCTGACCCCTTTATGTGTTGCAGACATCAGCCCCCCTTCTCAGGGCGTGGACCACAGACACGTGCAGAAGGAGCTGGGAGAAGTTCTGGTGAAGCTGCACAACCCAGTGGTGCTCAGCCCAACCTCCATCCAGGCCACGTGGACCGTAAGTCTGCTGTTATTAAAAAGATATTTGATGTTATAGAAGTGTAAATAATACAGATTAAGCAAAGAACTGCTAAGAACGGGTTTTTGGATTGGAGAACACAAATGTGTTTTTAGTTTAGTTTAGTTTATTAGTTATTTGAGCAGTTAAAACTCTGCTCAAAAGGAGTGGGCTGAAGCAAAAGCTTATAAGCGCCCATCCCCGACATCATTGCAATAAAAACATTAAATCACATCACAGTAGTACAGGGAGCATAATACAACGTACAAGATACAAGAGCCTGGGAACACAGCATGCACACATACACACAACGTACCCTTTTGTCTAGTACAAAGCAAGTAACAAAAGGCGATCATTACATTTCATTCAGATGGTTACCATGCCTAACATTGTTAGCATTACCAAAAGTCACTAGTTTTATGATAAAAAAGACACATTAATATACATATTATACTCAGTGAATATTATAATGTACATTTTACAACTACAACAACGCTCTCATTTCTTGTATGATGTCTGGTACAAAGCAAGTGACAAAATGTGTTCTTTCCATTACGCAACAAATTCCAGGAAATACAAACTGGAGCACTTCTGCAGTAGGAGAAGAAGCAACAAAAGTATATAGAATTACTTAAACTGTGTTTGGGTTTTGAAAAAGTACTCCAGATACTGTACATTTTAGGAGAGGAAACAATGTTATACCTTAGTTTAATGTGGAATGTAGAGCTGCACAGCGTCAAAATGAGCAAGGACTGTAACAGCGAATAACTTGTGCCCAAACAGAACTGCACGTCTAAAATGACGGGACTGTTTTGGCTTTTGGAGAGAGGACGTGTCAGAAACACAGACGATGTGATATGCAAGTCGTGTCGAAAAATAGCGGCTACAAAGAACACAACAGACCATTGTCATTTAGAGTGACACTCACTTCACAACGACTTTATGAAGTCTAAAATCCCAAACAGTGGAGAGACAGCTAACGTGAGGCCAACTAACAAAAGAACAGCCTCATAGGCGCTTTAAGTCAACGCTAAAGGACTGTGAAGTCAGAGCTGGGAAGGAAATGTTGTTACACACACTTGTTTAAAACCTGGCCTGAAGTCAGATCACTGCTGCTGAGCACGTTATTGTAGGTGAATGTTTGCTGTTAATGTCAGAGAATTGAGACGTTAAGATTTTCCCAAAGCACTGCAGTATTTATTTACCAAACCAGGAAAGAACAGATTGTTGAAGGAAAAGCACGTTGCTGGAGATGTTCTTGGCACTTTTATTTATTTCACAAACTTTGCTTGTCATACACATCGTTAAATGTAAAATATCTTTGCGTCTAAAGGTCTGTGGTAAACGCATCAGTATTTTGAGTTAAGTTATAAATATTTGGGTCATAGACAGCACTGTTTTGGCCTTCTCAACAAGTAATAGTATTTGTAAGATTCTTATTATGTTAAGGAACATATTTTCACTTTACCTAGAGAACATACAATACATTTCTTTAGGTGAAACAGAAATATTGCAATATTATAGATACAGTTGTGGTCAAAATAATAGCAGTGTGTTTAAAACCGTTAGTAAAGCACAAAATCTTCATAATAGATTTATTTCATTGCATTGGAAGCATTGCCCATGGTTTTCTAAATGAAAACATGAAGAGAAATGTATAATTTCTTCAAGTACTTTGTAGAACATTTTAAAAAATGAACATTGGGCTGTTCGAAAAAATAGCAGTGTCTGCAATTGTCTTTACAAGCTCAATATGTACTACATAAAAAAAGAAATTCCCCATAGGATTTAGCTTTCCTGTGAATAAACTAATATTTAGTTGTATGACCACAGTTTATTAGAACTGCTTCACATCAGTGTTGCAGAGAGTCAGCCAACTCCTGGCACCTGTCAACACCAGCCCAACATGCTTTGACAACATTCCACAATTCCTTGGTTTTGTATCAGAAACTGCATTTCTGATGTCACCCCACAAGTTTTCTATGGGATTAAGGTCCGGGAATTGGGCAGGCCACTCCATAAAATTAATTTTCTTGGTCTGGAACAAAGATTTAGCTTGCTTACTGGTGTGTTTGGGGTCATTGTCTTTCAAGGGCATTTCCTCTTCAGCATATGGCAACATGACCTCTTCAAGTATTTTGATGTATCCAAGCTAACCCATGATCCCTGGTATTCGATAAATAGGCCCCACACCATAGAGAAACATGCCCATATCATGATGCTTGCCCCACTATGCTTCACTGTCTTCAGAGTGGACTATGGCTTGAATTCAGAGTTTGACAAACTGTCTGCAGCCCTTGGACCCAAAAAGAGCAATCTTACTTTCATCAGTCCACAAAATGTTTCTCCATTTCTCTTTCGGCCAGATGATGTGTTCTTTTGAAAATTGTATCCTCTTCAGCACATGTCTTTTTTGTAACAGTGGGACTTTGCGGGG
Organism: Neogobius melanostomus; assembly: GCA_007210695.1. Lineage (NCBI taxonomy): Eukaryota > Metazoa > Chordata > Actinopteri > Gobiiformes > Gobiidae > Neogobius > Neogobius melanostomus. Next base: position 561,201 of record VHKM01000437.1, read on the forward strand.
GCTTCTTGCAAGTAGATTAGCTTCACACAGGCGTCTTCTAACTGTCACAGTACTCACAGGTAACTTCAGACTGTCTTTGATCATCCTGGAGCTGATCATTGGCTGAGCCTTTGCAGTTCTGGCTATTGTCCGATCCATTCCAATGGTAGTCTTCCATTTTTCTTCTGCGTCTCTGTGTTTTTGCTTTCCATTATAACGCTTTGGAGATCATTTTAGCAGTTTTAACCCCTCCAATCAACCTTTTAACAAAAGACACAGTACTTCTGAACGACTCATTTTCCTTCAGGATTTCAAAGTGAAATGCATGTATAACATGTGCTGACTTCCTAAAATAAGGGCCACCTGATTCAAACCTGTTTTTCCACAGAATGACTGACCTCACCAATTGAACTCCCCACTGCTATTATATCCCCTTTCAATTGAATATTCAACTACACAGCAGTAAGAGCATGCATACCATGAATGCTGGGTCTGTCTGTGTTTCTAAGAATCTACTGCACCTACTGCTAAATTGTTGTCCATGTACAGTAGTTCTGTTGCACACCCATATTGCACTGGCTGAAGGATGGGTCAAATGCAGAGGACAAATGTCCCTTTAGAGACCACAAAGTCAACAAAAGACAAAGAGACAAAGCTCAAAAAAGCCAACCTTTAGCAAAGTGCATACTGCTTTAAAGGGACTAGATGCAAGTTGGTCATTTTTATTCTCACTACTGCCACCTCAGGTCTTATGCGTAACTGCAGTCTCTATGTTAAGCTCGTGCATGACGACACTTTGGACCGAAGTAACACCTTCCTGAGTGACAGTGCAGGATTTTAGAGGCAGTTGTGGTGAACAGGTCTGGGCTCATTCTACACATTAGGACATGGCTGGAACGTGTAGTGGGGGGAAAATACATAATATGTTAACACGATTAAACTCGTATAGTCCCTTTAAAGTGAAACTAAAATATTTTCATTGCGCTACAATAGAAAAAAACAGAACATTTTGACCAAAATCGTCTAAACCTCAGCAAATGTGCGAATGACACAAAACACCGTCTGACATATTTCCGAGGTGCGAGCATTCCAATTTCGCGGTGAAAAGTTCAACAAAACTCCATTTAGCGGAATATGTCTCTTTTACCCTTGTGTTTGAAGCCGAGATCGCTCTCTTTGCGTTTGTTTGTGCGGCTGTTGTGGGACCGGGCCTGCTCCTGTTGCTCACAATCACCCTGATGTCTGACTGAAGCACGAGTTAAAAGCCTCTCCACATCAGAAAACTCTCCTCTGAACCTCGTCTGAACCTCGCACAACTTCACAGCGCCTCCGGCAGAGGCGCGGCGCTGTCAGACATCTTCATCTCCACACACACACTCTTCCTCCTCTTCCATGTTGTTTTAAAATGTGAACTGCAGACAGGAGACGACAGTACAGCACGGGGAAGTTTGTGACACAGAAAGAGAACATGCTGATTCTTGTTTTACTTTAGCAGCTCATGTTTCAGTCTCCTCTCCATTATTAACGCCTACAAAGTCATTTCAAATGGGATAGAACATCTAGTTATGTTAATTACAAGTCCAATCAATGGAACCATCTTTGAGAAACAGGTGAAATGTTGCCTTTTAGTCAAGAAAATCAACGTCAGCCAGATGATTTTAGAGGTAAGGGAAACACACAGAGGAACCCTACACCTGGAGGACTTTTGGAGAGGACCCATTCTTTTGTTTTCCACTCAAAAAAGGCTGGCTGTTGGTTCCAAAAACTGATGCCGATTTGGAACCAGTTCACAACTGGATCAAGAAACGAGCAGCGGCGAAGAAAACAACAAACCACACTCAGCGTTTTCTGTAATAAGGGAGAAATGGAGAAGCCAAACCAGGCTCTGTGGAGGACACTACGGTCCTCCACACACTACTACATGCTTTGTGCTCTTTAGCTGAGGTACAGCTGAAACTAGAGGGAGCAGTGTGGACCAAACCAGTCTGTGAAGAAATCTAATGAGAAATGTGAACGACTGGCTTTGAAAGGAGAATTCACCAACTGATTGACAAACTGTATTTGTAAAACCAGAAGCGGCAGTAGTAAGATGTTTGCCTGGCCAGGGAGCGAATGTGATCTCAGCGATTTCCAGGTTGGCATGATTGACAGACGGCATCAGCCAATTAGAGAAATATCAGATATGACGCAGGAACAAGCTGCAGGAAGCCTTTTCAGTAAACATTACACAAGGAAGGGATGACATGTCTGCCACTACAATGCTGTTTCATATTTAAAACAGATGAAAGTGCAGAAGAAAACGGGGTCAGTAGCCGCGCACGCCATCTTTGAAGTTTTCGAAGAGTGCGGTGACCGATTTCGTCTCTTGGTGCGATGAACTCCTCTGTTATTCACTACTGGACAATTTCCTGTGTCAAAACATCTGTATGGACCTGATTTTGACTTATCATGTGTGTGATAAATATGTCCATATAGTCTGCCTCAAAATGGTGAAAAATTGTGACAAAAGTACGATTCCCATTACAAGCTTCCTTCCCCTTCGGCAAGGCCACGCCCCCTTGTATGACGCGCTGCAGCCTCGGTGTGCGTTCTCTCATAGAAAATAAAGGAGGCGGCTCTTTTGCTGCGCGTCAAGGCGTTTCGGTGCGATGGGACGAGCAAAGCCCTTCCACATTTAGGCTAAAGTCAGTCTTCATCATTTTAAAAGTTACTCATCTACCGTTCCTCAGCCAAGAGCAGATTAGAAGTCCCGTCTCACTTTTGCGTTTACTGCTAGAGACGCCTCTAGTGCCTGTTGGCGGCGACATATTGACCGCACCGTCATGTTGGCCACAGGGTTCAAAGCGTGGGGAAAAAGTAGCGGCATATAGGCCAGAAATTTCGGTACTCTAATTAAATATAAATCGGTTTCCTCAAATATAGAGCACAAACTAGGGGACGGGCTGGTCAGGTTAGAAAGCACACTTATTTTATGTTATTTTTCCTTGTCTTACAACATAAAGTTAATTCTTACCAATAAATGCCACTCAGAGGATGTTTTGTTGAATGTCCAGTTTTATGGGGGAAACATATTATTAGCATGTTTTGTTCTCTCGAGTTTAGAGAAAAGAGTTTAGCTCTTCAGCTCCAAATGTGAGCACAATAACATCAGTGTCCAAGCATATATGTGACACATGTGATGAAAATAATGCAGCAGCTAAAATAACAAGGCAACAGCTTCAGCCTCGATCTTACTGATCTGAGGAGAGTGGAGAGCAGCTTCGTAGCGTCAGGTAAAGAGGCTACTCCAATAGTTCCAAACTTTGTTTTGTTTGGCAAAAAGAGTTGTCCATAACGTGGTAAAAATAACGCCTCGGGAAAGTGTCTGCTCCTTGTTTCCTGATTTCAAAGGTGTCCTTAGCGGTTCAGAAGGAAAACAAACCAACAGGCTATTCCTGTAATATCACGCGTAATGTCACGTGACGCGCTCCCACAGCAGCAGCAGAGAGCTGTGTGAAGCTGGCCCCCCTTTAAACATAAATTTAACGATTGACATACATTGAGCATGATGACGGGCCAGGTTCACAGAGGTGCAGCAGAGCAGCCCAAGGTGGCGGCTGCGTGTCGGAAAATTTAGATAAATTGATTGTGCGATAAAACAATTGACCTTTCGCAAAACCACGCCCCAAAACGGTAATTGTCCAATCAGACATCCTAGCAACCGTTACTATAAAGCTAGGTCCGTCATGCCGCAGATCTCCAATGCAAAACAATGGGACATACCAGCAATGAGCACTGAGCAGATGCACTTTGTTTTACTACTAACCACCAAAAACCCACCAGACAAAGAAGAAGAAGCAAAATGGTGAAGCGATCTGCCTATGGAGGATGTAAATCAGACACTAGGTACCACAAGAGTGTGTCAGGGAGAGTCCAGTTATTTCCCTTCCCAAAGCGAAAACACAACCTGAGCACTGCCTACAATGGATCAAACAATGTGGACGGCCTACGCCCAGCTAAATGTCTCCAAAATAAACAAGCATACGTCTGCTGTAAGGTAAGGCCGCCAGGCTAAAACCATAGCATGCTAACATCTAGCTACTGACAGTCACATAACGTTACACAAACTGGAGCTGTAACTTTAACTGCAGCGGTGAACTTTTACAACCTACAGTCTCACGTGTTTTTGTCTCCCTTTATGATAAAAGTACTGTGTATTTTGTCACGGTCCTGATAACTGGTTATAGCTGATTGTCATTGTGGCATCTGTAGGTTTAGCTAGCGTTAGCTAACTTAGGGCACGGGAGAAATGCACGGAGAAATGTTCCTATTTTTAGAAATACTAAAAAAATAAGTAAGAGGTGCTTACCGGGCAGTGCAAGAGCACGACTGGTCCACAAGGCTGTGCTGTTGCATTTAAGGAAGAGATCAGAAGCTTTCTCTGATATTTCTGGAGACTTGCCTGTAGCTTTAGTGCCAATAGTCCTTTATCCTTCGTTGGATCATTTTAATATCTTGAATATATCCCTCCACTGCATACTGTGACCCCTTTTGCCTCGATCTGGAGGATATTGCGGCGGTATTCCTTCAAAAAAGGTCACTGACAGGCATGGCAATCTGTTGCGCTGCTCGTGTTTTACCATTGTTTGTCGGGCGTAGTAACAGTAACTAAGGGTGGCGGGGCTTTGCGAAAGGTCAATTGACGCCGTTAAAATTGATTTGCGTTAACGCGTTAATAACACAATATTTTGGACAGCACTAGTTTAGAGTTCTCCAAACATCAGCCAAACCATGTTACAACCATTACAGTACACTTGTTGTGTCCGTTTCCGACCAATTCCATCACAGCCCCGCGCCGACATTTTTATTGACCTCGGTGATGCTAATTTGTCGCTGCCATAATGTCCAATCAGCTCTAAAAGTAATGAATCAGGTCCTTTCTGTAAACAGGAGGGCAGTTTTAAATCGTCTGCTCGGGACAGGGCATTCATTCTGCTGATTTACTCCGGCTGTACTCAGTGGGTGAAAAACACCGGCTTAATACTCCCGCCAAAGCACTGTTAACAAGCCATTAGCCTGATGTATGCTGCTGCCCGCCCACGCGTTCACACTGAGCACCGGTAAATATTTCAAATCGGAATAAAATGGGCTTCTGTTTTTAATCATGTGTAAAGAACGTAGAAGATTACAGAAATGGTATAATGGAATGTATTGTTGGGGGGGTAGCACTATTGAAGGTGACAGTTACAAGAGAAGTGGATAGGGGAGTGTCCAGGGCTGACCGGAGAAGCACAGGCCACCCCTGGATTCTGATCCGCCACCCCCGAGAGGGGCACATGTAGTGGATCGGGGGTCAGTAACATTGGCTTTGGCTTTTCAAAAAGCTTCTGCAATGTTCAAAGATCCAGTGTCACGTTCACTTTTCATCTTGTATTGATGATGGGAGAGCTGGGCAAAGCCTTCTCCAGCACATCCCAAATATGCTCAATGGGGTTAAGATCTGGACTCTGTGGAGGATGGATTGTCATTCAGGATGTTCAGGTGTCACATAAAGCCCAGCCCTGACCAACTGCAGCAGCCACAGATCAGAACGGTTACACATCCAGGTAGAGGACACTTTTTTTTGGGTCAGGCCGTGTGTCAGCACTCTGTTTCAACTCCTCACTTTGGCAACTGAAACTAGGAAGCGCTCATGTATTTTCAAAGTCCATCTTCACCAGACTCATCTTTTCAGCATCTAAACTTTGCCTTTTCTCCGAAGCATCTATCTGTTTCACTCAAAAAAGTGCAAATAAAACAGTTCTCTTTAATGCTGGACTAACTGTGACAGAACCTAATCAGACATTTGAAAATCTAATTCCCCTTGTGCTTCCTGTTCTGTGTATAATTTCCACTTGAACAAGACTTCCCCTCTGCTTTGACTTTACTGGAGCCTACTTTAGGATGTCACGACTTCATATTTATATGCACGGGAGACATTCCGCCGCCCTTAAAGAAGCCATTACCAGAGTAGTTTAGTGTTGGAGTGTCGTTTGGCTGTGGGAGGGCTGTATGAGGTAATGCCGTCTCCTAATTGAGCTAAGTGTGCGAGCGCTGGTGATAAAAGGGACATTAAGCTCACAACAGCCTCCCGAGCAGCGTCGGAGTCATCTCGCCGAGGAGTGGAAACGCTAGACATGCTTTTCTATCACGCCTTTATTCGAACACCTCTCCGGCACGAATTACAACGGCTGAATGGCGAGCATACATGAAGTCGTTTTAACACTTTGTCAAAGTTTTGTGAATGGGCTTTTTTAGAGTTGCTATTTTGGCTGCTCCAATAGGACGACGACCACCCACTGACACCACAGCATAAGGCCAAAAATATACTGTAGACTACTTTTAAAGCAGTACTAAGTAACGTGTTTACTGTTTACCTTAATAAATCATTTCCGTAGTCCGTCTGGGGGTAATACAAGTGTTAATGGGATGATTGGGGGTCTTTCATCTCCCCCTGGTGTCTCTGGCCAGAAAACCACATTTGCAACTTTCCTGCCACCGGACCGGAGCAACCAATGCACACTAATGGAACCACAAAGAAGAAGCTAACAGGCTAACGGGCAAAGCTAACTGCGGGCTAGCGCCACTTTAAACATTATTTTCAGCCAAGTTTGAGTGAAAAAAATATTTCCATTGTATAACTGGATGTACAACACCCCTCTCTCCCTTCACCTTTTCTGTCAGTGTAGTATTTACTCTCCAAGACATTTAAAAAGTTAACAAATCGTAACTTGCTATGACACCTGTAGTTGCGCTTATGGCCTCTAGGGGCAGGAGTTACTTAGTACTGCTTTAATGTGTGATATTATTGAGTTTCTCAATCTAAATCGAGTACTTTCACCAATATTGTCTCCACCTGTTTGTAATTGTGAAGTGCTTTTCACATGACACAAGCTAGTCACCTAAAGCGCTTCATATGGGACAGTTGCTCATTCACTTCCCATACTCGGCGTTAAGCCGCTTGTATTCCGTCACGGTCTATAATCCGGGTACTGACCCGGCCAACCTGCTGAGTGTCAGAGATGTGACCAGACAAAACAGGAAACAGAAAAACTACAATACAAAAGAAGCATGAAAATTAGAGATGGATGTAAATAATGTAGAATGATCTCCTTTTCCTTCAAGCTGCAGTGATTTGATGGTTTTGTTCGGTATGTTTCAAACAAAAGACAATCACACGAAAGGAGAAGGGGCATTCACAGGGTGAGTCACAGTTAGTGATCTGAGAGTTTAAACATAGCACGTTTGGCAACATTTACATTTTTTTTGTTCAAAGCAACTTAATACTATGATGAAACTTTTCCTTTTTAATGCCACAGAAATCAATTCCAAAGCTAAAAAATGGCAATAAAGCTTTGTTTACTTCAGAAAAATGGGGGGGAAATACAAATAAGTGTAGACGATAAATGTTGAGTCCAAAAGTGAAGTGTTTATCTGTCATTCATTGTTGTTGTGTGTGATTTCCCCGTGCAGGTGGACCGCCAGTCCCAGTTCATCCAGGGCTACCGGGTGGTGTACCGGCAGGTGTCAGGGCAGCCGGCGCCCGGGCCGTGGCACACCGTGGACGTGAAGGTGCCGTCGGAGCGCAGCGTGGCGCTCTCCGGCCTCAAGAAGGGCATCGTGTACGAGATCAAAGTCAGGCCGTACTTCAACGAGTTCCAGGGCATGGACAGCGACTCCAGGACGGGCCGGACGTCAGAGGAAGGTAACAGCAGTCTCCATCGATCTGGCTCGCGGCTGTTTGCCTGAAATTCCCGCCTCAGATCTGCTTACTACTTACCACTACTTCTAAAAGCCCCTAATTTAATTTGAATAGCTTTGAACCATTTACAAACTAGACCACCGCCTACTTCTCAGTCTTGAAACATCTTTAGTACAGTATCAAAACCGTGCGCTTCTCAGAGCGGGCAGACACTCAGTCACTCCAGTCAGACACATGGCCCCGGGCTCCTCGGGGACCCGGGGAGATCAGGGAAGGACACAGAGAATGATCGTCCAGTACAGAGTGTGATTAAAACTTCACCTTTCGATTCCAGCCGGAGTCCCACTGCAGGGACCGCTCCAGGACCCACTCCCTCTGTTCAGTTTGGACAAATCTGTTTCGCTGGTGTCTGTCACAGTCTTCCTCACCGACGCTCTTACTCTCTGCAGCAGTAAGAGACATGTTTAGCCATAGCTGCCCTGGGACGGACTGATGCCGGGAAAGTAGAATGAAGTGTCTTGTCAGTGAGACCGTCAACAATCAACCTCTGAATGAAACTACACACTTTTGCTCAATCACTGGAGGGAAAACAAGCACTAGACTCTTTCACCCATTAGCAAAAAAACTACTTTGACAAATGCTGAATTATGCATATAGTTTCTACTAGGTGAATATACAGAGACATGGAGAGGAGGAAAGTGGTTCAACGGCCCATAAATACATAAAAACCTAATGCTAATCATAATGGTAATGTTAACTGCTAGCTTTGGATGCCAGTTTTCCACTTCTACTGGAGAATCTGCTACATTTTCTCATGCCAGAATGAGACAAAACCATTCACATAAACCTTATAAACCTTACACAGGGGTGTGTGGAGTTTAGCAGTTTTGTACTCGCAATTGCCCCCTCAGGCCAAACGCGTAACTGCAGCCTCGATGATAAGCTCGTGCATGAGGCGCTCAGGCTTTACGAGCACCAGAAATAACAGTCCCGTCCTGGTTAATTTACAGATATAAAGGCATGACTTCAACTGAGGTAAGAAACGTTACTGTTTTGTAAGATATTTAGACCAAATCAGTTTGAGTGAATATTTTCCAAGATAAAATACTTGAGCAAATGCAGCAAAGTGAATCGAGTGAAGAAGTAATACAGATAAACGAATAATTGACGTTTGAAGGAGGAAAAAAAAAATACTCCTATACTTTGTATGCATAAACGCAGGCCTAATTGAAATAATAAAATAATTCCACTGGTAGAAATGCTACTAGGAAAAGCCAAAATCTTCAATTTCCTGGGCCCAAAGTTAGCGTAGCTAACTCGTAACTACGTATATTGTAAACGGCACATGTCCACTTTTTGTGTCGTTTCACTACTTATAAATCCGTGAACAGTCATGCTTATTTTGCGGCCAAGAAAAGCTAACATTAGCAGCATTATTTTTGCCATTGTGAATACAGCACCATTACCACTGTTACTACTCAAATGTTTTGTAGGTACAGCACAATTACTGTTATTACTGACACTACTAGTCTGCTACTAATACTACACAACTTCTCTGTAGGTATAAAACTATTAGATCAACTATTTTGGTAACTTCCAAATATGATTATTTTATGGCTTGTTTCAGTGAAGTTTGTACAACATGCACGGACAGTCGGACACGTTGTTTTGAAGCATCAACAACACTTTCCTCCACGTATTTAGTCATAATTTCTTACCTTTCAAGCAAAAATAAGCTGTGGGTCTTGTGAGAGATTCTCAACATTTTCCGATGTTTACTCTGGTTCTTTGCCTACGCCGATCAGACTCGACTTTCACCTTTTTTGTCACACTCGAATAAACTCTTCGTTTCTTTTGTTATTTGGGGTCTGGGCTGGAGTTTCGATGCTGCTTGAAGCCGGTCTCCTCTTATTCTCCACTAAATCCATCCTTCTGAAGTTACCACTCGCGCTGCAGCGTCAGTATAGAGGAGATACAGCTAACGCTACAGCTAACGCTACAGCTGACGCTACAGCTAACGCTACAGCTGAGCGTGAACGCGCATGACGCATTATGCTGTTTGCTTGTTCGACCCGAGCATAAACTATTTAAGTGACTTTACAGGCATATAGAGGCAATGGCGGTGAAAAGGCCAGGGCTCATTCTACTCACCAGGGCATTGCTGGAGCATGTATGAGAAAGAATTTTAAATTTGTATACATTTATTTGTGGTTAAACTTATGTATAGTCCCTTTAAGTGTGACTTTATTTGTGTTTATTTTATTTTATTTATTTATTATAGGACAGTGCATATTAACCAACAGTGCAACTGCATAATACGCCAGAATTAGCCAGGAGGCTAGTTTTCATCTGTAGTCCTTTGCCAGATGTACAGAGGGCAACCTACAAAAAAGTACAGGCTTAAAAATAAAGCAATAATAGAGCATTATATACATTGTAGGAAGAGAGTACAGCAGTGAAATACACAAGCAAAACAAAAGGAGCGATGAAAACAAATGGCAGGGACAGTGCAGTACAGCAGCAAGCAATGACCATATTTAGTGTGTGCTAAATATGCCCATTGACCTGCTAAAAAGAGTGAAAGATGGTGATTATATAACAAGCTTCTTTCCCCTCTTGCATGACACGTTTTCTTTATATATGGATTATGTGCTTCGAGTTTTGTGTTCCCTCTATGACCTCATGAAAGTCCAGGCAGTGCAGATCGGAGAGCTTCAGTTGGAGAAGAAATAGTCAAAGTAAGCTAAAATGAGTGCTTCTCCAGGTCTGTTTTTTGACGACAGGATGAATAAACCTTGCACTAAAAGCTGGAGCGAGAATCTGAATTGTCAAAAAAGTACGACATTGTTTTACGTATGGGGACAACCAACCAAGCCACTTTTATTGATACAAATGAACAACGGAAAAACATGAACACACAACATTCTTTTAAAACTAATTATTGAATGACTACGTTTAGAGATTAGCTGTGATTGGCTAAAACGAGGTACGCTTCATCCAATCAGCAGCCAATATCCCAATAAAAGCCCGTCCGCTTTCCAAACGTTATAAACCGAAGCCTTTCCACATGGACATGGCTGTGCTAATGATCTCTGCACCAGAAAGCTATTTGGCTTTTGCGGGTTTGACAATAAAATAGCGCAGTTGGCTCCAAAATGGTCTCCTTTCATATTATCGTTCAGTGTAAATAATATTTCCCCCAAGTTAATCATTACTGACCATCTGTGTCTGTTCCATGAGGCTAGGCCCGGCGATGACAGATATGAATGTAAGCATAAGACAGTTCATCGTTTGGAATATGACATTTATAAAGCTACTCTCGACGAGACGCGGCAGGAGAAGAGGGGAACTTTTTAAATGTCGACTTTGAAACGTTTGCTGTAGATTACTGCCATACATATGAGAAAAATGTATTGCAAGTTTACTGTCATTTTATGACAACAAAATCTGAATAATGGATCGAGCCAGGTTTAAATTTATGTTTAGGGGCATTGAGTTTCCTTGTGTACGAAATGCGCGGTATAAATAAAGCAGCCTTGCCTGTTTATTTTGTTGAGACTTTTTCAGAGGGGATTTTGGATATCTTGTTTAGTTATAAAATAAGCTGTTTACTAAATAAAAGTATGTAAAAAATTAAATTTCGCCTTGGTTTGTGAAACTCAAAACTCAATTAATCAGGCTAGGAATTAGATATTAAAAAATGCCTCTGAATAAATCTTCAAACTATTGTTAAGTCTCAGAATAGAAAATGTAAGGTACTACGCAAAGGGGAGATACTGTCACACCATGCATTTTAGAAAATGGCCCTTGAAATGACAATTTCCCCAAATAAATCCATTGCAAAACATTCAATCTGTGCAATAACGAAACATGTTATTGTGAAGAGGTATTGTTTTTGTTTCCAGGTGATAGTTTATATGTTAAGAGACCAATGTGGCCCAAATCCTGAAAATTGTGTGTCTCCCCTTAATGCACAATGCCAGATTCGGAAAAAAAAAACCCAGAAGACAAAGCCTGTTGTCCTTGTACATGTGCTGCCACTCAACTAATAAGCCACACAGCAGAGGATAATTAAACTTGACATTGAGATTCCCTTGACAGCACAGTGTGCCGGTGTCTAAGAGCAGGCCCATGGTTCCCATAAGGACAGTGCCTCTGTAACAGTTCTGACAAATGTGGAATAATGTAGAATATGAATTTGACATAATTCGGCCGCTTACGCTCCACATTTGTTTTGTTGAGCGTTTAATATGGCCTGTTTGTATCCGCCGTCACTCCCGCGGCTCCGGGCCCTGGGGTCACTTTGGCGCCTGTCATACATCACGCTGCTAATGGCTCTATTAACGCCGCGCTCCCCGGGCCGCCAAATGAAAAATGCCCATTGTTTAGCGCAAATATGCATGCTAATCAGCTGCTAAATCATTCATAACATTAACTTTGAACGACATTGTCTCCGCTGGCGTGCCGTCGGACCTGTCAGCAAACCTGTGTCGGGATTTATGGGCCTTTGCCCGGGAGCCGAATCTTTGGGACGTGCTCATTCAATTGACTTTTTGTTTCACGGCATCAAATAGGGCTGTTACGACAATTACTATATCGACTCAATAAATGACAGATAAACAATACAATGTTGGGCTCAGTATATATTGTCAGTGCATTTATTTGCTTTTACTTTTTGTTTTGTTTTTTACTTTAACCATATTGTAACATCAATCCCGCATCAAGAACAAAACAAATGGAGTATTTTTGTTTATTCATGCAGTGTTTATGTTCACTTTGGTCGTTTATTCTTCTTTTTACTGGATTTACAGCATCAAATAAGGCTGTAACAATAATTACGATATCAACTCTTCGTTCAATAAATGACAGATAAACAATACATTTTTGGGCTCAATATATATCGTCAGTGCATTTATCTGCATTTCCCCCCCATTTTTCTAATGTAATACTTTATTTGTTTATACCCAAAGTAAGTTGTGTCTCATTGTATTTCATTGTGGGATATTTTAAGATTAAGTAATTTTCAGACATATCTTAACTGTCTTTTTAAGCTTTAGGAAGTGACATAGATAGAGGCAAACAATTGTTGCCGTATTGACCATGTTATGTCAATGGGAACTTTACCTCTACCTATGTCACTTCCTGTCAGCAGCTTAACAATTCAAATAAAAATAAAAACTCTGCTCAACATTTCTTCATTAAAATTGCTGCTTCACTGAAATAAAACAATAATATTACAAGAGATGTTATCCATCTAAATAAGCCATGTTTTCACTTTAAGACCCAACAGGTGATAGAGTGAGTGGTGATAAATTCGACCATTTGAAGAAGCTAATTGGATGTTTCTCAAAACGTTGGTTAAATAAGTGTAAGAATGTCCACTTAAATCGACTGAATGTGTGTATGTACAGTATCTACCTGCATCATTGAGATTCATTTTCTTTAAACAGAAACATGAATATATTTACCGCAAAAACACTGCACTGGGCTCTGTTTTATATATAAATGACACCAAATGGTAAACATGCTAATTTTAATTTTGTAGCTATTGTTCCTATAGACAGACCTTAATGTTAGTTTTTCGTACATCACATGACAACCTCTGAGGAAGGCCACAGTTGTAGCCGAAACCGTCAGGTACGAAAAACTAACATTAAGGTCTGTCTATAGGAACAATAGCTACAATATTAATTTGAAGACCTAATGAACCTAATCGGACTATGCAAATTTTAATGAGCAAACTATTTTCATCATTAGCACATTTCCCATCAATGTGTTTGAACATGGATGTTAGATCAGGAACACATGTATAGCATGTACGCCAAATGATCAAGATCAATGAGATGAAAAAGACAATAAGTGCAGCTTCCCATTAGTTTACATGGGCTCTTGAGTAGAATGGACGACCACAATATGCCGCCAAAGCTGGACATGAGTTCCAGAAGATTACTATGTTAAAGTCCTATCTAGGGTTTTGTGCAATAAACCGTCATATCCTTACCTCATGCTGCACACAATTCTGCAAAACCATTTGTTACCAAAGAAAACCTCTAGACAAGTCAAATTATTGCTGAACAACACGTCACCTCGATGAACTGGGAAGTATGTGGTATGTCTGTGTGGCGTTCTGAGGTCTTCAATAAGTTGTTATCGCAATAGTTTCCTGCCTCAATACATGGAAGTTCAAAGAGGGAACATGAAACTCCGCATGTTTAAAGCCTATAATCCACCCATGGTCACTCTGAGAAGTTTTGCGCCTGCTCTTCAACCTGGATGCAGTCAGCGGCGAGAGAAAGCTCTTTGTCACCGTTTTACGACTTGCCAATTCAAAATCCTGACCAGCCCAGTCTTTCACTCCGCGCTGTGTTTTCTGTGCGTTATTTCAAAGCCTAAAACATCAACCCCGAGGCCTCCAAAAGAGTGTGTTTAAGCCGCAGATCCGAATGACGTGTCCACTGTAAAGACAGACAAGGATCTGTCACATCACAAACTGGATATAATTGAATGGCGCACGCTTTGGGTAATCTATCCGGGGTGCGGGGGTTCACCCAGGGGCCTATTCATCTTGTCCCGCGCAGGTGGGGGTTCGATCCGCCCGGGGGCCCCCAGAGGCCGACGGAGCTGAGGGATGAGCGCAGATTGGCGGGCTGACAGGTGCCATTTCGGCGTGGGCGCGGTGAGGGAGAGCGGCGCAGAGTAATTGACCTGTCAGTATTCTGCCGGCGCGCCGTGCCCCGCGCCAGACACGGCCCAAATGAGAAAACAGCATTTTAAAACATTGTTTCCACTCGGGCAGGATGTTATTTATTTAGGGCTGTGGGGGTCAGGACTCTGGCGGAGCGCATAACGGGGGAGCTTTATAGAGAGCCGGGCTGGTGACGGGTTTGGGAGTCTTTTCTCGTACGGTCTTGGAGTCGCCTTTGTATTGTCAGAGACTGGATCAAGTCAAAAATGAGTTTTCCCACAACAAAGACATACCAAATACTTCCCAGTTCATCGAGGTGACGTGTTGTTCAGCAATGATTTGACTTGTCTAGAGGGTTTTCTTTGGTAAGAAATGGTTTTGCAGAATTCTGGGGAGAGGCTGGTGCTGCAGCGATGAGGTAAGCATATGACGGTTTATTGCACAAAACCCTAGATAGGACTTTAACATAGTAATCTTTGGAACTCATGTCCAGCTTTGGCGGCAATATTGTGGTCGTCCATTCTACTCAAGAGCCCATGTAAACTAATGGAATTCATCATTGATCTTGATCATTTGGCGTACATGCTATACATGTGTTCCTGATCTAACATCTATGTTCAAACACATTGATGGGAAAATGTGCTAATGATGAAAATAGTTTGCTCATTAAAATTAGCATGTTTACCATTTGGTGTCATTTTTGTATAAAACAGAGCCCAGTGCAGTGTTTTTGCGGTAAATATTCATGTTTCTGTTTAATGCAAATGAATCTCAATGGTCCAGGTAGATAATGTACATACAAACATTCAGTCGATTCAAGTGGACATTTTTACACTTATGTAACCAACGTTTTGAGAAACATCCAATTAGCTTCTTCAAATGATCGAATTTATCACCACTCACTCTATCACCTGTTTGGTCTTAAAGTGCATATGACAGGTTTTGTTACTTTTGAAAACATGATGTAGAGGTAAGGTAAAGTTCCCATTGACATACTGTAACATGGTCAGTACGGCAACATGTCACTTCCTGTCAGTGTCCAGTATGGAAGTGAAACTATAAACATCCCAAAAAATTGTCAAACTAAAGAAAGCAGGGTAAGATTTTTGGCCAAATCTTAAATACATTTGTGTTAACTATGTTTTCGCAAAAATTGATGTGTCAAATGCAGTTTAACATCTTCACTCGAAATGTCAGGAACCTAAGTGTAAAAATGTCCAGCTGTATTGATGTAATGGACTGTGCATGTTTTTATTTGAGTGAGGAAGAATGGACTTCTGTGTAAAAGATAGATAAGACTTCATAGATCTCACAATGGAGAAATGCCTTCATTTGTGTTTTAAAGATTTGTGGCCAATGCAGTATGTTGACAAATCCCAAATGATCCCATTGGCTTTGCATAACAGACATGGATGTAAAAGTCCACAATTCCTCCTCCATTCTTTCACCCCTGAATGAAGGACATGGTTCTGACTCCAGTCACTCATACACGATGCTGGACATGTTTTTGATAGAGTTCAATAACTTCGCCGTGGTTCAGAGATTGCTTTATTGTCGATTCCGAGGGCCGCTACCTAAGAACACGTCTTAGTTCCAGCAGGTCGGCGAGCGTGTAGACGGACAGCATCCATTCTCCCCCGTCTCCTGACCCGCGCCCACTGACTCCGGTTTCATCCGTGCGATCGATGCGAGCCGTCGATATGTTTGCCCACTCCCTCCTCGCTCGCTTTAAGATGTATTTTCTTCCATCTTTTCTCCCTCTTCATCCCCTTAAGCCCGCCGACCCGAGCGCCCGGCCGGCCCCCTCCTGTCTCGCAGCGTGAAGGAGAACACTTGTGCCAGTCATCCCGCGGATCGATACGGCTATTCGGCGCGCAAATCCAGCAGGCCGTAGGATATTAAATCACAGTGAAATGTTGGAAATCGGAGGGGCGCGCGGCAGGGTTGTCCAGGTTCCCCCCCATGTCCTGTATGTAAATCCTCCTGTAATGAGACATTTCGACAGTGCGGGCGCCTGGGCTTTTCGCACATGGTGCAGAGGAGGAAGGCGGATCTGTTTAGGCGTTCGTAGAAACTGCTGTCGACTTGAAGATGATGAAAATGATTGAGCTCTGAGAGTATTGGGAGCAGAGGAATTCGCCTGAGAAATAAAGTCAGATCGCAAGAATAAAGATGTGATATTGAAGAAACAGACACAAAGACATGAGTGAGGTATGAATAATGAAGATGAGTTGGAGAGGCTGAGGTGACTGAAGGTTAGCTGCTGCAGTGCGTTTTTTGGTCTATTCCAGGAGTCTCCATCCTGTAGCTTGTGAGTTGTGTGCATATTTCTATAGCCTAATCAAACAATTACTAATGTTGGGAAAAGACATAAACAAGGAATAAATGAATTAAACTAAAGAGACTACTAAAGAAACTAAAGAGAATCAAAAGTTTGCTTAAAGACTTGGGCTCTGGTAACTTTATGCACCACATAACAAAATCTGTAAACATTTAGGGAAATGTATTTAAGTCTAATAAATTATTTTAGTCTTTGTGTATCTTTTAGTCCAGGGTCTGGAGGCCTCTGCCTTATATTGAATTTCAGCCTGACATAGACCGCTGTAGTGAGTGGTGGAAAAGCCTTTTACAAACAGTGCACACTGGTTCACTGAACTCTTTTAGTGACAATAAAACAAATCTCAAAGCAACTTTGACTGCTGTTTCATAGAGAGCCTCTTCACGTTTTCATTTGTTTGCTGGTTCAAGACTTAAAGGGGGGGTATTATGTAAAATGGACTTTTTCAAGCTTTATATCATGTTATTATGTCATTCCCTCATTAAACACATGCCTGGAGTGTTGCCTTGGCTCATTCACATATTTTTGAGTAATCAGTAAAAACTTAGACGGCAGCCACTTTAGGTGTAGCTATGCCTCAGTCCTCCTAGGAACGCCCCCACCTCCTGGAGACGCCTCTGGACCTTTCGTCACCAGCCAAGCCACCAACCACTGCTCCTCAGCTCAGCAGAGCCCCCTCCCGCACAGTAGTGTTGTTTAGATGCCACAGCAGTGTGCTGAAGGGGGCGTGTCGGAAAGCTTCTTAAAGAGACAGAGGCCTATTTCAAGACGTTCAGTACAGCCATTTTGAGAGAGCAATTTTATTCAAGGCAGTTATTTTAATTTACTGCATATACAGACCAACAGAAGGTTACGTCATCATTGTAGTATGCTATAGACTGCTGCTATGTGATTGAAAAAAGCATAATATCCCCCTTTAAGATAAAAAACAAAATGCCAAACATTGTCAAGACCTGCTCATCAAAATTAAACAAAGACACTTACAGTCTCTATGGGAGGAGCAGGTGCTCAAGGAGGCAGTTCTCTGAACCTGTGGCTTTCGTAGACACACTTGTAAATGGAATGTGCGAAGTTCTTCCCAGTCATGGCAATAAAACCGCTGACATTTCTATGTCCTCGTTCGAACACACGCAATAACCACACAGAGAAACAGGGTTTGACGAGGAGCTCACACCTCACAAAGGAGAGACTTACCTGCTGTGCCACGGACCATCACTTTTTCTGTGCAAACAGCCGCACTAAAGCCAGGGTTGTATTTCTGTCAGGTGGGAAAAGCCAGTGGAACTATGTATTTGTAGCTTCTAAACATGCATGTGTGTAAAACGTCGTCCAATGCTGGTGGTTAAATCTTTTTACTTCCAAGTACAGTCAGTGAAGAATTCCCTTTTGTGTGTCCCTCCAGCGCCCAGTGCCCCGCCCCAGCAGGTGACCGTCCTGACAGTGGGCAGCCAGAACAGCACCTCCATCAGCATCTCCTGGGACCCTCCTCCCCCGGACCACCAGAACGGCATCATCCAGGAGTACAAGGTGGGTGATACTGAAGCTTTAGTCATTATTCATTACTGCTTTGAGCTGTGACTGCGATATACACCCCGTCACGGTGCCCACCCTCCTCCGTCTGCCACAGATCTGGTGCCTGGGGAACGAGACCCGCTTCCACGTGAATAAGACGGTGGACGCCGCCATCCGCTCGGTGGTGGTGGGCGGGCTGCAGATCGGCGTGGTCTACAGGGTGGAGGTGGCTGCCAAGACCAGCGCGGGGGTCGGGGTCAGGAGCGAGCCCCAGACCATTGTAATCGGTAAGAACGACGCCCGGTGTGGAGAGTCAAGTTGGATTATACAGACTCTGTCATTTAAGCGTACAAAAGTCGTTTAGTGAGACTATACGTTCCCTCAGAGATGGTATAAACAGAGGCGGAGTGGAGTTTTCAAACCAATGCCATCTGACAAAAGCAGTTTTGACGTGTGTTCCTGAAGCATGGGCCTGGTTTGACCCATAACTGATGCTTTGGCCGGCAGCGTGTTCTTTTTCCCCCGGTGTCACATAATCCATCTGAGACCACATCCAGCCTGTCTGTGGGAGAGAGAGGGGGTTTATATGACGGGTTTCAGAGGTCGCAGGCTCTGATTGGTTGAAGCAAACTGTACACTTAAATCCAGCTAGTCCTGCTCGTGTGTTTGTAAATCTGTCCCTGTAAGAGTTTTATGTGGCCTTGATTTGTACGGACTATCGACTTTGATTCATTAGTGACTGAATGGACTGTCAATAGTGACTAGTGTCCGGTGTTATTTTTCCCTCGGTTCAAATGGAGGGAAAGTAAAACGTCTAATGTCTGTCCAATAGGTGAGGGCTGTTAAAGGCCCGCAAAACCATTTCACTTGAAGTGTGTGAAAAATAAATAAATAAATAAACAGGCATGTTTATTTGTAGAACACACTTCGTACACAGTTGCATCCAATTACATGAAGGCAGATCAAATCCATCGATCACATGTTGCTCGAAAGGCTGTGACCGAGATGACGCTGTAATCCAAATATGGTCATTTCCTTTGTGGCACAGATTTAGGGCTGTTTTCTCAAAATGCGGTTTACTTGTTTACACTCAACAACATCTGCACTTTAGTAGCTCCTACACACTCCAAAATGTACAGCCTTGGACTTGATATTTTGAAGGTGGGAATTTTTTTCAGAGGAAATATTGAAAGTCTAATTCCTGCCTGCAATGAGCTTTGAACCCAAGAAACAAAGCAAAATGTGACATAGATTTTTTGCTGATTTATTCCACTTATAAGTAGCTTATTCCAAAACTCAAGATCCACAATCCCCTCTGAAACAATTTTTGCAAAATCAAAGTTTTTTTTTCTGTATAAAAATACCTATAAAAAACATAAAATGACAGAAAACTTGCAATAGATTTTTCCTCATATTTATATGAGTAATCTACAGTAAAAGTTTCCAATTGTCTAAATTCAAATGTGTTTCCTACTATTGCCTTGAAATGGCCCTGAGGCGCAGCTGTCCCAGCGTTTCCCGAGGGCGTGTCCCTGTCTCCCACAGAACGCCGCTCTATTCAAATGATCTACAGCGGTGCGAGGGGAGGATTATGGTCCGTGCGCGCGCTGCATATAAAGTCTGTTTTTATGAACTTTACGGCTGTTTTTCATTCCGCGAGTGTGGGAACGGGCCGTGTGGTCGGGTGATATACTGCTGCGGTTGTCTGTTCGCGCCGCCGCGGCCGATCGATACAGGCTAGAGTCTTCATTTCACATAGTGTGTTTTTCAGCAATAAAGAGAGAGGATGGGAGCTCAGCAAACAAGTCCGGGCTTTGTGATGAGAGCGGAGCCGTTCCCCCTCGGAGTGTAGCGCATGCTTGTTCAGTTCCATATTTCTGCGCGGGGCGAGAGAAGATGCTGTTGTGGGTGATGCAAACTTTCTGAACTTTGAAAAGAACCAAGTATGAAGCCACAGCATAGATAATGGTGCTAACGCTATGTAGCTATTCATGTTCAACACTAGGCAGAGTCAAGAGTTTTTCATTCTTAGCTTTGGTTTCTTTATAAAGGCTCCAAACGTTTACCTTTTAGAGTAAAATGAATGTCTCTCCTCTACAACAAGCAGACTGTTTTCTTGATTATTTGTGTCAAAACAAGACTTAGAAATATGAAATAAGGGTGGGAAACATGGCTAAAATGAACTGAATTAGGAAAATTATGACTAAAAGTGATTTTAGCACATTTTTAAGTCTTTTAAGTTTGTTTAAAGGGATATTTCAGGATTTTTGACATAGGGCCTCATTTCCTAGTTATCCAGAGTGTTGTTGATGTCTGGAGATATTTTTTTCTTAAATTCATGCAGTTCTTATATTTGAAGAGTCTAGTGGCGATAGGCTGGGCAAGGCTAAAGCATTTCTATGGTAAACGCTAGCCTGTATTAAAAAAAAAAGAATCATTTTAACCATTTTGCATTTAAAATAACTTATATAGTCTCACAGATCACTCCGCCGCTGCGGTTAAAATGATTCTATTAACACAGACATTTATATGGTTAGTCTGGTGTTATAAGTGATTTACCTCAGGTGCACTGTGGAGTGGGTCAGACTGTTTTTAATGCAGGCTAACTGATACCATAGAAATGCTTTAGCCTTGCCCTAGCCTAGCGCCACTAGACTCTTCAAATATAAGAACTGCATGAATTTAAGAAAAAATATCTCCAGACAATGAGGCCCAATGTCAAAAATCCTGAAATATCCCTTTAAGGCTGTGTCAGACCTCAGGGATTTTGCAAATGTATTGTGGCTTCTTGTGATAAGGATAATGCATCACCCATAACAATTAGAACTAAATAGCCACAGCATGTAAGCTTTTTCCAAAGCAATAGTGTAAGGCACACATCGTTCTTTCACTGAACCAACTTTTCTCCATCAGTGTTTACGACCAATCGCGATGTGTTAAGGGTGTGGTTGTTTTGTGACGGCAGGCAAAGAGTTCCGCGACGTGTTCATCCATGGGAACCGGAACAACAGCATCACGGAGCAGATCACGGACGTGGTGAAGCAGCCGGCCTTCATCGCGGGCATCGGAGGTGCCTGCTGGGTCATCCTCATGGGCTTCAGCATCTGGCTCTACTGGAGGAGGAAGAAGAGGAAGGGCATGAGCAACTACGCAGGTGAGCGTCTGAGATACATTAATGTGACATTCATATCGTTATTACCTGCCCAGGGGCCTGTTAGCCAAAGCAGGGGAAACAATCTTTAGTTTCCTATACACACATTTTCTCCAAAGTTCTTCTGCCTGTAGAGCTGGAGCGAGTGCTCTTCAGACTTGGAGAGCAAATAATCCTAAGAGAAATACAACGGGCCACAGCTTTTCTTTGCTACTTATAACTACAATTGACAAATGCAGTATATGTAATGCTGTTTGAGTGGCATCTAGGGCTGCACGATTAATCTTCATATTCATAGGTTTGAGCGACTGCGGAAATCTAACCGCAAAAGTTGGAGGTTTTGTTTGAGTGACAGACATGTTCACCAATCAGAATTATCGAGCCTCGCTTCCTTTGGCTGTTGGCCAATGAAAAGTGGCAACAGGAGAATTGCATTACCTATTCTCAGTGGCGGGCCGTAGGGTTTCAGTCAGGGCCTTCAATAGCAACCTGGGTTCACGCAGTCAAACGCATATAAACTAATCGACAATAGGCGTATGGATAAAACTGCCTTTTTGCGTGGCATTTATTCGCTAAAGGATTTGTCAACAACGCAAACCAAAGCTGCGGTGCCTCCGACTCCAAACAAAAGCAAACACCTTCGGGAACACTCGTGCTAGAATACGGAAACACACGACACACGACATGCGGGACGAGCGCGTTATAATGTGGAAACAGGCGGCTCTTTTTAGGAGATGTTTTGTTGACAGAGCGAGTAAAATAAAAAAAGATACTAAACTTAAAGTTTGGTGCTATTTGAGATCCCTTTTATATAGCGCTCGTAGTCTCACCTGTTCCCTGCCTGAGTCCCACCACAGCTGACGCGGAGAAACCTTCTCCTGTCCGGGAGCTGAGCGTCTACGTCCCGCTGTCGTTCCCGCTGCTTTGCTCTAGAAGCTCTCATAATGAAGGGGCGCAAAATATCCGTGATCAGTAAATCCACTTCATTTTGCCTCGTTCGGACGTTTCCAAGAGGAATATCTGTTTATCCGGTTCTCTTCGGAGTGGCTGGAACGTCTTGCCCATGCGCAGCTACATTAGCGGTTTTCCAGGCGAACAAAACATAGGGGAAGCTACTAAGATACTGAAGGCCCTGGGGGCGTACTGTCAATGTATATCGAATTCTGATTGGCTGATAATTCTGTCAGTCACGCTGGCTGTCAATCATGTGTGCGGCCCATGGTGTGGCCTGACAACACAAGGCCTGCAGAATCTGTTCTGAAGGCCCTGAGGAGGAGCAACTCATCAGACGTGTTTAAGGCACTTTTTGAGTAGGAATTACAGTTACACATCAACAAAACCAATATAAGCGACTCAACTAAATACATTTTTTTTCTTCATTTGGCCACCTGAGAAGGCCCTGCTGGCCCTGACGGCACACCACTGCCTATTCTATATAACTTTCTATGAACAAACTCCATGTATGTTTCGCACTGTGCAAACTGCAAGCTATTCTCAACGCTAGTAACAACCAGCATGTGTCTTGTGGATCCGGTTGGGTCACAGAAACATTGTATTAAGCCTAACGGTAACATCTTTAACTTTACTGATATGAGGTGGATTTCATAAAACAAGAGAATGCTTTTCTATGGCTCAGTGTCCCGTGTCCACAATCTGTCTCTTTGTGCAGGAGTTCGTTTCACCTGACGTCTGCACAGGAGGAAGAAAGAGTGTGAGAGCAAACTCTTCAAAATGTCAGAGCAGTGACAGAAAACTGCATACAACAAAACCGTGTGTTTACTAAAGTTCCACTCAAAGCCCCGGTGTGAATCCAGTCTGGTAAACAAGGTTTTGCCTTGACAACCAGTAGAGGACGTATTTAAAATGACCAGTATGTGAGCGTATCCTCGATTGAGCTATCCAGTTCACTAAGTGGGCGTGCAGATGCCGTCACTGCTGTCCAAAGGCTGGTTCAACGGCCGCACATGTCAGAGAGCGCGGTCTGAGAAAGGGCCGGAGCGTTCCACAGATCCGCCCACAGTGCTGGAACAGCCCCGAGTGCCGGACTTTCCCGATGGTCAGTGAAGGCGGTGATAGCCATAATCTCCCGACGGGCAGTGAAGGCAGCGTTAGCCCGGCTCCACTCCCACACACTGACCCTGGCTTCTGTGGGAGAGTGACCTCAGTCCAATAACGCCAGGACAACAAGCACCGCTCACTGCCAAGGCCTGAGCGAGTCGGCTTAGCTCTAGTCCAGTGTGTTACCAGACTTATTTCAGGCAGATCGGATTTATTTTAATTAGTCTGAAATAAATGCATGTTAGCAATTACTACAGACCTAAGTGTTTGCAGAATGGGTTGAAAGATTTCATAACTCAAATATTGGTGCAAAAAGAGAAAATGTATCTGTAAACGTGACTTATCGCTCGCTGTTTTGCCAGGAGAGAGGATTTTTGTCAATCGTCTGTAGATTGCTCCGATTTCTTCCCTGCTTGAGATAGAATGAAGTCTGAGGAGCGCTTTGTGGGCCGACACTCTTGCTCCAAAAGCCACGTAACAACGATCTGTGTGCTGAAACTTATTCCCATGACAACGGGCATCAAGCCATCAGAGCTATGGAGTTATGCCGTGGTCATTTCTCTCTCTCTCGTGGTCAAATGGAGACATGCTCTTTAATCGGCACATGGAGAGGAAAGCTTCAGTGCACAGGGGGCAGAAGAGAGACCTCATCTGGCTGAGAGACCTTTGCCTCATGAGAGTAGTAATCCAAAAGTCTTTTCTATTTTCATTAAAAATAAGTCCTTCCCTCGCTCAAAAAAGAGGAGCGAAACTGGTTTGTCTTGAGGTGTGCCACTTTTACACCACATCCGCTCCATCTCAGAGGCGACAGCGGCAGAAACAGGTGTCTCTCTGGAAGCGGCTGTTTAGTTCGGCCTAAAGTTCACACTGACCTAAAAACCCTTTAGGTCGACCCAGCGTGAAAAGGACCTAAATGCTGTTTTGTTGGCAACGTTTTGCTTCCGACATTGTGGTTTGTGACGAAACATCGGCTTTGAATCAATGAATCCAAAGGACGCACTCTAGAATGAGCTGCCTGGATGTTTTCAAATGTTACTTTTTTCATATCGATTGTATTTTCTTTGCGCTGCTGTGTTTGCAAATTGACCTGTCTGCTTTCCCAGCTGCCCCTCTGCACACTGAAGCTCCCGCCCCTAACCCCGCCCACCTCACCTGTGCCCGCCCCTGCACCTCACCTGTGCCCCGCCCCTGCACCTCACCTGTGCCCCGTCCCGCCTGAGCACTCCTCTAACCGCGCACTTCTCTGTCTTCTTGTTTTGCAGTTCAGTCCTTCACCTTCACCCCTGCAGGTACTGTTGCTTTTCCTGGTTTCTGACCTCGCCCCACGCCGGCTCATACTGTCATCTTCTTTCAATCTGTACCCTGGTCTCTCTGAATAATCCCAAAGCATGATCTGTTCTGCTGTCATCGGTTCATCTCTGGCTCATCTCGTTATACTACTATTTCCCAAAACTCAGCAGTGCTTTTTTTGTGTTTTACAAACAAGGTGGCCGATACAATCTAACAACCCAAAGTGTGGGGCTCATTCTGCTTCATCAGTAAATGTGAACCCAAACAACTCTGTGTAAATGTTTTCGTAATTGTAAATAAATGAACATTTCACTGTTATTGGCAATGTCAACATTTGATTTGAGAAACTAAGATTTACAGCACAGGCAAGATTTTAAAGAACCTGTATCATGCTATTTTAGCCATTCCAAAGTAAAGTATAGGCATTATATGATATATTGTACCTCTATCACTATGGAGTACTCATTTTTGAGAGAAATATAAGTATTTTTGGGGGGTATTTTCCCTACCCGGAAGACAAGACGCTTCGATTCAGTTAACTCCGCCCCTCTCTCGCTCATTCCACATTTACAGTATTATAAATATAAATATCGCTGCAAAAAGTGAAGTTACTTCACATAATGCAGTTATAAGGAGTTGACATGTGCAACAGTTTCATAAATGGCTAACACACATGCTAACACACACGCTAACACACACGCTAACACACACGCTAACACACGCGTTTTGATTGACTCACCGCTCAGTCTGGCCTCCCCATCGGGTTATGAGATCGCGTTGGTTATAAAAGTTAATCCACTTTGATTCTGGCCAAGGTTCACCAAGCATCCATCAGGTTGGTTGATAAAGTCGCTGAATCCCAGAAAGAAATTCAACTTCTGCGAGTGCACTCTTCTTTAGGAAGGTTGAATAGTCCTGTTCCTCTCGTAGCCAAACGCGAACCCGTGACATTATCGTTCAGTAAGAAAAAAGAACAGGCGTGTCCAGAGTAGGTTAGAAAGAGCTCAGTCAAAACAACATTTCTGCTCGGATCCATGGATCCTCCAGCCGTGGGTGCGTTTGATCAGCCTCGTGGGAGAGAAAAAGCTGTTTTATAAATAAAATCAGGCCGTAAGGCATTACATTACAGACGTAGAGCACTTCGTTCCTTTGTGACGACACAACTGAACAGCTCAGTGGTTTACCAGGAGAGGGCGGAGCAGCTGCTCAGAGAGCAGGATTCAGGAGGATTACTTAGAACTGCGTGAATGAAGCCAAAAACCGCTCTGGGGTGTTTTTGATAAGGAAATAGCATAACAACATGGCTAAAAACTAAAAAGTCGATTTTGCATGATATAGGACCTTTAATGTAGTAAGAGCTACAGATTTGATCTTGAACATGACCAACGGCAAATTAAAAATTGGTTTTATAGGATTATATTTTTTTACACCCACATGCAGCGTCTTAGATATGAGGATCTTACAGCGAGACATGGCAGGTGAAACATGGTGATGTTGACATTTTTGGCAAATTTCTTCCTTAACATTTTAGTTTTAATGTCAGACTAAAAAATCGAAGTCGCCGTCTGCGATGCTTATTTTATGACGTTGTCTCGCTAGCAACAAATAAACAACAAACCATTTGTGAATTAATATTCACAAATAATGACAGCTTGCTCGAATGTGACCGAGATGACGCTGTAATCCAAATATGGTCATTTCCTTTGTGGGAGACAGCAGCGGCTAAAGACGGAGAAATATACACAGGGTGCATGTGCAGACAAAGAGACTAAACTTTAGGGCCGTTTTCATTCCACTCTTTAACAACATCTGCACTTTAGTCGCTCCATAAGACTCCACACTTTACAGGCTCAAACTGAACAAGATTATGAGGGGTTTTTTTTAGAAGGATTTTTAGTATCTAATTCCTGTCTGATTTATTAATCTTTGAGGCAAAACATATTTTTTACAGATTTAAAATAAACAAGATCCAAAATCCCTCTGAAAAAAATCTTTGCAACTAATATTTAAACACAATAAAACCATCAATTTAAACCTGGTTCTATCCATTATTTAGATTTTGTTGCTGAAAATGACTGTTAACGTGCAACACATTTTTTTTCTCATATAATATCAGAAATCTACAGCAAAAGATTGAAATGTATAACTCTAAATTATTATTATTTATGTTCTCTTACTCACCTGCAGTGTCTCGCCGTACACACTATTACAGAAACAAAACAAAGTAGAAAAAGCCCAAGAGAATGTGCTGTCCATGTCCAATAGTGTTTTCTACACTCTTGTAATACATCATGCTTAAATTCCACAGAAATACTATGACTTCCTTCTAGATTCATTCTATCGCAGAGACTCCATTTGGTGTTATCTTTCGCTGGTGTACGTCTTTCTGTCCATCCATTTGCCCCTTTCTTTGAGAAGATCCTTTTCCTCTAATTGCCCGGCGTCAGCAGCTGTCTCCTCCGCAGATAGAGCCCGACTTGGATAAATGTTGCTCTGTGGAAGTCATCTGTAAAACTCTGATAATGAACCGGAGCCGCTCTCTTTTGTTCCTCACGTCTCTGTGTTTGTGTGGAATGGCTCAGGCTGCTGCTTTTTACAAACACTGGTTCCACATGTCATCAGTTCATATTTAATTATGATCATTAAAAAGCATAGCATTGGTATTATGGACAATGAAATGGAGTAGAGCCCATTTTCTTTGAAAATCCTAGAAAATGGGGAAGGGGGCCCATGTGAAACCTCCTCATCCTCGGCTCCAGAAAGTCTGTCAACGGCCCTGGTAGTAGTAGTAGTAGTAGTAGTAGTAGTAGTAGTAGTAGTAGTAGTAGTAGTAGTAGTAGTAGTAGTAGTAGTAGTAGTAGTAGTAGTAGTGGTTGGAAGTAGTAATAATTGTCATAGTAGCAGTAGTAGGTTCTTGCAGTGTTTATAGGCATGGGAATATTGTTGGTAATAGTTTGTAGTAGTTGTAGTTTTTAGTAGTAGTAGTAGTAGTAGTTCTTTAGAAATAGTCACAGTAGTTGCAGGGGCGGGAAGTTCAGGAATAGTAACACCAGTAGGAGTAGTACTAGTAGTGGCTGAAATGCAAAATACAATTATGTCCTGAAGCTAGGCATATCCCTAGGCCCCTGTGACCCTGCAGGTGAAGCATCTTTAGGCAGGGTCCTGCAGTAACCCATTATCCCTCCTCGATTGGGACATGTACAGCCCTGGTCAGTCAAAAAACGTCTTGCAGAGGTCAACCACGAGGCAGCTTTTTGTTTGCCTGTCAAGGACCTTAAAAAAGAAGTAGTAGCTCATTATTTTACATAAGATAACGTTGATGTATTCTGGGATCTCAATCACTTTCGGACCAAAACAATCACATTAAATATCCTTTGCACTCGTTTATATAACTTTTCTCTGTGACTGAAGTTTCCAGTTTGCCTGCACCTAAATAGCGATGTATTAGTTTAGTCGATATCACAAACTCGTTTCCTTCTGCATGCTCTCTTTGTGCTCCTCGGGGATCTGCAGCCCGGACAGGAGCCAGGGCTGAAAGCCAGTAGCCAGGCCAGCCAGCCCCTCCTACTTTTTGTTTCTCTTGCTAACAGCCAATCATATCTTGAAAACGTTTTTCATTTATCCAATCACAGACTGTCAAGAGAGGAAAGGTTTTAGATTAGATTATTAGTTTAGTTTATTTGAGCAATTAAAAATTCTGCTCAAAAGGAGTGGGCTGAAGCAAAAGCTTATAAGCGCCCACCCCGACATAAGGTAATAAAACCTTTTCTTAAATGTAGTGTTACTTAATGATAATAGTTACTTAACACTGTCCTCATGTTTTTGACGGTTCTGAACACTCACTTTTATGACTCTCAGAAGTAGATGCTTTTTTTCTGCTTGTTGTCATATTGAAGGTATTTTTGTCCCATTACCTGTTGGAATTCTCCTACGTTTAAAATCTGAACCGACTTGATATATTTTTGTGGGCAAAAACGACACAGATGGTGGGGTGGGTATTATAAGATCACATCGAAATTGTTTATGGTTTACAATATCGAGTAGAACCAACACAAAGCTGCAAAAACTGCTGTTGAAAAGATGTTTATCTAACTTTTGACAGCAAATATTGGCATATTTCTACCGTTTTGCAAAAATATCATATGATTATTGTTATTGAAAATATCCATCCATCCATCCATCCATTTTCTTCCACTTGTCCGTTGCCGGGTCGTGGGGGCAGCTGTTGGAGCTGCACCAGCCCCTATGGCTCCTCCTGCAGGTGGTGGGTCCACAGAAGGACGGCCTCATGGTTCTAACCGGGCCTGTTGGTCTCTCATAAGGGGCTTCTGAACCGCTCTTTGTCTGACCGTCACTAGACTGTTGCCATGGGACCTACAGGACACAGCCCCGAAACAGAGCTCCAGGATCATTCAGGCTCAAACCCCTCCACCACGTTAAGGTGGCGATTCCAGGAGGGATTATTGAAAATATTGAGATAATAATTATTGTCAATATTGCCCTAATCAGTGGTTCACATTTATCTGCGCTCTTGTGCTAAAGTAAAACCACACACTTCCTCGTTTACAAAGCACGCAGCACGCGTCATATCCAGCTTTTCTCTGATTGGTTAATATGCTTGTCAATCAAGGCTGGTCCCAAACTACGTGCCTCTGTGAAGAATTGGAAAAGACTGGCCAGGTAGGAAAAAGAAGATGTTGTCGTCATTGGTAAGGTATTGGAGTGAGATACCATTTTACTGTGTGCCTTTGAACAATAATAAGACATTAACAGCTCGATATTTCCCTGTTCAGATAATCATCCGCGCGCCCAGTCTGACGCTGTAGACACACTTATTATAGCGCTGTAGGGAGAGTTTATCAGCAGTCCGCTCGCTCGCCGTGTGTCACTCTGCCGGCTTCAAAGTCCTGCCCGGCTCCTCGCACATGTGCCAGTGTGGAGATACGGACTTCACAGGACCCCCCACTCACGCACACACACACACACACACACACACACACACACACACACACACACACACACACACACACACACACACACACACCTCGCCTCTGGGACATTCTCACACCACAGTCTACCGCTGCTGAGTGAGAGAGATACCAGGGAACAAAGGGAAAAGGCTTCATATGGCCCAATCTTCCGCCAGCTCAATGCTATTGTTTTAGTTTAATTTCACAGTAAATCATTGTTAAGGTGGAGTTTGGCTAAAGTACAATTAGCCGTTAGCATTACAAATCATGGCTTTGAAACAGGAAGTTTTCCATCTTTTTTTTAGACTGGCTTGATAATAATTGACATGTGACCTTATATGGTCATCTGAAGTCATGTGATCGCGGGAGGGACGGGTCTGGCGGGTGCACAGGCACAGCGCGACTGAAGTAAAAGGTGGATGTTCCCACAGTGGCCGTGGCGAATCTAAATGAACATGCGATTTAAAGAGTAACTAAACACCAAATCAAATTTTTTTTTACTGATAAACTGTCTCAATGGGTGTCTCATAGTGTTGTCTACTGGTCCCTGACATTATTCTGACATTATAGCGCAAACATGTGTAAAATCCTAACTTTGGCCTGAAAACGAATGGGTTGCGCCCCCTTCAGGGTAAACTCTGCTACTAAATTAGAATTTCCTGATTGGCTGGAGACGTGTCCACGGCCTCCACAGAACGTCATAAGCCGCACCAGCTCCACACATCGTCAGCGTCATCGCCCCTGTACCTGTGGTTTATAACCAAGTCCCTCCCACGTAATCAGTCTGCTGTGATTGTGCCAATGCAAAGGCCCACACACTCACCCCCAAACTTCAGAGACCGCCTCTTTCACAGCAATTTTTGACTTTTGTTTGTGGGTGGGGAAAGGCTTTAGGTACTCTTTAAAGGAGCCAACAGTGATGACAATAGATGACCGATCGGGAGGCAGCAGAGGTCAGCATTGATGAGCAGCTGCTGCTCACTGGGCCACAGCTTATAAACAAAACTACAGGTTCACTAGGACACAAACAACGTTAATCACGGAATTAAAACATGATGACGTTAAAACTGATTTGCGTTAACACGTTAATAACGCAATATTTTGGACAGCACTTGAAAATATATGACTTTTTTCTGTAATACTATACAACATATTACTTAATACGGGAATATATTAGTCATTACAATTCAAGTAACTCATGTTACAAGTGCAGTTAATACATACATAAATAAATAAATGGTTTCAATTAAAATGCCAAACTCCCCCAAATAAAATGCAGCACCAAATCACACTGAATACTGTGTATAAGATCTGCAGTTGCATGTAGCTAATGTCGTCAAAACAAAACATGAGAGAATAGGGGAAAGCAAACGAAAAGGAAATCTTTGACTGCACTATAGCTCGGCACTATTACCATATTTAGATTATTTTGCCAAAAGTAACCCAAAAGTAACTGAAAGAATTGTAACTCATATACAGTATAACTCTAATATAGAATGTATTACAATTTTAAAGTAACCTGCCCAACACTGTATGTAAATTATTGTTTGCCCTGACGAAGACCAGTTTGGGCGAAACATCTCGACTTTGAACTCTCTCAGTGAACCTCGGATCTGTGACTTGGCCCAGGTTACATCTTTGAAGGGCTGCTGGTTACGTTTAAATTGTTAGTTGTGGTTCAAAATCGTTTCTAACTTTTTGAAAGGCCTTATTCTTGACTTTTATTATATTTTTTTTGTTGGGTAACATCCTTTTTGCTGAAAATAGTAAATTGTCAATAAATGAAAGAAATGGGTCATTGTAACATTCAGAGAGACGATATTAGCCTCTGCCATGCTTAATGTGTTTAGCATTGGTTCTAGAAAAAATTACATTTCAGACTCCACACAGCAAATGTTTTTGTCCACAGATCTGCGACATAATATACAGCAGGGGATAGAATGGATTTCACTCTATTAAGAGTAAACAGAGGTCATGCAGCCCCTTTAGTATAGTTTATTTGTTTATTTGAGCAGTTAGTCTGCTCAAAAGGAGTGGGCCAAAGCAAAAGGCTTATAAACGCCCCCCCCCCCAAAAAAAAAAAAAGCATTCAGACTTAGGATATGTTGAATAGGCAGTTTTCAGTGCAATGTGCAATGTCTGATATTTGGAAATATTCAAGTGTGGGGAAAAAATGCATGAAATCTCATTGGCCTGAGCATCCTTAGATTTATAATTTAAAAAAAATTTCTATGTGTTCATTTGCGTCACAGAAAAGCCCCTTGTCGCCTCGTGTCCAAACTCGCAGCAGCATCAAACACTTCGGAGTCAGACATTTTCCAGAAGTGAAGAAAATATGTGAAATACCCAACTTCACCTGTGTGGCCTCGCCCTCGGTCCTCACGCCTCCTCTCTGTCTCCTCTCTGTCTCCTCTGATCTCCCCACACACCTCATGATCCTCCTGCACTTTGAGGCTATATGTCCACACATGCCACTTTCATTTACAATGTAGAACTAACAGTCTTTTCATCCTCGTAATGGTTGTGCTTTACTCTAGTGCTTCAAACTCAAATTCTAGTCCACTGCATCGACACTGCTGCCATATTGTTTTAACGTTTGGAAAATCACCCATTACACAAAAGGAACATTATGTTGCCTAATATTCCTCCAGACCAGTGGGCGTTTTGTATCTCAGGATGCCCCTCCTGAATTAGACTTACATATTATTGTAATAGAAGGGAGTTTAGTCCGGAAATAACTACTGTACAATGCGGCGCACCGGCAGTTTTCTCTCTGTCGTACAGGAGTCCCTCTTCAATGACGGTTCTTGAGTCGTCTTCTGTACTCTGTAGTTAAAGTCTCGAACGTTTCGCCTCCAATCCAAAAGGCTTCATCAGTGACACAAAGTTTAAGCTCAGGCCACAGACTAGATATAGACCACTGGGAGGAGTTTAGCTTGGCCAAGTCCCTCCCCTCTTTTAACAGCTACTCTCACCTGTACTGTAGGTAAACATCTTTGTAGTTCTAAGTCCTAATGACTGAACTCACACCTGAGTTTAAGTCTGAACGGCCCTAATCTCAGCTGATATTTGCTCATTACCTGCTTATTGAGCTGTCCTGGGCTGAGTTTCAGCCTCATTAGCATTAGCATTAGCATGACAGAGCTCTACATGCCTGGAGCGCAGAGGGCTGCTGTACAGCGGGAACAGGTGAGATCTACAGTGCCTCTCGAAAGTATTAATACACCTTGAACTTTTGCACATTTTGTCATGTTTACAACCCTAAACATAAAGATTTATTTTGATTTTTTTTACTGAAAGTTCACACACAAGTAACAGACAATTGTGAAGTGAAAGCAAAATGATACATGATTCTGTTATTTTTCAAAAATAGAAAAGTGAAAAGTGGGGCGTGCATAAGTATTCATACAGCATTTTCTGAGTGCATTAAATTGTCTTTATAACATTCCTAATGACTGCAGAATGTTCACACCTTGCCTAACCATTAAATAGAGGCCACCTGTGTGTAATCTACTCTCAGTATAATTCCAGCTGTTCTGTGAGGGCCTCAGAGCTATGGTCAGAGTGTATTGGTCACTAAACAACATCATGAAGGCCAAGGAGCACACCAGAGAGGTCAGGGATAAAGCTGTGGAGAAGTTTAAAGCAGCCTTAAGTTATACAAAGATTTCCCAAGATTTGAACATCTCACGGAGCACTGTTCAATCCATCATTCAGAAATGGAAAGAGTATAGCACCACTGCGAACTTACCATGACACGGCCGTCCACCTAAACTAACAGACCGAACAAGGAGAGCACTGGTCAGAAATGCAACCAAGTGCCCCAAGATAACTCTGGAGGAGCTGCGACGTACTGCCGCTGAGCTGGGGGAATCTGTACATGGGACAACTATAAGTCGTACTCTACACAAATCTGGCCTTCATGGACGAGTGGCAAGAAGAAAGCCATTATTGAAAGGAGGCCATAAGAAATCCCGTTTGAAGTTTGCTAGAAGTCATATGGAGGACACAGCTACCATGTGGAAGAAGGTGCTTTGGTCAGATGAGACAAAAATGGAACTTTTTGGCCCAAATGCAAAACGTTATGTATGGCACAAACCTAACACTGCTCATCGTCCTGAGTGCACCATCCCCAGTGTCAAATATGGTGGGGGAGCATCATGCTATGGGGCTGCTTTTCCTCAGCAGGGACTGGGAAGATTGTAAGAATAGTTGGGAAGATGGATGGAGCCAAATACAGGACATTTTGGAGGAAAACCTGCTGGAGTCAGCAAGAGAATTGAGGCTGGGGCGGAGATTCACCTTCCAGCAGGACAATGACCCTAAACACAAAGCTAAATCTACAATGGAATTGTTTAAAAACAAACATATTAATGTGTTAGAATGGCCCAGTCAAAGTCCTGAATTATCCAGGAATTATCCTGCCTGATTTATTGCGCTTTGAACCCAAAAAGAAGAAGAGAAATGAGAATTTGTAGAGATTTTTTTCACTTCATGAAAAGCTTATTCAAAATCCCCTCTGAAAAAAAAAATCTAATATATCAATACAATAAAACCATAAACTTAAACATGGCTCTATCCATTAGATAGATATACAGATATTTTTATGCATAACAAGTGTTATTTTGACAATAACTTATATATATAAATTATATTAATTACAAAGTTCTCTATTGTGTGTGTTTTTCCCCCTCATTCACCTGCAGCGTCTCACTCAAAAGAAGTGTTTGACAAAATGTGGACTAAAATGGCATTTTCATCAAAAGACTAAAGTAGAAATATCACAGTATATGTAGTCAATATTACCGCTGGTCTGATCTGCCTGTTTGTAAAAGGCTTCAGACTGACCGTTACCTCAACCTGTTCCTTTCCAAAGATCCTTTTCACAGACCGAGGCTTCTCTTCTGTAAGTGCAAGGGTGCGTTTGCCAGTGGTGGTCAGATGAAAGCTCTCCCCTGGTCTCTGTCCTCCCTGTGACGGACTGCCGTCTGTGTATCGGTGCATCAGTGCAGCGGAGCAGCCCTGAGCAGATCTCTCTCTTCCTGGCCGTCCGTCCCCACATGATGAATGAGCCCACTGCCGTTTTCTAATCACAGCAGCCCACGTTTAATCACAGCGCCCCATCATAACCGCGCAGATGAAACCCCCCCTTTAGCTTCCGGTCATATCTCTGCTGTCCTTGAGAGGCGCCAGACAGATCAACTTATGCAAAGCCATCACCCAGAACGCCATTTTGGAGAAGCCGTGTGACGAGCCTAATGTGAGGAGTGTGAGCTTTTGAACCATGTTGTAATGTTGATCATTAACAAGTGAATTGCTCCATTGTGAGATCAATAAAGGATTATCTTATCTTATCTTATGAACAGACATGGAGTCGCCTTTGTTGGAGTATTCCCCCATGTTCAGTTTCTCGACCCGCACACACCTTCACCTGATCATGTCGGCTCCCAAACTGCCTCGATAAGGGCAGGCCGGTGGCACAGTGTTCTCGCCTCTGAGCGTGATTCGATTCCTTTACTCCGATAGTAAAGTGGTGCAAGAACAACATGTCTATTAACAGCATGCTGATGCTGATGTTTATCATGAAATGATCAGAGTCCAGTGAAGGTGTGGGGAATTGAAACTAAACAGGAGCAAGTTTAAGCACAGTAGAGATGCTCCGATCCAGCTTTTTTGCTACCGATACCGATACTGGGGGTTTGAGTATCTGCTGATATTAACCGATACCTAGAGACTTTCTTAAAAGTGACTGCTGTGAGTGAAAAAAGTGAAAGGTCCTCGTGTGTTTAGCAAACAAAACACTACAGATTAATAATATCTATTAATAAACTGTAATGGAAAAACATGACTGGCTTTAGGTTACATTAAAGTAAACAACTTACACATAAAGTGAGCTGACCATTACAACTTGTGCATTACAAATATGTTACATTAGTTATTTTTTAACAGCATTTCATGAACTAAAATTATTTTATTTTATTAGATGATTAGCTTTGATGATTTATTTTATTAGATGATTAGCTTTGATTAGTTGCCATTACTGTTGCTAGCATTAGCATACTGTTGCTAGCATTAGCATACTGTTGCTAGCATTAGCACACTGTTGCTAGCTCCTGTATTTTGTGCGGCGATTAGAAGTGATTGACAGAGATTTAATCGGTGAAAGTTGTGTTTTTTAAATGTTGAGAGCCAAAACAGATACAGTATTGGTTGAGTATTGGATATGTAGCCGATACCCGATATTGTATTTTTCCAGCATCGGCTCCGATATATGGTATGCAGGTATTCAAATTTGTTATGCAGAGAAGTGAAAATGAGCCTTTACATCTGTTCAGAAGAGACGCCCGCAAGAAAACGGGATTAACAAGTTTCTCTTGGAATGTTTCTGACGAGGAATCCTTATTACAGCGTGGTCACAGGCTACATTTCCCATTTTCATGACGTTCAGTGCACACGTGTCCATCCCATCGTGTTGTAGCTCAAACATCTCGTCAGACCTTTCTTGTTAATGCTGTGTGTTTTTCCACATTAACGGTTTGTTGTGTGTCTCTTGTGTCTGCAGTGACGTTCCAGAGAGTGGACGGCGGTCTCATGAGCAACGGGAGGTAAGTTCTGCTACAGGCTGTGTCGATAGTTGGAGCATACAGTGCTGCTCATACAACAGTGTGTGAGGTTAGGTGAGGGGGAAGTGCCTTGCTCAAGAGCGTAATGAGCGAATGAAATGGAGGAAGTGGTTACTGCTGAACTGTTATCTCTTTAGTGCTATTCATAAAACTGAAAAGCTCAAACTTTAAAATATTTCCACACCAAATGACAATCCAATAAGAGCAAAAGAGATGAATTAATATTGACGTTACAAAATGGATTACAAGTTCAAATTCATTAAGGCACAGAAGGCACAGCGTGGCCGCCTCTCTTTTGTCAGTCTACCCCATGGCAGCTGTGGCTATACTATCATTATCGAGTGTGGAATTGTGTACACAAAGTGCTATATAACACTAATGTATTAGTATAATTAAAATAACCATTTAGACCAGGGGTAGGCTCGGGTGCCAAAACCGGCCCTCGATAATAGAACCTCTGGTGCTCGAGATGATTTTGACAAATATTATTATCAGAGCTCAAATGTGTAAAATGTCTTAGAACATGCATTTAGGTCATATGCATTATGATGTACAACACTGACATTTGTAGAAAATGATGCTTTACTTTGGCCTAAAGTGGGAGGTTCAGGCCCTTGGACTTTTGACGAAAATCGGCCCTCCACCCTGAAAAATTACCCCTGATTTAGACAAAGGTGCCCAACCTCCCATTTTCAAAACAAACATGGAACAAATCCTCAAACCTTTATGTTTTCCAGTTGTTGTCACGTGTTCAGAAATGAATGAACTTGAGTGTTTGGTTAAAAGAAAGCTTTGGTAAAACCCAACCCCCATTGAAGCCATAACAAGCCTTTCCATGTCGGGCTGCACAATCCATCGGAAAGACATCACAGACTGCAATTCTTTGTGATTTTAATTTGGCACTTTTGCAAAACAGCAGCATGTCCTGGTTCCATGAGGTCTTTTATCAACAAAAGCTCACTCTTAATTTTAAAATCCAATCTTAATTATACTTGTCAGAGAAATCGCTATTCGATCTTGTCACCAAACCTCGCTGCCCCTGAGCTCGTTATGTTTGTACAAAAAATGAGAAAGAAAACATGTGAAGGGTGTTTGCTCAACAGTTTTCATAAATGAACATCAGTCAATAGTCAGAGATTTCCATACCACTGCGTTTGTCTTAATCTATACGCGTTGATAAATGGCGTACGCAGTGGCACGTTTCTGATCGCTTTATGCATAGATTCTTGTAAATATACATTTTTCCCACACGTGTTGGACTTGCGCCGTCATAAATCTCCCGCTGCAGAATTAGCGGCAGCACTTGGCGTGCAGACGGCTGTTGTTGTGTCATCTGTCTTTAGCGCTGCGGTGATGCGCGCGCTCGCACTCGCCGTGATGGATTCCTCTGTCAGTGTGCGTGGGTGGTGCGTATCCTGGTGCGAGCAATAATGGAAGAATCATTACCCAGGGGACAGGTGAGAGCGGGACAGAGGGGCCCGACCCAGGGCTCTTGAAGAGAAGGGGCCCCCGGTCTGTGTGCGGGTTATCGCGTACGAACAGGGAAGGTTGTGACTGGAGAGGGCTGGGATCATGGGGGACTGAATATTTGAAGATACTGCATAGATATTGGAGCGTTACTGTAGTGGCACCAGTTCTTTCAACACCAGCGCGATGGGAGGAAAGTGCACAAGTGATTTAGCAACAGTATAGTCGTCAGTAATCAGCGCTACTGTTTGTGCTATAACAAAGTAATACACTGCCTGACCAAAACAAAAAAGGTCACACACGCTAATATTTAGTCGGACACTTTCAGCATTCGCTGTAGCATTGTTTCTACAAGCTTCTGCAATGTGTCACATTATTTTTTCATCAAGATCTTATATTGATGATGGGAGAGTGTGACCACTTAGCAAAGCCTTCTCCAGCACATCCCAAAGATTCTCAATGGGGTTAAGATCTGTGGCGGCTGATCCATCTTACACTCACTGAATCAGAATCGGTCTTATTGCCATTGCTAGTGAACGAGTTCACAAACTAGGAATTTTCTTTGGTGCAAACGTGCAACATGAAACATTTAACACAAAACTTTGTAGGGATAAATAATAAACTATACAACTTTAAGACTATAAAGATATAAGGGCATGCATACAAATAGATTTTGACAGTTTTAGTTTGTTTTTTTAGTTTTAGTTTATTGGTTTATTTGGTCGGGACAGTGCATGTTAAAGGATCTGTATCATGCTATTTTAGCCATTCCAAAGTAAAGTATAGGCATATATATGATATTGTACCTCTATCACTATGGAGTACTCATTTTTGAGAGAAATATAAGTATTTTCTGGGGGTATTTTCCCTACCCGGAAGACAAGACGCTTCGATTCAGTTAACTCCGCCCCTCTCTCTGCTCATTCCACATTTGAGTATTATAAATATAAATATCGCTGCAAAAAGTGAAGTTACTTCACATAATGCAGTTATAAGGAGTTGACATG